>CM053792.1:116340993-116963493 GCA_028749045.1 Cupressus sempervirens | reverse complement strand
CTTGGTCAACACTATGTGACTCGATAAACTCTGAGAAACTCAATATCAACTAGATCACTTGGTTGACACTGTATGACTCAATCAACACTAGATCCATTTCATTAATCCTATGAGCTTGGTAGACACTATTGGAACTAGTTAACACTGTAGGGCTTAGTTAATACTATGATCTTCTTCACTTCCACTGACTAGCTTGGTAGCCTCTTCTACACTCAATTTGCATAGTACATTATTTATGAAGCTCAATAAACACTATGTAGCTCCAAAAACATTGCAAATTGACTCAGGTCCTTAGTATACATTTCATTATGATTAGTTAGCTCAAGAAAATATGAATCACTTGGTTAAGAGTGAAAACTAAATGCTAAGCTCAATAACCTCTATAGATCTTGGTTGCAATATAACCAATTGACTAAGTGTTGAGTCATTGATAGACAAAATGAACTTAATGTCAACACATAGGCCCTTCCCACTAGACTCATTACCAATATACCATCACTCAAAGGACCATCATGGCACATAAAAGGGAAAGAGGCCAATGTCACTATCCTACATGGAAGGAGAAGTCTCTAGTAAGACCAAAACTGGTAAAACTATATGATCAGAAAGTATCCTACTTTAATGGGAAGAGAAGAGAAAAAGGGAAAAAGAGGAAGGTGAGAGTGGTAAAAGAAGAAGCATATATTAAAAACCATAAATCTTAATCTTAAACATTCCCATCATTTTTAAAGAATAAAAGGATTGGGATGGTAATCAGTAGACAAAAGGAAAAAAAAATGAGAGAAGAAGAAGAGTAGCACCATGGCACCCTATATCCCCAAAACTATATAATAGAAGATAAAGACAAAGGGGAAGAGGATTTGATTGACTATGTTCCTTTAAATAGGAGGATGCACTCAACAAAGGCTACAAAAGAGATGAAAGGAGGAGATTTCAAACTGAGAATCTACCAGGCACTAAAGGATAACCAATTTAAATTAAGAAATTGATTGATTAGGAGAATAGAGGGTGGATGGAGACAATAATTGTGGATGACTCATATATATTTAATATCTTTGAAAATGATATCATGCATATCAAAAAATACCTATAGGAGGGAAAGATAAGAAACACATCACAAATGGATTCAAAAGGTGATGACTCAAAAATGACTGCTCCTCTACTATAGGTACAAGAAAAGATACCTCCCTCTCCAACAGGAATAAAAAAGACACTTCATCTCACTCCTCTAAATAAGGACATAATGCTTTCATCTCCTCTAATGAAAGAAGCAAAAAACCAAACAACTACTAAGGGAGAGGTAGGAATAAATAAAGAGGAGTAGGGACCTCAATAAGAACATACTTCTATAGAAAAATTGACTTTGTCAATGGTATCACAATCTCCATCTCCTCCCTAGAATGCAGTGGCCACAGAAGTGGTAGATGAGCCAAGCATAGATAATGTTGCAAAAAATAATTGGAATAATTATTATGCTGTCATTAATTTCAAACCTTATTAGTAAGATACTTGGTAATAGTATAGAATGCCATATCATTTGATTGATGAAGATGATTTGAAAAGAGGTGATAACTAGATAAACTGGTGAAGTTTTTGAGTAAGGAGGGGTAAGTGTGTTGGAATTACAATTAGCACTTGATGAGTTATTTTTTAATAACATGATCATTATATGAAATGAAGAAGATAGTTAAGTTCAAGTGTAGAAGAGTTATTGGGTAAAAAAACAAGCTTGCCTAAATACAAGTTTTATTAGGTTAATAGATCATAAGATTAAGGAACTTAAGAGATAGACAAGAAAATATTATCAACCAAGTGATAGTTATGGCCAACAAAGATGAGCAAGAATATATAGTAGTGACCAACCATAGTGAAGACTGAGTGAACTAGTGAAAGGTAAGAAAGAAAGAATAATAGAGACCAAGTTAGATAGTGTTGACTAATTAGAAAAATGTATTGATGACCGAGTGTTAGAAAAATCATAGTTTGTGAGAGAATTAAGATTTGAGGTCAACATAGTTGAATTTTTTGATTGGTGAAAATATATGAAAAATAAGGATAGATGAGCTGGTCTATTTAATGCATGAATTACATTTGTGACTCAATCTAATGTGTGGATTCAAGGAAAAGTTTCAAGAAGTTTCAAGAAATAAGTAGAAGGATAAAATGATAGATAGATTTATTAAATTTGACCAAATCCTAAGATCTAGGGTAATGTTGACGTAGAAAAAGATTTAAGATACATATTTAAGGAGGCACAAGAGATGGTTTTATTTTTGTTATTTTTTTGTTGATTGGAAAATTTGTGAAGATCCTATGAAGAATAGGGTAATAGAGGAAAAGCGAGAGTGAAGATAGAGGAAATTAGAGATGGAGATTACAATGAAGTCCAGTCAATGAACTAGAATATGAGCCAAATAGAGATCTGAACAAGAAAAGTGAATTGTATCTTAATAGATCAAACCTAGTTATTACTTTCTAACAAATATTGTAGTAATATTCTTTAATTGTAATTTTTAAATCCTTTAATCAAGAATACATTGTAATGGAATGATCTAAAGGCCTCGAACCAGGCTTCCTTGAATAGGGTGATTTAAATGTTACAATTTCTTTAGAATAACTAAGTGGGGGCGGGGGGTGAATTAGCTATTCAAGGTCCAAATGTCATATTCAAACTTTTCACTAAGTGTAGTGAACCCATTCAACCATTCATTCATCCAAGCTTTAACTTATCTAATCAACAAGTTACTATAAATCAACATGCAAGTATAACACATAAGAAATTAACACATGACACAGTGATTTATGTGGAAACCCAATTTGGGAAAAACCACAAGTAACATGCTACTCAATTGTTAGCCTTTTGAAGTCATGCCCTATTAAAGGCTTACAAAACACTATCAAATGTGACCTTGTTAGAGGATTTAACCATGCTATTAGAAGTGGGCTTCGTTAGAGGACTTTAGAACATTCACTTGGAATGCCACCTTGTTAAAAAATTTACAAATGGCTATTAGGCCAACCTAAGTCCATAGAATTTTTAGATATAATACAATTGCTAGAGAGTATTAGAAAATATTGACCTGACTACAACATACAACTTATCTTGTAGATCTCATATCACTTCTTAGCTCATACACTTGCTTGGCCTAAATGTTTGCAACTTTTAATAGCTTGCCCTCATTCCAAGCTTTCTCTTCTTGAGTCTTCATACTTAATGTACCAGTGCAATCATCTCTTCATGACCACTCATAGAAACAAAGCCTCTATGCTCTTCTTTCTCTTAGATGTCTCCTACTTGACACCCTTCTAACCACTTCACAAATTTTTGCACTTCAGCAGTAATAGTATCAGCAACCCTTTGCTTCTTGGTCTATGACTTCTTAAATAGAAGTCTTGAAGTACCTTTTCCTGCTCTATTCTTCCATTTTTCAATTTCAATTTGCATGTATTAGGTAGGATTGATTGCATCTAACCCATATTCTATTTCTTCTAGAAACTTCTTGAATAATCCTCTATAATTTTCCCAAAAATGGTTTACATAGGATTCTATGCCAACAACTCATCATCCTTATCCTTCAACTTGTTCACAAAATTCAATGTAACCACTATGTTGGCTTAGATTTGGAAAATCTTCATCTTTTAAAATAATGCAATAGCTTAGGACTATTGAAATACTGGTGCTCAACACATACTATGTTACTTGGCATCAACTATGCTTTTCCTGATGCTCGACACCTAAAGATCACTTAGAGCCAATAAATTTTTTTTTGATGCTCGACACCTGATCTTCACTCAGCACATGAAGATCACTCAGCACACACTAAAAATTTCTATTACTTGGCTTCTACTAGAAATTTTGTTGGCTTCAACTAACTTGTTTGGCTTCAACTGTCTTGCTCAGCTTCAACTAACTTGGTCGGCTTCAACTAACTTGGTCGACACCCACTAATGATCTTAGTTTAAGCTTTGCAATCAACCTCATTACAATTTCTTCCTCTAATGTTTCTAAGTTTGACCAACCTCTGTATCCTTGAGTATGTCATCAATACATTACTTAACCATTGTCTTAACTGATCCTTGCACTTCATTACATCATCATAACTTAACCTTTCCCTTAGGTATTCTTGTTACATCTTGTTGATCAAATCCTCTTCATCAATCAACTAAGTGATAGTACTTGGATCTGATAAGAAAATATCATCCCTACAAATAGCAAGTTTGACATCAATGACAAAACAATGATTGATAACATTCTTTTACAACAATCTCCCTCTCTAATCTTTAATAATGAGCTTTTCAATCAGATTTCCAGAAATCTCCCTCTTTGGCATTGATAGGAAACCAAACTAATCAACTGTCAAACTAAACTATTGAACAACAAGCTTACTACTTTAGAATAGTAAGTCAAATGCCAAAAAGTAAATTGCAAAATCACATCTCCTACTATTCTGGTTGCTTCATTTTAGCTTCTCCCTCTTTGCTGTTGTATTCTTGTTCTTTGTATTTCTCCCTCTGTATTGCTCATCTTCTATTCTTTTGACCATCATCTTATAACTTCTCTTTCTAAACATCTTCTCCCTCTTTTATGATTCTTTACCTTCAACAGTTGTTGATCAGTCTTCCCCCTCTTTTCTGATTCTTTATCTTCAACAGTTATTGATCAGTTGTCTATTTCTCCCTCTTTGACAAGAATGCCAAAGACATATTAGCATCTTAATATGTAGATGTATCTCTTACAGGTTCATTCAATTTCTCCCTCTATCACCTTTCTTGTGACTTTTGGAATTTTAGCACTTTTGTTACTTTAGGCATGGATCCCAAAGTCAACATGATGTAGGACATACTTGCTTTTTGGTTCAAGTTGCCTTAGCTAGGGGTATCACCCCTAACCTACCTGTAAGATACTCAAAAGCATCTTTTGGTAGTGCTTTTGTGAAGATATCAGCAATCTATTCTTTTGAGGTAACATATTCCATCTTCACTTGTTTGTCTTCCACTAGCTCTCTTACATAGTGATACTTCATTGCAATATGCTTAGTTTTAGCATGCATTATTAGATTCTTTGATATATTGATCACACTTGTATTATCACAATAAAGTATCATATGCTTAGTTACCTCTTCCTTCATACCTTGCAGCAAATGTTTGATCCATACAATATTGGTGTAGTTTATAGCAGTTGCCACATATTCAGCTTCAGTAGTGGATTGTGAGGTGCAACTTTTCTTTTTGCTTGTGCATGTAATCAACCTTTTTCCAAAGAAAAGTGCTCCTCCACTAGTACTTTTTCTATCATCAATGTTACCTACCCAATCTACATCAGTGTAGAGTTTCAGTTCAAACTTTTCATTCCTCTTGTAGTATAAACCAAAGTCATTTATTCCTTTTAGGTATCTCAATATTCTCTTCACTCCCATTAAGTGATTTTCTCTTGGATTTGCAAAAATTCTTGCTACTATTCCAATAGCTAATGCAATGTCTAGTCTACTATGTACAACATATTGTAGCTTTCCAATCATTGACCTATATAGTGTCTAATTTACTTCAACAGACTCATCATTCTTGGATAGTTTATGGCCTATTACCATTGGTGTGCTGACTGGTTTTTAGTCTTCAAATCCAAAATTTTTGAGTACTTCCTTGATGTATTTGGATTGGGTTACAAATATGCCATGCTTCAATTTATGTACTTGTAATCCAACAAAGAATTTGATTTCTTCAAACATTGACATCTCAAATTCATGCTTCATTTGATCAGAAAAATCTTTGCAAAGAACATCTTTTCCTCCAAATATTATATCATCAACAAAGATTTTTGATATCAAAATGTCTTTACCTTCTTCACCTTTGATGTACAAGTTGTTATTGTCATCTATTCTCTCAAATCCTATCTTCAAAAGATATTTGTGCAACCTCTCATACCATGCTCTAGGTGCTTGCTTCAATCCATAAAGTGCTTTGTGTAGCTTGTAGACCATGTCCTTGTTCTTCTCCGCAACAAATCCCTCTAGTTTTTCTATATAGACTTCCTCTTCCAGTATACCATTTAGAAAAGTAGACTTCACATCCATTTGGTAGACTTTGAAACCTTTATATGTAGCATATGCAAGTAATGTTCATACTCCTTCCATTCTTGTAACAAGGGCAAATGTCTCTCCATAATCTAGTCCTTCTTCTTGTGCATAGCCTTTACAAACTAATTTGTCTTTGTTTCTTGTTATCTCACCATTCTCATAAAGTTTGTTCTTAAACACTCATTTTGTACCAATCACATTCTTATTGGCTGGTCTAGGAACTAGAGACCATGTTTTGTTTTTCTCAATCTGATCTATCTCTTCTTCCATGGATTTATACCAATCATCATCTTGTAGTGCATCATTTCCTATTTTTGGTTCAACCTTGCTCAGTAGATATGATTCATTCCTAAGCCTATTCCTTGCCATTGGCCTTGCATCCTTGTCACCAATGATTTGATCTATAGGGTGATGCTTTATCACATCATTGGCTAATCTAGGTTTAGTCCTTCTTTCCATGTTTGATCCTTTAGCTTTAAACTCATTTTTTTCTTCTTCATCTAGCATTTCATCATTCCTTTCTTGCATACTATTTTTTGAACCAAAATGTGCATTTTCTACATTTTGTAGCTCAACTTCAAAATCTAGCTCAACATTCACTAGTTGAGACTCAACAGATACTAAAGTTTTTTGCTAATTCCCAACTTGATTTGCAGATTTGTCTTCAACTATCATTCCTTCATAGAAGTATACAAAGGATCTATAATCCTCTATTTTCTTTGACTCATCAAGTTAAATTTCCACATGCTCATCAAAATTCACATTTGCACTCTCCACAACTTTGTTAGTGTTAACATTTAAACAATTATATGCCTTACTTCTAGTGGAGTATCCAAGGAATATGCCTTCATCACTTTTTGCATCAAACTTACCATTTCTAGTATCTTTTAAAATATAGCATTTGCAACCAAATACTTTGAAATGTTTAACATTAGGTGAATGACCATACCCTAATTCAAAAGGTGTTGCATTAGTACCTTTCTTGACTTGAACTATATTCAATGTGTAGACTATAGTACTTACAGCTTCTCTCAAGTACTTTAGTGCAACATTTTTCTCCATCACCAAGGTTCTAGCATAGTCAATCACTGACCTATTCCTCCTTTGAGCAATACCATTCTATGGTGGAATTCTTGGTGCTAATGTTTTCTTTTTGATACCTTTGTCATTGTAGAATATTTCAAACTCTCTTGATGTGAACTCACCTCCTCTATCTAACCTTAGGCATTTCAAGTTCTTTCCTATTTCCTTCTCAGCTCTAGCCAAATATGACTTAAACATTTAGAATGCATTAGATTTTTTCTTTAAGAACATAGCACTCATCATCTTGGAATAGTCATCTACAAATAGCATTATGTATCTATCTCTTAGGGCCACATAAGTTTGCCTGGACTAACTCTAGTACTTCTTCGGAAGTGTATGTTTTGTTTTTCAAAGTAGACTTAGTCATCTTTTCTAGTTAACATTGTCTGCACATTGCATTTTCAAGTTTCATCAAATTAGGCAATCCTTTGACTTTTTTTTCTAGCTGATGCTAATCAGATTATCAAAGTTAACATGACATAGCCTTTTATGCCATAACCACACATCATCAAATCTAACAACAAGACATGTTGCATCTTCCATATCTAGGTAAAAGATATTACTCCTAGTTTGTTCACCTTTTCTTATTAGATTTCTATCAATATCATAGATCTTGGAAATTTTGTTTCCAAATTCAACTTTGCAACCTACATTGCCTAACTGTGATACACTCAACAAGTTATAGTTTAGTCATTCAGCAGTGTATGCATTATCACATTAAATTTTTTCCATAATTTTGATAGAGCCTTTTCCTTTGATTTGACATGGGGCATCATTACCAAATCTAACACTATTTTCATCATATTGATTAAAGGTAATGAACTTACTTTTATCTCCTATCATGTGATGTGAGCATCCACTGTCTATGATCCAATTGTCATTCTTGTTTACATAGGTAACCAATGTTGTTGCTTCATCTTCATCTTTATCTAATTCATCCTTCATGGCTACATAGACTACTTCATCATCATTCTCATCAGAATCTTCTTCAACAATGTAGCATCTCTTACCTTCCTCCTTGTAATCTTTGTTGTCATCTTCTCTTTTGTTCCTATACTTGTTTACTTCTTTATAGTTCTTCTTCTATGGATATCTTGTAGCTATATGTCCTACTTCATTGTAATTGAAACATATGATAGGGAGCTTACCTTTGAATTTTCCTTTACCTCTATGGAATCTCCTAGCCAGTAGTACTTCTAACTATTCCACATCTTCCTCATCTGTGCTACTATCACTAGATGCATGCTTTCCTTTTCTTCTTCTCTTGCTTGATGTGTCCTCCTTAGTGTCTTTTATTGTCATCTTGGCCTTGAATGTAGATTCAAGGTTTTCAAGTTTATAGTTTTCAAAATTGGATAGCTCAAATGCAGTAAGTCTTCCAACTATTCCTTCAAAGGTTAGTGTGTTCCCTTGTACACACCTCAACTCTTGGATGGTTGAAACTCTTATATCATAGATACGGAGTAGAGTTCTTAAGTATTTTCTGATAGTTATTTCTTCTTCTAATTTTTGACCTAGGCTTCTTATTGCATTCACCACTTCTTTCATTCTTATAGCATACTAAGCATCATTTTCATCTTCCTCCATCTTCATGTCATCAAACTTTCCTCTTAGACTTTCTCTCTTTGCTCTCTAGACATTCTAATCACCTCCATAGATTTCTGATATGGTTTTCCATATTTTTAATGTAGTGTCACAATATTTCATGTCATCATATTCAACATAGCTAAGTGTAGAGGCAATCTCCAACATTGCTTGATTATGTTCCTTTTTTTTTGTTCAAATCATCTATAGTGAGAAGTCCTGCCAGAGTCACATGTTCTCTTCCAATTAAATTTTGTGCATAGCCACCTATTGATCCAAGGTGTAATTTCATTAGACTCTGCCATGCAAAAAGGTTGTCTTTATTGAGATTGGGAACTTCTTTCTTGGACATCTTGATCTTTCTGCTTCTAGCACCTTGAAACTAAATCAATAGATGGATTTGATACCAATTGTTAGAATTTCTTTAGAATAACTGAGATGGGGGTGGCGGCGAGGGGAGGTTGAATTAGTTATTCAAGGTCCAAATGCCCTATTCAAACTTTTCACTAAGTGTAGTGAACCCATTCAACCATTCATTCATCCAAGCTTTAACTTATATAATCAGCAAGTTATTGTAAATCAACATGCAAGTATAACACATGAGAAATCAAAACATGACACAGTGATTTATGGGGAAACCTAATTTGGGAAAAACCACCAGTAACATGCTACTCAATTCTCACTCTTTTGAAGTGATGCCCTATGAAAGGCCTGCCCTATTAAAAGCTTACAACACACTGTCAAATGTGACCTTGTTAGATAATTTAACCACCCTATTAGAAGTGGGCTTGGTTAGAAGACTTTAGAAAATTCACTTGGAATGCCACCCTGTTAAATGATTTAAAAATGGTTGTTAGGCCAACCTAAGTCCATAGGATTTTTAGATCTAATATAATTGCTAGAGAGTATTATAAAATCTTGACATGACTACAACATACAACTTATCTTGTAGATCTTAGATCATTTCTCAACTCATACCCTTGCCTAACCTTCAATCTCTACAACTCTTAATAGCTTGCTCTTATTTCAAGCTTTTTCTTCTTGAGTCTTCATACTCAATGTACTAGTGCAATCATCTCTTCATGACCACTCATAGAAATAGAGCATTTGTGCTCTTCTTTCTCCTAGATGTCTCCTCCCTGACACCCTTCCAACCACTTCATAGATTTTGGCACTTCAGAAGCAACATTATTAGTAGCCCTTTGCTTCTTGTTCTATGACTTCTTAAATAGAAGTCTTGGGGTACCTTTTCCTACTTGATTCTTCCATTTTTAAATTTCAATTTGCATGGATTACATAGGATTCTATACCAACAACTCATCATCCTTATCCTTCAACTTGTTCACAAAATTCAATGTAACCACTATGTCAGCTTAGATTTGGTGAATCTTCATGTTTTGAAATAATGCAATAGCTCAGCACTATTGAAATACTAGTACTTAGCACATACTATGTTACTTGACATCAACTATGTTTTTCCTGATGCTCAGCACTTGAAGATCACTCGGCACTAATAGAAAATTTTCTAATGCTCAGTACCTGATCTTCACTCAACACATGAAGATCACTTGGCACACACTAGAAATGTCTATTACTTGGCTTCTATTGAAAATTTGTTTGGCTTAGCTTCAACTGTCTTTCTCGGCTTCAACTAACTTGCTTGGCTTCAACTAACTTGCTCAGCTTCAACTAACTTGCTTGGCACCCACTAATGATCTTAATTTAAGCTTTGTAGTCAACCTTGTTACAACTTCTTCCTCCAATGTTTCTAGGTGTGACCAACCTCTGTATCCTTGAGTATGTCATCAATACATTACTTAATAATTGTCTTAACTAATCCTTGCACTTCATTACATCATCATAACTCAAACTTTCCCTTAGGTATTCTTGTTACATCTTGTTGATCAAATCCTCTTCATCAATCCGCTATGTGTTAGTACTTGGATCTGATAAGAAAATATCATCCCTACAAATAGAAGGTTTGATATCAATGATAAAACAATGATTGAAAACATTCTTTTACAACAATCTCCCTCTCTAATCTTCAATAATGAGCTTTTCAATAAGATTTCCAACATTAAATCCATTAACAAGGTCACAACTAATAGTCTATTTTATAACCTTTAATAGTGTTGTATCTAAACTAAGATCACTTCAAAAGAGTGAAAAGTGGTAGCATGTTACTTGTTGGTTTCTTCCAATTTAGATTTACACATTAATTCTAGGTGTTATATATGTGTGAATATTATTTTTATGATGCATACTATTATTTCTTTTAATAAGAATATACTAAATAGAGAGATAATTAATGAATGAGTAAATTAAGTTATGGATAAATTTCTATATTGGCCTAGTTAGTTTATGATTTTGAATAAGTTTTTTGAAGTTTTTAAAACTTTAGGTGGTACATCTAGATCTTACCATAATTGATTCAGGCTCCCCCTCCACTCTTATTTATTTTAATCATTCTAACAATTGATATAAGATATTTGGTGCTTGTAAGGAAAGTTTAAAAGGACTTAAGAAAAAGTATCAAGATGTACAAGGGAGAGGTTTCTGAGCTAAACAAAGAGAACTTTCATGTATAGAAAAGACTGATGAGATTTCATATATCTCAAGTTAGAGATTTTGCAATGTACTACTTAGAAAATGAATAGATTTAGGTTCCTAGTGCCATTAAAGTTGAGAAAATAAAGGAGAAGCAAAACAACAATTAAATGATGGTAGATTTGGAATCTTGACTGAGTTATTATGAGTTTGATGATGTGAAGAATCATACTAAAGAAAATAAAATGTGGATTAAGCTGGCTCAAATCTATGGAGGAGACACAAATGTGTTAAGGGTAAAATTAGAAAGCTTGAGAGTCAAGTTTGATGCTATGAGAATTAAAGAATGAGAGAATTTTGCATAGTACTATGGCTCAATCATAGAGGATCTATGAATTTTATTAGAGGATTTGGAGAAAAATATCTAATGAGATGGTTATAAGAAAGGTATTATGGACTTTACTTGGGCTATCTATGCGCTTATAGTATCTACAATTCAAGAACTAAGAAGTACACCTAATAATAATATGACCATGGATAGTTTAATTGGTAGACTTGTCTTAGAAAATAAAGTCCATCAAGATAAATAAGAGGGGAGGTGGTGAATCAATTATTGAACTATTAAAACATTTATCAACCTTATTAATCCTTAAGCATATAAACAAAATAATCAAAAACCATAAAAAGATACTCATACACAATGACACTAGATATGTTAACTAGGGAAACCCTTGATCAGATGCAAAAGACTGGTGGGGATAGTACCCACAAAATGACATACTAATATAAATGTTCCTTGTAAGAGGATGGTCTTTGTTAGGAGACAATAAAATTCATTGAGTACATATCAGTCCCTATTAGGAGACTTTGAATCCATGTTAGTAGATTCTGACCTTGTTAGGAGTTATGGAAGGAAAATGGACCTACTATCCAAACAACTTGAGGGGCAAGACCACTAAACTCTCTATCCAATTATTCTCTATATTTTTCCTTGTAAAATAACATAATTTTATAGCTCCTTCTCTATCCTATAATTGGACTTATCCTCTTTTGATCTTGATACCAAATCACCAACTTTGCATCCAATAATCTATTGGATGACTTACTTGCATTTACCAAATACTTTACATATCACTTAGAAAAGTCACATTTTACTCATCCAATTCATATTTCATCAAAAGAAAATGAACTTTCCTTTATACGCTATCCTCAAAATAATTCATTAAGTTGGCCTTGAGGCTTTCCCAATTAATGATAATAGGACCTCACTAAGATATTACAAAACATTACATCTTCTTGTAATTATAAATCATTATTGTCTCATAGTCTTTAAAATTTTCCATGTGTGGGACCTCAAACCTTGTGCAGTTGTTGATGTCATCATTAGGCTATCTACTATCATTGTCTAACTACACTCATAATATTTTTATATTAGTAAAGAGATACAAATCAAACCTTATAAACCACTTATCAAGTACTCTGTCTAGTTTTTTTCTTCTTTAAATAAAGCATATCTTCTACATATCATCAACTCTTTGTATGTCCAATTATCCATGTCATCAAGATACATTATAAAATATATCCTTAATTTTTCTTCACCCGATCCTCAATACATAGTCTATACAAGCTCATTCTCTATATGTGACTTTATGAGCCTTTATGGATATAAGGTTATATTAACATCAGTGACAAACATAATCATGAATACAACATGTTAATCATGTTAACAATATCCTCAAGTATTCCAAAAATTCTTAGGATACTCCCCCAAAGGATTACCATCAACATTCATGCTAATAGTCTCCCCCTTTGGCATTGATGGCAACATAGATGAAAAATATCTAAGTTCCAAGAATACCAAATAAAACTTTGTTGTCATTTTTTCTCTTTTCTTCTTTTTAAATCCTTTTCATCAATAAAATCTGAAATCCATTGGAATATTATTCTATTGTGCTTTCTCTTTCTTAGGATTGACATATTTTATTCACACTCTAATTCTCATGAAAAACTATCATTCTTTCATGGATGGTCATCAATTTTCACACTTATCTCCCATTTAATGTTTCTATATATTTACATCATTCACTTTCATTCATTATAAACCTTCTCCCCTATACATAGTTGACACTTTCCCCCCATTCATAGGAGATCTTACTAGTGTATACTTCTCTATCATTGACATCAATGAAAAAGGCTTCATTATGTCCATCATCTACTCCAAGTCTTAAATCAACTCAAGTGTCCAAAGAAAATATTCTAAACTAACTACTAGAGTCCTTAATGACTCTTCTCATCATAAATACTCCCTCATGTAGGAAGCATCAACATTTAGTCTAGATAAAAATAGGGCTCTATACCAATGGAATAATTCACTTTTTGCAACACCTACTCAGAAGTAGGTAAGGGCATAGCCCCAAGCGTACCTCTAAAATACTCAAATGTATCTTTAGGTGAAGGATTTGTACAACTTTCTCTATAAAAACATGTTACTTAATAGATATATGCATAATCTTAGAATGTTAGACATATTTATTGTACTTATGTTATTATACTGTATGATAACAAGTTCTCAAAATCTATCCCAATGTCCTTCAACATTTTCTTCATCGACATGATCTAATTACAATTATTTTTTGCTACTACATACTCTACTTCTATTGTACTCTATGAAGTACAATCTTGTTTCTTTCTTATCATTGAAACCAATGTTCCTCCAAGGAAAAATGCTCCACCACTGGTTCTCTTTCTATTATCCATGCTACCTACCCAATCCACATCTATATAAGAATACAAAGTGAAATCACTTTATCTCTATTACCATTGTCTAGAATTAGGTGTACCCTTTAGATATATGAATATCTTCTTTACTATTTCATATTTGATTCTTTTGGATCGGCTTGAAATATTTCTACTATCCCAACTATATTATCTCTATCTAGCCTAGTGTGAGTTAGATATTGCAAACCTCAAATCATAAATCTATAGTACTTCTCAATTGTAGGTGTCTCATATTTTATAGATATCTCAAGACCAGTTATCATAGGTGTACCAACATGCTTACAACTTCTTAAGTCAAATCTTTTAGATATGTCTTTCAAGTACTTTTCTTGAGATAAGAAAATGCCATCACTATTCTGGACAATTTGTAGACCCAAGAAAAATTTCATCTTACCAATCATACTCTTCTCAAACTCACTCTTCATCTCATAAGAAAAATTATCACTTTCTTCATCATTACCTCCAAAGATTATCTCATGAACAAATATTACAATGATCAAAAATCCATTCTCAATTTCTTTCAAATATATGTTACTATCTACCTTACCTTTAGCATATCCTAAGTTTGGCAAATATTTATCCAATCTTGCATTCTAGATTCTAAGTTCTTTCTTTAGACCATACAATGGTTTCTTCAATCTACATAAAATATACTTTTTATTTGTTAAAGGAAATCCTTCAGGATGCTCAATGCATAGTTCTTCTTCAGGTTTTGCATTTAGAACTACTAACTTTATATCTATCTGATACACTTTGGGCTTCTCACTTGTTGCATAAGTTGGGAAGTTTATTATTGCTTCCATTCTAGAAAAAGGGGAAAATGTATGTTCATAATATATACCTTCTTTCTATGAATATCTTTTTCATACTAATCTTTCTTTATTCCTCGTAGCTTCACCTTATTCATTAATATTTTTTGAATACCATTTTAGTTCCTATAACGTTCTTGTCTTTACATCTAGGAACTAATTCCCATGTCTCATTTGTCACAATTTGATCTAATTAATCCTTCATTGCTTGAGTCCAATGATCATCATTACATGCCTCATTTATGGTCTTTGGTTCAACTTGAGAAATAAAGCATAATTCCTCGTGTATTTTATTTCTTGTCATTGTTTCCAATAATCTGATTCTCAGGATGTTTCTTTGTCAAATTCTTATTTGGTGTGGGAGTTGATGTTACAATTATCAGTTCTTATATTGGTTCAAATCTCTATTCTTTTCTTTGTTCAAAAATTCAAACATCATTCTACAAATTATTATTAGTCTCAAAGGAAACTTCAATATTTTCTCCTGTACATTTAGGATTATGTTCTTCATCAGAAATATAATCCAACTTTTTTTCTTTAACTACAAAATTTTCATTGACTTTCATAGTCCCACACTCAACAATTGTCTTAGTTCTATAATTAAAACATCTACAAGATTTTCATTTCAATGAGTAACCAAGGAACATAAATTCATCTCTTCTTGCATCAAACTTACTAATATAACCATCTCCCTTTATGTAACACTTAATTCCAAAAATTATTAAATATTTTACTGATGGTACATGTCCAAACCATAAATCATGGATAGTCTTGTTTGTTCCTTTTTAGATCTGAACTCTATTCATTGTGTATACCATTCCATTAAATGCTTCTCTCCAAAATATATTGGATACATCATTCTCAAACATCATTTCTCTTATTGCTTCTTTTATAGACCCATTTCTTCTTTTAGCAATCTTATTTTTTTGAGGTCTCTTCAGTGTTGATAGATGTCTCTTAATACCATTTTCTTCACAAAATATGTTAAACTCTCTAGAAGAAAACTCTCCACTTCTATCCAATCTTAAACATTTTATCCCTACACCATATTCAATTTTAACTCTATTCTTGAAAAACTCAAACTTTTCAAATGCTTCAAACTTTTCCTTAAGAAATGCTACCCACATCATTCTAGTGAAATCATCAACAAAAATATTAAATTATCTTTCACCATATAATCCTCTTGTTATAATAGGACCACTCAAATATGTATGAATAATCTCCAATTTTATTGTAGTAGTGAACTTCTTGTTGGGAAAGGAAACATTCTTCTGCTTAATGTTGAGATCTGATAGAAAAGATCATTGTTGGGAGAGATCATTGTAAGAGGGTGATTGTTAGAGAAGACTATATGTTTCAATCATTTTTTTTCATTGATGTCAAACATTCTATTTTCTGGTAAAATAATTAGTTATAAGATTCAAGTACTATCACTTAGTTGATTGATAAAGAGGATTTGATCAATAAGAGGTAACAATAGCACCTAGAGAAATAGTTGAGACATGATTATGTAATGAAGTATACAAATTAGTTAAGATAGTGATGACATGATGTATTGATAATCCACTTAAGGTTACAAAGGCTATTTAAACTTAGAAAGTTTAGAAGAACAAGTTACACAAAAAATTTCTACCAAGCTTGACCAAGTGGATAGTAGGTACTAAGAAAAGTCAGTGCAAGTTGAGAAAAAAATTAATTGGAGACAAGTAAAAGTTCATTCTAGTGTATGTCAAGCAAAATAGTTGATGCTAAGTAAAGTATAGTTGATGTCAAGCATCAATAAACTTTAGGAGGTGTTGAGTAATTTCATAGTGGATGTTGAGCAATGTAGTATGTGTTGAGTGTTAGAAGATTGATAATGCCAAGTTGCTACATTATTTAAAAGATCAAAGATTTGATGAATTTAAGCTGACAAGTTTGTTTTCTTAGATTTTATGAACTAGTTGGAAGATAAGGTTGATGAGCTAGTGGCACAAAATTTGATGTAAGCTATTTTTAGGTGAATTCAAATGGATTCTAGGAGAAGTTTCTAGAAGAGATGAAATATGGGGTAGATAGATTGTATCCTACCTAATACATCTGAACACTAAATTTGGAAGATGGAAAATGAGTGAGAAAATATCTTAATTTCCTACTTATAGGAATGTCTAGTCATGAAGTGATGTTGTCATGTTTGAGAACCTAAGGGAGATAAGGAGTCAACAGTTTTGCCTCATCGAGTGACCTAAGAGAGGAGCCTACAATGGAATGATTAGAAAGAAGGCTTAAAGAAGATGAATTCTTGAAGGGTGAATAAGATATTAGATTTGTAAAGTATGAAGGCCAAGTAGAATTGAGGACTAAATAGAGATCTATAATTTACAAGAGAAGTTGCAAGT
This sequence comes from Cupressus sempervirens, assembly GCA_028749045.1. Taxonomy (NCBI): domain Eukaryota; kingdom Viridiplantae; phylum Streptophyta; class Pinopsida; order Cupressales; family Cupressaceae; genus Cupressus; species Cupressus sempervirens. The sequence continues at coordinate 116,946,240 of CM053792.1, read as the reverse complement.
TGTATTAGATCAAAGCTCTACTATTACTCTCTAAGAATTGTATCAGTTTACGCTAAATCCTTTGGATTAAGGTTGACCCAATAGTCATTTGTAAATCCTTTAACTAGGTGGCATTCCAAGTGAATGGCCTAAAGTCCTCTAACAAGGCTCACTTCTAATATGTTGATTGAAATTTCTTAATTGGGTCACATTTAACAATGCATATTGTAACCTTTAATAGTGTTGGCCTTTCACAGGGCATCACTTCAAAAGAGTGAAAAGGAGTAGCATGTTATTAGTGGATTTTCCCAAATTGGATTTCCATGTAAATCATTATGTCAATTGTGTTGATGAATCTATTATGGTTCATGCTTTACATTTTTGCAAATTGATTTGATAGTAACCTACAAGTTTTAGTGATTTCATAATCTTATGGATGCATGCAAGAATATGGATGTTTTATGGGTTCACTAAGCTATGAAAAGTTTTATTTATACATTTAGACCTTGGATAATTAATTAATCCTCCCCTCTCAGTTATTCTAAAGTATTTCAACAATTGGTATTAGAGCCATCTGCTTAAGAGAACTAGTTTAAAAGTACTAGAAGCACAAATATTGAGATGCCTAAAAGAGAAGTGCCCAAGCTCAATAGAGATAACTTTTCTGCATGGAAGATTTTGATGTAGCTACACCTTGGAGGACTTGGAGATGATGCACAACCTAACATTTATGTAGAACATGTTAATCCTACTAGTCCCCCAACTATAGAAGATATGAGGAAGAAGAAATAACACAACTAGGAAATGCTAAATTTGATGATATCAAAGGACTTGACAATGCAAAGAAAATGTGAGATGCCCCAGTTACTATCTATGGAGGAGATGTAAATGTTTTAAGAGACAAAGCTAAAATTATCAAAGGTAGGTTTGATGATATGAGAATGGAAGAAGGTGAGAATATTACTCAATATTTTGAAAGAACAAAAGAAGTTTTCAGTGCAATAAGAGGAGCTACTAGTAATATAGATGATGAAATTGTTTTAAGAAAGTTCTTGAGAACACTACTACCTATATATGCCATTAGAATTTTTGCAATTCAAGAGCTAAGATGTATTCTAGGGAATAAGCTATTACTTGAAGGTCTAGTAGGTAAACTCACTACTTTTGAGCTATCTAACTTTATTAATTACAAACTTGAAAAGACTGAATTTTCTTCCAAAGCAAAGGTGTCATTAAACGAACCTGATGAGGAGAAGAAGAAGAGAAAGAATAAGTATGTGTCTAGTGATAGTGATACAGATGAGGAGGATGTTGAATAGCTTGAAGCAATATTGGCAAGAAGATTCCATAAAGGTAAAGGCAAGTTCAAAGGTAAGTTAACCATCATTTGTTTCAATTGTAATGAGGTTGGTCATATTGCTGCTAGATGTCTAGAGAAGAAGAACTACATAAATAGTGACAAATAAAAGAGTAGAAGAGATGAAGACAACAAGGATTACAAAGACAAAGGCAAGATGTCTTGTTACATTGCTGTAGAAAAGGATTCTGATGAGCATGATGATGAGGTGGTATATATTGCAATGAAGGATAAATCTAATGGAGATGAGCAACTACACTTGTGACTTGTGTAAACAAGAATGATAGATAGATCATTGATAGTGGATGTTCACACATGTGACTAGAGACAAAAGAAAGTTCATTAATCTAAATTATTATGATGGAAATAGTGTAAGATTTGGTAATGATGCATCATGTTTGATAAAAGGAAATGGTTCTATCAAACTCACAAATAAGATTTCATGTGACAATGCTTATTGTGTTGAAGGACTAAACTGTAACTTTTTCAGTGTGTCACTACTGAACAATTTGGGATGCAAGGTTGAATTTGAAAATAAGATTGCTAAAATATATGACACAAATGAGAAACTTATTGGAAAAGGTGATCAAACTAGAAGTAATCTATTCTATCTTGATATAGAGGATGCTACTTGTCTTGTAAAATTTGATGATGTATGGCTATGGCACAAGAGGTTATGTCATGCTAACTTTCATAACTTGGTTAGTATCAGTAACATGAAGAAAGTTAGAGCTTTTCCTAAGTTGAAGAAACCTGATAATGTAATGTGCAAATAATGCCAGTTAGGAAAAATTACAAAATCAAGTTTCAAGAGTAAAACTTATACCTCTAAAGGAATACTAGAGATTGTTCATACTAGATTGTGTGGACCAATTGAAGTGCAGAGCTACAAGGGAGATAAGTACATAATGTTATTTGTTGATGATTATTCCAGGATTATAACAATTATGTTTTTGAATTAGAAATATAATGCTTTTCAAATGTTTAAATGGTACTTAGAAAGAGTTTTAAAGGAAATATGTTAAATTCTAAAATATTTGAGATCTAAAAGAGGAGGAGAATTCACATCAAATGAATTTAAGATGTCCTATAATGATAGAGGAATCAAGAGACATACATCTACCCCTACAACCTCTCCACAAAATGGAATAGCTGAAAGAGGGAACATATCTATAATGGACTCTCCTATAATACTCATAATAGAGAAGAATGTTTCTTTGAAGTATTGGAGAGAAGCTATAAGCACAACTATCTATACCTTGAACCATGTGGAAATTAAGAAAGGTACTCATTCAACACCTTTTGAACTATGGTATGGATACTCATCCAATGAAAAATACTTTAAGGTATTTGGAAGTAAGTGTTACATTATCAAAGATGTTAGGAATGTCAAGCTTGATGCAAAAAGTGAAGAAGGTATATTCCTAGGATATTCCATTAGAAGTAAAGTTTATAAGTGTTTGAAAACTAACACTAACAAAATTGTGGAAAGTACAAATGTGAACTTTGATGAATATATAGAAGTAAATGAGGATGAACCTATGAGAAAGCCAAAAGAATACAAATCATTTGTATACTTTTATGAAGGAATGGATGCTGAAGAAGATGTTGTAAATTATGTTTCAAACCAACAATAAGTTATAGTGACTGCTAAGTCACACCCTATGAATGTGGAGTTGCATTTGGGAACTAAACTAAAATCAAATATTGAGTTATTGAATGAAGTTAATGCACATTTTGATTCTAAGATTAGTACACATGAAAGAGGTGCTAAAATACCTAATAGAGATATACACAATGATTTTGAAGTTGAAAGACAAAATGAAGAAATAAGAGTTGAGCCAAGATTGCTTAAGTATGTTGAGAGACATCATCTTGTAGTACAAACCAGTGGAGATAAAGATGGAATAATAATGACAAGAAACAAATTGAGAAGGGATACATGTTTTCTAAGCTTGAATCAACCCAAAATAGTAAAAGATGCACTAGAAGATGATGATTGGTACAAAGCCATGGAAGAAGAGTTTGAACAAATAGAGAAGAAGAAAACATAGAGTCTAGACTAGAAGACAAAAATGTGATTGGTACCAAGTGGGTATTTAGAAACAAGCTAGATGAGAATGGTGAAGTCACATGAAACAAAGCAAGATTAGTTTGCAAGGAATATGCACAAGAAGAAGGAATTGACTATGGAGAGACATTTGCCCTTGTTGCTAGATTGGAAGGAGTAAGAACTCTACTTGCTTATGCTACATACAAAAGTTTCAATGTTTATCAGATGGATGTTAAATCTACATTTTTGAATTGCATACTAGAGGAAGAAGTTTACATAGAACAACTAGAAGTTTTTTCTAATGATAACAATAAGAACATGGTATGTAGATTGCAAAAATCTCTATATGATTAGAAACAAGCACCAACAACATGTGATGAGAGACTTTATACTTATCTTGTGAAGATTGGATTTGAAAGGACTGATGATATAATAGCAATCTATACATAAAGAAAAAAAAGGAAAAGCTATCTTTTTATCTAAAATATTTGATGATGATATGATATTTGGAGGTCAAGATGCTTGATGTAAGGATTTTGTAAATCAGACGAAGCAAGAATTTGAAATGTCTATGCTTGGAGAGATAAAACTCTTTGTAGATTTCCAAAGTATATTAGATGAAATATGGTATATACATCACTCAGCCAAAGTATGTCAAGGAAATATTGAAAACTTTTGGATTAGAGTATTCAAAACCAATAAGTACACCTATGGTGACAGGAGACAAATTGTCAAAGAATGATGATTCTACTAAAGTGAACCAAATAATGTATAGGTTTATGATTGGAAAATTGCAATATGTAGTACATAGTAGATCTGAATTGGCATCATCTATAGGGATAGTTGCAAGATGCTCTGCTAATCCAAGGGAGAATCATCTAACGGCTATGAAGAGAATAATGAGATATCTAAAATGAATAGAAGAGTTTGGTTTATACTAGAAGAAAAATGAAAAATTTGAATTAAAAGCCTACACTGATGCTAATTGGAATAGAAACATTTGTTGGCCTAGTTTTCTACCATTTCTATTTTTTGCATTTTGCAGTGAAAAAACATAAATATGTGCCTTGAAAATTTTGAAATTAGGCAAAACCTTGGGTACAATTCATAAAAAATCACTAATGCCTTATCTTATTTTACCCTAGCTTTTGAAAAATTTTGAGAGTCCTTTTTCAAATTTGATAAAACCTTTATTAAACCTTGTTTTGTTCATAGTTTGGTCAAATATTTTATTGAAAATTGTTAATTGTGCATCCCCGCAATGTTGAAATGCAAGGTCTTTAAATAAAGCAGGCATGTGCCTTGATGACATGTAGCCCTTGATGACATTAAAACTTCAGTGTGTTGCAAGTTTTGATGCACTATTGATCTTTGTCTTAATCAATGGATAGTGCTTGCCCACATTAAGAAAATGAAAGAATCATAAGCAATGTGGGCATGCACCTTTGCTACATGTGGCATCATGGGCCCACCTATTTAGAAGGTAACAATGATTTGTCTTTTGTGGTATTTGTTAGATGAGCTGGACTAAAAGGAAGTATCTCATTGATTATTTTAGTAGACTCAATGTTATAAAAAGTGCATGATTTCACAATCGTTGACCTGTGTGAGATCCATGGTTAGCACTTACTTTCTTTATGAAGTTTCTTGATGGATAAATGATGTGGGTAAGTGCTATTTTGATATGTAGCAAAGTGGAACCAAGGATGAAGGGTATGTCCTTCATTGTGCTATGCTATAAAGAGATGTTGATGTGTAATGCTAGTTGGGCTAGTAAAAGGTTTTGTCTATCAAAGAGGTCAAAAGCTTTACAACCGTAGACCTTTTGAAGATGAATGGACAATGCTTGTTCACATTAAGAAACTGCTTGAGAGTTGAAAGATGTAGGCATGCACCTTTGTGCCACATGGAACAGTGGGGCTAGGTTCTAGGGAGATTGTTGAGTCATGCCACATTGTAAGACCATAAGGATTCAAGAACATGTATTGGTCAAATATGACATGTATGCTAGGTTGGGAATGATGATGTCATGGGCACAAAAATTCTAAGAATTAAATATGACAGTCAGACTTGTTAGAGCATGATGTCTAAAAGGTATTATTATATTGGTCAAATTGGATAGTGGGACCATAAGAGACAAATATTATGACTTCCCATTGATCTTGGTTAGATTGACAGATGGTGCATCCCCACATTAAGAACTTGTAAGCAGTTTAAGAAAAGTGGGTAAGCGTCATGTGGACACATGTCTCTGGTGATGTTAGCACCTCCATCTTAGACTATAAAAGGTTTTTAATCTATACCACCATTGATCTTATAGAGATCAATGGCTAGTGCTTACCTACATAAGGAAAATGTTCACTGGTTAAATAATGCAAGAAAGCACCCTTATGACACATGGTACAGTGGGGCTAGCTGCTACTAAAGTATGTTAATGTCTACCAAGTTAGAAGATTTATTGTGCAAGCTATATTAGACCTTGTACTTGCTACCATAGAGATGTTTTATTTCTCTTGACCATTGATCTAGAGAAGAATCAATGGCGGGTGCTTGCCCGCATTTTCAAAATGTAAGAAACTTAAGCAATGAAGGGAAGTGCTTGATCAACACATGGCCATATTTTTTTTGAAGTCATAAATCTTTTTACTTTTTGAATTAAGGTCATCTAATCTAATGAAATTGATGGATAAGATTCAAATCTGATTGTAATTTGGAAGTAATGGCTACTAGAAGTTAATATGGTTTAGGGTTCATTTGTGTGATTTCAATGCCCAGATATAGTTCACAATCTCACCATTATTGAACCACAAAATTGAAAAAGGTTATCAGAGCACAGAGAACTTTCAGAGCTAGGGCATAGAATTTCACAGAGAAATTCAATCAAATTATAGTAGAGATTCTATAGAGAAGAAGCGTTATTTCATGGGTAAGTGCTCTATAACTTCTAAAAAATCAAGAATCTGGTGTTACATAAATCTTAGGGTTTTTCAAAGATGCCTCCACAAAAAGAATTCATGGGATAGACTAATTATCTTAAGAGATCTATGCATGATTTTTTTCTTGAACAATTCCCTTTGTCTATAAATGAAATAACTAAGGGGAGAGAGCTCATCTGAAAGAACCCTAGGGTAGCTATAGCAGAGGGTTTTTATGATAGGGCTAATTGGGTAACAGACACCTAGGTTTCCATGGGAGGATTAGAGTTGTTTAAGAAATGGTTTTCAGAATGAAAACTAGATACCCCTATGAGAAATGTCTAGGAATTTAACATTGGAAAAATAATAGTCCTTGCAGTTTTCTTTGATAGTGATCTACTCACTAATTTAGCTAAGAAGTATGATCCTATCATTGGGTGGGTGAAGAACCATGCTAGAGTAAATCTTTTTAGGGTTTCTCCTAAATTGATTAGATAGGTTTTTACCTCAACCCTAACCATGATATGTATGAAATTATTGATATGGATGACCTTGAAGCAAGGTATGATGCATAAAGGATATACTTAAGGATAGGGCCATTGCAAGAGCATTCTGCCAAGGTTGGTACATTTCAATCCTAGGGCTCAAACATTATATTTTTCTCTCTGTAAGATTTTTGGGATGGATGAAGTAGAACAAATCCCAAGCTCAATTTTTCTTATTATGGCTCATACTCTATGATTCAAGATGAGCACTATTCTTGATTTTGCCACTTTCCTTGCACAAGAAATTCACAATGGTTTGGTGGGGATATCATAAGGGAACATAAACAAACCCTTTTGTTAGTACTTATTGCTCATGCATGTATGTCCTTATAAGGGAGTCACTATTTCTCTAAAGGTATGGATTTGGAAGTAACAAAGGATGGAAAAAATAATCCAGTCTAGTTATGGAGTATTGACATGACTTTAGAGGTAGGAGATGCTAGTTTTGTGAGATTTGATAAATATTTTGTATCCAAGCTAAGATTTCTTTTAAGAAGAGATAGTCTTAGGATTCCACAATCAATACTAGAGTTGGTCAAACCTAAGGAACATGCAAAAAGAATTTTGGTTAGCCATAACTAGGGGGATATAGTCCCATACAATGTTTCTATAGTGATTAGAGTGTATGGTTTTCTAGGAAAGCCTCATGTGCTACCTTTTTGTGTGCCTCTAAAGATAGAGATAGTAGAATTATTATGGAAAATTGGGGCTATTGATGAAAGAGATTTTCCCAAGAAAGATACCTTTTTCCCAATTGTTACTATAGCACATGATCCTTAGTTTATTTCTAGATAAGTACATATGATAGAGTCTCATGCAAGATTTATTGATCCAAAAGGATTTTATGATCTTTTAAGAGAAAGGACAAAGGCTGCCTGCATGACATAGCTAGTTTATTTCCTTGAGGATGCAATAAGGAATATTTTCTCTATAAAAGAGTAGGACGTTAAGAAAGAAAAATGGATAGTGTTTAGCAAAATGTTGGAATTCATTAATGATTTTGACCCTACCTATGATCCTTTAAAGGATAAAAAATATTGGGGAGCCAAAATATAGGTGTTGATGAACAATTTTGTTGTAATCATGCAAACAATGAATGAGAAAAAAGCTACATATGCCGAAACCTATCTAGACAAGGCTGCAGAGGTACAGAGAGGAATAAACAATAGAAACATAGTAGCTCCTAGTCAATATAATTTGCAAAAATGTGTAGGATATGTGATAGTGTAGCATATATAGCAAGCTCCTCCTTGTGAAAGACTAAGGCTAGAGAGCCCAACTAAAGCTAGTGCCCCAAAGAGGAAGAAGTTGGAGAAAGGATCTTCTTCTCATGTAGAACAATACTCCCCAAGCCAAACTCCAATCCAAATAGATGATGAAGAATCTTTAAGGGAGTAGCTGAGACAAATTAGTGGAGAAGGGGATGTTATTGTTACCATCATAGATTTGGAGAGTGGAGTACCTCAAGAGCTTCCTGCACCCTCCTTGGACCTTACAATTGCTAACTATCAAGTTAGGGAGATAGACCCAATCATTGGTTAGGCTTCTAAAAAATTTATTAATGATGAAAATTTTGTCAAATCTAGAGTTTTTGCACAATTTTTGTGGAGATTGAATATAGGAAATTTTGAAAAGACATGTGAGAAAATAAAAGTAGAGCAACCTAGCAAACTAGACTTTGTGATGTGAATATCAGGATTTAACTGTGTGATTTTGAGTCAAACTCGATGACCCATGTTTCATGAGTAGTGATTCAACATGAATCCATCTCTCATGAGAATAAATGGAACACTTAGCACTCATTGGATCTAGGTGATGCTCACAGGGGTGAAGCACCGGGACTTTCCGGGAGGTCACCCATCCCAGTACTACTCCAGCCTGAGCGCGCTTAACTACAGAGTTTTCTCCACAGTTAAACCCAAAGCTTGCAACCCCATTTGCAAAACCTTCACCAAGTGTTGTGCCTTATGAACCATTCATTAGAAAGCCCCTTAAGCTCATCAATTGATAAGTAGGACATGATTTCCATAGCTAGTCAAATTGTGATGTGAATATCAGGATTTAATTGTGTGATTTTGAGTCAAACTCGATGACCCATGTTTCATGATTAGTGATTCAACATGAATCCATCTCTCATGAGAATAAATGGAACACTTAGCACTCATTGGATCTAGGTGATGCTCACAGGGGTGAAGCACCGGGACTTCCCGGGAGGTCACCCATCCCAGTACTACTCCAGCCTGAGCGCGCTTAACTACAGAGTTTTCTCCACAGTTAAACTCAAAGCTTGCAACCCCATTTGCAAAACCTTCACCAAGTGTTGTGCCTTATGAACCATTCATTAGAAAGCCCCTTAAGCTCATCAATTGATAAGTAGGACATGATTTCCACAGCTAGTCAAATTGTGATGTGAATATCAGGATTTAACTGTGTGATTTTGAGTCAAACTCGATGACCCATGTTTCATGAGTAGTGATTCAACATGAATCCATCTCTCATGAGAATAAATGGAACACTTAGCACTCATTGGATCTAGGTGATGCTCACAGGGGTGAAGCACCGGGACTTCCCAGGAGGTCACCCATCCCAGTACTACTCCAGCCTGAGCACGCTTAACTACAGAGTTTTCTCCACAGTTAAATCCAAAGCTTGCAACCCCATTTGCAAAACCTTCACCAAGTGTTGTGCCTTATGAACCATTCATTAGAAAGCCCCTTAAGCTCATCAATTGATAAGTAGGACATGATTTCCACAGCTAGTCAAATTGTGATGTGAATATCAGGATTTAACTGTGTGATTTTGAGTCAAACTCGATGACCCATGTTTCATGAGTAGTGATTCAACATGAATCCATCTCTCATGAGAATAAATGGAACTAGTGATTAAGCGCGCTTAGGCTGGAGTAGTACTGGGATGGGTGACCTCCCGGGAAGTCCCGGTGCTTCACCCCTGTGAGCATCACCTAGATCCAATGAGTGCTAAGTGTTCCATTTATTCTCATGAGAGATGGATTCATGTTGAATCACTACTCATGAAACATGGGTCATCGAGTTTGACTCAAAATCACACAGTTAAATCCTGACATTCACATCACAATTTGACTAGCTGTGGAAATCATGTCCTACTTATCAATTGATGAGCTTAAGGGGCTTTCTAATGAATGGTTCATAAGGCACAACAATTGGTGAAGGTTTTGCAAATGGGGTTGCAAGCTTTGGGTTTAACTGTGGAGAAAACTCTGTAGTTAAGCGCGCTCAGGCTGGAGTAGTACTGGGATGGGTGACCTCCTGGGAAGTCCCGGTGCTTCACCCTTGTGAGCATCACCTAGATCCAATGACTGCTAAGTGTTCCATTTATTCTCATGAGAGATGGATTCATGTTGAATCACTACTCATGAAACATGGGTGATCGAGTTTGACTCAAAATCACATAGTTAAATCCTGATATTCACATCACAATTTGACTAGCTGTGGAAATCATGTCCTACTTATCAATTGATGAGCTTAAGGGGCTTTCTAATGAATGGTTCATAAGGCACAACACTTGGTGAAGGTTTTTCAAATGGGGTTGCAAGCTTTGGGTTTAACTGTGGAGAAAACTCTGTAGTTAAGCGTGCTCAGGCTGGAGTAGTACTGGGATGGGTGACCTCCCGGGAAGTCCCGGTGCTTCACCCCTATGAGCATCACCTAGATTCAATGAGTGCTAAGTGTTCCGTTTATTCTCATGAGAGATGGATTCATGTTGAATCACTACTCATGAAACATGGGTCATCGAGTTTGACTCAAAATCACACAGTTAAATCCTGATATTCACATCACAATTTGACTAGCTGTGGAAATCATGTCCTACTTATCAAAACTAGACTTTGTTATCTAGGAGGAGGTAAAATCTATGTTTTTAAATGATTTTGCCCAACTTACACCTCAGGGTAGGAGGAAATTGGTTAAACAATTAGGGGTCCTCATTTTGCTAGAATGGGACATAGTTAATGCAATGATTTTTGATTCAACAAGAAAAGAAAAAGATGTACAGTATAAAATTAAGGAAGAGGTACTACAGGTCCATAAGGGAGTCAAATTTTAGTGATGACCACTAGGCCTTAGTAATCTAGTCAATTGAAAAGAGAAATAAAACTAGAATGCAAGAAATCTCTATTGCAGAGCATACTAGTGCACTAATAGTATTCAGAGCTGGTGAGGTTAGCAGAAAACAAATTTTTGGGATGGCTTCATAAATGATGAAATTTGGCAATGTGGTGTCTGGCTAGGAAGAGGATGGCTTTGTGCAACTCAATGCTCAATTTGAGGAAGTTTTGAAAGCATATGAAGATAGGGGTTAAATAGATACAATCATTGGAAAATCAAGTACCCCAAATAGAGAAGAAACTTTGGAAAAGAAAGGTGGGAAAGTCCAGTAGACCCAGAATTGTATACCCCCCATGGCTACCTATTGAACCTTTTAAATCAACTCCCATTATTGAGATACCAGACACCCTATAGAGGCCTCAATTCTATACTATAGAGGATTTCGAAGAAGAAAAGAATAAATTGTATGCACTACATGTAGAATTGAATAATCAATATGAAGAAAAAATAAGTTAGGGCATACTATATTTGATAGATAGAATTGAGCGGCCAACATTTTTTGATTAGTTGGCAAGGATTGTACAAATAAGAGATGAATTAAAAAGAGATGAAGTTAAATTAAAACCTCTTGTACAAAAGTGGATAGAAAAAAATAGTGATATCACTGCTATGTGCATATCTATCATCCAATTGCCTTGTTATCAAATAGAGAAGATTTTTGATTTTTTGACTAAATTAGAAGGTTTTGATGACAAATGGGATTCTTTTCAGAAAAGAGTGAAAATATGTTTTTTCAAGTACATAGTTGAAAAGTTTGATTTATTTCCTAATGCTTTAAAAACTATTGATAAAGTAAGGGAAAAAAAAGAGTGGAAAAAAGAGTTGGATGAGATATTTTGTCAAAGAATGAATAATGTCATAAATGAAACTAGTCACTTATTATGGGCAATGACTAATAAGGAGTTAGTTAAAGTGAAATTATTCTATAGTGCCGTCAGAAAAGACTCCATTGATATAGAGGCGGTTGGAAATTCTTTAATGACTATACAAAGTGAGGTCCTAAATTTTGATTGGCCTGATGACACTACCTACAATGAATTCATGTCCATAGAAAAGATGGCAGAAGGTTATAGGGCAGAAGATGATGCAGAAGTAACTATTACCATAACAATTGATGATGAAGACAAGGAGACTCCCTAGGTTAGAGTGAGTTTGCAAGTAACCAAAGATGACACATCACTTTCAAGCTTGATAGTCACTTACTCTGAGGAATCAGAATGATAAAAGAATCAAATCATAGTGTTTTTGTTGTTCCAAGAGATGTAATAAAAAAGGGGCCTACCAAAAGAATGTTTGATGTATAAGTTTTTCTGTTACACACAATTTTTTCCTTTTGTAGGAGAAAAATGTAAATATCTTTATGAAGGGAAACTTGTCAATTTCTCTAAGCTTGAATCTTGTTGCATCTCACACTATATAAGTGAGATCCTAGGGCTAGAGAAAGGATTCGAATACTTGTATATTTTTCAACATTCAAGGAAAGTATAGTCAATCCAGTCATATGTAGTTGTTTGAGTTTATTTCCATTGTTGTACTCTTTGATGATATAAGGAAATGGTAGACTCAACAAGATATAATGGGTTTCTCAATGAGTTTCTATTGGTTATTGTATTAATCATATAAAAGGATAATGCAAACAGGTATTTACACTAGATTTTTATCACCAATTTCTATCTCCTTTTCATGAGTTTTTTAATTTTGAGGTCATTTGAATAAGGTTCAATTGATTAAATGTAGTCTAGATGGGTTGTATATTAGTTTATTGTTACTCTTAATTCAAGGGATTATGTAAATGCTTTAGTAAATTAGTAGAATTTATGAGTTTATGAAGAGGATATTTCATAAGAATGGAAATGGGTGATTACAGTTGATAAATTCATTTACAAGTTATTTGAACCAGATCTCCTACCAATAGCTGACTCTTTGCCCCATGGCAAACATAATTGAGAATAGATTCTGCTTCTACATGTTAAATCACTTTTAAATTCAAAATCATTTTCTTTCCATTCTATTCAAGGTTGTAATGCTGGTCAACACTCATTTATACCTTATTTTTGAGTCTTAGGTAGTTGCTATTTCTAGAAATATTTGTAAACTTAAGGAGGATTGTGACCAAATCTACTCATGAGGGATGTGTATGAATCAGAGAATATCAAGAAATGGATAAATTGTTTATGTGTCTAGGATAAAAGATGAGACTCAAAATGAAACTAATATAGGTCTCATAAAACAATGGTCATTTGAGGCATCCCATAAGTAAACTGACCTTGGTTTTGCAGAGCCTAAAGAGTAGGAAACCATTCTTTCTTTTGTTGAAGTTGGTCCAAATGGTTTAAATATATAATTATTAATAGGAAGTGGCTAATCCTTGGATTGTGTGAGTATTATCAATTTGTTAGAAAGAGCACTAGTGGAGAGGCATTTTTTTAAGGCAAGATACTAGTTACATTGACTAGCAAGAAGCAAGATTGTGTTGCACAATCTACTATTGAAGCTGAATATGTTGCTACTACTATAAATTGCACAAATATTGTATGGATCAAACAACTACTCAAAGGAATGAAGGAAGAAATCATAGAACCAATAATACTTTATTGTGATAATAAAAGTGTTATCAATATATCAAAGAATCCAATGATGCACATAAAGACAAAGCACATTGTAATCAAGTATCATTACTTGAGAGAGTCAGTTCAAGATAAAGAGGTGAAAATGAAATATGTTTAAACAAAGGAGAAAATTGTTAATATCTTCACAAAACTATTACCTAAGGATTCTCATGAGTATGTAAGAGGTAAATTAGGGGTGATACCCCTATCAAAGGCTATTTAAGTAACAAGAGGAGTGCTTTGCATCAAACAAGTTGATATTCATATGTTACAGATTGATGTAGAGGATCTTATTTCAAGAGATAGCTAAAGTAACAACAGAATAGAAAACTTCAAATTAGTCACAAGCAAGGTGATAGAGGGAGAAATTGAAGAAACTACAAAAGCTTATATCTACATGTTTTTAGATGATAGGTTTTTGATATATGTCTTTGGCATTGTTGTCAAAGAGGGAGATATTCTATTGATCAAGAATCAGAACATCTAAGGGAGATATTTTACTAGTCAAAGAAAGAGATAGATCAAGCTAGTATTAGTATGAGAGAGAGATATCAGAGATATCAAGAGATTGATAATTAGAGAGATAGAGAAAAATCTAAGAAAAAGGGAGAAATCCCAATCTACCTAGTTAGAGGGAGTTTTAAAAAATAGTAAATTTTGTAACCTAATCAAAAGATAGAAGTTGTTGATAGAGGAAGAGATATCAATACAAGTTTTCTTTTTGGTATTGTCATACTATTTTAACCTAGTTAGACTAGTTGAACAAAGTTGTTTACCATTCTATTGATTTGGTTGATCAGTTTGGTTTGCCATCAATGTTGAAGATGGAGATTGTTGAGATCTAATTAAAAAGATCATTGTTGAGAGAGATAATTGAAATAGGAATATTATTAAAGAAGATTATATTTCAATCATTGTTTTATCACTGATGTCAAACCTGCTATTTTCTAGTAAGACAATTGCTTATAAGATTCAAGTACTATCACTTAGTTGATTAATGAAGAAGGTTTGATCAATAAGAGGTAACAATAGCACCTAGGAAAAAGGTTAAGTTATAATAATGTAATGAAGTACAATGATAAGTTAAGATAGTGATGACATGATGTATTGATAATCCATTTAAGGTTACAAAGGCTAGTTACACTTAGAAAGTTATACAAAGTTTTGTCTACCAAGCTTGACTGAGTGGATAGTAGGTTCCAAGTAGAGTCAGTGCAAGCTGAGAAAAAAATTAGTTAGAGCCAATTAAAAGTTCATTTTAGTGTATGCCAAGAAAAACAATTGATGCTGAGTAAAGTTTAGTTGATGTCAAGCATTAGTAAACTTTAGTAGGTTTTGAGTAATTTCATAGTGGATGTCGAGAAATGTAGTATATGTTGAGTGTTAGAAGACTGATAATGCTAAGCTACTACATTATTTAAAAGATCAAAGATTTGATGAAATTAAGTAGGCAAGTTTGTTTCCTTAGATTTTGTGAACAAGGTGGAAGATAAGGTTGATGAGCTAATAGCACAAAATTTGAGGTAAACTATTTTTAGGTGAATTCAAATGGATTCTAAGAGAGTTTTCTAAAAGAGATGTAAAATATAGGGTAGATACATTGTATCCTACCCAATCCATTCAAAATTTAAATTTGGAAGATGGAAATTGAGTGAAAAATAACTTAATTTCCTACTTATAGGAATGTTTAGTCATGAAGAAATGTTTCGATGTTTGAGAACCTAAGGGAGATGAGGAGTCAAGAGTTTTGATGATCAAGTTACCTAAGAAAAGAGTCTGCAATGGCATGTTAAGCAAGAAGGCTTAAACAAGATGAATTCCTGAAGGGTGAGCAAGCTATTAGAGATGCAAAGTATGAAGTCCAAGAAGGATTGAGAACTAAATAGAGATATATAATCTACAAGAGAAGTTGTAAGTTGTATTAGATAAAAGTTATTTCTCTCTAACAATTTTATTATTTTAGGGTAAATCTTTAAATTAAGGTTGACCTAAAAATAATTTGTAAATCCTTTAATCAAGCGGCATTCTAAGTGAATGGCCTAAAGTCCTCTAACAAGGCTCACTTCTAAAATGATGGTTGAAATCCCTTAACCAAGTCACATTTAATAGTGCATATTGTAACCTTTAACAGAGTTGGCATTTCATGGGGCATCACTTCAAGAGAGTGAAAAAGAGTAGCATGTAATTTGTGGTTTTTCGCATATTGGGTTTCCATGTAAATCATTATGTCAAGTGTGTTGATGATTCAATTATGTTTCATGCTTTACATTTTTGCAAGTTGATTTTAGAGTAACATACATGTTTTAGTAATCACATAATCTTATGGATGCATGCAAGAGTATGAATGTTTTATTGGTTAATTGAGTTGTGCAAAGTTTTATTTATACATCTAGACCTTGGATAACTAATTCACCTCCCCCGCCCCCAAAAAAAAAAAAAAAAACAAAAAAATTCTAAAGTATTCTAACACTTAATCATAATAAATTCTTTGTAGACAACATTAGTAGGCTTCATTATTTTAGATAAATATCTTACTCAAAAATTATTTTTATCTTTCATAATATTATCAAAGTTTATATGACAAAACCTTCTATTTCATAACCAAATATTATCCACTTTTTCAACTAAACAAGTCATCTATGTAAGGTTCAATTGAAAAACAATACCTCTAGATCTTATACCCATTCTAATAAACCTTCTATCTTGATCCTTGATAATTCAAGTCTTCTCTATGATGATGCAAGGAACGATAGGGTAAACTAGGGCCAATGGCACACCTAGCTCTCCAAACCACCCTACAAGAGTTAACATGGTGAATATCTAACACATAGAATCAAGAACCAAAGGAGGAAGAGAAAACATTTTAATTGGTTTTTCAAATATTCAACATACATGCCTATTTATAAGGCCTTCTAGGTTATGGCCAGATACAAAATACATTCAAGATCTAAGATCCAACTGCAAATTTGCACATTCTAGTTCTGCTCTCCAATCCTCTCTAAAAAATGCCCTCACTCTAAGCCTAAACACTCTATTTATAATAGCCAAATGGCTTATAGATAATTCTAGAACATATAGAAGCCACAAGTTCGCCCTCAAAAAATATTAAATACCCATAATGAAAATAAATCTAGCATTAAATACTTGAAGAAATACAATTTGGCTTGCATCAACAATTAAATGTCTAGAAATCGATATCTGAGAAAAATTGTGATATCTCCTAGCTATGATTGAATTAGAACTTTCACTTCAAACTATGGGTAGATATTTAGGTCCTCTAAAACCCCTTAAGTGAAAAAAAGTCTAATTCATAAAGGATAAGTGTCCATCCATACCGAAAATCAAGCACAGAAAACTATCACACAAAATTGCTAGAAATTGATACTCTAGGAGAATTTCCATATCTCCCAACTTATGAGAAGTTAGAACCTATTTTTTGGATCATAGATAGTAATCTAGGCCCTTGTCAATCCCTAAATTGCATAGATTCTTATTCATTATGAAAAAATAGTTACACTATCTGGAATACGAACCCAAAAACTAGAAAACACAGTTTTAGTAGAAAATAGTTTCAATAGCAAGGCAAAAATTTAAAACACATAGGATAGTAGTGGAACCTAGGATGCTCCTACATCATGTGAATTTCAATTGATACCCTTTATCAACCAATTATCTAACAGTTAATATGTTATTCTTTAATCCATCAAAAAAATAAACATCATCAGTGTTAGTCTTTCCATCAAGAGTAATAGATCCTATTCCTATGATATTAAAGGTTGCATTGTTACCAACTCTAAAAATACCACCATGATCTCTAAACTTAACAAACATATTCATAACTCTAGTCATGTTTTGTGAACCACTAATGTCTATAATTCAATTAGATTTCTTTTCAACTTGTGAAACTAGGGCTTTTTCTTCTTGAATTTCCTTTTTAGGATTCTCTTTTTTTATAGCCACAAATCCTATTTCATCATCACTTTCACTTTGAAATCTTTCCTCAAATTCAACATCTTCATTTCTGTACAAATAATTTCTACATCTTCTAGGCTTGAAAATTTTGTTATACTTTTTCTCTTTTTAATGACACTTAGAAGCATGATGACCAAATTCATTGAAATTCCAACATTTAAAAGCTCTCTTACCATCTAGTTCTCTTCTTAAAATTAGATTAGTTCCTTCTTCAATTCTTCTATCCTCCCTAGATCTAGATCAAAGTCTAATTAGGATACACATCACAACAATCTCCCACTTGGAGATTAATCTCCAATTAAAGTCTCTCTAGTAAAATTTTTAATCAAAGGTATCACTTGTTCAATCACCTACACTATATCTTTGAATGGTGGTGTTAATGTCTTCAAAATATTCCATATAATCTCATCTTTATATTTAAATTCCTTACAAGATTTAGATTTTGCAACAATCTCTAATATTATACCAATATATCTTCTCATAGATTTATTTTCCATCATTTTGGCATCTTGAAAGGAACATATCCAATTTTTGTATTCATTCTCAAGAAGAGCTAACAATAATGTGTCTCTTGCAAGAATATTACCCATAAATAGATCTCTTTCAGCTTCACTCAATTCCTAAAGTTTTCAATCTTCCACAATCTTCTTTTCATTATTTTTCATTACCCAATACCTTTGACCCATACATATAAAATTATTCTTCATCTTCTCCTTCCAACTTTCATAGTTAACTCCATCAAATTTAGTAGTTTTTTTGTGAAGTGAGCCCCCATTCATCTCCCAAAGTTGTTAAGCTTTTACTTAAGGACCTGATGCTTTCATACTAATTGTTAGAAAGTAAAGTACACCAAGATAACTAAGAGTGGGGATATGAATCAATTATCCAACTATTAAAACATCTATCAACCTTATTAATCTTTGAGAATGTGAACAATATAATCATCAACTATAACAAGATACTCATACACAATGATACTAGATATATTAACTAAGGAAACCATTGATCATAGGGAAAAATATGATGGGGATGGTACCTACAAATGTTGTATTAATATAAATGTTCCTTGTCAAAGACTAGAATTTTTTAGGAGACAATGAAATACACTCAATACATATCAATCCCTATTAAGAGACTTTGAATCCCTATTACAAGATTCCAAACCTATTAGCAGTTGTGCCAATCTTGTTAGGATTTGTAGAAGGAAGATAGCCCCACTATCACAAAAAATTTAGGGGAAAGACCACTAAACTCACTGTCCAATTGATTCTTTTATTATTCCTTGTAGAATAATAAATGTATAGATACTTCTTTGTCTTCTGACCAAACTTATCCTCTTTTTGATATGTACACTAGATCACCAACTTCAGATCCAATAATCGCTTGGATCACTTACTCACATTTTCCAAATACTTCGCATATCACTTTCCAAAATCATAGTTTACTTGTCAAATTCACATTTCATCAAAATGAAAAGAACCTTCCTTTATACATTATTCATCTGAATTATCTAGATTGATCAAACTTTTGAAATTTTTTCATATTAAAAATAATCTTTTCTACATCTTTTTAAATGGATTTTTCGGAGATCTTCTTTGTTAGAAATAGGGATTACTAGAGGGGGATGAATCAGTAAGCTATAAGCTTTAGTTTCTAGCTAGATATTATTTCTTAATTTAAACCATACATAACAAAGTAATAAAGTGATGTTGAATAGTAATAGTAACCATGCACAAATGTAACTCATAACATAATATTTTGTTAACTAGGGAAACCTTGAACAAGGGAAGACCCTAGTGTAGATGATGGCCACTAGATAGCATGCTAATATATAAATTCCTTATTAGAGGATTGACCCTAGTAGGAGTGAATGAGAAAATTCAATATAAGGAGTCGCTATTAGGAGACTTTGAATCCCTATTAGGAGATTCCAACCTTGTTAGGAGTTGTGGTATAGTAGATGCAACATGAGCCCAGTACCTAAACATGCACTTCCAATTACAAGAACAACTCACTACCTAAACAAGTAATCAAATTTCTAGAATATAAGAATTTTGACTTCTTCCTTTATTTATCTTTGATCTTCAACTTGATCTTGAATCACAACATAGCTTATACAAAACTTCGCATATATCACTTTCACAAAATTTCACGTACAATCGCTCAACATAACTTCTTCTTGATAGCACACTTGAATTCACAAGATGTCCTTAGCTACTAGGTCAGCTAAGATCACAATACACTTTTCAAACATAGAGAAAATATCTAGGATGTTTTCCCTAGTTGGACAAGTAATTATTTTGTAAACAAAATAATCCTTTCCTTCGATTCCATTGTCCTATTTCATTAAAACATGAAAATCTTTATTCCTTATAGTTTATAATGACTTCTAAGGTTATAAAAATCATCATCAACATGTATACAATCTCCATCTAACTTCAATAGTCATAATATGACATTAGTAACAAGTTATAAACAAAACAATACAGTGTTGTATACCAAATCCATACTTAGACAATATTCTAAGTAACAAAAGATAAGTATCTTTATTTTCAAGGTTTCCTAGGAACATGTACATCATGTGTTTCCATAAATGACAAAAATTACTTATCTCCATTAGCCAATTGCAAACAGTCTCCCCCTTTAGCATTGATGGTCACAAAATAGGGAAAATTGGCTAAGTATCAAAAACTTAAAATAAACAACACATTCACATTACAATTTGTCCATCTTTATGTATGCTCCCCCTTACAATACACTTGAAAATATTATATTCTCCTCTTTATTTGGTTAAAAAATTTACTATTGTATCTCTCCTCCTTTGACAACAATGAAAAAGATCAAAATTTCAAAAAAAATTTAAAAACAATATGCTATCAAAATGTTATCATTCTATCTTAAGCTAATAAGATCTTCATGCAGTCATCAAAATTTTCTTTCAAGCTATCCATACATTTAATCCATGTGTCTCCTTGGTGGATTTAGTAGAAGTGAGAATTACACATAATGCATATGATGTAATCTCAATCGCATTAAGGATTGAATACAAAAAGTTAGAATAGGTTTCCTTGGTCTTTACACATTCCTCCAACTTTTTCTCAACAATAGATACTTTCAGAGAAATAGAATCTTTAAAATTTGATATTCTCTTCATGAAAATTTATTCCCTTTGAAGTTATAGGTTCTTGACATCATTGTGAATGCCGGCCAATTGTCCTTCAAAATCATCAATCTTACAAGATGGATGTTGTATATGGCTAGATAGAGCCTCTAGCTCACTCATCTTTCCTCCAATCTGAATGTCAACATCTTTAGTCAACTTATAAGATATTGTACACTTAATCTATAGTATCTTACAATCATGTTTACACTTCCAAAGTTCTTTGACACAAGTATCAAGACTTATCAAATCATTCTTAATATTTTGACAAATTGTGCTAAACAAGTTAGCATCATGTGAAATTTGTGCCTTTGCTTCAACACTCAACAAATTTGTGAATTTTTCATCAAAAAGATGTAGCACTATTTGTGCCCTCTATTCTAGATCTACTTCTATGTGATGTACTGCTAGAGTGTACTATGTTGTCTATTAGTAATCTTCATTAAGGTTTTCTATAGGCTCTACACTATTATGTTCTTCTAAATGAGTGTTGACAAAGATGAGATCAAGTATGTTTGATCATCATCATTAGTTTCTAGGCTGGAAGGTAAAAGTAGAGTAGATGAACTAAAAGGTTTAGTGTCATCCTTCCTTTGCTTCTTGGCTACCTCTTTTACTCTTCTCTCATCTTCTTCTTTATTTTCTCTTTCCTTCCTTTCATTTTCTCTCTTCTCTTCCTCTTCCAATTTCTCCTTCTTGCCTTCCTCTATTTTATTTCTTATTTCTTCTTTTTCTATACTTATCCTCAAGCAATTTTTGCTTGGCCTCTTACACTTTCTTCTTTTCTTCACTTCTTCTCCTCGTTAATTTGGCTCAGCTTGTCTTCAATATCCTCAGTATTAGGTTTATTAAGTTTGAAACCTTTAAATGGATTAGTATCATCAATGTTAATGGTAAAATTGGTCTAATCTATCTACATGGTATCACTACTCACTGACACTTTTGTGGTTTTTGTCCTGGTGGACATGTTGCCTTAGATTTTGTCAACATCTAACTTATAGCTATTGTAATCTCACTTCTTAGCTTGTCTTTCTCACTCACCATAAACAAAAAAGGTCTCACTTTATTTCTTAAATAAGGTGCAATATTATTCACTAATCTCTTAATTTCTTCTATGTCATCACTCCTGCAAATAGTTCTTAGCATAGACTTCTAAAGTTCTAAATCTTCTTCTCTTACTGGTTTATTTTTCTCAATAATTTTGTCATAGACTTTTTGATTTACTATGTCATCATTATCCTTCAATTTCATATTATTTTCTATAATGTATCTTATTTTTTGCAAAGTTGTTATACAAATCATAAAATTTGTCCATCTAAACAAAGTTACCCTCAATAGCAATAGCTAAGTTTATCTTTTCTATCTTTGGCTTCCAGGGTTGCCAAACTTTTTCTAATGATTTCTTTGTTACTTTCTTTACTTGTTTGACTTCTTCTTCTTCTTCTTCTTCTTCTTCATCACTAGACTTGACAATTATCAACAATGTCTTTTGTCTTTTGACTAATTTGGTGACTTTTTTCTTTATCCTTTTAGTCTTTTTGTCACTGCTTCCACTGATCTCTCAGATTTTCTCTTTGGCTCACTTGGTTAGGCATATTACACTGCTACATGTAGAATGCTCTGATCCAAAGATTTCTCTACAATAGATACTAACAAGGGTTTTATATTTAGTATGCCTTGTTTCATGGTTTTCCTAATTGCTTCAGACTCACTCTCAGTCATATCAGCCTCTAGTAAAGGTTTCTTCATAATAGTTTCTATCTTTTTGTGAGAAGCCTTTACTAAGGATGTTTGATGAGCTAATTGGGTAATCTCATCATATGTTTCAAATCTATATTTATTTTTCTCCTTCTTTAATTTCAACAACAAATTAATATCTCCAACTACAATATCATCACTCAATGCATAACCTAAGGGATCAAGAATGTTGGAAATATGCAAGATATGATAAGTTACTAAGAAAGGAGGGGTGAATCAGTAACTTTAAAATAATTCTTATGTTTAGCACAAATCAATCTATGATACTGCATACAATAGTACTAAAAGATAAAACATTCATCACACAAAAGAACAAAATGTTTTGGTGACCCAGAAACCTTCCAAATAGAAACTAAAGTTGGCCTGTTAAGGCTTACCTTGACCACTTCTGGTGATCTTCCCTATTAGGAGCACAAAGGACTACTAGGTCTACCTTGTTAGAGGATTTACAAACATACAATGAAGTATGCACTCAATTAAGAGATTTGTACAAAGATTCTTAACTCTATCTTGTTAGAGGATTTAGAAATTGATTCACCTATTAAGATGAAGTAGTGGATCTACTTAGAACTAATTGTTGATAAGATCCTTTATGCACTAATCACCTTATGTGATGGATATAATTTTTTTTCTTATGTATTGACCTTGCTGTATTCCTTAAACTACTACTAATAATCCTTTCCATGTACTTCTCAAAAATACTTCATATTACTTCTCTATATTGATATCTTACAATACATCTTACATATATACCTTTCAAATTTACAAAATTGTAAGGTCAGGCAAAATACAAGTGAACAACATATTATAAAGTTGGCCCAGTAGTAAATAGCTCAGGTTCACTGAGCTAACTTGGTGACCTTCTGATACTCGGTGTCCACTGCATTACATACATCATCATGCACTTAGTAGAAGTGAAGGTGCATTCCATACTAATCACTTGATGTAGTTTTGAACTCAATGACCACTAGTGACTCAGTAGATGAAGTGTCACTTGGTAGATACTGCACACTAAGTTTACCTTGCTTCACTCAGTAAACACTACTTCCAATGCTCAGTTTACACTAAATTTCCATGACACAAACTTATTGGTCGATAGACACTATGAAGCACGGTAGACACTACCATTCTTCACATTTATTATATTCACTTGGTAGCCACTATCCTACTTGGTGTAAATTGTTGAACACTTCAAAGCTTGGTTAACACTAGAATGCTCAGTGAGTGTAGGAAATATAGTGCTGAGCTCGATAGCAATACTGATATAGATAAGTGTTGTCACTAATGGAAATAATAAATTAATGCCAACAATCTCCCCCTTTAGCATTAGTGACAAAACACTTATGAGCCAAAACATGTGTACATAACCTGACTCACTGAATTTTGATTTTTCAAAATTGATCTTTGTAAAGCCGATGCTTATACATTCTTACATATATCTCCTTGATGACACATAATGTATATACAAAGATACTTATGTACATAGCTATACACATATATATGCTGACTCTATTGAGTGCTATCTCCCCCTTTCACTAATACTGAAATCTCTCCTTATATATAGTGTTTCTCCTTTTTGCTTATACTGATATCTCTCCCCCTTTTTGACAGTAATGTGAAAGGGCTACATATACTATCTATATAGTTACACCAAAATGAGAGAAATTCTTGATGTACATTACGAAAGAGGGCAAATAAGTTATCCTAATTCTCTTACAAAATTTTGCAACTGGAGAGAGCAATTTGAACTTCTACCAATAATTTGATCATGTGATTAGCCATTGAGAAGTTCTGATCCTGGACCAATGTTTTGCAATGAACAATATGTTTCTACATTGTATCCATTATTGGTAAGACTATATTCTGAATATCAATCAAGTTTTCTCTTATTCTCACTTCTTCTCTTAGAAATTTTGCCTACACCTCTGCCAAATATTTCACCTTGGTGTGATGAGAGGAGCTGGACGAGGGGTCAACTTGCAACTTTGATCCACTTGATTACATGTTAGCATCAATCTTATTGAGCTTCTCCTTTATTTCATTGGTAAAACTAGAGACATCACAAAGTTTGACAAAAAGTGATGCTGCATTATTAAAAGAATTTTCAAAATTACCCAAAAATGTGGATAACTCAACTTTTTTGATTGCAATTTGCTGAGCAATATGCTTTAGCACCTTGTCATCAAACTTCCTTTCAACCTTTTCAATTAGCTTCTCTTTTTCGAAAGAGTCCTCATTATATTTCTATACAACCTCTTCTAACTAAATCAAAATATGTTGAGTGGAATCCACTTCAACACCTATAGCTTCTATAATTATATTCTTAGCATTTTCAATTATTCTATACTCCTTATCCCTTTTAGACCTTAACTTCTTTTGCATAGCTTTCTTCTCTATGAGTTGACTAGCTAACCTCATCTCTTCAATGGTAGCAGTCTCATAGTCAATCTTAGGTATTACTAGCTCTGTGTCTAAATCAATATCTTCTTCAATTTCCTTTCTAGTGATTAGAAGTTTCAATGGTTGTCTTTTTTTTACTTCAATAATTACTAGTTTGACCTTTCGAACAGACACAATAGTGGAGATAGAAGGGCTAGTAGTGAAAAATGGGATAAGATTATAGGATTGAATACCAATAGAAGTAATAACTAAATAAAAAACTAAAACACTTCCCAAAAATGGTGCCACACTCAATAGAATACCCATATAAATGTCTAAACTAATTGGAATCGAAGTGGATGCAGACAATGTTGATGAAAAGAAAGCTATAGAGCTAGCTAGAATTGACGAAGAAAAAATTGTAGAACTTATTGATGAACTTACTAATGATGATGTAGGAGTAGAGGGAGCTAACTTGGTAGCTAAAGAAGTGATAGTTAGCTTAGTAGATGAAGTGCTTGACACTTCCATTATAGACACTTGTAGCTAGGAGGTGGCTAGTGAAGATTGAGCAATTGATGTGACTGTAGTGCTTATGATCTCACTAGCAGAAGCTATCTCCATAGATGTGACAGTATGTGGTACAATGTGAGGAAGAGATGCAATTGCTTCTACTGCTATTCTGACTGAATCATCTTCATCCTTTTCTTCCACTTCTACTTCTTCCTCCTTTCCTTCTTTATCCATCTCTTCTTCTTCCTTCTCCTCCATTGGAGCATGCAAATCTCTTGTAGTAACTAAGATTGGAGTGTTGTCATCATCATCATTACCATCATCACTTTCATCATCTTTAATTCCAATAGTTTCCTCTGATGGCTTGTTGAGATGATATATATCTTTCCAAACATTTGAGGCATGCTTAACCACTGATTCTATATTTTTCATTAATATGAAGCAAGTGTTAAGCTTTAGAATAATTCTATCTTCATGCTCTTTTATTGCCTTCTTTGCTTTTACATTAGTTAGATTTGGTACCAACTATCTCAGCTATTATTCAAAGATTTCTTTTACAGTTTTCACTATATTCTCCCATCTGACTTTGATTTTGGGAAAAAGATCTGCATGGATTTGAGCTTGTATTTGTGCAGGGGAGTATTTCCAAGTACCCATCTTCTCCATAACTAAGTCCTCAATCTCTTTTTGCTCAGTTGGAGTTTGAGTCTAAGATTTGAGGACTTTTTAGTTGAAAATTCTTGCTCCAACTCTTAGCTATTTAATCCTTTCCTCAAATGTAGGTGTAGAGTGGATGAATACGGGTTCACTTTTTCCTTGTCTAGCTCTCCTGAAGAACACTATAGTTGGTTGCTTCTATGGTTTTGTGATAATCACTCTACCTTTCTTCCTTGTAGGTTCCTCTTTCTCTGATTCTTCTTCTTCTTCTTCATATTCCTCTTCTTCATCCTCACCCTTTCCCTCCATAAGCATTAGAGGACCTTCAACTATCTTTAATTTGGAAATTCTCTTCTTGCCTCTATTGAGAGCTTGAGGAATCTTAATGCTAATCTCTATCTTCTTCTTGGATTCTTCATAAGTGCCAAATGTAGGAAGATTAGGATTGGCTAGCTCATTTACCAATGCCTCAATGATGTCTCTAGCTTCATCAATGTTAATTTCATAAGGCAATGTATTTACACATGCCACTCTTGGTAAGATTGCTTGAATGTACACTTTGTCACAATCCACCATGAAACATATGTCATCCTTGTAGTCTTCTACAAGCTTGAGTGGGATTCAAAATATGTTGTTCATTTTCTCCTTGAATGCCTCAAAATAGTTATCCAACACCCTTTCAAAATTTTCACCCATTTCTTCAATAAATTCATTTATCTGATAAAGAACACAGATGTCTTTCCTCCATGCAATTGTGTCCTTAGATGGAAAGAATTTTTGAACATAAAAGAATAAATAAGTAAGAAATGAACCAAACTTGAAGGAAATATTCTTGGAAGTCTTCACACTTTCAATGTTTTTGTTCAATTGCTTTAGCAACACATCTGACAAATCAAATTTAAGGTTCTTCTTTATAACCTTGTATGCTAGGTCAACTACCTCACAAGGAACATTGTTTGACTGACTCAAGTTGTAGATCTTGTGTGCAATGATTTGGATGCCAAACCTAAGCTCTATGTTAGTGACATTGTTTATTTTCAAACCTCTACCACCCCATTTGGCTAGGGTTTTCTTCTACAGTTCCTCCTGACCTAGGGTTTTAGTTGTCTTCGCTTTGCTCAGTATTGGTCGACCCATAACCTTGTGTATCATCTTATTTGTAATCAAAATGGGTTGCTCCAACCATAATTGACAATTGTGGAATCAACTCAATATGTACCTTATCCATTTCACTTGGAAATTTTGTGACATTTGAGGGATATGAGTTAATCCTTTCATTTCCAAATGTTTATGCTCGGATTTCAAAACTCCATCAACACACATTTCAGCTAGCGCAATATCCATTTCTAATGTCCCTAATTCTTGAAAAATACATTTAAAATAAGTTCTTATGTCATTAATTAGGAGTACCTTTGGCAAGATTTATGATTGAGCACCATAAGGATCAAGTGATTCAGCAATGATCAAAACGAGCTTGAAGTTTGGTGCTTTCCATTTGGCACCCTTAACCAGCATTTCAGAACCCTTCTTTGGTTTATAGCTACTTCCACTGGTAGATGCCATCATTTCCTAGTAGATGATAGAATTTTTGAAGATCTCACTGCTAAATCACTTGAAAATACTATAATGCTCAGTTGAATAACTATGCTCTTCAAATGTTGTGAATGCAATGAAAAATGAAGTTGAAATTGCCCCTTTTGTTAAGAAATTTTCATAAATGCTTAGTGCCATAATGACACAATGTGTGATAGACTCTCATCCATTGACCTAACTTGGTAAGAGTGTCAACTTGGCAAATGAACCAAATTTCTCTTACTCCTGACCTTGCTTGGTAAGGTCTTCAACTAACTTTCCTTGGTGGAGTCTGATGCAACTCAATGAAAGATAAAATTTCTATGATCCTTGTGTATCTAGACTACTAATTGGATCATTTTCACTCCTCATATTTGTTGGAACTTCTCATGATTTTCTTGTCGAGTAACGCTCTAATATATTGTTAGGAATTTAGTTTGAGGGGATGGAGTCACCCACTTCTTGAGTGACTTCACTTCCATGATTTGAGCTTGTATCCTTAGTAGATTTAGGAATCCATTGCTACCTCATTTGTTTCTTTATGTTGTCAACCCTTACTTACTTTTCATCTTCAACTTTTCTTATATTCATGTAGTTTTTAGCTATATGACCGAGCTTAGTGCATGTGTAAAACCTTACATTAGTATCTTTCTTTCTTAGATGATGACTTGCATAATTTATGCCAGTGTGTCCATATTCTATACAATAATGACATCTACACTAAGTATTGTAGTCCCATCAAAATATTGCATTTACAAGTTGTTTAGTTGAATTGAATGTTTTGGATCTACATTGAGATGCGTTGTGACTATGCTTTTTGCATTTGTGACATTTACCTTCAAATTTTGTTTTCTACTTGCACTTATTAGCTTTATGACCATGCTGATTATAGTTGTAGCACTTTCCATTAAATTTTGCCTTTCCATTGCTCCAACATTTTTTTGATGTATGAAAAGTTTTCTCACAATGATTGCATGAGGGTTTTTTATTCCTTTTTGTACCTTTCTTTGGAAGATTCACCTTATTCTTCATTATATCCAAGTCCTACTTTACCTTTTAGCCTATGAAGATTTTGCTCATTTTGTTGATTCAATTGTTTCATGTCTTCTTGAGATTTAATCATTCTCTCATTGATTTGTTTTTCAACATTTAGGTCATTCTTCAAATTTTCAATGAATTTCTATCCAGATCTAAGTTCTTTCATTATTATTTCATTAATTTCCCTTTCATAATTTAGATCACTTCTTATTCTCTCATTTTGTGCTTTGATAATCCTCATTTCTTCATTTTCTCTAGTGATTTGATCAATAAGGTCTTCATGTTGATTGGATTGCTTTTTTTCTTCATTGTTTCTTGCTTCCAAGTCTTCATTTTCCTTATTCCTTTATTCCAAAATCTCACATAGCCTAATTGATTGAATTTGTTGTTCTCTTTTGAGTTTCCTTAATTCTTCTTACAAAGAGCCATTCTTTTCTAGGAGTTCTTTGATTTCCTCATTGGCTTCATCTGAACTGCTTGATGGGAAAATGTTTTCAATCTTTTCTTCAACATACTAATGGTCATTCATTTGTCTTGCAAGTTCCTTCTTTTTAAGGATTGGGAAAGATGCTCCTTTGCTTCCTTGAGTTGAGCTATGGCCATCTCCAGATCTAGCTTTTCATTTTCAATTTCCTTAGCAAGTCTGAATATCTCCATTTGTCCTTATATCTTTGCTCTAGTTGTACTACCCCACTCATCTTCCTTGGCCAACAATGCATCATATGCTGTACTACCCCACTCCATAAGATAATCTCTGTCAACTACCAACTGCATATAATTCTGTCTCAAAATTTGAATAGCCTCCCATAAATAGTGGATCTCTGTCAAGGAAAGATAACTGCCTTCCTGCTCATCACTAGTAGGAGAACCCCATCCATAAACTGCTAACAACTGAAGAGTAGCATCAAAATTCTAGCAAGTGATAGCAATGTATCGGTCACTAACTGTCAACTGATTAGACACATGATGGCACTGGCTTGACTGTCTCCTACAAACCTCCTCTGATGCACTGTCTAAAGGAGTATCCTCAAAGTTACTAGTCTCTAGAGTATTACCATCCATATCCTATGAATCAAATCTAAAGCTCATATCAACATACAGAGTATCAAAAACATTAGCACTGCTACCCAACTCCTCTGTACCCAAGGAAACTAAGTCTTCAAAACTGCCCACTACATCCTCCTGGATGTCATCAATGCCAATATGATCCTGGGACTCATCTATACACACTGCCAAATATGAAATATCATCAAAACATTCCAGCAAGTATGGTCGACTAGATATATGAACAAAGCCCAACATCAGTGTATAAAAACTAATACCAACATTAGACAAGATACTAGCACAAGAAAAGACTAATCAAATCCATGATAGCACCCAAAAAAACATTGCTACTAAAAAGTCTTAAAGATCTCCAGTCAACTGAATCCAAAATGCCAATATAACAATCTCGAGTCCATATCCGTAAACTAGAATCAACTGGTAACTCAAGAAAACTCCTCACCTGAGTAATATGACCAATACCAACTAACTCCAAATACCTGTCATGATGAGATAATGAAGTCACAATACTATCTTTGTTCACCTTCATCTGGCTGGACAAATCATGTGAAGTACTACTAGCCTCAACCTCATGTGATGAAGCATCTAACTGTGCCTGGTACTCTTTCTCAGCAAAGTCATGAATGCTCAATGTCTGCTCATCTCTACCAAGTATCTCACCATCCTACACAACAACATCCTCATAATCATCATCTGAACCCACTACACTGTAGTCATTGCCTATTGTAACTATACCATCCTAAATACCTGTGGCATCACCCTTTGACAACCTGTAAACAATTGTCTCAATTTGAGTATCAAGTTGACCGTTACTATCAATCTGTGTAATATCCTTTCCCATCACCTCCTATGGCAGAGTAAAATTTAAGACCTCTACCTGGCTATCAGCTAGTTTCTCAAACTCCTCATGCAAGTTCTTGGGAATTGTGTCATCTATCCTATGAGAAAATCTACCAAATAGAAATCTAGTCAACTTATCCACCTTAGCTGGGTCGGACAACATGTCATTCATTATACGGTGGTGCTCAACCAACTGTTCAGACATGTCATGGCTTATTTTCATAAGTTTATCTCGAATTTCTAAATAACCATCCTTTCTACTATTTTGACTTTGGATATCAATTTTCCAAGATCGTGTCCTCTGAGAAGCAACATGCAATCATAAATTATGACATGCAAGATCTGGGTAGTTGTCAAAACTGACATGCAAGATCTGGGTAGTTGTCAAAACTGACATGCAAACTTCTACAACCACAAAATTCACCAAAAAATAACATAAAAATTATTAGAAGTAGCATGCAACCATAAATTTTGACATGCAGCTGATTAGAAGCAACATGCAACCATAAATTATGACATGCAACATTTGGGTAGTTCTCAAAACTGACATGCAAACTTCTACAACCACCAAATTCACTAAGAACTAACATTAAAATGATTAGAAGTAGCATGCAACCATAAATTTTTATATGCAACTGATTAGAAGAAACATGCAATCATAAATTATGACATGCAAGATCTGGGTAGTTGTCAAAACTAACATGCAAGATCTGGGTCGTTGTCAAAACTGACATGCAAACTTCTACAAACCCTCAGGCTGGAAAGATCATGGCTCTAATACCACTGAAATGTCCCTTTTCTGATTTTGTATGATATTTCTAACCTCTAATCATATTTTCAAGATCAAACAACTAATATCACAAAGATCCACCAAATTTCTCAAGAAACCCCAAATCGGGTATGCCAGAAATTGTGCCAAAAGCTTCACAGCTTCACCTATTATTAATAAATCTGAAAGTGGAAATTTTTACAGAAATTTAAGCAGAATAATAGCCTACAAAATGAAATTTCTAGATCCGTATAGCCTTTACACAACAGCTCTCAAATGTAGGACAAAAACTATGCTCATCGGGCTCCCGAAATTAACACAAAAATGCCCAGAAACACCACAAAAACACTAATAATCTATCTCAGAAGTTTAATAACATCCCAATACATATATTCAGCTCTATTTTAACACCTTAAATTTTGAAATACAGCAAAAACCCAAATTTATATGAAATACTCAACTAAAAACACCAAACTCATACAAAAAACACACCCAAAAACCCACAAATCTGCACTGTTCAGCACAAAGGAAAACTCTGTATGAGCATGCACATGGAATGGCTTCAAAATCCCATCCTTAGCCTTCCTAAAAATCTACAAACTCCCATTCTTGGGTCTCCCTAGAAACCTGTAAACTCCCGTTCTTGGGTCTCCTTCTCCACAGGTTTGGCAGCCTTTGAAGAATAACAAAGAAATGAGCAAAATCAAGTTATGGAATCAGCCCAAAATGCCTCCAAACCCCTTAAAAGAGGGCATAACTGTAACTCACGTCCAAGAGAGGTTAATGAAACATATTTTAATAATAATTTTCATTTATTAGTCCAACGGTTTCCAAAGATTAACCCCCTTTTTCTGAAACTTCACTTTCTTGGGCCTACCTGCCTTAGCAAAGATTATTATTTTTTAATTATTTGAAAAGGGGACATGACAAGTCCTCCCCTCCCAAAAATTGCTTGTCCTCAAGCAATTGGTAAAAAATAAACCAATCAATCCACCTGGATCCGAAATGTAGTCATGAGCTATACTACTACCAATTAACATAGGCTCCTGCAATATCCTCTGCAATATGACCAAGAGGAATCCATAATCAAACTGACAATTATAGCTCAACCAAACTCCAAAATCACCACTACCATAGTCAAAAACCCATTAGACACAAAATCTTAGAACATCAAAACCCAAGTAAAGTGGACAAATCAAACTACCAACATAGTAAATACCTTCAACACATCCCACAGGCCTATATGAAATGTACAATCCAAATCTTCAACAATGGTGAACACTCTCGAATGAAACTGTACCAAGTATGGAGAATCCACACACTGTACAACTCCTACAGTCAACACAACTCTGCAAATCACCGGCCACTATCTCATAACCATAACTCCCATGCACTGCTGATGGTGAAAAGAAATTACAAGATAAAGAGTAAGAAATGGAATCCAAACCAAATTTTCTTGCCATCAACTCCTCAAAACAAGGATCAAATGCTAACTGATGTACATACCCTGCAATATAATGTTGATTAAAAAAGCCAACCTTAGTCAATAGCTCACCATGAACAAGTGATACAACCCACTATGACTGATCACTAGCTAAGTCAGGAGATGTCATAGCCAAAGGAGTAGAATCAATAACAAAACCCACTGAAGCATCACTCCCAAACTCCTGCTCTAAGTCACATATTATCAAGCTATCAACTGCAAAATTTATCACCATGTCATGCCCATCACAACTCTCATCTTGAGGCATCAAACTGTCCCATAACTAATGATAAGCACTAGGAACCAAAGTACATCTCTATATCATCATCTCATCAACATGGTCATCAAAGGTAAATTGATGAGCGTACCTCACAGTGTAATGCCAATAGAATTCACCAATCTCAGTCAGTGGCTTAGACTATAATCTAGATGAAACT
This sequence comes from Cupressus sempervirens, assembly GCA_028749045.1. NCBI lineage: Eukaryota > Viridiplantae > Streptophyta > Pinopsida > Cupressales > Cupressaceae > Cupressus > Cupressus sempervirens. The sequence continues at coordinate 116,912,997 of CM053792.1, read as the reverse complement.
AACTACAATTGATCATTAACCATGTTGGAACTGACTACTACCTCCGAAGATATCACCAAGGGAGTAGTATTACTAGTAAGAACCATGCCAACTGCCGACTCACCAACATCACACATGATCTTTGATACATCTCTAGTCTCCGTGCCATTAGTACTAGAGGCCACCACCATGTCAGGCATACAACAATCTACTACAACACCCAACTCAACTAAACCTAACTGTAGTGGGAATGAACCTGATATGCCAATGTTAGTATCAAGGATGGATGCATCCCCATCTCCACTGTCTCTGACAATCTCGGCCATGGACATCCTCGGATCACCAAACACCACAGCTTGTGATTGTATAGAATTAGGTAAAGATTGTAGTCACTCTAACTCCATGGTCACCTTAGCCAAATGAAATTGTGACTCCTTGAAAGCCAACTGTGTACTCTCAAGAATCTCAAAAGTCACCTCAAGCTGCTCAGTAAGCTCACTCACCTCATCTTCCTTGGCCAACAATGCATCATATGCTGTACTGCCCCACTCCATAAGATAATCTTTGTCAGCTACCAACTGCATATAATTCTATCTCAAAATCTGAATAGCCTCCCATAAAGAGTGGATCTCTGTCAAGGAAAGATAACTGCCTTCCTACTCATCACTAGTAGGAGAACCCCATCCATAAACTGCTAACAACTAACGAGCAGCATCGAAATGCTGTCAAGTGATAGCAATGTCTCGGTCACTAACTGTCAACTGATTAGACACATGATGGCACTGGCTTGACTGTCTCCTACAAACCTCCTCTAATGCACTGTCTAAAGGAGTATCCTCAAAAATACTAGTCTCTAGAGTATTACCATCCATATCCTATGAATCAAATCTAAAGCTCATATCAACATACAGAGTATCAAAAACATTAGCACTGCTGTCCAACTCCTCTGTACCCAAGGAAACTAAGTTTTCAAAACTGTCCATTGCATCCTCCTAGATGTCATCAATGCCAATATGATCCTGGGACTCATCTATACACACTGCCAAATATGAAATATCATCAAAACATTCCAACAAGTATGGTCAACTGGATATATGAACAAAGCCCAACATCGATGTATAAAATCTAATACCAACATCAGACAAGATATTGGCACAAGAAAAGACAACACCATGTAATCTGCTAATCAAAACCATGATAGCACCCAAACAAACACTGCTACCAAAAAGTCTTAAAGATCTCTAGTCAACTAAATCCCAAACGCTAATATAACAATCTCGAGTCCATATTTGTAAATTAGAATCAACTGGTAACTCAAGAAAACTCCTCACCTAAGTAATATGACCAATACCAACTAACTCCACATACCTGTCATGATGAGATAATGAAGTCACAATACTATCTTTGTTCACCTTCAGCTGGCTGTACAAATCATGTGAAGTACTACCAGCCTCAACCTCATGTGATGAAGCATCTAACTGTGCCTGGTACTCTTTCTCAGCAAAGTCATGAATGCTCAATGTCTACTCATCTCTACCAGGTATCTCACCATCCTGCACAACAACATCCTCATAATCATCATCTGAACCCACTACACTGTAGTCACTGCCTATTGTAACTATACCATCCTAAATACCTGTGGCATCACCCTTTGACAACCTGTAAACAATTGTCTCAATTTGAGTATCAAGTTGACCGTTACTATCAATCTATGTAATATCCTTTCCCACCACCTCCTGTGGTAGAGTAAAATTTGAGACCTCTACCTGGCTATCAACTAGTTTCTCAAACTCCTCATGCAAGTTCTTGGGAATTGTGTCATCTATCTTGTGAGAAAATCTGCCAAATAGAAATCCAGTCAACTTATCCACCTTAGTTGGGTCGGACAACATGTCATTCATTATATGGTGGTGCTCAATCAACTGTTCAGACATGTCATGGCTTATTTTCATAAGTTTATCTCGAATGTCTAAATAACCATCGTTTCTACTGTTTTGACTCTGGATATCAATTGTCCAAGATTGTGTCCTCTGAGACTCTATACTATACCTATCCATTCTAGATAAGGTAGAGTGTAACCCCAATAGGTTATAACTTCTTCAAACACCAAGAACTAACATGCAAATGATTAGAAGTAGCATGCAACCATAGATTTTGACATGCAACTGATTAGAAGCAACATGCAACCACCAAATTCACCAAGAACTAACATGAAAATGATTAGAAGTACCATGCAACCATAAATTTTGACATGCAGCTGATTAGAAGCAACATGCAATCATAAATTATGACATGCAAGATCTGGGTAGTTGTCAAAACTGACATGCAAACTTCTACAACCACCAAATTTACCAAGAACTAACATGAAAATGATTAGAAGTAGCATGCAACCATAAATTTTGACATGCAGCTGATTAGAAGCAACATGCAACCATAAATTATGACATGCAAGATTTGGGTAGTTCTCAAAATTGACATGCAAACTTCTACAACCACCAAATTCACTAAGAACTAACATGAAAGTGATTAGAAGTAGCATGCAAGCATAAATTTTGACATGCAGCTGATTAGAAGTAGCATGCAAGCATAAATTTTGACATGCAGCTGATTAGAAGCAACATGCAATCATAAATTATGACATGCAAGCTTCTACAAACCCTCAGGCTGGCAAGATCATGGCTTTGATACCACTGACATGTCCCTTTTCTGATTTTGTATGATATTTCCAACCTCTAATCATATTTTCAAGATCAAACAACTAATATCACAAAGATCCACCAAATTTCTCAAGAAACCCCAAATCGGGTATGCCAGAAATTGTGCCAAAAGCTTCACAGCTTCACCTATTATTAATAAATCTGAAAGTGGACATTTTTAAAGAAATTTCAGCAGCATAACAGCCTAAAAAATGACATTTCTAGATCCATATAGCTTTTACACAACAGCTCTCAAATGTAGGACAAAAACTATGCTCATCGGGCTCTCAAAATTAACACAAAAATGCCCTGAAACACCACAAAAACACTAATAATCTATCTTGAAAGTTTAATCATGTCCCAATACATATATTCAGCTCTATTTTAACACTTTAAAGTCTGAAATACAACAGCAACCCAAACTGATATGAAATACTCAACTGAAAACACCAAACTCATACAAAAAACACACCCGAAAACCCACAAATCTGCACTGTTCAGCACAAAGGAAAACTCTGTATGAGCATGCACATGGAATGGCTTCAAAATCCCATCCTTAGCCTTTCTATAAACCTAAAAACTCCTATTCTTGGGTCTCCCTGGAAACCTGTAAACTCTCGTTCTTGGGTCTCCTTCTCCACAGGTTTGGCAGCCTCTAAAGAATAACAAAGAAATGAGCAAAATCAAGTTCTGGAATCAGCCCAAAATGCCTCCAAACCCCTTAAAAGAGGGCATAACTGTAACTCACGTCCAAGAGAGGTTAATGAAACATATTTTAATAATAATTTTCATTTATTAGTCCAACGGTTTCTAAAGATTAACTCCCTTTTTCTAAAACTTCACTTTCTTGGGCCTACCTGCCTTAGCAAGGATTATTATTTTTTAATTATTTGAAAAGGGGACATGACAAAATCAACATTTTACAGAAAAAAGAGCGAGATGAACCAGACTAAACAAACAAAAAGTTACCACAAAAGGCCAGAGACAAAAGAAGGCTCGAAGCCAAAGTACAAAGGCCAGAGATAGAAAAGAAAATCTAGGCGAACAAGCTAGTGGCCATCTGTATCCATGGCCTACAAGGTTTTTGCAGCATCATTGTCCTTCGGATTGGTCGCACCATCCCGAATCCTGGTAGGAGTGTTCATCTGGTTCCCCTGAATCACCTAGTCACTAGCCTCTTTCTGAAATTCATCCCAATTGAATCCTCACTCTGTGTTCTGCTCCACATCCCTTTCAAGGCCAGTTGTAGTCAAATAGTCCCCCAGATTGACAATATTCTCATTCAAGGTGTGAAGGGTGTCCACTATCTATTTGGTGATTATTTGGTGGACATAATCCAACCTTTGGACCTTCTGCTCAAGCTGGGTGAGTCTGTCATCCTAATGGTCTCTAGAGACCTGGCCTCTATCTTTCTCTTGGCTACCCACATGGTCCTTGCTTCCTCTAGCTTTGTGGTCCTTCTCAGAATCTTGGTTGTTGGGTCAGTTGCTCCTATCCTTTAGAACCTCAATTTTCTAAAAAAGTCACTTGATGGAATGAAAGTTGTCAATCTGGCTATTCTTTGCATTGTGTAGGAAGTTGAAGCCAGTTTCTTGCACATTTTCAGAGATAACCAAAAGAGCTGGGTCAATGAGCTCATCGTAGTGGGTACTTTTGTCAAGGTCCTCCAGCACCTAGATTTTAGTAGGTTCTCTAACAATACCCAAACTAACCTTGTCCCCATAGAAGTTCCTCTAGGCCCTCCTCTTGTTTCTTTTGATTACCTCCCCCACTTTTTCAACCATGATTTCAATCATCTCCTCCGGGGGTGAAATGGGGACCTCCTGAGTTGAATTGGGTAGGGTGGGGCTGGGGGGCACATCAACAGGGTCACTGCGATGATCCTGGGGCAAGGCCTAGTTCACTTTTCTTTTCTTGGGGTTAACCTTGGGGTCCATAGGGGTTACCACCTCCTTGTCATTTTCTCCCCCCTTATCTTCTTCCATCTCACTTTCCTTCCCTGTCTCTAAGTCCTCCTCTTCAAACTCCATATCAGACTCCACATCATCATCACTAGCCTCTTTCACCTCCTTAGGATGAGGAGAGGGAGAGATAGGGGGAAGACATCTAGGGCTCTTCCTGCTAGGGATGCGGGGATCATGGGTAATAGGGATAGCTTTGCTTGGGGTTTCAATTTTCTCTAATTTCACCACAAGCTCATCCTCAGAATCAGAACTGGTAGTGTCCTCCGAGGCACTACCCAAATCCCCAATGGTTTTACCTCTAGATTGGGTTTTCAAGAACTCATAAATTAGAAGTAGGAGAGCCTCATGGAGGGCAGGATTTTTGATAGGGCATTTCTTGAACCCCTCTATATTCTTGGCCATGGAGGTGAAAATGTAAAAAGGAAATAAAAATTTCACTTTGTGTCTAAAATGATTTAACAGAACAAAATGATGAGTCCTAATTCTATCAAACTTGGGGTCAAGAGTGACATATTCAATGATAATCCTGAGAACATACCTCCAAAACTTTTTGATGGAATCAATGTCATAGTAGGTGTTAATCTTGACCAATTTTCTTTTCTCCTTATCATCCTTAAAAAAGTCATTGACAATGTTGGCGGACATCTTCTTGTCCCTATAGAAGTTTAAGCCATCCTAAGAAAAGCCAGTCACCTCCGCAATAAGACCCTTAGTGATTTCGTGAGAAACACCATCAATTTTGACCCTGCCATTTTCCTAGGAATCAACCATAGCTTTAGTAACCTCCACATCAAATCCATGAAGCTTCTCTATGGATTTGGTTATACCTCCCTTCTAGAGCTTTCTCCAGACCTTTCTCTTCTCTTTCTATCTCTTTGCTTTTCCCAATGGCTCTCTTCTGATCCTTTTACCCACCATTGCAATTTTCAGCTCAACTAACCCTAAACCACTAGCAATATTGCTACGTTTAGAGTAGCAAAAGGTGCTGAGAGTGAAAATAATTTTGGGCGTGTTTATGGGTTTATTTCTAGCTTCCTTCAGCTCGTGTCTTTTGTACATGTGATTATGGAGCAGAGGGGGTTTTGCATAACTCCAAATAATTTCCTTTTTGAAGTATGATTTTGAAAATCCTATCATCATTAAAAGGATGTTATGTTGGTGCCATGGATTTTCTCCTTTTGAATTATCTCAGTCACCGCCATTGGAAATTCATTGTTGCTTCCCCACATCATGACTGAGTTGCTAGCAACTCCTTCATTGGTGAACCAGTCAGTGACTGTGTTTGTTTCACGATAAACATGGCTGACTTGATAGTTTTTAAATTTCCTTAAGTCTGATATTAGGTCCTCAATAATGCTTTCGATGGTCTAGGAGGGTTTTGTGACTCCTAAAATGTAATTTATTATATTTAAGGAGTCACCTGCAAGCCACAACTGCTCAATCCCTAAGGCCAGGGCCAACTTAATAGTGAACCTAGCAGCACTGGCTTTAGCTAGATGATTGGTTTGGTGGCCAATAGGGGAAGAGATAGCAGCAATGCCACCTGTCAAACTATTTCTTATGATACCTCTGCATCCAGCTGGACCTAGATTCCCCTTGGCCACCCTATCGAAATTGGCTTTATGCCAGTTCTTAGGGGGAAAAGACCAAATAGCCTCTTGTCTTCTTTTGATCTTGTCTTCTTACCTGGCTTTATTGTTCCCTCCAACCTTTATGTCTCCTTCTTTGGTTATGGAATAGTTCTCTATCATAAGGTTCTCAGTTTTCTCATCTATTATAACCTCAGGGGCTTCTCTATCTTAGAATATCCTATTGTTGCGCTCCTTCCAGATTCCCCAACAGAAGTGTAGGAGGATCCAGGAGCTCAATAACTAAGAATTCAAACCTTGGTGGTGGCTACTCCACTGACTAAAGAAATCCTGGATGCAAGCTGGAGGGCACCAATTGAAGTCTAGGTTAGTAGTCAGATGGCTCCACACCTTGGAGGAGAAGGGGCAGTGGATGAATAGATGATTAATCATTTCTTGATCTTGCTTATAGAGGTAGCATCTATTAGGTAAGATTTGGCCTCTCTTGGCTAAAGTATCCTGGGTGAGGATTTTATCTTGAAGGAGGAGCCAAAAGAAAATGTTTATCTTAGGCGTAAGCCCAGGGATCCAAGCTTTGGCCCAAAGAGGTTTTTCCTCTTTACTCATAAGGGATAGATAGCCAGTGGCCACAGAGTAAAGGTCCCCTAAAGAGTCACCATTCTAGTTGATGAAGATGGCATTCAGAGAGGACATTAAAGGCTTGAGGTTCTATGAAAGTTCAACCAGATTATACCATTCATTACCATTTTTGTAGTTCCTAACCATCAAGCTGTATCTATCAATACACTGATCAGCCCACCTACCAAATATGGGGTGATTAATGAGGGGTTCCTGACACAGCCAACTATCCTGCCAAAAAAGGATTTTGTCTCCCATTCCAACTTTCCATTTAGCTCTAGATTTAGCAAAAGGGAGGGCCTTCAAGATCCCATTCCAAATATGGGATCCCGTCGGTAGCTTAGCCCCTTGAAATATGGAGTTAAGAGACAGTCTACCCAAATATTTCTCAGCAAAAATATCCCACCAAACACCTGTGCTTTGGAAGATGCACCGAGGATGTTTAGCTAAAAGGGATTGATTGAGGTGATAAATTTTTCTAATACCAAGACCACCTTGGCTTTTGGGCTGGTAGACTAGGTCCCATGCAACTAGGTGGTATCTCTTGTGGTCATCAGCCCCTATCTAGAGAAAATCCCTCTGAATCCTCTCCATTCTTTCTACAAACTTAACTAGAATCCTAAAAAGACTAAGGGCATAGGTAGGGAGGTTCTGGAGAATACAGTTAACCAGAGAGCATTTGCCAACTTGACTAAGGGTGGCCCCTTTCCAACCTGCAAGTTTCCTATTGAAATTGTCTATAATACTGATCCAAAAGGAATCTGAAGGTTTCATTCTAAGAGGTAGCCCAAGATAAGTCACTGGCAGGGACCCAATACCACATCCTAGGATGCGAGCAATTTTCCTCTGCCTCTCCAAAAGGGTATTGAGGAAGAAAACCAAACTCTTATCCAAATTGATAGCCTATCCTAAGACCCTGGTGTAGGAGTTCAAAATGCTTTTGAAAGTCCTAGCCTCTCGGACAAAGGATTCACCCCCCAAGATAGTGTCATCCATAAATTGCTGGTGGGTGAAAGTAGAGGGTCCCAAAGAAGGCCTTAGACCTTTCAAACTCCTGTCCTAGATCTTCATCTGGATGATTCTGCCTAGGCATTCCACCAAGATGATAAAAAGGATAGGATATATGGGGTCAACCTACCTTAAACCCCTTGAGGGGGAGAAGAAAGGAGTGGGGAGACTATTAACTAGAATAGACAAAGAGGGAGAAGACACAAGCTGATAGATGAGCTTGCATACTTGAGCATCGAGACCAAAGGCCTGAAGGACAGCAAAGAGGAACTTTCAGTCGACCCTATCATAAGCTTTAGACAAGTCTAGTTTGAGAAGGAAACCTTCCTTATTTCTTGCCTCAAGAGAGTGGATGACTTCGTGAACTGATATGATGGAATCAAGGATCTACCCGCCTGGGACAAAGCTAGTTTGCTGAGGTGAGATGATCAGGGGAAGAATGCTGAGGAGTTTGGAACTGAGAACCTTGGAAATGATCTTATCGAATGAGTTCCAGAGGCTAATGGGCCTGAATTTTTTTAAAGAGTCAGCTCCCAGAATCTTGGGATGAGGACTAGAAAAGTACCATTAAGTTCTTTGAGTAGATTCCTAGCCCCAAAGAATTCTTGAACCACCTTTACCACATCCTTCTTAACCACATTCCAATAAGTCTAAAAGAAGAAGGTAGGGAAACCATCTAGGCCTAGAGCTTTATCCCCTGGGAGGGAAAAGAGGGCCTGGTGAATTTCCTCCAGGGTGGGGATAGCTTTCAGCAAGGAATTGTGATGATCTTGCAGCAGGGGGGATGGCTACGAAGATATCCTCTTGATTAGATGTAGCAGGGGGGGAATGGCTACCAAGATATCCTCTTGATTAGATGTAGAGAGGGAGGGATTAGCTGTGAGGAGAGAGAAGTAGCAAATAACTTCCTTCACTATCTCTTCTTCCTTAGAAATCAGAACCTAGCCCTTTTTTAGATTAGATATCCTATTGTTAGCCCGATGCTTAAGGGTGGTCAGGTGAAAAATTTTGGTGTTACAATCTCCTTCTTTCAAATAGCTGACTCTAGATCTTTGTTTCCAATAAAGGTCTTCCTTAGATATGATGTTATCCAAATCCAAGAGGATTGCCATTTCCTCCTGCCTATTGTGAGCGTTATATCCAGAGAGCTAGATTTCTTCCTAGATAGAATTGAGCTAATCATTTTTCTCGTCTTTCTCCTAGAAAATGTGGCCAAAGTCAATTTTATTCCAAGATTTAATGTTCCTTTTCACATTTTTCAGCCTCTGGGCAACTCTGTACATAGCAGTACCATCTACCTCAAAGTTCCATGAAGAAGAGATTTTTCCTTCTAACACTGGATGGGAAAGCCACATTTTCTCAAAGTGAAAAGGGAAGGCCCTTTTTTGCTAGACAGGGGGGAAACAAAGAGAGAAATCAGAGAGTGATCGAAACCCACCCTTGGGAGGAGGGATAATCTGCAAGAATGGGAAAGAAGCCACTTAGGAGATATGAGGGCTCTGTCAAGGTGAACTTGAATGCTATCTCCCTGAACTCTCCTATTAGACCAAGTGAAACTTCCCCCTAAAGTTCCATATCCAAGAAGGCAAGATTCTGAATGAACAATGCAAGGTCATGCTTACTGTCCTGATCTGAGGCAAGACCCCCCCATTTGTCAGCATTAGAGAGAGGTGAGTTGAAGTCCCCCATGATAATCCCTTTGTTAACATTGCAATTGGAAAGGATGTCGAGGAGCTTGACCCAGAAACAATTTCTTTCCTTCTTGGTGTTGGGGGCATACAGGTTTAGGATAAGCTAGGATTCATTGCTATGGATGTGAGAAACCTCACACAGAAGAGCATTGTGAGTGCTGAAAAGAGTAGATATCTTAAAGGTCCTGGAGTTATACAGAATTAGTACTCCTCCAAAAGCACCTTTTGAATCTGAGGCTTCACAGCTAAAAGCTTTATTGAAGGATATCCTCTTAACCAGGCCCCTTTTCATCTTAGTCTCCTATATCATCAAAAAAATAGGTCTATGGTCTCCAATCATATTTTTGACTAGATCCTATTTATGAGCCCCATTTAGGCCCCTTATATTCCATGGAATGACTTTCATTTCTTACTTCTTGAGAAATCCTTCATGGTTCTTTGGCTCCCATCTGCCAGGTTCATTTTTGTTTCTTCTTGTAGAAGCTAATTTGAGCTCTTTCTTCCTACTCCGTTTGGGGTTATCTCAATGTTAGCTTTGACCCTACTTCTGGTAGACGCTGGAGATAAAGGAGGGATGACTTTGTTCTAGTTCTTCTGGTTATTCTTTTTCTTCTTTACCATGCACCAATCATCTAGGCTTACTGTCGCACTACTTTGTAACTGACCTTCCCACTGGACAATCTAGTCTGGATCCGTGTTTTTAATGAGAAGATGGAGCTTGGCCTCTAGCCCTTTGGGAACAGAAGGTTCTCCCCCCTTCGACCCTAAAGGGGTCTAGGCATCAGTGAGCTTTTGGGAAAGAATCTTATCCTGGCTCTCCTTTGCTTTTGGAATAATCATGGCCTTTCCACTGTACACTACTTTGGTATAGCTTTCAGCTTTGTCCTTAACCATTTTCTCACCTATAGGTACATTGCCTTGTTTACTAAGACTAGTTACCTCATGAATAAGGTTAGATAAAATATCAACTATATTATTCCACATCCATATTTTTCCATCATGTATTATGCTTAATATGATTTGATTCCACTCATCTATGTCTAATTCTCTATAGAAATGATATTTGAATAGGTGTAATTCCTTCACATGTTCAAATATGGGCTTCATAGTCATACCATGATTGAAAAATAATTCCATATCCTTCTTGATGTGTTCACTCCCAATAGATTCAAATGTACTATTAAGGTAACTTCCTATATCTTCCAACTATATTGCATTGTTTAGAGTAATGAATATTGTTGAGTTAGGGTTTTCTTCTATGCATTTCACAAAAACAACTTTCAACTTAGGTCTGTCCTCATTCTCAACATTGTGTACTAGCGACATATCCATGGTTCTATCAAATATGAGCTTTTAGCGAATAAATTTGTGAAAAAATGATAAAATACCTCTTTCTGGAAATAGGGTTTGCTTCAAAATTTCCTTGAGAGTGCTTTTTTCTTTAGATGTATTCATAGTGAAGTAAAAATCAAATATGTACTCCATTTATTCCATCACCTTGAACTTGCATTATTTGTATACTTTGCAAACACATAAAAGCTATCAGTTACATTTTGAAATCAAATAACTACTCAAGATCATCTACTAATCTTTAGATGCCACCCAAGGTTTTCTATAGCCTCCTTTCATCATGACAAAGCTCCATATGACTTTCCTTCATGAAATTCTGTACAAAAAAATAGTTTTCATCTTCTGCAACAAAGTTAACTTTCTTTATAATACTAGTAACTCTTAATTCCTTTGTGACTTGTTTTGATAAGCTCCAAATTGTAAGTGAGCATAGGTATCATCTAAACTTATCTCAATACACCTTTTTCCACTTTGCAACCTCTAATTTAATCTTTGAATGAAGTTTTCAAATTCAGTGCTATAAACAAGCTTAATTCAACTTAATTAAATCAAACTTGATAATTGACTTTAATATTCCTGTATCACAATCATTTAACTTATCTTTTGAGATGTCCAATCCGTTTAGAAATGCCTTATTGATTTCTTCTTGAAGTTGATACACTACATTCCCTTGATCCTAATTTTCTTTGTTAGTTCTATAGTTCCTTTCATGGTCCCTTGTATCATTTCTGACATTTCTTCCATCATTCCTTCCATTTCCAAAGTTTCTTCCATTGTTCCTTCTATCTCTAAATTTTTTGTCCATTATACAATACTTTTTTGTATGTCCAAAGTTGTTGAATAACTGACATACTAGTGTTTTGCTTCTAGGATTCTCATGATCATTAGGTATATGACAATTTTGAGCTATGTGTCCAAAGTTTTCATACTTATAGTAAATTATCTTTCTTCTATCTTCATAAGGTCTTGCTTCTCTCAATGTCCTTTTATTAGATCTTCTTCTACTTGCAAGGATAGTAATTCTAGACATTCTACTATTTCTTCTATCATTATCATATTTAGGTTTCCTACAATCAATTGCTTTATGACCCATACAATGACAATTATGACAATAACACTCCTTAGCATGATTAAATGACTTATTTGTACAACATCTTTACATATGACCTATTTCATTAGATGAAAAAATACTTACCTCTCAATTCATACTTAATTTCCTTAGGAAATTCTACTCGCTTTGGTTCATCCAAAATTTCAACTTCCTTATCTTGTCCAACTTCTTTAGGTTTGTTGGAAGATTGACTAGATTAAATCTTATCATCATATTTTCCTTTTTCTTTTAGGTCAGATCTAATCTCAAGTTTCTTTACAAACATGTTAAATAGATAGCCAAGAACAATCTTATCATAAGTAGGTCTATGTATTGAGATTGACTTATCAAGATTTTCTCTACTAGAATAAAGATTTAGAATTTGTTTCTTGCACTCAGCTAATTCACCTTTCATAATAGTATCATATTTATGAAGTTCTTAATGATCTCCTTTCAATGTTTAAAATTTAGATGTCTTCTTTGCCAAACTTTCTCTTAAATCTGCATTTTTAGTTTTCAAATCAAACTCAACTTTTCTAGGATCATTTCTCAAAGTCAACTTCAGATTCATAATCTTTAATTCATGCTTCAAGATCTTGTATTCTATCTTAAACTTTAAATAGTCATCATTACTATTTTTTGATTTAGTAGATTCAACCTTGGATTTGAGATGTTCAATATTTTCCTTCAATTGTCCAATGTATACTTTGGATTCTTCATATCTGTCTTGTAGCTTGTCTCTTACTTTAGTAAGGAGATCAATTTGTTCAATTGCCTCTTCAAGGTTCTTCATCAATTGTTCCACATCCATAGGGATCTTACTACAGTTGTTAGGTGTCTCTTGAGTAACTACACTCTGATATGAATTGTTATAAATAAGGATTACTAGGGGAGGGGTGAATTAGTAATCTACAAACTTTAGTCAGAAAGTGGATATTATTTCTTACATTAAACCATACATAAAAAGTAATAAAGTAATGCTAAACAGTAATAGTAACCATGCACAAAGATAACTCATAATACCATATTTTGTTAACTAGGGAAACCTTGGCCACTAGAAAACCCTAGTGGGGATGATACCTAATAGATAATATAATGATATATAAGTTCCTTGTTAGAGGATGGAAGCTATTAGGATTCAATGAGAAAATTCTAAATAAGGAGTCCCTTTTAGGAGACTTTGAATCCCTATTAGGAGTTGTGGTACAGTAGATGCAAGATGAGCCCACTGCCCAAAAGTGCACTTCTAATTACAAGAACAGCTCATTGCCCAAACAAGTAATCTAACTTTTGGAACATAAGTACTGTAACTTCTTCCTTGATTGATCTCTAATCTTTAGCTGAATCTTAGATCACAAAATAGCTTATACAAAACATCACATACAATTTCTAAACATAACTTCTTCTTGATAGCACACTTGAATTCACAAGATGTGCTTTGCATAAATACCATAACTTTACACAAATTGCTGCTAGGTTGGCTAAGACCACAATACACTTTTCCAACATAGAGTTAACATCTAGGATGTCATCCCTAATTGGACAAGTAATTATTTTGTAAACAAATTAATCATTTCATTGAATTTTATTGTCTTGTTTCATTAAAACATGAATATCTTTTTTCTATATAGTCTATAGTAACTTTCAAGGTTATACACATCATCATCAACATGTATACAATCTCCATCTAATGTCTCTAGTCATAATATGACATTAGTAATAATTCATAAACAAAATAAGACACTATCGTGTACCAAATTCATACTTAGATAATTTTTTGAGTACTAAAAGATAAGTATTCTTATTTCTAAGGTTTCTTGTGAGCATGTAAATCATCTATTTCCATAAATTACAATAATTACATATCTTTTTTAGTTAATTGTCAACATTCTTCTTAAAAAATGAAGTTGAGACTTTCATCAGTCCTTAAAATTAGGTAACTACTTTAGGGACTTAAATCAGATTTTAGTTCTTCTTTCCAATGGTGTAAACAATTTTTAATTTGGAGCTCTAGGTCAAAAATAATGACCTTGACAAGTTGGGATAAATAAATACCTAACTTTGAATAGTTTTCATTAAATATTGTTATTTTTATTATAGCCACATATATATTTTGAACTCATAGTTATGGTGACTTTTTATGTTCCATCATTGTATATATTCTTACACTTTCAACTAATATGATGGCTTTTAGTTTGCATACAACTCTTTTAAGTTTCTGAATTTTTTTCAAGAAGCTTAACATTGATATAGTATGTACTTGATTCTCACTAGATATTGTGTTTTGGCCCATCTCTTAAATCAGATCAGTAGTATCAAAGTGGAAATGCTCCTATATGTGAACTAAAACAAGTATCTCCTATCAAAGATTGGGATTGGCTAAGCAATATTTTTCTAAAAACCCTTTGTGGCACATAACACCAAAGATGTCAAATAATTCATCAAACTCTATGAAGAAGATGGTGGAAGATTCTTTGGCTAGGAAATGAGAAGAGATGATGAATCAAGTTTCACAAATTTTGAAGAACCTACAATCACCTAGCTCAGTAGCACTATTACATGGAAACACCCCTTTAAAAGTTCAAGTGAATTTTGATGAAACAAAAATCACCTAGCTTAGTAGCACCATTCCATGGGAATACCCCTTTCAAAGTACAAATGAATTTTGATATCCCAAATTTTGAAGGAAAAGTTGACGTTGATGTTGTTGATAATTGGTAAACAAAAATGGATTGATAATTCTTTATGAATCATTTCTTTGATGTAGAAAAAATAGCATTTTCCCTCTTAAAAGCTAAAATTCATGCAAAACTAGCATGGTAAATGCAAATGTTTAATAAAGAAAGTAACATTGGAGAACAATTGGGAATACTCTCTGATAAAAAACCCAATTGGGGATAATTTATGGAATACATAAGAAAAACATACTTGTCTAAAAATATATATGAACATAAATATATAGAATGATAGTTACTTCAACAAAAGAGGGACTAATCTATACAATATTACACCAATACATTTCATGCACTCTTTCAAAAACTTGGAATAGAAGAATTAGAAAAGCAACAACTTTTGAAATATCATAGTGGGCTTTACTCAAAATGAAATGGAATTCTTCATTACTGAAAAATTTGTAACTACCTTCAAATATGCTACAAAAATTGAAGAAAAATTCAAACAAAAATGAAAAAGAGATTACTTTACAAATAATAAGACAAGGGATGAAGGAAGTAATAAATTTGGAGGATAACCAATGGGAAAGAACCCTCATTCAAATCCACCCAAGAATACATGGTAGGCCACTAAAATGACAGAAACAAATACAAAGATGTGGTTTGAGATACACAAGAGCCCAACCCATAACAAAAAAGAGTGTCAAAGCATTAATACTTTGATAACATAAATACAAGGAGATGAACATGACCTTGAATCTACACTAATGGAAACTTTTGATAAACAATAGAATGATTTGGTTATGGAATTAGACTCTTATGCCATATAGTTGCAACTAAAAGAGTAGTGGCACATGAGGATGAAGAGATAATACTTCATTCACAGATGTGGTTTGATAGAAATCCTCTACATTTTATTGTTGATAGTGGTAGCCAAAAAAAATTAATTTCTATGGAGATAGTCAGGAGATTAAGCTTAAAAATGATAAGACATCCACAACCATACTTTATGAGATGGGTCAATAAAGGGAAAGACATTCAAATAAATCAACAATGTCACCTACCATACTCAATCAAAGCATTTAATGATGAAGTAATTTGTGATGTAGCACCTTTAGATGTATGCGATGTTTTCTAGGGTATCCATACATGTATCAAAGGCATGGGGTGTATGAATCCAAACCACACAATGCTATAATCAAGTTTTGTGAAAAGGGATATTGAATATTGGAGGTATGCCCTACTCAATTTTCTTCTTTAATTAGTGATAAACAATTTAAATTTTTAATTTCTCAAACTATAATTTTTTTCCTCCTCATGATTCATCTTGACAAAACAAAGTTAGTTTTTCTTAACACACTTGCTAAGGTGGCCACAACAATAGACCAGAAAAAGGAGATGAATAAAATTTTGGAAGAGTACCATAATGTGTTTAAATCACCAATAGAGATCCAAACACACTATCAAGTCAAGAAATCTATTTATTTAATTCTAGGAACACCATTACCACATGATCTAATATATTGGATGTCAGTTTTGGAAAATTATAAAATTAAGAGATATGTTTAAGAACTATTTGTAGAGTAGATCTGGCCATGTGCTTCACCCTGTCATACTTCCATTATGTTAGGAAGAAAGAAAGATGGGATATGGATACTTTGTACTGATTAAAGGGGACTTTAAAAAATGACTGTGAAAAATAGATATCCAATTCCTCAAATTGATGATCTTTTGTATCAACTTAGGTGGACTAAGTTCTTTACAAACATTGACTTTAAATTTGGGTATCACCAAGTACCAATTGATCCAGGAAATATATGGAAGACTACATTCAAGTTCAAGGAAGGTTTTTTTGAATGGTTGGTTATGCCTTTTGGCCTTAAAAATGCTTATAGAATAGTTATGATGTTGATGAATGATGTGCTTAGACCATTGATTAATTATTTTGTAGTTATTTATTTGGATGATATCCTCATTTTTAGTGAAACCTAGTTTGAATATTTTCAACATGTTGAACAAGTGCTTTTGAGTTTGTAGAAACATAAAATCTATCCCAACATATTGATGGGACTCAAAATTGAAGCCCTAATTTTGAGTACCATTCTAAATTTTGAGTAAAATTGAACCCCTTCATGAACTTTTTCTGCAAGTGTACTTTGATGACACTTCGATGCCTACGAAGTGTTTTATGTTTCTGAAACCTTGAATTCAATATATACATGCATCTCACAATGATAAATTCACATTCTAAATCATTTTGTGAAGCATC
This sequence comes from Cupressus sempervirens, assembly GCA_028749045.1. Classification (NCBI taxonomy): domain Eukaryota; kingdom Viridiplantae; phylum Streptophyta; class Pinopsida; order Cupressales; family Cupressaceae; genus Cupressus; species Cupressus sempervirens. The sequence goes on along the minus strand of CM053792.1, from coordinate 116,896,071 downwards.
ATTTTGAGCATTGGTCAAATATGCATTTTTGCCCAAGTGTCAAATAGTGATAGGAAGCCTAGTTGCCAATTGAATGTCTTGCACCTAGATAATTTTCATAAATTGCCACTTTGGGAGTGGTTAGTGTGCATTTAGTTTTCAATTCTTTTTGACAAATTTTGACTAGGTTTTGAATCTCTCAAAGTTGGTTGTTTACTATTATCATGTTGATGCATATTTTAGAGAAGTCTGGAAAGCCATGCTTGACTAGTTGTAACTTTGACCTAGTTCACCAAAATGAGAAAATTCATTTTGCATTACATTCTAGGGTCAAATAGATAATATCCTCTAGATTTGAGCCTATGATGAATCCATTTGACTAGTTTTCAAACATGATTCCAAATGCAATTTATGAAGTTTTACTAGTGTCTAAAAGTGCAAATTGATCGCTACCCCTGTCCATGATGTCATAACTCTAAATCTGTAATAGATGTGACCAAATGGATTGTACCACTATGTTCTACTTTTGAAATACTTTAGTTATACTAGTTTTCAAGTCTTGACAAATCCATTTATACACTTTCCCAGGTCCATTCCATTTGTGAAAATAATTGTTCTACCAAGGTTCCTAGTTTTGTAATTATGAGTACCCAATTTCCAATACTTGCAAGATTTTCCTAGTTGTTCATAATGAGCCCAAATCATAGATTTATACTCACATCATGATAGTAAACTAATGCCCTAGTTTTCAAGCCCTCAAATGCATGTTTGTCCTATTTTCAATGCTAAAACCAAACGCATTTAATATTTCTAATAGGTTTGCTTTTAGGATAAATTTTAAAAGGGAAATTTGACAGTCAATATCTTTTGACCTATTTGTCATCATGAAGTATAACTTTGTAGAATGATAGTATATATGACAAAGAACAAGAGTGCAAGTTTCTAGGGCTCAATTAGTTAATTTTATTAAGTTTTAAGATAGTTCCTAGGCTGCTTGACACAAAATTGGATAGTATGAAAAGAGGTAGAAAATGTTTCCTAAAAATTTGAAGCAATAATACAAATTGTATTCAATCAACTCAGGGAAGTTGGCAAATGGATTATATAGGAGTCAGGAGTTTGAGTTTGAATTTATTTTTAGCTAGGTCACTTTATGACCCAACTTGGCCTAGAAAATGTCATGTCTTCATCAAGAGCATTAGTAGCTTATTATTTAAATTATATTGATTTGAATAATAGTACCTAGAATTGGATTGAGTGTGTAGTGAAAATCATCCAAGATCTTCAAGATCTTGTTGGATAAAGCTTCCAAGTGCAAAGTATATGTCAAATCTTGAAATATTGTGTTATAAAATTTTGTCATTGATTTATGCCTCATTTTGAATGGGCATGAATTCATTTTTAAGGTAGTTTTAAATGTGAATCTGTCAAGTTTGGAAAGGGGTTCAAATGAGCCACATTTTACACTTTTCCACCACATAAAGTGCTGATCTAGAAATATATTGTTGACTCATTTATTTTTTCAAATGAAGGTTCCTCTAGGACTTGAATTTTCTTTTTGGATGCATGTAAAAAAAAAAGGAATTAATGGATTGTTGTAAACATATTCTAATACAATGATCACTGTGGAAAATTCTTGCTCCACAAATGATGTTATTAATGAGTGGTATGGAAAGTCTTGTATAACATTTATCTTGCCATTGGAGAAGCTTAATTGAGGATTAAAATGGCAAACATATCCCATGATAATACAATGGAAAATATTGATAGGAAGAAGAAGTTGAGGGTAGCTATAGTTTACAACTGCCAAGTGGATTGTGATGGAGCATCAAATGAACTCATGTAGCATGTTGGATCATGCTTTCTTATCACCAATATCATTGGAGAAATCAGAGGAAGACATGTTGTTGCACTAAAATGTATTAGATAATGGTAATTTGTGCATAAGAGTTGGATCATTTTGTAGTAGCATGAATGGTTATTGAAGGTTGCTTTATCAAACTCAAACTCATCTAATCTAGTGGAGAACACGTAGAGTATTTGAGAGAACAATGTTCAAGTAAAAGTGACATCTTTGAAAACACATCTTAAGTTGCACCTGCATAAGTTGATGCCACCCAAGGCCTAGATTTAAAGTCATGATGGTATGATGGGCTATTTTGGATTGTTGCCATTGTGAGAAATCTGCAATCTCAAGTTGTGGGTTCATCTAGATTTCATGTGAGTTGTAGGTGTGTATGTAAAATAAAAAAGGGGAGTCATTGTGTAGAAATCTATGGTATATAGGTCAATGGGAATGATTCTCACCATTATAAAGACCATTATTAAATGAGACTTTTTATGAATTTTTTATGGTTTAAAACCACTTCATGATTTCATTTGAACATCTAGTTCCACCTTTTGATTTTGAATTTCTCCTGAAACCCATAAGTTCTAACACAAGGATTCTAGGATCCCTACATACATCCCCAAGATGTCTCAGAGCAATAGATGAAGTAAGCATTGGAGACATGTAGGACAACTGTGACATCAATGTTGTTAATGCAAATCCCAAGGTGAGTAAAGTTTTCAAAGACCTCCTAAACTCATTCTTACCCCTAAGTAGGAAAAAATTGAGTAGTAGGACAAAATCCCTTATCTCATGGTGGTGTTGATGTAAATTTGATCATGAACATGGTTTGATATGCAAACACAAGGAGTTTTTTAGCACTTTGACATTTGAAGAAATATATCCCAAATGCACTATGTGAGGACCTTTTCAAGCATGTTTATATGAGAGAAAAACATTAAAAGTGTCAAAGGATTGATGTCTTTTGACAATGAGACTCTCCCTTAAGGGGCCCTTGGCCAATAGCTAGTGCCTAGGATGAAATTTTCATTAACCTTGCGTGTTGACTTGGATGACTAGATCTAAGGAGAAACCAATTAAAAAGAAGTGTGTGGTATGGGCAAAGGAAAATCATGAGTTTGAGAAGCTTAAGATATGGAGTTAAAAAGCTTTGGGAATTATGAAGTTATGCCAAATTGTAGAATTGAGACTCTCCCAAAATGGATCTCCAAAGATACGCAAAGTGGGAGATGAAGAATTTTCTAATATAAATATTCCAATAATACAAAAATTGTGAGATTGGGAGACCAAAATTTTTGTATTGTGAAGTTATGCTCAAGGTGTGTGGGTCCTACTTGAGTGAGTTGGCTAATGAGGATTTGACATGTGGCACTTAGGTGGTAGGAGGAATCATGTAAGATAAGAAATTATATGATATTAAAATAAAATATTCTCTCAAAATTGAGCACTCACCTTCATATTTTAAAATTTAAAATAAACTTACACTATTTCACAAAGTTCTGACTATATGAAATTTTAAATTTTTTAAACATTTAAAATGCTATGTTCATAGCTAAGGGCCAAAATTTTCAAATACACACCAGGGGAGTCATTTTTGTCTAGTAATATACAATTGGAAAGGGGAGAAGATAAAGTTTTCAAATTAGCTGTCAAAATATGTGCATAACATTAGTGGTGAATGTTATAGGTTGATTTGTAAAATTAGGGGCATTCTCAACAAAATAGGTGTTTTTCATGATGGAGCTTCAAATTCAGTTGGAAAGCAAATAGAGAAGTATGTTGGCTCCAAATTTTGGGGAAATGATCTTAGAAATGTTGTCTTATCTTTGAAACCATTTGGCATGTGTTTTGGCATGAGTTTGATTGATAGTTTTGTGTCTTCTTGCAAATTAGTTTTATTTTTCATCATTTAAAACATATTTATATTACATTGTAGAGGCAAAAGCATGAGATCTAATTTTTAGTTGAGGAAGAGAAAAGAGAGAGGTTCTACATAGGAAGATGGAGGTTTATCAAGTGGACAAATGGTAGCATCATAATAGATCTGAGATAGCTTTCATTCTATTTAGTCTATTTTCTTCTCTTTCTTTAGGGTTGATGGATGTTTTTTTTCCAGACTATTCAATAGAGCTCTAGATATGATCCCACCATTTATGCCCAACATTCTTGCATTGTATGAACATCAATAATGAAATTATAGAGATAGTTATGATCTATTCATTTGTTTCATAAGTACTTTCATGCATCCTTTATATATTTATTTTAAGAATATGAATGAAATGTAGAAACAAGTTTATCTTCAATCTAATTCCTATCTAATTTTTATGTCATTTATAATCTTTTGTGGTTTGTGAAAAAAGAGCACAAATCTAGTTGCAAGCTATTTTATGTTGAATGTTTTGGTAAATTTTTCTTGTGATTCAAGGAGTCATGTAAATACTATGATTTATCATCATAAGGTTACAAATTTTATGAAGGGATTGGTTTAGTATAAGATTCAATCTTTACGCAGATGTTTGATTCACAAAGTGATAGGATATCTATCTAGAGTCTTGATATATGAGATATATCAATGATATCCAAGGATGTATGTTTGTGGTTTGTGGAATTACCCAATAGATAAGGCACTAATCAGCTATAGGATCTATATCTCTTATTGCTGATATCTTGGTTATGATGAAATTAATATATTAATCAAAATATTTTTCCTTTTATGCTTAAAAGCTGAAAGATTTTTCCCCAAGTTAGCTTTTTAAGTTCATGAGCCATGTTATTTTCTATTTCATTTCTATGTTATTTGGACAAGTATATAAGATTTAGGGTTTCTCCTCTACTAAATATAGATTCAAATTTGTGGTTTTAGCAATTGGTTGCATAATGGAATCTATAGCTTCACCTCCCTAGCTCTTGAAGAGCCTAAAGAAGAGGGAGTATAGCCTTATAGTTGGTCTCAATGTCAAAATAGCTATATTGAGCATGGAAATTAGATACCCCTAGATGTATTTGTTCCCATCATTGGGTTATTGAAAAGCTGTTAATTTATAGCCAAAAAAATGGAGACTATGTTGGGGATAGGGTTGTAATAAGCCCAATTAAAAGGACAAAAATTTCTTTTATAATTTGTGAATTTTAGTCATTTATGATAGACAAACCTTGAGAATCTAAAAAGAGATACAATATAACATTCAAGAATTTGTAGTAGCAAGGTTGTGAGGTTGTGACGATTCATGTCTCCTAGTTATGCCTTATTCTTGATAGCAATATACCTTTGAATATTGGTGATAAATAATGTTATTAAGATCACTTTCTTGTTCTCATGTTTTAATCCAAGTGATCATGAAATTATTTTATAGATTTAAGAGTGAAGGAATATAAGTTTATTTCACTTTGTCAAGAAGTATGAGATTCCAAAGTTGTTGAATAATTTTTTTCAAAAACCTCTTGTAAATTTTGGACCATCTTGTTATATTGTGCAAGTTGAGTAAATATTTCCTCATTATGTTAGTGGTGACCTGAAGCTTTTGAGATATGATCTAAGGTTCTTGGGAATGGTTGAAAAGGTTATGTTTGATGCTATGCAAACAGTTACTGAATCACAATAGGATTTGAATATTTTTTTATTTTGAGCATTGAAGTGGTTTTAAATTATTGCATATTAAGGTACTTTCCACTTTCATGAGAGTTCATTTCCATGAAAATAAGTTAAACACAAATTTCTCCATCAAGTGATGTTTTAGCACTAAGTAGGAGAGTTGTTTGATGCATCTCAACATACTTTATGAAAGATAGATTTAGCAAATATGTTTGTCAAAAATAGATTGATACAAGTACGAGAATGCATTTCAATCATTTTTTTGTCATTGATGTCAAGCATTTTACTTACTAGTAAGACAACTACTTAGTTGGTTTGAGTACTATCATTTGTTTGATTGACGAAGAGGATTTGATCCAATGAGTTAACAAGAGAACCTAGAGGAATGGTTGAGTTATGATATGAAAAAAGAGTACAAGAATGAATTAGGATGGTGACAATATAGTGTAATCAATTATTGATGTAGGAGCATCTTGGGTTGCACTATTATCTTGCATGTTTTCAGTTCTTATCTTACTACTAAAATTGTGTTATGTTGAAATTGTGCTTTTTGTTTTTGGGTGCCTATTGTACACAATGTAACTAATTTTCTATAATGAATGAAGAATTTTTCACTTCAAGGATTGAAGAGGTCCTAGAGTAATATCTATGATCTAAGATGCAATTTCTAACTCCTTATGAGTTGGGAGATATGGAAATTCTCTTAGAGCATCAATTTCTAGTAGTTATGGGTGATAGTTTCCTATACTTGACTTTCGAGGTGGATGCACACTTTTCCTTGATGAATAATTTTTTTTTCACTTAAGGGTTTTTAGAGGACCTAAATATATACCCACAATTTGAAGCATGAGTTCTAGCTCAATTGGAGCTAGGAGATATCATAATTTTGCTCAAACATCAATTTTTGGAATTTACTTGTTGGTGTAGGCCAACTTGTGGCTCTTCAAGAATTTAATGTTAGGTTTATGTTAATTTAATATTTGCTAAAAGCTTACTTGTGACTTTTTCATGTTCTAGAATGATTTATAAGCCATTTTGGCTAGTATAAATAGAGTGTTAGGCTTCAAGCTAGGCAATTTTTAGAGAGTTTTGGAGAGGAGTTCAGAGTAGAACTGGAAAGTGTGAATTTGCTATTGGATCTTGGATTTGAATGTATCTATATTTGGATATAACCTAGAAGGCCTTACAATTGGCTATATATGAACATATTTGATGAATCAATACACTTATTTTACTCTTTTTCCTCATTTGGTTGCTATTCTTTGTGTTTTCTTCCATTGTGTTAACTATTGTAGGGTGATTCAGAGAGCTAGGTGTGCCATTGGCCCTAGTTTTCATACCCTTCTTTGTGTTAGGTGGTATCAGAGCATGAGCTTCACCCTTGTGAATATTTGATCATGTAGAACCCTAATTTGGATTTGGCTATAAGGTTTCCGATCTATAGATTTAACCTATAACTTCTAGAGGGTTATGATCTTGCAGGAACTTCATTTGTAAAGATGGTTCATTGTAGAGGAAATGTTGATAATGCTATATTGGATCAATTGAGATAAATTGCAGCCAGATTAGATGTTGTGGGGATAACCCAGAGGAGAGGAGCACATCTTGATAATGTATGTAATGATGAAGTAGCAACACCAAACCATAATCCAAAACTTGAAGAAGATCAAGATAAAGAAAGATTATTGTGGGTGTTGTCCTTGACAAATTCAAAGCCTACTATAGAATTTGTTCCTTATGATGAAAATTTTGACACCGATGTTGTGTTATATTAGATCTCAAATATGGAAAAGTTCTTTGAGAATGAAAACACTCCTAATATTAAAAAGGTGAAGATTTTAGTTACTAGGCTAAAAGGTCATGCTTCACTATGGTGGGAGCATTTACAAACTAATAGACAAAGGAGAGGAAAGGAGAAGATTAAAACTTGGCTGAAGATGGTGAACAAGGTAAAGATAAAATTCCTTCCTACTAATTACCAAGTTAGCTTGTTGAGAAAGATGAAAAATTTGAAACAAAAGGACATGATTGTTAAAGAGTATACAAATGAATTTTGTAAATTGGAAATCAAATTTGGACATGTGGATTATGATGTTGAGAAAATTGCAAGATACATAAATGGATTTAGATCTAGAATTCAGGATGAAATAAATTTTGTGAAGTTGGAAATTATGGAAGAAGCATATCAATATGCATATAATGCTAAGAAGTTCTTAGAAAAGAAACATGAATAGAGACAAAAAGGTAGAGGTGGCAGGTTCTTGACAGGCAGAGCTAGATCTTATGGTGAAGGCGGTAGATCTAAAAGTTTTATGTAGGATAAAGTAAAAATCTGAATGGAACAATGATGACAAAGACAAGACCAAGTGGAAAGACGGTAGCCCATACTGAGGAGGTACTAAATCCTACCAAGGAAGAGATAATTCTTATCCTAGAGGTGGTTTTTGTGGTAATTGTTTTAGATGTGGTAAAGAAGGGCATAGATCCTTTGAATGTAGATCTTCTAAAAGTGGGTAGAATAATAGAAATGTTGTGATTCAAGAAGACATTAAGAGTTCACCAAGTGGACCTAAGGTTGGAGAAAATTTGATGGTGAGAAGAACCTTATTGAATAAGGGAAGCAATGAGGAGCCTATCCTTAGAAGAATTTTTTTCAAGACCAGGTGTAAGATGGGGTTGGAAAATGTTGCAAGGTGATTATTGATAATGGAAGTTCTACAAATTTGGCATCAAAAGAGTTGGTTACAAAGTTGCAGTTATAGTGGCTGAAACATCTCAAACCTTATAGTGTTTCATGGATCAAAGATGAGCATAAGATATTGGTAAGTGACTAATGTATTGTGAAGATCAAAATTGGACATTACTTTGATGAAGTTTTGTGTGATATTATGCCCATGAATTGTTATCATATTTCATTGGGTAGAACTTGGCAATATGGTAGATATGTTGTAAATGATGGAAGTTGAATCAATATACTCTTTGGGTAAATGGAAAGAAACAAATACTACTGCCTTTGATTGAAAGTCTAGATGAGGTGAATAAAAGTTTGCATGGTTAATGGAAAGCAATATGAAAAGGAAGTAAAGAAGAATCAAGTTTGTTTTTTTATAGTTCCTGGAGGATCAAGTGTTGGTAGTAATGACCAAGTAGCAAAAGTTTGTGTGAAAATAAAAATTGTAGAATTGCTGAATAAATATAAAGATACTGTTGTTGATGACATTCCTAATGGTTTACCACTAGTAACAAGCATAAGTCATTGTATGGATCTGATTCCTAGAGATAGTTTACTAAACAAAGCACCATATACATTGACACCAATAAAGAATGAAGAACTTAACAAAAAAGTGCATGAGTTGTTGTAGAAATTTTTGATTAGACAAAGCTTGAGTCTATGTGTTGTACTTACTATATTAGCACCTAAAAAGAATGGAGAATGAAGAATGTGTACTAATTCTAGAGCTATCAACAAGATCATAGTGAAATATAGGTTTCCTATGCCAAGGATGATAATGGATTGTTTGAGTCAAGCAAAGTATTTTAAAAAGATTGATTTGAAGAGGTTATCATCATATCAAAATCAAAGAAGGTGATATATGGAAGACGACTTTCAAGATAAAAGATGGTTTTTATGAATGGTTGGTTATGCCTTTTGGTTTGACCAATGCACCTAGTACTTTCATGAGGTTGATAAATAAAGCTTTGAAAAGGTTCTTGGGTAAGTTTGTGATTATTTATTTGGATGATATTTTGATATTCATTAATACTAAGGAAGAACATCTTGAGCATATTAGACAATTATTGTAGAGGTTGAAAGAGGAAAAGTCGCTGATTAATATGAAAAAGTCTTCTTTTATGCAAGAGGAGATTGTATATTTGAGATTTTTGATTTCAATTGATGGATTGAAGATGGATCCTAAAAGGGTTAAAGAAATTTTGGAGTGGCCTACACCTAAGAATGTAGATGAGGTAAGATCATTTCATGGTTTGGCTAGTTTTTATAGAAAGTTTATTAAGAATTTTATCGTTGTGATATTGCTATCAGGATTTAACTGTGTGATTTTTGAGTCAAAATCATTGACCCATGTTTCATGAGTAGTGATTCAACATGAATCTATCTCCAATGATAATAAATGGAACACTTAGAACTTATTGGATCTAGGTGATGCTCACAGGGGTGAAGCACTAGGACTTCTTGGGAGGTCACCCATCCCAGTACTATTCCAGCCTGAGAATGCTTAACTACGAAGTTTCCTCCATGGTTAAACCCAAAGCTTGCAACTCCATTTGAAAAACCTTCACCAAGTGTTGTGCCTTATGAACCATTCATTAGAAAGCCCCTTAAGCTCATCAATTGATAAGTAGGAGATAATTTCCACAACTAGTCAAATTGTGATATTGCTATCAGGATTTAATTGTGTGATTTTTGAGTCAAACTCATTGACCCATGTTTCATGAGTAGTGATTCAACATGAATGCATCTCTCTTGAGAATAAATGGAACACTTAGCACTCATTGGATCTAGGTGATTCTCATAGGGGTGAAGCACCGGGACTTCCTGGGAGGTCACCCATCCCAGTACTATTCCAGCTTAAGCGTGCTTAACTATGGAGTTTCCTCCATGGTTAAACCCAAGGCTTGTAACCCCATTTGTAAAACCTTCACCAAGTGTTGTGACTTATGAACCATTCATTATAAAGCCCCTTAAGCTCATCAATTGATAAGTAGGAGATAATTTCCACAACTAGTCAAATTGTGATATTGCTATAAGGATTTAACTATGTGATTTTTTTGTCAAACTCATTGACCCATGTTTCATGAGTAGTGATTCAACATGAATCCATCTCTCATGAGAATAAATGGAACAATTAGCAGTCATTGGATCTAGGTGATGATCACAGGGGTGAAGCACTGGGACTTCTTGGGAGGTCACCCATCCCAGTACTATTCTAGCCTAAGCGTGCTTAACTACAGAGTTTCCTCTATGGTTAAACCCAAAGCTTGCAACCCCATTTGTAAAACCTTCACCAAGTGTTGTGCCTTATGAACCATTCATTAGAAAGCCCCTTAAGCTCATCAATTGATAAGTAGGAGACAATGAGGAGAGATAAAAAGGAATTCAAGTGGACACATGGAGCTAATAAGAGTTTTGAGACATTGAAACAAAAGGTTGTTGAATTACTTGTATTGGCTTTGCTTGATTTCTGTTGTCACTTAGGTTTGCACCCTTGTCCAAGGCCTAAGCATGAGGACAACCTAGTGAAACATGGAAACAACCTCCAAGCTGTGGGACTTGAATGGTGAGGTTGAGTTTTTGGAGAAGGCCGACTTCCTCTTACTATTAGGGTGCACCTAACTACTCTCGAAAGGAAAAGGGGAAGGAGAAGATGCAAAAAAAAACTCTACCCTACCTAAACTATGGAGGTGATGCACCAAAATAGAGTGTTCAGACCATTTTTGCCCATATATGCACTATTGAACCAGAATGAAACTAAGGATATATATATACAGGCTTGTTTTGATCTAATAACCTCATGCAGATCAAGAAGCACAACTGAATAACACAAGGAAAGAGGAATCTCACTTATATATTATCCAGTAGGTAAGAAACAGATACAGTATGCAAGTTACAGATCTCGACAATATACCAATGAGAGGCAAAAGGGATGCACATACACATCAATGGCTGAAGGAGATAAAATAGTGAATCATTCAGTTCAAAGGCACAAGGAATGTTACACTAAGAGTTGCAGAGCAATATCAAAGAAATCAAAAAGAGTCAACCCTTGGAAAAGATTACAAAATTTCCTTTATAGTTCGAGCATAACTGAGGGAAATGATTCTGTATTAACTGCTTCAACTACTACCATTGAACCCCAAAATATCTGATCAAAGATCACACTCGAGTATGGTTCTGAAGTACAAAATTAGATATTCGACTGAAGGAACACCTCGAGTAGACAGAAGTGGCGCCAATGAATGATCTTGACACATTAGATGGATCGACTGAGACGGTGGAGTGTTTCCCTATGCCTTGCATTCATTCAGGTAGGTTGGAATTGATCACGAAGATCAGATCACAAGATAACCTTGATCATTTTTGCTTCCTAGTTCGTGAATCAATAGGGTTGAAGCAAGTCAAACAGGCTATACGAGCCAGCTAGGTCATGCGGGCCAATTACCTTTCTTCGTTTTGCCACTTGGGGGAAGTCTTCATGCTTGACCTTCTGTCATCGGACTAACCGCGCCACCCTTACAAATATTCATGTTAACTATGACGATTACATTAACCGCCAGCCATCGACCATCCTTTCTGATCAGACCAACGAGACACGCGTCAACAAGGCGCTGTGTCGCCAACATAAACCTCGAGCGACTTACCCATAGCAAGGTGGCAATGACCATCGATCGACCTAGATCTGACGATCATGAAGACTCGTCATACTCCATACTGTCCTTACCCCGGGCCCATCATATTTGGCGCCACCTCTGCAACTGCTTTCATATCCAACCGACACCTAGCAACACCTTAGTGACCGCACCCTGGTGAGACCTAGCCCCACTGACACGTGGTGACCTGTCGCTACATCACTATGGTAAAGATCGCACATTTTCACCATGGCGATATGGCGACAGTTGTTGATCTTCTCTAATCTGATGGCCACGAAGACCCACCTTCCTGTAACCTTCCTCCCTCATAATTCTCTGGGCCCGTGGTACATGTGGCACTTCCCTATTGGTCTGTTGGTCATTTGATCCCTACTATGCTGGCGGGATGAAATACGATCCCACCAGGACATGTGGTGCCTTGTCGCTATGTCGCTATAGTAACCCTCGCACAACTTCATCATAGTGAGATGGCGACGACCATTGATCGGCCCTGATCTGACGGCGGAGAACTTGCGAGGCATAAAAATATCATAAGGTTTGGAACTTAGGTAATTTTGATATCTTCGTGGGTATTAAAATATTAGTAATTGGGGAGGTGACCATTGGACGGGGTAACATTCAAATTTTGAAACTTGGCAGGGCAAACAAAATGTGGTAACAATTTCAACAAAGTATTTCAAGTTGAATGTGAAGCAAGTGGTAATGCAATCAGAGTTGTATTAACTCAAGAAGGTAAACTTGTTTCTTTCTTTAGTGAAAAGCTAAATGATGCTAAAAGGAAGTATTCCCTGTATGATAAAGAGTTTTATGCTATTGTACAAGCATTGAAGAAGTGGAGACATTATTTGATTCCTAAAGAGTTTGTGTTGTATATTGATCATAAATCTTTATAATACTTGGGAAGTGAACATAAATTTAATTAGAGACATATGAAGTGGGTTGAGTACTTATAGAATTTTACATTTGTCACTAAGCACAAGAGTGGAGATACTAATAGAGTTGTTGATGCATTGAGTAGAAGATGTTCTTGTTGAAAACATTCAAGACTAGCTAGGTTACTAAGAGGGGAGGGGTGAATCGATAACCTCAAAAACTTTACCAAATTTAGATATCAATTACAATAATCCAATTACCATTTAATTCATTAAATTAGATCCAACTACATGCATGAGAAACTGAAAACATAAAACATTCATAATGCTTGGAACATAATGATTTGGTGACCCAAAAACCTTCCAAATAGAAAGTAAAACTAGGGTGGGGATGATACCCACAAAACTTCGATACTATAGCATAAAGTTAGCCTATTAAGACTTACAATAATCACTTCTAATGATATACCCTATTAGGAGCAATTAGGACTACTAGGTCCACTTTGTTAGAGGTTTTACAAACACACAATGAAGTATGTACTTGATAAAGAGATTTTAGAAAAGACTATTAAGTCTACCTTGTTAAAGAATTTTGATTGGTTCACCTATTAGGATGAAATAGTAGATCTCTGACTTACAATTGATTTTTTGATAGGGATTCTTTGAAGTACTAATCACCTTTATGTGACGGATATGTCTTTGCTTCTCTTTTCCTGATATGGCCTTACAATACACTTTTTCTACTACTAATTCACATTTGCATGCTTCTATTTTACATTATTGTCACACTTTCATACTACCTTGGATATAATAAAATACTTTAGATATATATCAGTCCAATTTACATATTTACCAATTTAGCCAATAAACAAGTTAACACCAATATTACAAAGTTGGCCCAAATGAAGATACTTACGTTTTGAAGACTGACTTGGTGAAATTCTGATACTCAGTGTCCACTGTCATTACTCAACATCATCGTGCACTTAGTAGAAGATCAATCCATACTAATCACTTCAATGTAGCCTTGAACTTGGTCTACACTAGTGACTCAGTAGATACTATGTAACTTGGTATAAACTAAATTACATGTTTACCATTATTGCACTTGGTAAACACTAATAATTACATAGGTTGGTTAACACTAACTTCACTTTACATGAACTACTAGCTAAATAGAAACTATAAAACTTGTTAATGATTGAAGTGATCGAGTTGAACTACTAGACTTCACATTGCCTGATTCTGCTTGGTTTGAACTATTGCACTTCACACTAACTGAATTCCCTTGGTAACCACTGGAATGCTTGGTAGGAACTGTAGAGCTTGGTGGCTACTGAAATGCATGGAAAACACCATAGACTATTCAATAAGCTTGATAGCCATACAAAATCTAAATAAGTGTTGTCACTAATAGAAAACTTGACTAAATGTCAACAATATCTTGCTTTAGCATTAGTGACAAAAACACTTATCACAAAAACTTATATACATCACAATGGGGTATTAGCTCGGTATGGTATACTATTTTTGAGATTTTTCAAAATTTACCTTTGTAAGTATATACAATATACTATATCTAAGAAATTCTCTATTATATACACTTTTCTCCCTTTGCATGATTCTCCCCCATACAATATACATAGCATAACTAGTGTCTCTCCCTATATAGCATATTAAGTGTCTCTCCCCCTTTTTGATAATAATTCCAAAGATTTATTCAAAACTTATTTATATGGGTACACCAATATAAGAAAGAAAATTATAATTTATTTTAAGTGCTATAGTCTTATCCCAGTTCTCTTGCAAAAATTTGCACATATGTAGAGCAACTTGCACTTCTTAAAATAGTTGTATCATGTGATCTGCAATGGAGAAGTTGTTGTCATGGATCAATGTTTTTGAATCAGAAATATGCTTTTGCATTGTATCCATGATGGGAAGGATCATATTCTAAATATCTATTAGTGTATACTAGATCTTGCTTCTTCTCTCAACAACTCTGCCTACATATCTAATAAGAATTTAATTTTTATATGATATGCAAAGCTTGAACTAGGGTCAAGTTGCAACTGGTATGCACTAGCCTTTAGATCTTCATTAATCTTTTTCAGATTTCTCTTTATATCCTTTGTAAACTTTGTAACATCACATGACTTTCTAAAAAGTGATGTTACATTTGTACAAGAGGTTTCAAGATTAGTCAAAATTGATGAAAGTTGTACTTGTTTGATAGCTATTTTCTAAGCAATGTGGTCAAGCACTTTATTATAAAATTTCTTTCCTTCTTTCTCAATTAACTTTTCTTGACCACTAGAGTCCTCATTAAACTTTTGAACTACCTCTTCTAATTGAAACAAAATGTGTTGAGAAGTATCAACTTCAATACCTATCACCTCAGTCAAAATGTTCTTGGCATCATCTATGATTTTGTATTCTCTATCTCTCCTCTCTTAATTTCTTCTGCTTTGCCTTCTTTTGGAGGAGTTGACTAGCTATATTCATTTGATCCATGGTGATATTATCAAAGTCCCATTTGGGAATCTCAATCTCCTCATCTAGGTCTATATCCTCATCTATCTCCTTACCTCTACTCAAAAATTGTGTACTTGGTTAAGCCTTAGGTTCAACTATCCTTGTACTTAATACCTTTGAATCTAGAGTGGAAACAATAGTAGAGATAATAGGACTAGCAGAGAAAATTGATATAGTGCCAATAGATGGAATACTAACTAGAATGCTTGCTAAATTAAAAAATGAAGTACTTATAGAAGTATCCAAAGCTATAGTAGCCAAAATTTTAGAATCCAAAATTGTAGTACTTACTACCAAAGAGCTCAAAATTGTAGAATCCACTATATTCATGCTTGATGAATTGGTAGCTAAAGAAGAAGGAGGCTATAGCTTGGTAGATGAAGTAGTAGAAACTTCTATCAGTGATGTGCTAAACTATGAGGGAGTGAAGAGTGATTGGATGTTTAAAGTATCTGTTGCAGTCACAATCAAACTTGTTGAAGCTATCTCTAAGCTTGATGTAGCTACTAGTTTACTTGGAGAGTGAGGAAGTGATGTAATGACTACAACTAATATATTCATAGGATTTGTCTCCTCCATATTTTCTTTGTCTTCCTTGGTAGCTTCTTTATCATTATCTTCTTCAACTTCCTCATTGTCTAAATGTGTGGGCTTAGCATAAGTTTCTTCTTCATCATCATCACTATCATCATCCTTAACTTCGACTGGGAAGTCACTTTGTATATGCAAGTGATAAACATTCTTCCACATACTTGTGGCATTCTTAACCACATGCTATATACCCTTGATCAAAATTAAACAAGTATTAGATCAAAGAGTCATCTTATCTTCATTTTTATTTAAGAACTCTTTTACCTTAGCATCTATCATGTTCGATAGCAATTGCCTCAGGGTTTATCCATAGATATCTTTTGCTATTTTCATAGCAAGATCCCATCTTGGATTTATTTTCTCTAATAATTTATTAGAGATTTGGGAGGCTATCTAATCTGGCGAGTACTTCCATTTTCCCATTTTGGTTAGCACCAATTCTTCAACTTGTTTCTTCTTAGCCTCTATCCTAGTTTCATACTTCAAGGATTTGAAGTTTGTTATGCCTACACCTTCTTCCAATTGGTTCAATTTTTCTTGGAAGGTGCGAGGAGGTTTGCTAAAGACAATTTCACTACCTTTCTTCCTAGACCTTGTAAAAACTATAGTGGATGGCTTGGGTGGTTTTCTGATGATCACCTTCCCTTTCTTCTTCATTAGTTCTTCTTCTTCTTTTTCTGACTCCTCTTCATCCTCTACTTCTTCAACATATTCTACTTTACCCTTGGTCAACATAAGAGGTGTGCTTGTTTTCAATTTTTCTATGATCCTCTTACCTTTGTTACCCACTTGTGGAAGCTTGATTTTAAGCTCTATTCTTGCCTTTGCCTTATCATATGTTCCAAAGTGTGGTACCTTTGGATCAATAGGTTCATTAATCAAGACTTCAATTATGTCCATTGCTTCATCTATATTCACCTCATATGGAAGAGATTTTACCCATACAACTTTGGATTTCATTGCCTGAATATAGACTTTGTCATAGTCTACCATGAAACAAAAATCATCTTTATAGTCTTCTACCAATTTCCCAGGTATACTAAATCTATTATTCATTTTCTCCTTGAAGACTTCAAAATAGTTATCCATTATTCTAACAAAGTTCTTTCCCCTTGCTACAATATACTCATTAATCTGATATAACACTAGCACATCCTTTCTCTACACTATCATGCCTTTGAAAGGGAAAATTTTCTAAACATAGAAAAATAAGCATATCAACAAACAACTAAATTTGCAAGGGTTGTTTTTGGAGGTTTTGATACTTTCCATGTTCTTGTTAAACTACCTCAACAACAAATTTGCAAGATCATGTGACAATTTTTTCTTCACAACCTTATATGCCAAGTCTATTACTTCACATGACACACTGTTAAGATGACTAGAACTACAAATCTTGTGAGCTATAACATGTATGCAAAATTTTAGTTCTACATCAGTTACACCACTAATCTTCATGCCTCTATCATCCCACTCATCTAGGGTTTTCTTATCTAACTCCACTTGACCTAGGGGTTTAGTGGTTTTGGCCTTGGTGAGCATGGGGAGGCTAGTAATGCAATGAATCATCTTCTTGGTAATCAAAACTAGTTGTTCAAGCCATAGTTGACTATTGTAAACTTGACTAAGAATGTATTTGATCCACTTGATTTGGAAACTTTGGGGTAGGTGAGGAGTGTGGGTTAAGCCCTTGTCTTCCAAATGTTTATGTTTAGGTTTAAGAATACCATTAACACATAATTCACCTAGGGCATCATCCATTTCTAGGGTTCTAATTTCCTAAATTGCACACTTGAAATGAGTTTTTATGTCACTAATAAGTAGTACCTTAGGAGGGATCTGTGATTATGCTCAATTTAGGTCAAGGGTTTCAGTAATTGCTAGCACAAGTTTGAAATTAGGTGCTTTCCATTCTACTCCTCGGACCAACATCTCTAACCCTTTCCTTGCTTTGCTACTACTGCTTGATACCACCATGGCTACTTAGTAAGATATGAAAAAATTTGAAGAATTTAGCTACAAATTTTACTTGTAGTTGATTGGTCGCTTTGCAATTCACTTCTTCGCAATAACACTTAGAATTCTTGGTTAAAATGAACTCGATTTTCTACTTTTTGTTAAAACTTGACCATTAGTGCTCTGTATAAAGGTAGCTATGATGACATAATGCTTGACAATATGCATGATAGTCTATCATTTGCTATTTAATTGATTACTCAGTGAAGGTTTTGTAACTTGGTAATCAAACATGTTCTTCTTACTCCTGACTTTGCTCGGTAGAGTAGTGAAATTAGAGATAATTGATACCAATCTCACTTGATGATCCTTTTGTATCTTCAATACTGATTTGGATCATTTCTTCTTTTCAATTAGAACTATTTGGATGTGATCTTGACAATGCAGTTCTATTTCTTCCTTAAGAATTTAGTTAGAAATGGTGGAGTCACCCACATCTTAAGTGACATGACCATCATTTCTTGAACTAGCTTCCTTGGTAGATTTAGAAATCCATTGCTACCTCATCTACTTTCGAATGTTATCTACTTTTTCTTTCTTTTCATCTTCAACTCTACTGATATTCATGCAATTCTTGGCTAGATGACCATGTTCCGTACAAGTGAAACATCTTATGGTGGTATCTCTCTTCCTTGTCTGATGTTTAACACATTTTATGCCAATGTGTCCATATTCTTCATAGTAATGACATCTACACCAAGTATTGTAGTCCCAACCAAATATTTCATTCACAATTTTCTCTACTAGATTGAATGAATTGGTTCTACAATCTAATGCCTTGTGACCTTGTTTCTTGCATTTGTGAGACTTGCCTTCAAATTTTGCATTCTCTTTGCATTTATTAGCCCTGTAACCATGCTGATTGCAATTATAGCATTTACCATTGAATTTTTTTTTACCATTATTCTAACATATGTTTGATGTATGACCTATCTTACCACAGTGATTGCAAGTAGATCTTTGATTCTTTTGGGCACCTTGTTTGGAGGATTTGCCTTCTTCTTTGTATCTAATTCCTACTTTACCCTTTTGTTTATAGAGATTATACTCATTCACTTGATTTAATTGATTCATCTCTACTTGGGATTTTATCATTCTTTTATTGATTTTATTTTTAATGTTTATGTCATTTTTCAATCTTTCATTGATTTTCTTTTCAAATCCTGGCTCATTTCTTATTCTTTCATTTGTTTGTCTTTCCAAATTTAGATCATTTCTTAATCTTTCAGTAATCTTTCTTTGGCTCATGATTTCCTTATTTGGATTGGAGATTTGATCCATAAGATCTACATGTTGAAGGGATTGGTTTTGGATCTCATTGTTTCTTCCATCCATTTCTTCTTCCATCTTGTTCTTTTGTTCCAAGATTTCACATAGCCTTACTGACTAAATTTCTTGTTCTCATTTGAGCTTTCTTGCTTCTTCTTGCAGGGAACCATTCTTCTCTAAGAGTTCTTTGATTACATCATTTTATTCATCTAAAATGCTTGAAGGGAAAAAGTCTATAATTCTTTCTTCAATGTACTGATGATCATTCATTTGATTTGCAAGTTCATTCCTTCTTTTCAGGGATTGGGAAAGTTGCTCCTTAGATTTATTGAGTTGTGCAATGGTCATCTCTAGTTCTAGCTTTTCATTATTAATGGGTTTGTCAAGTCTAAATATCTCCATTGTCCTTGATCTTTGCTCAATCTATCAAACTTTATCATGAGAACCACAAAGCTCTGATACCAATTGTTGGAAATATTCAAGACTAGCTACGTTACTAAGAGGGGAAGGGTGAATCAGTAACCTCAAAAACTTTACCAAATTCATATCTTAATTCTAATAATCCAATAACCATTTAATTCATTAAATCAGATCTAACTACATGCATGAGAGACTAAAAACATAAAACATTCATAACACTTGAACACAATGATTTGGTGACCCAAAAACCTTTCGAATCGAAAGTAAAATTGGGGTGGGGATGATACTTACAAAACATCAATACTATAGCATAAAGTTGGCCTGTTAAGGCTTACAATGATCACTTCTAATGATCTACCTTGTTAGGAGTAATTAGGACTACTAGGTCCACCTTGTTAGATGTTTTACAAACACACAATGAAGTATGCACTTGGTAAAGAGAGTTTAGAAAAGATTGTTAAGTCTACCTTGTTAAAGGATTTTGGTTGGTTCACCTCTTAGGATGAAACAGTAGATCTCTGACTTACAACTAATTTGCTGATAGATATTCTTTGAGGTACTAATTACTTTTATTTGATCAATATGTCTCTGCTACTCCTTTACTAATATGGCCTTACAATACACTTTGATGTTGATTCGCATTTACATGCTTCTATTTCACATTATTGTCACACTTTCATACTGCCTTGGATATGATACAATATATTACATAGATATCACTCTAATTTACATAATTACAAAGTTGACCAACATACAAGTTAACACCAATATTAAAAATTTGGCCCAAATTAAAATACTCAAGTTTTAAAGACTAAATTGGTGAAGCTCTGATACTTGACATCCACTATCATTACTTGGCATCGTCATCCAATTAGTAGAAGTAGAAGCTCATTCTATACTAATCACTTTAATGTAGTCTTGAAATATATCTGCACTAGTGACTTAGTAGATACTATGTAACTTGATATAAATTGAATTACATGTTTAACATGACTGCACTCAGTAAACACTAACTTTACTTTACATAAACTACTAGCTTAGTAGAAACTAAAAAGCTTGGTAACCACTAAAGTGCTCAAGTTAAACTACTAGACTTCACACTACCTGATTCTACTTGGTTTGAACTTTTGCACTTCACACTAACTAAATTCCCTTGGTAACCACTGGAATGCTAACTAGGAACTATAAAGCTTGGTGGCTACTAAAGTGCATGGAAAATGCTATAGACTATTCAATAAGCTTAGTAGCCATAAGAAATCTAAATAAGTGTTGTCACTAATAGAAAACTTAACTAAATGTCAATAGTTCTTTGTTGACTAAAATGAAGGTTAAAGTTCTTGGTTTTGATGAAATGAAAGAGTTGTATAATGTTGATCCTAATTTTTCTAAGGCATAGAGAGAGTGTAGAGCACCAAATTTAACTAATCACATAAGTAAGTATGATGACTATTTCATTCAAGAAGGTATGTTATTCAAAGGTATTCAGTTTTGTATTCCTAGAAGTTTTATGAGGTAGAATTTGATTAAGGAAAAGCATATTGGTGGACTGGCTGGACATTTTAGAATTGATAAGACATTGAATTTTCTATAAGAGAAGTATTATTGGCCACAAATGTATAAGGATGTCTAGAAATTTGTAAAGAGTTTTGGACTTTTTCAAGTTGCAAAAGGAGTGAGTCAAAATACTAGTTTGTATACACCTATTACTATTCCTGAGAAACCTTGGAGTGACATTAGTGTGGATTTTGTTCTTGGATTGCCTAAGACAGTGAAGGGGTATGATTCCATATTTGTTTTGGTGGATAGATTTTTTAAGATGGCTCATTTCATATAATGTAAGAAGACATTAGATGTTGTGCATGTTGCTAAACTTTTCTTTAAAAAGATTGTGAGATTGCATGGATTACCAAAAAGCATTATTTCTAACAAAGATAGTAAGTTTGTTGGTTATTTTTGAAAAACTTTATGGAAAAGGATGGGTACTAAATTGAAGTTTAGTTCTACATTCCTTCTACAAAAAGATGGACAAATAGAGGTTATGAATAGAAGCTTGGATAACTTATTGAAATATTTAGTTGGGAATAAGCCAAGTAATTGGGAGATGGTACTAGGACAAGCTAAATTTGCATATAATAATTCCATGAATAGGAGTACAGGAAAGACACTTTTTGAGACTATTATTAGAATGAAGCCTATAGGAGTATCTAATTTGAGATACATTGCTAGTAAAGAAAAGAGAACTATTGTAGGAGAAGAATTTGTTGACATTATGGAGTCTTTACATAAGAAATTGAACTTGAGGATAGAATAAAGTAATTAAAAGTATAAGGAGAATGCTGAGTAGTATAGGAGACATCATGATTTTTAAGTTGGTGATGAGGTGATGATTCATTTAAAGAAATGAAGATTTCCAATTGGAACATATAGTAAGCTGAAGATGAAGAAGTTTGCACCTTGTAAGATTTTGAAGAATTTTGATTGTGGAAATGCTTATGAAGTTGAGTTACCTAATGACACGGATATATCTCCTATATTCAATGTTGCTGATTTATACAAGTATCATGAATCAAATGATGAAGTTTTTGTACCTAATGATTATCCTAAGAAGTAGATTCAATAAGTTGAACATATATTGGATCAGAGAATTCATAAGAGCACAAGAGGAAAATATTATTATGAATATCTAGTGAAGTGGAAGAATGGACCTATGGAAGACGCTTCATGGATTTCTCAATATGAGTTGGATTCAGCTTAGGTTGCTTCATGTAGGAGCATCCTAGGTTGCACTGCTATCTTGCATGTTTTCAGTTCTTATCTTGCTATTGAAACTATATTATGCTAAAATTATATTTTCTAGTTTTTGGATGCTTGTTTCAGACCATGTAACTAATTTTATATAATGGATGAAGGGATTCATAATATAGGGAGTGAAGAGGGTCTAGACTAACATCTATGATATAAGGCACAAGTTCTAACTCCTTATGAGTTGGGAGATATGACAATTCTCCTAGAGCATCAATTTTTAGCAATTTTACATGACAGTTTCCTGTACCTAACTTTCAAGGTAGATTCACACTTTTCCTTGATGAATCAAAATTTGTAAACTTATAGAGTTGTAGAGGACCTAAATATCTACCCATATTTTGAAGTGCAAGTTCTGACTCAATCAGAACAAGGAGATATCATAATTTTTCTCAGACATTGATTTCTTGCACTTAATTATTGATGCAGGATGACTTATGGCTCTTCAAAAATTTAACGTTAGGTTTATTTTCATTTAATATTTTCTCAAAGCTGATGTGTAGATTCTCCATGTTGTTTAATTATTTATAAGCCATTTTGGCTAGAATAAATAGAGTGTTTAGGCTTAGAGCTAGGTAGTTTTTAGAGAGTTTTTGAGAGGAGTTGAGAGTAGAATTGGAAAGTAAGAATTTGGTGTTGGATCTTGGATTTGAATGTATTTGCATTTGGTTGTAACCTAGAAGATCTTACAACTGGGCATGTATGATTATATTTGATGAATCAATAAAAATATTTTACTCTTCTTCCTCCTTTGGTTGTTGTTCTTTGTGTTTTCTTTCATTGTGTCAAATCTTGCAAGGTGGTTTGGACAGCTAGGTGTGCCATTGGCCCTAGTTTTCCATATCCTTCCTTGCATCAATTAGCTACTTAACATTGTAAAGGATTAATACACTAATTAAGTTTAGAAAAATAAGTAAAATGAATTTAGTCTATCAAGCTTAACAATCTACATAGTAGGTGCTGAGCTTAAGCCAAGAAGAAAATCAATTAGAGTTGAGAAAAGTCAAATTTTAGTGTATGCCAAGTGATATATTGTAAGCTAAGTAAAGTAGAGTTTATGTCAAGTGCCAATAAACTTTAGTTAGTGTTGAGTGATTTGATAGTAGACATCAAAAAACATAGTATATGTCAAGCATCAAAAGAAAGTTAATGTCAAGTGATAGCATTATGAGAAAGACCATGAATTTGATGAATCTGAGATTATAAGTTTGATATCTTGGATTTTGTGAACCATTTGGAAGATAAGCTTGATGTGCTAGTAGAATATAATTCAAGATGAACTATTTTGATATGAATTTAAAGAGAATTGAAGGAGAAGGTTCTAAAGGGGAATAAAATGAAAAGATGGATAGATTCATTGAATCCTACCTAATCTTACCTAGCCATAAAATGGATGATAGAGGTTGAATAGAAAAAGATCATAATTTTCTATTTATAGAGATGGCTTGTTAGAAGTAAAGGTTTTCATGTATGAGAACCTAAGGAAGACAGGGAGTCTAGGGTATTGATTCATTTAGTGACCAAAGAGAAGAGACTACTATTGGCAAGCAAAGAAAGAAGTTTTAAGAGTATGAATTCTTGAAGAGTTAACAAGTTATCAAAGCTGAAGTTTGTGAAAGCCAAGTAGAATAGAGGACTAAAATAGAGATATATAATCTACAAGTGTTTGTAAGTTGTTATTAGGTCAAGCCTTATTGTTACATTCTAATCATTGTACTAGTCTAGGGTAAATCCTTTAGATTAAGATTGACCTAACAATCATTTGTAAATTCTTTAGCCAGGTGACATTCTAAGTGAGTGATCTAAAGTTCTCTAACAAGGCTCACTCCTAATAGGGTGATTGAAATCCTCTAACCAGGTCACATTTAATTGTGTGTTTTGTAGCCTTTAATAGGTTTGGACTTTCATAGGGCATTACTTTAGAAGACTACGAATTAGGTGCATGTTATTGGTTGTTTTTCCAAAATTGGGTTTCCACATAAAATCATTGTGTCAAATGTGTTATAAATATGTTACATTTCATGCTTATATTTCTACAAAGTTCATTTGATAGTAACTTACAAGTTTTATTGATTGTATGATCTAATGGATACATGCATGATAAATATGTTTTATGAATATGGGCTCACTAAGCTATGAAAAGTTTTATTTGTACATGTAGACCTTGGATAACTAATTCACCCCCCACCCCCTCTCCAACCCCCAACCCACCCTCTCAATTATTTTAAAGAATTACAACAATTTGTATCAGAGCCATCTACTTAAGAGGACTAGTTTGAAAGTACTAGAAGCAAAAGATCAAGACATGAAAAAGAGAGGTACCCAAGATTAATGGAGATAATTTTCTTGCATAGTAAATTCCGATCAAGCTACACCTAGTAGATCTTGGAGATCATGCACAATCTACCATCACTATTTAGTATGTTGATCCTACTAGAGCCCTAATTGCTGAAGATAAGAAAATGAAGAAATAACTCAAATAGAAAATGTTGGAGATTGCCTCTGCCCTAAACTATGCCGAGTTTGATGATATCAAGGGTTGTGATAGTGAAAAGAAAATGTGGGATGAACTTCACACCATCTATGGAGGTGATGCAAATGTTTTGAGAGCCAAATCTAAAATTCTTAGAGGTAAGTTTGATGATATCAAAATGCAAGAAGGTGAGAATGTTTCTCAATACTACTCTGGGATAATATATGTTGTTAATGCAATAAGAGGATCTACTAGTAAGATAGATGATGAGACTATATTAAGAAAAGTTTTGAGAACACTACCTCCAATCTATGCTATTAGAGTTTCTGCAATACAAAAATTGAGATGCATACTAGGTTCTAATCTTACTCTTGAAGGTCTAGTGGGTAGACTCGGTGCTTTTGAGATATCTAATTTTGGAAACATCAAATATAATAATGTTGAATCTAGTTTCAAACACAAGCTATGATTGAAGGAACCTAATGAGATGAAGAAAAAAGAAAGAAAAACATGTTTCTAGTGATAGTGATAAAGATGAGAAAGATATAGAACTACTTCAAGCACTACTTGCAAGGAGATTCCGTAGAGGTAAAGGAAAATTTAAAGGTAAGTTACCTATCATGTGTTTTAATTACAATGAGTTTGGTCATACTGCCACTAGATGTCCAGAGAAAAGGAACTATAGAGGAGGACACAAGTAAAAGTATAGGAGAGATTAAGACATCAAAGATTACAAAGACAAAGATAAGAAGTCTTACTACAATGTTGAAGAGGAAACTAAAGATGGATCTGAAGATCATGATGATGAAGTGGTGTATGTTGCAATGAAGGATGAATGTGATAAGGATAAGGCAACTACACTACTATCTTGTATGAACAAGAATGACAGATGGACCATTGATAGTAATTGTTGACATCACATGGCTAGAGATAAAAGTAAGTTTATTACCTTGAATTATTACGATGGAAATAGTGTAAGGTTTGGTGATGATGCACCATGTTTAATAAAAGGAAAAGGTTTTATCAAACTCACATAAAATATTTTAAGTGATAATACTTATTATGTTGAAAGACTTAACTATAATTTGTTGAGTTTGTCAAAATTGAATAGTTCAAGTTGTAAGGTTAAGTTTGAGAATATGACTACTAAGATATATGATACTAATGGAGAACTAATAGGAAAAGGTGATCAAACTAGACATAATATATTCTACCTTGATATGGATGATGCTACTTGTCTATTTGTAGAATTTGATGATGTGTGGCTATGGAATAAGAGGTTATGTCATGCTAATTTTGATAACTTGGTTAGTATCAATAACATGAGAAGAGTTAGAGGTTTTCCTAAATTTAAAAAAACTTGACAATATAATCTACAAACAATGTTAGCTAGGAAAAATGATAAATTCTAGTTTTAAGACTAAGACTCATACCTCTAAAGGAATTTTGGAGATTATTTGTACTAATTTGTTTGAACTAATTGATGTGAAAAGATACAAAGGTGATAAGTACATTATAATATTTGTTGATAATTATTCTAGGATGATGATAGTTCGGTTTCTGAAGCCAAAATTTGATGCCTTCCAAATGTTTAAGTGGTAATTAGTAAGACTTGAGAAGGAAATAAGTAAAAGTCTAAAAATTTTGAGATCTTATAGAGGAGGAGAATTTACATTAAATGAGTTTGAGATGTTTTGTAATGATAGAGGAATTAGAAGAAAAACATCTACTCCTAGAACATTTGCACAAAATGAAATTTTTGAAAGGAGGAAATGGACTATGCTAGGATAGCCATGATGGAGAGAAATGTTGCTTTGAAATACTAGAGAGATGTTGTAAGTACAATTATTTATACCTTGAATCATGTGCAAGTTAGGAAAGGTACTCACTTAACACCTTTTGAACTATGGTATGGATAATCACCCAATGTAAAATAATATAAGGTATTTGGAAGCAATTGTTATATTCTGAAAGATTTTAGGAATGGTAAACTAGATGCAAAAAGTGAAGAAGGTATATTCCTTGGTTATTTTAGTAGAAGCAAAGATTATAAGTGTTTAAACACTAACACTAAAAAAGTTATGGAACTAGAGGAATATAAATCATTTGTATACTTTTATTAAGGTATGCCCATTGATGAAGATGGTGTAAATCAAATTGTAAATTGATAGCAAGTTTGAGTGACTATTGAATCACACACTATGAATGTCAATTTATATTTAGGAACTGAGCTGCAATCAAGTACCAAGTTACAAAATGAAGTTGAGGTACATTTTGATTTTGACATTAATGTACATGAAAAAGATGTTAAATTACCTAACAAAGATGTACATAGTGATTCAAAAGTTGATAGACCTAATGTAGAATCTAGAGATGAACCAAGATTATCTGAGTATGTCAAGAGAAATTACCCTCTACACAAATTATTTGATATAAAGACGGAAGACTAATGAAAAGGAACAACATAAGAAATGATATATGTTTCCTTAGCATGAAAGAGCCTAAAATAGAGAAAGATGTAGGTTAAAAGATATAGAATAGAGTAAAGACATGAAATAAGATATTAAACAAATTGAGAAAAATAAGACATGGACTCTAGTTCCGAGACTAGAATATAAAAATGTGATTGGCACCAAGTGTGTTTATAGAAACAAGTTAGATGAAAATGGAAAAATCACAAGGAATAATGTAAGATTAGTTTGTAAAGGATGTGCACAAGAAGAAGGGATAGAGTATGGAGAAACATTCACTCCTATTGGAAGATTTGAGAAAATAAGAACTCTACTTGCTTACTCTATCTACAAAGGTTTCAAAGTTCATCAAATGGATGTTAAATCTGTATTTCTAAATGCCATATTGGAGGAAGAGGTCTATATAGAACAACTAGAAGGATTTATTGATGCTAACAATAAAAATATGATCTGTAGAGTACACAAATTTATATGGTTTGAAAAAAATGACAATAGCATGATATGAAAGGCTTCACAATTATCTTGTGAAAATTGGATTTGAGAGGACTGATGATAACAACAATCTTTAATTAAAGATAGAGAAAGGAAAAGGTATTTGACTATCTAAAAATTTTGTGGATGTTATCATATTTCGAGGTTGATGTAGGAGCATCTTGGGTGTTAGGGCAATCTTGCATCACCCAAAAAAAAATATTTTATTTTTAATCTTTTCTATTTTAATAAGGACTAGTAGACAGGGTGGTTTCTATTTATGGGAACTTACTATTTTTAGTAAGTTTGTCATACAAGCTCAAAATGTTCTCATTTTCTATAAGAAGGTTCATTTTAGAGATATAAGCTTGCCATAAAAATATCTTTGCTCTAGCTTAATTATCACAGAAGTTATTGTGAATTTTTGATGGAAAATAATTTGTCAAAGATGTATTTGTTTGACTCTAATTGTTAGGGTTTGTTAGCCCTAGGTAGTAAGTTTGAGCATCTAGAACCTTCCCGAGTGGCATATAATTGCCTATTTAAGAAAGGCCCAAAAATTGTCTAACAGCTCTAGGTGATATTTTGTAGCACTATATTGCAGATTACTATAATGAAAGCACCCATTTATGTTAGTATACTATAACTAAGAATTCTATAATTTCGCATTTGCAGCAATAATAAGAAGTCCATATTTTGTTCTCACATTTTTTATTGTTTCTTTCTTTCTATTATGATTTTATAGTAATAAGGGGAGTCCCATGCATCAAGTGGTATTAGAGCAAGAGTTATTGAGCATGTGGATAGATCACCGACTCTGAGGTAGTTTGCACCAAGACTGTGGTTTTGGCTGAGCATGTAAGCAGATCACTGCTTGTGAGGGAATTTACATTAGGGTTTTAGCAAAAGCACAAAAATTCCTCCACAAAGAGAGCATGGTGGAAGAGCTATAGGTGCTACACCTGAGGGTTTTCAAGCCCTCCAAAGACAAATGCAAGTATTAGAAGAACAAATGCATAAAGGAATGAATCTTCCCATAAGAGATGAAAACAAGGATGAGGATGAAGTAAAAGAAAATGTCAAAGTAGAGGTAGTTCTAAACCTAGGGGAAGATAGGCTTTTCAGAGCTGTCTCAAAGATTTTAAAAAGACTTAAGTTTGAGATTCCCACATTTTCAAGAAATCTTAAGTCAGAAGAGCTGATGGATTGGATCAATGAACTAGAGGAGTACTTTGAGTATGAAGATATTCAAAATCTGGATAGGGTCAAGTTTGCGAAGACAAAATTGAAAGGACATGTAAAGATCTAGTGGCAAGAGGTTTAGTTGGAATGAAATAGAAAGCAAAAGGAAAAAATCACCATATCAGATTAGATGATAGCTAAAATGAAGTGAAAATTAATTCCTATGGATTATGAACTTTATCTATTGAAGAACATGCAAGGAATGCAACAACTAGGAAAATCGATTCAAGAGTATACCAAAGAGTTCTACCAAGTTCTCATTAGAAATGACCATGTAGAAGCTGATGAGGAGAAAGTTGGTTGTTATTTTAATGGGTTGAGGACCAACATTCAGGATGAGCTGAGTCTAGTTTAGATGAATAGTATTGAGGAGGCATACCAGTTTTCCTTAAGAGTTGAGGAGAAATTGAGTAAGAAGTTTGACAATAAGAATAGTGGAAGAGGTTGTGGTGGAAGATCTGGCGAATAATCTTATGGAGGTCATGATGATGATGAAAAGAAAAAGGATGAGGCTAGAAGTAGGAGTTAGAATTAGAGGTGAAATAATTTAAATTGTTTCCCTAATCAGAATAATAGAGATTAGAGAGGAAGAGGTAGGGGACAAGGATTTGGAAGAGGAGGCTTTTGTAGGAAATTTTTTCACTATAGAAAGGAAGGGTATAGACCATTTTAATGTACCCAATGCCAAGGAAGGAAAAATCAAGAATAGAAGCCTAGGCTAGAGTTACACATGTTGATGAAGATGCTAGATCCTCAAATTCTGAAGATGTTGAAAGAGGAGAAGTCCTAGTTAACCAAAGAGTCTTGCTAAGTGGTGAAATGAACCTAAACAAAGAAGAAGCTTTTTTCACACAAGGTGTAGATGTGAAGATAAGTGTTGTGATGAGATCATTGATTCAAAATCTAGTGTTAGAAATTATGGTCACTAAGTTGAATCTAAAGAGGTAGAAACACCCATGTCCAGACCATATTTCTTGGGTGCAAGATGACCACAAGGTCATGGTCGATGAGCAGTGCTCAGTGAAGTTCAAGATTGGAAGCTACTAAGATGATGTACTATGTGATATCATACATATGGACATGTGTCATATGTTTTTGGGTAGGTTGTGGAAGTTTGACAAACATGCTATACATGATGGGCGAGAAAATACCTACACTCTAACTAAGGATGGAGTGAAATATAAGCTGAAGCTATTGAAGGATAAAGAAGAAAAGGTATGTAGTGCTTCTAGAATATGTTTTGTTGACGGAAAAGAGTTTCTTAAAAGTATGAAGCATGAGAATATGTTCTTTTCTATGATTCTTAAAGATAATAAGAAAGAAGTAGAGGAGGTACTTGTTTAGTTCCAGGAGCCAATTTTCCAAATAAAGTAGTACACATAATGACACTAGCAAAAGGTGAAGAGTTGAACAAGAAAGTTAATGAGCTATTATAGAAAGGTTTTATTCAAGAGAGTCTAAGTCCATGTGTTGTACTAGAAAACCACCAAATAAGAATGCAAAATAGAGGATGTGCATAGATTCTCGCACTATAAACAAGATCACGATAATGTATAGATTTCCATTGCCAAGGATGGATGATATTATGGACTATTTGAGTTAAGATAAGTACTTCACAAAGATAGATCTAAAGAGTGTGTACCATCAGATTTATATTGGAGAAGGTGATAAGTGGAAGACTACTTTCAAGACAAGGGAAGGATTGTATGAGTGGTTAGTCATACATTTTGGGCTAACCAATGCACTAAGAACTTTTATGATGCTCATGAATGAGGTACTAAAGGAGTTTCTAGGTAAGTTTGTCATTGTTTACCTAGATAATATTTTGATCTTTAATAAGAAATTAGAGGAGCATTTGATTCATATTCACAAGGTGTTTGATAAGTTGAGGGAAGAAAAGTTGTTGATAAATCTGAAGAAGTGCATTGTTGCAAAGGAGTTGGTCTACTTGGGATTTGTAGTCTCAAGAGAAGGTCTAAAAATGGACCTAGAGAAAGTGAAGGCTATCCTTGAATGGCCTACTCTAAGGAGTACAAAAGAGATAAGATCTTTCCATGGGCTGGCTACATTTTACAGAAAGTTCATAAGAAGTTTTAGTAGTATTTGTGGACCCTTGACTGAAACAATGAGAGGGGATAGGAAAGAGTTTATGTAGACTGCAAGAGTAGACAAGAGTTTTAATTTGTTGAAATAGAAAGTTACTGAGTAGCTTGTTTTAGTGCTTCCTAATTTTAACAAGGTGTTTCAAGTAGATTATGATACTAGTAGTACAACAATAGGAGTTATTTTGAGCCAAGAAGCTAGACCTATTGCTTATTTTAGTGAGAAGTTAAATGATGCAAAAAGAAAATATTCTATTTATGATTAGGAATTCTATACTATAGTTCACGCATTAAAGGAGTGGAGACACTATCTTTTTCATAAGGAGTTTGTTTTGTATACTGATCATCAAGCTTTGTAATATTTGAATAGTCAAGGAAAATTGAACCAAAGGCACCTAAAATGGGTTAATTTTTTCTAGATTTATACATTTGTTTTGAAACACAAAAGTGGGAAGTCTAACAAAGTTGCAAATGTTCTTAGTAGAAGACAAATTTTGCTAATAGAAATGAAAATAGAGGAGGTTGGATTCAAGGAACTTAGTACATTGTATCTAGATGATCCTAATTTTGGTGAAGCATGGAAGGCTTGTATAGAACCTATTACACTTGATAGGACAAAGTGGTTGGATTTTATGATCCAAGATAATATGTTGTTTAGAGGAAGCTAGTTGTGCATTCTGAGAAGTTCAATGAGAGAGAACCTCATCAAGGAGAAACATAGTGGAGGACTGGCTAGACATTTTGGCATAGATAAAACTATAGCTTTGGTTGCTAAAAATTATTACTAGCCATAGTTACAACAAGATGTGATGAATTTTGTACAAAGTTGCCAAGTATGTCAGATGGCAAAAGGACTGAAGTAGAATATAGGATTCTATTAGCCATTACATGTATCAAAGAAGCCGTGGGAGCATGTCAACATGGATTTTCTATTGGATTACTGCAGACATAGCATAGGCATGATTCTATTTTTGTGGTGGTTGACAAGTTTTCAAAGGTGGCACATTTTATTCCTTGTTAGAAGAGTAGTGATGTAGTTCATGTAGTAGAGTTATTTTTCATAGAAGTGGTGAGGTTATATGGTGTGCCAAGAGAATAGTTTCAGATCGAGATACCAAATTTGTTAGGTATTTCTGGCATACATTGTGGAAGAAGTTGAGGATAGATTTGAAGTTTAGTTCATCATATCATCAATAGACTAATGGACAGACAAAAGCTATGAATTGTAGTCTGGTAAACTTGCTAAGATGCTTGGTTGGAGATAAACCAAAAGGATGGGATATGATTTTACCAAAGGTAAAATTTGTATATAATAATTCTATCAATAGGAGTGCTCGTAAATCACCATTCTATATTGTATATGGGAGTAGTCCTAGAAATGTTTTTGAATTGAGGAAGTTGGATAAGGGAGAGATAAGTAGTATTGAAGCAGAAGATTTTGCTAAACATTTGAAGAACATCCATGAGGACGTGAGGAAGCACATAATAAATATGAATACATAATATAAGGCTAAGGTAGATGTGAAAAGGAGATGTAAGGAATTTTAGATTGGAGATGAAGTCATTGTTCATTTGAGAAAGGAACATTTTCTAGTAGGTAGTTGAAGATGAAAAAGTTAGGACCATGCAAGATAGTGAAGAGGCATGATTCTAGAAATGTGTATGAAGTTGAGTTGTCTACTGAATTAAATATTTCACTAGTATTTAATATTTTACATTTGATAGAGTATTATGAAGGAGATGGTGAATATGAATTTGTAGAAGCGCAGTGGAGCATTCTAGTAGCTAGTTTGGCTACCAAGGAGATGGAGGAGATACTAGATAGTCATATTGAAAAAAGTACCAAAAATATAACTTATGAGGAATATTTGGTCAAATGGAAAGGGAGACCAATTGGGGATTCATCATGGCTAGCAAAGGAAGAGGTTAACTATCTTGGTTTTAATCTGAACACCTGAGACATGATAGGGTCCCTTCTCAAATTACATGAGGTGTCTAATGCAAGAGCATATGTGTATCATTAGGATCTATTAGCCCTAGGTATTAAGTTTGAGCAACTAGGACCTTCTCGGGTGGCATATAACTGCCTATTTAAGAAATGCCCAAGCATTGTCTAGGATAGCTCTAGGTGATAGTTCTTAGCATTGTCTTGTAGATTATTGTAATGAAGGTGCCCATTTGGTTTAGCATATTGTAATTGAGAATTCTGTAATTCTAAATTTGCAACAATAATAAGAAGTCCTTTTTTTTTCTCACATTTTTTGTTGTTTCTTTGTTTCTATTATGATTTTATGGTATTAAAGGGAGTCTCTTGCTTTAGAGGTCAAGATACTTTATGTAAATCTTTTGCAAATAAAATGAAGAAAGAATTTGAGATGTTCATGTTTGGAGAAATCAAGTTGTTCGTGGGTTTGTAAGTATATCAGATGAAATATGGTATATACATCACTCAATCAACATATGTAAAGGAGATACTATTCTTTTTTGGATTGGAAGATTCCAAGCCAATAAGCACACCTATGGTGATAGGACATAAATTTTCAAAGAATGATGATTCAACTTAGCTGAAACAAATTTTGTATAGGTCTATGAATGGAAAATTACAATATGTAGTACACAATAGACCTAATATTGCATTATATGTTGGGATAGTAGCAAAATTCTCTACTAATCCTAGGGAGAATCATTTGATGATTTTTAAGAGAATAATAAAATATCTGAAAAGAAAAGAAGACTATGGTCTATACTATAAGAAAAATGAGAATTTTGAATTGAGGGCCTATAGTAATGTTTATTGGACTAGAAATATTAATGATAGAAAGAGCTCTAGTGGAGGAGCTTTTTTCTTAGGAAAAAAGTTGGCTAGATGGACTATCAAGAAACAAAACTACATATCTCAATCTACTACTAAAGTTGAATATGTTGTTGCTATAGTAAATTGTACAAATATTGTCTGGATCAAATAGCTACTCAAAGGTATGAAGAAGGTAATCACCGAACCTATGATACTTTATTGTGATAATAAAAGTTCTATAAATATATCAAAGAATCTTGTGATGCAAAAATAAGCAGATTGCAATCAAGTATCAATACTTGAGAGAATTATTTCAAAATAAAGAGGTAAAGATGGAATATGTTAACACAAAATAATAAATAAAATTGATATCTTCATGAAAGTATTGCCTAAGGATGCTCATTATCAAAGGCTATTGAAGAAGCACAAGTAATGACTTGCATCAAAAAAGATGATTGGCATATGTTACAAATTGATGTAGTAGATATTACTTTAGGTGCTGCTTAATGTAATCAAAGAGCTAGAGCTACAAATTAGTCACAAGCTAGGTGATAGAGGGAGAAAATAAATTATTTTATATTTGCATATTAAGATGACAAGTCTTTGGCATTGTTTTCAAAGAGGGAGAAAGAAAAAGAAAGGGAGTAATAAAGGGTGAAATCCAACAATCTAGAGAGGAAGATTATAGCAGACGCAAATAGCAGAAATATGGAATATCTACTCAGACGGAGATAGTGCTAAGGGAGATATAAGGAGTTATCAAGAGGGAGTCATAAGGATGAGTTGATTCTCTATTGATCAGAATAGAATTTTGTAATATATCTAGAAGATGAAAGTTCCTAATAGAGGGAGAGATTTCAATACAAGGAATTATTTTCATTTTGGTAATATTGTTGGTTGTACTAATTATGCTTGGTTTACCATTAATGCCAAAGAGTGAGATTGTTGAATATAGATTGATACAACTATGAGAATGTGTTTTAATCATATTTTTTTTAGTGATCTCAAACCTTCTACTTGTTGGTAAGATAACCATTTTGTTTATTTGAGTACTATTATTTGCTTGATTGATGAAGAGGATTTGATAAAATGTGGTAACAAGAGAACCTAGAGGAAAGTTTAAGTTATGATATGGAAAAAGAGTACAAGGATCAGTTAAGATAGTGATGTTATAGTGCATTGATTATCTACTTAAGGTTGCAAAGGATGGCTTTACTAATTAATTTTAGAAGAATAAGTTAAAAAAATTAAGTCTACCAAGATTAATAATCTATACATTAGGTGCCAAGGAAATTTAGTGTAAGCTAAGTAGAAAATTAGTTGAAGCCAAGAAAATTTAAATTTGAGTGTATGCTAAGCAATACAGTGTAAGTCGATAGTTGATGCCAAGCACCAGTAAACTTTTTTTAGTGTCGAGTGATTTCATAGTGGATTTCAAGGAAAGCAGTATGTGTTGAACATCAAAAGCACGTTAATGCTGAGTGGCAACATTATGAGAAAGATCATGAATTAGATGGATCTGAGTTGACAAGATTGATTTCTTGGATTACGTGAACTGTGTGGAAGATAAAATTGATGAACTAGTGGCATAAAAGTCAAGATTAATCATTTTGGGGTGAGTTCAAAGAGAATTAGAGGAGATCTTTCTAGAAAGGAATATAATTAAATGATGGATAGATTTATTGAATCCTACCTAATCCTACCTAACCCTAAAATGGATGATAAAGGTTGAATGACAAAAGAACTTTAGTTTATAGTTATAGGGATGGTTGGTTAGAAGCAAAGGTTGTCATGTTTGATAACCTAAGGAAGAAAAGGAGTCTAGGGTATTACTTCATTCAAAAACCAAAGAGAAAAGTATGTAATTGGCAAGCAAATCAAGAAAACTTAAGGGTATATGGATGTTTGAAGGGTGAACAAGCTATCAAAGTTGAATTGTGTGAAAGACAAGAAGAATGGAGGGCTAAAAAAAAGAACTAAAATCTGCAATTTGTTGTAAATTGTTAGTAGATCAAGCCTTAATGTTACCTTCTAATCATTGTACCAATCTAGGGTAAATCCTTTGGATTAATGTTTACCTAAAAATCATTTGTAAATCCTTTAACTACGTTAGATTCCAAGTAAATGATCTAAAGTCCTCTAACAAGGCCTACTCAATACATGATGATTAAAATTCTCTAACCATGTCACATTTAACACACACGGTAACCTTTAATGATGTTGGCCTTTGACACAACATCATTTCAAAAGACTGGGAATGAGTAGCATGTTACTGGTTATTTTTCCCAAATTATATTTGTAATACCCCAAAATTGGCTCATTGCCATGATACCAATTCTGGTCTATTTCTGATCAATCCTAAGACCTATTCTAATAGGCAATTCTCATTTTGCTACTCACTACTTGACTTAATTGTCAAATGCAGAAAACCTAAATCTGCATTCATCATGCTTATTATTTAATTCTTATAGTATTTACTCATATTACTCACATTAAACCTATTGATTAATATTTAATTTAATTATTAAGTATTTATACTTTAATTAAATTAAATTATATCCTAAAGCTAATGTATTATGGAATTAAATTTATTTAATTTAATAAATGTGCCTATTTTAATTAATTAAACAAAATTATTTAAATAAATGGAGTACTTACTTCTAAATTAATTAAACAAAGTCATTTAATTAAACGGGAAGCCATTCCTAATTAATTAAATGAAGTTATTTAATTAAATAAGAAAAGTGTCTTTAATTAATTAAATAGAATTATTTAATTAAATAAAAAAGGTAATTATGAGAGCATATATCATTTTATTAAATTAAATATCTCAAAAAAAATCTCTCTTCAGTTCAAAAAAGGGAAATTTCCAGTTCACTATTGATCAAAAATGAGTTAAATGAGTTAACTCCTTTTTCTACTCAAATTGAATCAGTTAACTCCTTATTTTACTCAAATTAAATCTGTTAACTCTCTTTAATTTGGGAATCTCCCTTTATGACTGAACTTCACCTTTAATCTTGACCGTTGATTGAAATCGATCTCAACCGTTGATGGATTCCAGGAAAGCCTATTTAAGAGACCCTCATCTCTTCATTTTGGGAGGATGAATTTGGAGAATTTGCATCGAATTGCTGTTGAAATTCATGCTCACATTTACTTACATTTCTTGCATACATTCTCATTCTTAGTTTAATTTCATTGTCAAATCCTTCATTCTTAGAGGGTCTGGTTGCCTGCACCTTGATTTTGAGGATATTAACAAGAAAAATCCCTTTAGATAGAATGCAACAGGTTGCTTTGCAGGTTGATTTCCAGATGAACAATCCAATGTTTATTTCAAGATGAATCCGCATGCAATGACCGTGTTGAAGTGTGTGTGTTAGTAGAGGCCACATATTCACGCATACATTTTTGGCGCCCACCGTGGGGTTGAAAAATCAATTTTTTGGCCTCATTCTTCTTATTTTGCATTTTTTAGTTTTTTTTGTTTATATCTTGTTTTGCAGGTTTGAATTGTTGCAGGTTGGGAGACTCCCATGGAATAAATCTACCATATTCATCTTTTTGTCTTCCTCTTTGATGCATGCAATTAAACTTTTCACATTGGTGAAAGAAGCTTCAAAACTAGAAATTTCTAAAAAACTTTATCTAAGAACTATAACTCAAAAATGCTCCTAGCTTGACACCATCCCTAGAAATGGTGCCAAAAATGGTCTGCCTCATAATAGGTGTATCATATTCATGCTTTGCGCCATGCTTAGGAATAATTTATTCAAACTAAAGACTATTTTTCCCACTATGAGATGCATTTAATCTTGTCAACCTAGGGACATTAACTTGTAATGGTCAGCATAGTATGTGCACTAAGTCTCTTAATGAGTCACTAAGCTTATGCTATAGGAAAATAAATGCAAGGAAAAGAACTTACACTATTGTTGCAAGAAACTAGCACACTTAACTCTATGACTACTAGAAATACAATGAAAGGATAACAAATATTCCAACTTAGTTCATCCACTATAACTATTCTCACATATGTTATAGGAACATTCATGAAGTGCGATGCTACAGGAAGTAACTTACAACTTCTACTTACAATACTAAGAATGCTTGGAAATAAATCGATACTAACCTAATCTAATCCACCTTCCAAGTAGGCCCCCTTGGTTAGCTTCAACTAAACTACTAACACAAGATAGAAGCCAAAAACTTATTTCATTACATTTTAGAAATTCATTACATAACATAGAGAACTATAAAAACATAATTCACTATAAAAGTTAACAGTCTATTCTCAGAAACTCTTCCTTGTAACTAAACTAACACACTTGGTCTAATTCCTATATAGAGGAGATTGAAACTTATTCCAATAACAAAAAAGTAAATAACTTAGCTATAAATCTGCAGGATAGAAAGAAGGAAAATAACAACTCAAGGTGGGAAGAAGAGATAATGGCTTAAGGTAGGAATAATAAATTCTAAACATCTGCTCATCATAGGAATAAATGCATAGAATGTAGTAAGTCTAGATATCTCCTCCATACTCACTGTTGTGTCCTTTGGAACCATTATGAATTTCCTCCACCATGGCTATACCTTAGCATTCTTTTCTCCTTGAATGCTATTGGCGCTCATCTTTGAGTTATTCCAATCATCTTTTAGCTTCATTGCTAATAGGTTAGTTATAATATAGAGACATGTTTGGAAATAATCATTTATCAAATATAAGAACACACATTTTGATAATTATATGAAATACTGCATAATATATATATAATACTAGCAAAAGATGGCATAGTATCTACCCATAGGTTTATCATGGGTTTTGGTAAACATAGGTCCACAAATGTTTTGACAAAAATAAAACAAAGTATCAACAAAGTATTTTAAAACTATGATGAAATAAAGACAATATTTGGCCTCATCAAAGATTGTGTCCTGAGATGTTGAAGGGAATGAATACATGAATCACACAATGGGCTCAAAGGTTTTAGATCCTGGAGCTTGACTACGACGTCATTCAAACTACACTTGAGGCATTCAAAATTCTATTAGAGTTTAACACACATCGAAAGAATGTTGGCTAATGAAGAAATGCCTTTATCATTTCCTCATTTTTTGGGGCTATTTGTTGTGGTTCCACAAAGCACGCCCCATTCCCCACTAGAAATGGGGACCCCTTACTTTTTTTAGATCCCTGGACTCACAATTTAGGACCTAAGAATTTCAAAGAGTTGAAAAAGTAAAAATTAAAAAAAACTAAAATAAATAAAAAAATTAATTAAATAAAAAATTGCACACTTGACATGGTATTCAGTGTGTACCTAAGCACTTGCACAAGGGTGCACTGCACACCCCAAGGGCGGGTGGCCCCCCTTCCAACACCTCACCATTTTCACTTTGCTTTCTATTGCAACTTTTTCTTTCGTGCTTCATAGTCAATCTGAGCTCTTGTGTGCACGCTTACCTCTTTACAACTGCCTCCACACCAGCCAAGGTGTGCAAACATGGCACAAGGGTCAGTGTGCACTAGCGCACTTAACTAGATGTACAAATGCACACCAAACCCCCCAAACCCTCAAAGTCCATTTTGACAAACACTGTTGTGTACACCCCATGAAACCCTCATCATGTTGTGTGCATTTACTATTGTACGCACCCCATGAAACCCCCATCTCCACCACACACCTCTTTCATAGTGCACCATGCAACAAAACCTCATGCCTCACTACTATGCCACATGCACACCCACCGCTTCCATGTCACATGCACTTCCAACACTCCACTCCTTTGTCTTCTATTATGGCTATGCATATGTGTGCACCACCCATTGCTGCACTCTATGCCAGCCACTCACCTAGACATTGCATCACACTTGCGTCACATGTCCTTAATGCAAAACTTGTGAGCCACGCATCCTCACCAACACACATTCCTATGCACACTCCATGCATGCACCTACACTACATGCTTACATTGCATGCACCATCGCACCCCTCGCACTTTCACACCATGCACTTCACTCTAGCACTACGTGCACTTCGTCACATCGTGCACTCCTATGTACCACCATTTACACCGCTGTGCATTGCACAAAACCCTAGAAAACCAAAAAAATTAAAAAAATTAAAAAAGATAATAAATAAATAAATAAAAATAATATAATATAAATAAAAAGCACCAAAATTGAGCATCTTTTTTTTATTTTTTTTATTTTTTGTCAATAAATAATTGAATACTTTTGCATTTTAATTTCTAAGTTTTCATTATTTCAAACTAAAAACATTGTTCTTGTGTTGTGCAAATATAATGGCATCCACATCCAGAGAGAAAATGGCACCTAAGCCCATTCTGTTCAAGTTCCAAGGCGTACCATTGAAGTCAAGGTTCCAAAATGACAATGCAGAAATCAAAGACACTAATTTGGGACATACTAACTTGGGAAAGTTC
This sequence comes from Cupressus sempervirens, assembly GCA_028749045.1. Taxonomy (NCBI): domain Eukaryota; kingdom Viridiplantae; phylum Streptophyta; class Pinopsida; order Cupressales; family Cupressaceae; genus Cupressus; species Cupressus sempervirens. The sequence continues at coordinate 116,855,753 of CM053792.1, read as the reverse complement.
CTCAGAATCTACAACAAACCTATAGAGAGATCTACTCTAGTATCTGCCTTAATCTGGTTAGGGTTGATGAGTGTAGCTTTGCATCTAGTATTAGTGCAATCAATAGAGTTGATTATGACACTAGCTCAACACTTTGTTCCTAAAGAAAGAGTGGTGAAGAGTGTGATAGGAGAAGTGCTTCTTGACCTTTGATCTGACAACATTGAAAAGGTCTTCCATCTCTCAAGGGTAGATCAATTCATAAGACTCTCCTATGAAGTAGTAGAGAGATGGTACAGGGAGCACCTGAAAGAAGCATCAGAAATCACCAAATCCTCTTATCTCATTGAGAAGACTCCTTTGGGCAGGGTCATAGGAAATGTGGACATGACTAGGGGATACATGAAGGAGGATATTGGATATTCTATCATTCTTCTGAGTAGAGTCATGGTTCTACCAGTAACTGGCCACCTCAGTGCTTTCATGGTCAACTTTATTGAGACAATCAAGATGATGAAGATACCACTAGACTAGGCCACCGCATTAAGTGAAAACTTGTGTGCGCAATTGGGGGCAGTCAAAGACAAGAAGATGCTCTATATGACTTCTTATATGGTATATCTACTAGAAACAAGGGCAAAAAACTACCTCAGTTTGTACAAAAGATATAATATGTAGGATCATAATACCTAGCCCTACATTGTCTACCCTTAGCTAGTGAGGAAGAAGCTTTCAACACAAAGTAAGGGGTATAGAATTGTGAATGACACATTCATCTTTATGGTCATCTAATTCATAGAAGGTAATTATGCAAAGAGGTTATCTAATGAGGAAATAGCACAGATAATAGCTCTCGTGGCCTATTGCATCCAATTTAAGACATTCAAATATCTATGGGTAGTTGGTGCCTCTATCAACCCTAAAAAGCTCCCTAGATATCCAAGTGACAAACCAGGACCATACCAGGTAAAACAAAATAAAGATATTCCATCTTTTGAATGGGAGCAGGAACATTATCCCTTTGAGGAATACAACTCTCCTTGGCCCTATTTTGATAATATTGGCAAAGTGGAGAGTCTAGCTGGCAAAGAATTCCATCATGAAGAGGCCATTGAATACAATTAGATGAATGAAACAAATGACTATGATGTCTGCATAAGGGACTATTGTAGGATGACTTTGTATTTACCAGAGAAGGCTCTCAAACTTCACATTCTAGAGGAAATAAGGCAATAAGATTCCGGGGAGATGTTGGACCCCCTATTCAACGCAAATAAAATCAAAGAGAGACCCATCATGAATGTTGAGGTTGATAGGGAGGAGGGCGATGATATTAATCATTGGGCAAGGCATATCATCAAAATGACAAAGGATTGGATCAAGAAGCCTTTTTCAAGTTGATCCAATACCTGACACCGTGATCTTTCACACTCAAGCCCACCCAGAGCAAGGTAGAGGGAAGAAAGTTACAATTCCTACCTTTGTAGCCCAATCTCCCATTAGGCTAGAGATAGTATACCAACTTGACTACCTGGTTGGATACTATCATCCACAAGAGCAGAAAGGAAAGAACAAAAGGAAGAGGACCTCCCCTCAAAGGATTGAAACAAAATAGGGTGAAGTGCAAGCACCTCCCTAGTAGTAGGAAGAGAGTGTATAAGGGTTTGAGGATACTAGAGCTACTCAAGTCCAGGATGACCCTCAATTGCCTCCCTTTGAACCTAGCCAATTAGAAGAGGGAGACTCAATAGGTCTAAATTCCTCCTTTGCTAGAAGAGTTGGCATCCCCTTCTACCTCCATGAAACAAAAAAGGATTAAGATCCAAATGAAGAAGAGTCAAAGGGTGACTAAGAGAATGGTTCCTTTCCCATCTATTCCTGAAACCCTTCCAGAGGGAGAAGAATAAGAAGAAGATGATGATGATGATGATGAAGAGGAACAAGTGCCCCTATAGAGAAGAACCCTGCTAGCTAGAGCCATAAAGAAAGAAAGGAGAAGGAGTACAATAGGCACATCACCATCCACCCAAGCAGGACCCTTGGAAGTCTCTTATTTAGAATGTAAAGTACAAAAATGGGGGGATGAGCAGAGTAAGGAGGGTGATGACATTTTCAAGATGTCAAATTTTGATTTTATGCTTGTGAGAATAGAGCTAGTTGGGGATAAGATCAAGGATACTCCTATAGGTGAACCCCAATAAGAAGACTGGACATAGATGCCACTAGACTCATAGGGTCCCAATCTTACTCCCCCATCTCCACCACAAATCATGATGGTAGATAAAGGCTTAGTTACTCCTCCAACCTAGAGTTCAAAAGAGGAACAAGTTTAGAAGGAACCATCACAAGAGGAGGAACTAGAACAAATCATGACCAATGAAGTGTCGAAGGAGGGAAAAATGGTAGAATATTCTCAAACACCTTCCCAAGACACTAAGGTGAAGTTGTAGGGTCCACTAAGATAGAGATAGAAAAAAGGGAGTCCTCACAAAAGGAGACAACTCTGAGGAGGAGCGATAAGGGAAAGGAGGTGGCAGAGCATACCCCTTCATCCTCGAGAGGTATGTCTTTAGCTAAGAACATCCCAAGATGGCTCCAAAAATAAATAATGAGGAGTACCAAACCTCAATTTTGCACTGATGAGGAAGACATTTTTTAGATTACTTAGATTTTGCATAAACCTAAGTCCCTGTCACATGAGGCAAGACCATTGGCATTTGTCAACAATAATCTAGAGTAGGAGTTGTTCACATAAGTGGTCGTTCCTCCTAAAGACATAGATGTAGAAAGCCACAGTCCCCATGATTATCAAATCAAAGAGGTTAAGCTTGCAAAGCCCACACGGGATACAACTCGATTAATGGTGACCATGGGAATTGAAGAAGTCTTAAGGAGCTTGGAATAGGAAGAGGTCAAACTTTGAACACTTTGAAGGTAGAATGAGATCCTAAGGGGATATTTAGCTAAAATGGTTGGTCCTCTTGATCCTAATCAACTTGAGGATACATTCAACACCATTCTTAGAGAAGAGGGAGCTATACATGTGGATCCATTTTTGAAAGTCTATCAACTATGGCAGGAAAGTTTTGAGGATAAAGGAATTTTGAATATTCAGGGGAACCTAAAGTTACTTCATGCTACATAGGAGAATGTGAATAAAATGGTAGTGATTTTGAAGTAGGACTTTAGCATTGTGGAGGTGGTAAGGGCCTAGAGCAAGGAGTTAAAAATTTTGTAGGCAATAAAGGGACAAAGCTATAGAGTTTTGGTAGATGTATACACTATGGAAGAGTTAGATTTAATTGATGATTGGATAGAAAAGATTTCTGCTAGTAATAAAGTAATGGAAACATTACATGCGGAAATTCATTGGCTCAAGGATCAAGCCTGAGAGAAAATTTTGGAAGCAGAGAAGCATTGTAGTGATGCTTTCTTAAGAATTTTTGAAGATGAAGAATGGGAGAAGCTATTACCTATAGAGGTAGTAGTAGAAAGTTTTAAGAAGATTTCTAAGGAAGCTACTAGTGACAAATATATCTAGCAAGCCTTTAGGACAGAAGATTCCTTGTTAGAATTGGATACCAAACTCAAGGATTTTGCTAACACCTGAATTGAGGTAGATAATCATGAGTAGAAGGTTAAGGAAAAATATGAGGCTTTAGATTTATTGGATGTGGAAAAAATCACTAAGATTATAGAGAAATTAAGGGAAAACATCCAAACATAGCTTTAGGATCAAGGGGAACAAAACCTAGCTGGTAGAGTTTTGATTTTGAACTCGGTAAAATTTTAAAATTTTGGACCATTTTGAGGTGCGTAGTTCCATAGGTGTGTAAGTCTGTAGGTGTGAATTTTAGAGGCTCTGTTGATAGTTAACTACCAATTCCAAAAAAATAAAGCTTTCCATGCATCATAAATGCATTTTGACAGTAGTTTAACTCCGACAAATGTCCAGTGAAGGATCAACTTCCATTTTTACTGCTTCTAGACACTTCCACTTCCACTCAGAGCTTTCTCATTCTTTCTTCTCTCATAATTCTTTTTTTTAAACATGTAAAGGCTCATGCATCCAATTAATGAATAAAAAATGGATGGAGTCCTACTTAGCACCAGTTAGATTGTTAGTTTTTATATAATTAATTTGTTTTATTAAATTAAAAGCATTTTATTGCATGAAGATATCTCTCACTCTCAACACAAATTGAGGAGATGATTTCTTATAAATACTGCATTGTAACATGTAATTGGGCCCCCTATTATTTTGCAATAAAATTATGCTTTTGGTGCTTGCATTTGGAGTGTAGTAATTCTTGCTTGAATGTGTCATAATTTTGTGAATTTATGTTCATGGGATTATGATTGAGCCAAAGGTTTATTGCTTTATTTCTAGTTGTGCATTTCATTAGTTCTGGTGTTTGTTATGGTTTTGACGAATTCTGCTACGTAACTAGCTTGAGAAGAAATCATTGAATCATGCCTACATAACCTTTTTCTCGCATGAGCACACTTTTTATGGCCTTTCTATTTGATGAATTGTGAAACATCACATGCTCACTAAGTTTCTCACTAACAATTGCATCAATGGAATCAAGGAAGGACTTCTCCTTTTATTAGTTATTTATCGATCTCTTTGAAAGCATAATTCATAGATGTATGATTCTCCACAACTTATGTTCATTAGGAATTTTCAATTTCATGTTATTTTCTTTTAAGTTTTGTTATTTTCTTTGCTAATCCCCTTTTTTAGAGTAGGAATTCATACTAGTCGAATTGTTAGATTGCATTTATAAAAAATATTAAAATACAAAAGCATAATTCTTTTGTGTGTTATTTTGAAGTAGCGTGCAGATTCTTCATTTTATCCGAAATCAAAATGAACCAGAAAAGGCCTCCTTGTGGACAATCACATTTATCTTCAACTAAACAGATTCTAGTAGATTGTGAGATCAACCAGAAACCTTGAAGCTGATTTACAAAATCAGCTTTTCAAGAGAGGGGTTCACAAGAATTCCTACCATTTAGCATCATGAATAACAACAACTCAACGCATCTTTTGATCAAATCCTCTTCATCAATAAAATAAGTGATAGTACTTAAATCATATAAGTAGTTGTCTTACCAGCAAATAGAATGTTTGACATCAGTGACAAAACAATGATTAAAACATATTGATTATACCTCTTCAAAAATATTCTTCAATCTATTCTCAACACTTGAAGGATAAATTTGAATATTTTTAAAAATTCAAGTGGTATCTAACTAGATTTTAGAAAGAAATAAGAAAGAAGTTAAAATGCTTATAATCGAATAGAGGAGGAGAATTCATCTCTAATTAACTCAATGAATTTTGCAATGAGAGATGGATCAAAAGATAGGTATCAGCACTCAGTACAACATAGTGGAATGGCATTGCATAAAGAATAAATATATCCCTTGTGGATTGTGCAAGAACACTGATGATAGAGAAAAATGTTGCAACCAAACACTGGAAGGAACCAATTAGCACAAGAATTCATACCTTGAACATAGTTCAACTAATGATAGGTATAGATCAAACACCTTATAAATTATGGTATGACCATAAACCTTATATTTTTTATTTCAATGTATTTGGAAGAAAGTGTTATATCCAAAAAGAATCAAGGAAATGAAAGTTTGATTTGAAAAGTGATGAAGGCATTTTCCTGGGATACTTCAACAAGAGAAAAACATATAAATGTGTGTTTCTTGCTACTCACAAGGTTATAGAAAGTGCACATGTAGAAATTGATGAGTTTGTAGAAAAGAATGAAGAACAAAGCAACAAGGAACTTGAGGATTACAAAAAAATATTTACTTTGAGCCTATACTTTACCCTACATTCAACATATTACCCCACTTGAGTCACCCAAGTATGGAGTGTCAACTAAGCTACATCCAATGTCAACCGAGTTACAACCAATACAACCTAAGTCAAAGATAGTTTGAATTGATTTTTAGACAAAGGAACTTAAGTCGTAGTCTATGGGAATCGAGCTTTGGAATATAGAAATGGAGCATAATTTTGAAATTCATAAAACCTTTGAGCATGGTGAACCAAGTGTGTTCAATCTTCAATCTAGAATTAATATGCCAGTACTTGCCAGATATTTTAGAGGATATCATGGTCCTAAGAAAATAACTGGAGATCAAACATGATGCACAATGACATTGAAGAAACTAAAAGATACATTTTTTCTTACTAAATTTGAACCTAGAATTGGTAAAGATGCACTAATGAAAGTTGCATAAAGGCAATGAATTAAGAGATTGAGAAAATCGAAGGGAACAATACTAAGGCTATTGTTCCTAGATCCAAGGACAAAAATGTAACTGGTACAAAGTGGGTATTCAAAAACAAATTGAATAAAAATGGTGAAGTGTCAAGGAATAGTGTAAAGCTAATATACAAAGGATACACTCAAGAAGAAGGCATATACTATGGAGAAATATTTTCTCCTATTGCTAGACTTGGAGGAGTCAGACCACTACTTGGATATGTTGCATTTAAAGGATTGATAGTGCATCAAATGTATGTAAAATTAGCTTTCTTGAATAAAATTCTAGAAGAGGAAGTCTACATTGATTAGCCTAAACATTTCATTGATCCAAATAAAAGAGACATGATATGTAAGTTACATAAAGATTTATATGGTTTGAAGCAAGCTCGTAGAGCATGGTATGAGAGACTTCATGGATATCTAGTAAAGATTGGATTTTAAAGAAACAACAATAAAATTGCTCTATCTTTTAAAGAGGAATAACAAAACAAGATCTTGTTAGTAGAAGTTTTTATGGATGATATCCTTTTTATAGGTCATGATTACTTGTGCATATCATTCTTTGAAGAAATGAGGAGAGAATTTAAAATGTCAATGTTTGGAAAAATAAAATTCTTTGTTGGCTAACAAGTTCATCAAATGAATGATGTAATTTATATTACTCATTCAAAATATGTCAAGGAGATTTGAAGAACTTTGGAATGAAAGATTCCAAACTAGTTGGAACACCTATATCTATTGGACATAAGCTATCCAAGAATGATGATTCAAAAGACCTAAATCAAACTACCTATAGATCTATGATTGGAAAAATTTAGCATGTTCCTCACACAAGACCTAATATTGCCTTAGTAGTTGGTATAGCTGCAAGATTCTTTGCAAATCATAGAGAAAATCATACTCTAGAAATCAAAAGAATGATGAGATGTCTAAAAGGCACTCAAGACTATGGTCTATGGTACAAGAAAGGAGGGAACTTTGAGTTGAAATCATTTACTAATACTAATTGGACTAGAAGAGTAGATGACAACAAGAGAACTAGTAGATGAGTGTTATTTCTTGGAAACAGGTTAGTATCTTGGACAAGTAAGAAGTATAATTACATCTCTCAATATACAACAAAGAAAGAATGCATTATAGAAATAGTTAATTGCTCCAACATAATATCGTTCAAGCAACTGTTATTAGGAATGAAGGAAGAAATAAAGGATCCAGTTGTTATCTACTGTGATAAGACAAGTGCAATCAAGATATCTAAAAGTCTAGTGATGCACAAGAAGAAAAAACACATTGCAATCAAGTATCATTTTATGAGAGAATTAGTTCAAGATAAAGAGGTTAGATAGGAATATGTGAACACAAAGGAGTAGGCTACTCACATATTTACCAAACCATTACCTAAGGACACATTTTTTTTATCTAAGAGGGAATACAGGGATCATTCCTATATCTCATGCTCACTAGAGTATAGATTAGTGATGCATCAACCAAATTGCATTGAAGATACATCAAGTTGATGTAAGGAAGTCATAGCTCATTGCATATGAATTAGTACATCAAGTACATTATAAAAATCATTGTCTCAAGTCTTTGGCATTTGATGTCAAACAGGGAAAGAATCATGTCATATATCCATTAATGAATAAATTGATGTAATTAGAGAAGAATTAGCCCAGTAGTAATCTGCATGAAGGAGAACTTGATCTGATGGAGTATGAAGATAAGTTGGCAAAGGGAGAATCTTAGAGGGATTTCCCATGGATGGATGGAGAATCAAAATGAAACTAAGGATATAATAGAATCTTACAAATCATCCTAATTTCTCTCATTTTTCTTTGCTTAATGACATTTTGTGTTCCCATCAATGCCAAAGAGTGATATGTTGATTCATTGATGTTAAATAAAATTTATACTCTAATCTAGCATATCCAGTTCAAACCAAACTTTGAAGACTACAGTATCAGTCAAGCATAGTTTAGGAATTCCTTTATAATTGAGTTGGGTTGGTCACTAAAGAAATTCAGTATAAATTGAGTCAGTTCAGTTAGCAAGGAACTTAGTGCTAACCAATTGAACCATTTTTGGCCGGACTTCAACAAATCAAGGTATGTGCAGGATTATGGTGTGCCAAAAAGTTGCAATGTGAAAAAAATGTAGTTATGAAATACCTCAAAGCATTTCAAAATATATTTCAACTTTTTTTCCACCCATCTTGATAATTAAAAAAAACTAATGAATACTTTTATAAGGCCTACTATATCTTTTAATACCATATGTATATGGCCAACTTAAGAAATATCTCAAAAATGTGTTTTTGGCTTGTTCTTGTGTGTTTTTTACTTCAAACATGTAGTTGCCAACTTTTTTTCACCTAAATTTGATGAAATGAAAAGGGTTTCTCAAGAATGTTATTATCCTTATATAAATGTAAAGTTTGTGAAATTACGAGTTAAGTAATTATTACTTATTTTCTAATGAAGTTACATATAAAGTGTTAATTGACACACTACTTGGAAAAAACTATAACTTTCAAATGGTACAACATTTTTGAAATCCAAAAGATGCACCACATTCTATGTTTATTCTACTATAAGAAAAAAAAAATTAAATTAAATTTTGCAAATTTTTGAATTAGTTAAGGTGGTTAGACACGAGAGTTTTTTTATTCCAAAAATACTAAAGTAGAAAATTAATAATAATTTATTTATTTAGAATAAAAATGCCCAAAAATATGTGTCACATCCAAGCATGAGTCTACTTCTTATATCTAAAATATGATCAAAAAATATTATCATTTGGTTTTGATTAAGGTGGCTAGACATAATCTACTTCTTATTTTTGTCCTAAATTTTATGTACTATTGGATTAAAATTCATTTTTTTCACAAATCAATTTTTATTTATTTTTAAAGATAAGGCCTAGTATTTTATATACTAAATTCAATCTCCTAAATATTCTTTTCTCTAAACTTTTTGATATAAAGTCTATAACAAGTAGAAAATTACACATCAAGTTGACATAACCCTAATTTGCTGAATTTTTATTAGCACTTAAGAACATAGTTAAATTGAGCATGATAAGTTTTATTTATTAGTTGGTTTATGTAAGCCAACATTATGTACGCCAACTCAATGGATGTTATTTTTTTATTTGTAAGTTTATTCAAGATGACTTAACATTGGAAATGTCAAGATGTGGATTAAAATATGAGAAAGTGAAGAAGAAGATAAGATGTGAATAAAGAAGGATATATGATTTAGAGAAGAGTATCCAAGGAACTAAAAATAATATTTTGATCAAGGAGGATCTAGAGGATAAGCTAGAATAGTGATCTGAATCTACAATTCAGTTACTTTGTCAATCAGGTCAATCATTATTACTCTTTAACAATTGCAGCAGTGAAGGGATCTATTAATAGAGTTGACTTGATAGTCATTTTGTAAACCTCTAACCAGGTGACATTTCTAGATTTAAGTGTCTTAAGCCCTGTAATAAGAAAACTCCTAATAGGGTGATTCAAATCATTTAACAAGGTCACACTGAATAGTGTATTTTGTAACCTTTAATAGGATTGGCTCCTAATAGGGCTCACTTCAGAAGGGTGAAAAATTGTAACATGTTGTATTGGTAGTTTTCCCAAATTGGGTTTCCACATTAAATCTTGGCATCTCGTGTGTTCGTGTTATTTTATTACTATTTTATCTTTTTGAAACTAAGTTACTAAAAGTTAATGCACATCATTATCTTAAGATCTCTTTGTTAATAGAGTTATAGTGAATATCTAGTCACCTGTCCCCTCTTAGTAACTCTTATATTTTGAACAAAGAATCCTATTACTATATAAATTGGGCTTTTTTATCGCAATACCAATAACCACCATTTTGGTGGGGTTTTTCATACCTAGTCCAAATTTTGAGCTAGCTATAATAGGATTTTCAAGTAGGTTGATTGATCCATGCTCTTTTTTCAATATTTGTTCTCTCTTTCTAAAGATTGGGAATTACATGTTATTCCCCTTTCTGATGTCACTTTGTGAGACTACTTTCCCATTTTATTTTCTATTGTTTGGAAAATTGTGTAGCAACACTCTTCGAAAACTAAATATTTTTTGAATATATAAATTCTTTGACATGACCCCACTAAAAATCATTTAGTGTGTGTTTTGAATTCAGAGCCTAGTATCCACTCCCAAGTTGAGTAGATTTAGTGGTGGAATAATGCCATCACATGTATGGCAAGGTTTAGGTAGATTTATGGCAGAAAACTTGCTATGTATTGTAAAAGATCCTGTGAGGCCACCACCAAAGAGCTCTATTTTTCCTTAAAGGCTCTGGCCATGAATCTAATTGACATAGAGCTGCATCTATGGCTTTCTAAGATTCACTATAAAAAATAAACTACTGATAGTTATGTTGGATGGGGAGCTTAGATCAAGGACCTGCATTGGCTTAAGATTGGGAATCAGGCCTCCACAGAATTCTTTAAATCTCTTCAAGCTCCTCATACCAATATAGGAATTAAGAAAATCAAGAAATTTCATCAAACTCTTTATGAGCTTCCTAACATTCTCCATGAATTTTTTCTCCATTATGAGAACGTTTTTACTACACAAGGTCATTCCAATACAAAATACCAAGGATTGTAGACCTACGTCTCTATCATTCCTAATCGTACGGCATTTGAGAAATATGCCTTTTGTAGGAAAATGCTTACTATAAATGACCTCAAGGAAGCCATCATTTCTATGAAGGATGACAAGGCTCTTTGATGTGATAAGTTTCTATATGATTTTATTAAAGCCTTTAGGAATTCATTGGCCCTAATTTTCATAAAGTGTATCTTGAAGCTTTTCATTCTAAATCTCTAGGAAATATCATCAATAAACGAAACATAAAATTAATATCTAAGCCAGAAAACCCTCAAGGTACCTTCAGTTAGATACCTATCAGTCTTTTGAATATCTTCTATACAATCATTGCCAATGCATCGACCCTCAAAATTCAACATCTTTTGTTGTTCATTGTGCACTTTGAGAAAACTAGCTTCATAATCTCCCAGTATGTTTTGAACAACATAATTTGTAATTGTGAAAGAATAGAGTCAGATAGTAATTGTAAATAACAATCCATCTTTCTCAAAATTGACTTTTCAAAGCTAATGATTGTATTGAATTGTCTTTCATTCTTGTGATGCTTGAAGCCCTTGGGTTTGTTTCTTTTCTTCCTTCGATTAGTTCAAATTCTATTTCAAGAAGCTTCTACTTGTATCACCATTCATGAAATCCAGTCTACATCTTTTGGGATATTTAAATCCATCCACCAAGGTTTCCTTCTGGCTCCAATTCTCTACATGTTTATTGCTTAAGGCTTTGGGTATTTGCTCACAAATGCTATGTCCTCTAGTCTAGTTTGGGGCATCTCATTTCTAAATTCTCCTATCCAATTTGTCAATGGGGACTTTGCTGATGACTCCTTCCTCACTCTCATCAAGGATGAGGAAAATATTGCCAATGTGTTATAGCATTTGTACTCTTTCTGCTTGGCTTTAGGCTCAACTATTTAATGACACAAAATAATTTGTTATACAAAATGTGTTCTTCTACCTCCTACTTGGCTTGCTTAGTATAGATGGAAAATGATTCAACATGGTGTGTTGTTCTACTTGTTGGGATTTTATTTTTCTTTCAAACCTTCCCATGTCGAGCTTTGGAATGTCATAGTCACAAGAATTGAGAAGAAGATTGAATACTGGATTGCCAAGCCTCTTTCTCTAGCTAGTAAATTCCCAAATTTTTCTAAAGATTTACTAGTCTTTCATGTGTCTAGTACTCCTCTTGTTGGGAGCACTCTAAAGATTCCTATTTAAAGTTGGAGCATCTCCTAAGGGATTTTCTTTAGGTTACAAATTTTAAGCATCATGAATTTCAAAGAGTTGCTTGAAAGTACTATTATCTTCTAAAAGAGTGTGGAAGCCTTGACCTCTAATCTACCCAATATTAGGGTGTCTCTTTGTGTACCATATGAGTCATCCATTCTCTCACTGATAGTGGAGCCTGAAAGATTCTTCTCAAGCATTACATTTCCTCAAGTTTTATAGTCAACAAACCAGCCTAGAAGGGGATTAAATTTTAAACCCTTCTCATCACTCATAAGCTTGCACAAATTTAGGAAACTTTTGTAGTAAAAATTGTTTGAAAAGAATTTGAAGCTATCAAATTGTGGCTTTGTTGGGCTAGAGATGGTTTAAGGGATGGCCTTTCTATTAACCAACAAAGTATTTGGTAGTGCCCCTTGTTTAATTTTGAAGGAATCACATTGGACAAGGTTCAACATGCTACTACTCTACATTTCTTCAAGCATGGCATCCAGATTCCTTAAGACCATTTCTCCAAAGCCTCCATGAGCATTCACACATGGCAAGACATGCAAGTCTAGTTTTTCCTTAGCTATACAAATATGCAGACTTTTCATCTTCTAGTTTTTGTGGGGCCACCTCATATGCTTTACAAACTTGGGGTTCAATAAATGAAACCATGTTGGAAGGATTGGAAGTGGTACCTTGTTACTCTTATGATCAGCTATAAACCCAAGATGGGTTAAATATTTATCTAGTTCCTTACCTACCCATAGTTGATGCTCTTAATCAAAATTGGCATTTGCAGTCTTCTTAGAAAACTTGCAGGCTTAGACTCAATACTATTTGGAATGTCATCACTAAGCCAAAGATTGCACACTTTTCCTAGTGTGTTATATTCCAAGATGTGCCCCTAGGATCATGGCTCAAAAAATTGGGTGTTCTAGGTCATAGGTGACCTTTTTATGGGCACCTTGAGACCCTTTTTCATATTTTCTAGTTTTTTCGAGGAGCTCAACATTATGGCATATGATCGTGTTGGGAGATTCTCCTGGAAATCCCTTCAAATATTCTCAAATATAACATGCTTTTAGGGTGGAGATCTTATTTACTCTTTACAAATATAGGAATGTTATTTTATTCACTCACAAATTTCTTAATAATAATATTTCCACATACATTAAGGCTTGAATATTTAATAATTTCATGATGCAAAGTCAAGTAGAGATTGATATGGTTGCAGTAGAGGTGGCCTACCTTCAAGAGTTGCTTAAACATTGGGACAGTGTGCTTTATATGATTGCTAGAGCTCTACCACATTTTGTTTCTACAAAAAAAAGTCGGTCCTGTGTCCATTAGTGGGCTTGTAGTTCCTCTCCAAATTTCCACATGCGATGATCAAAGGCTCTCTCACTCTCCTACCAGTAATTTTGATGGTTGACGCCACTGTTCATCATGTTTGCGGTGGGGTTCTAGCTAGACCCGAGTTGCTTCTCCTACTGCTCTTGTTATTTCAGGTTGGCCCTCCTCTAGTGGGGATTCAATGTGGTCATTCCTTGCTTGAATCTGGCTATCTTGCCTCCCAAGGTGAAGGGGAGGGGGGGAGGTAAAGATAAGGATGCTAGTGCTGATGACGGGTGGGCTCCCCCTAAGCCACCTAGACACCCCGCTGATGTATAAGGTTTTGATGATTGCCATGTTCCTCCTCCCTTGCCTGACACTACTCTGGCCACCTGAGGGCAACTTGTCTTTTCTTTTTATATGAATAGTTTATAGCTTTCTAGTCATGGACCATGTGAACTTTTGTGGGGTGATCTTTGTATCCCCCAACCCATTTTCAATCAATATGCAACATTAATATTACAATTAATAGAAAATGGACTATTCATAAAAAAATATGAGAATTTGATATTGATGACAAACTATAAATTTCATTCCATGTGATCATATTTTAGTATATTTATTGAAAAATAATTCCTACATGTTCAATATTATATATTTCATAGAAGATTATATGTACAAGAAGTTCAGCCTTTAGTACTTCAACAACTATCTTAAAGTCATACATTATTGCAATATTTGACTTATATTTTACTATCGCCCTAACTTCTATACCTTCGTTTAATACAAATGCTAATTTACAGAAATTATATAACATTAATAACGCCACACTACTTACTAGGAATATTTAAACATAGAAGAAAAACCAGAAAACTCCATCATCCCCTCTAATATTTTAAGACACTTAAACCCCATTAAGTGGAGACATATATCGGACTTTTCTTTGCCAAAGACGCACCCAAATATCAATTACCCAAAGTATGACTAAAGCTGCCTCGTATTCAATGCTGAATTCAACATTTTCACCATTGAAAACAAATTCTACCCTGTTGAAGTGATGAAGCACCTAAATGTCAATCATACGGCCGAATGGGATCACCATGAAACGTGTTTTTTCTTTCTCGACTGTGGCGCGCTTGGCGAAAAAGAGTTGTATTGACTGTTCCTTTTTCCTACTTCGGTCGGCATACGCCGCCTTCTGTGGAAAAGAACGGAACCAAAAATATTGCTGTCTTCGCAGTGTAGGGACAAAAATAATCTAATTTTAAGTTTCTAGAACCCCTAACGACTTGACTTCTGCCGACCAAGATAAACAGCAAGTCAACAGTCATGTCGACATATTTGCAAGGGTCAATTAGTGCGGCTTGTGCCCTCCAAACCAGTGACAGCGAAATATCGGAAAATAATCATTAAAATGTAACTTTTGTTATTTACTATTACAATATATTGCGTAAAGTAGACGGTTAATGCATTAGCTTGTATATAGCTTTGAAGAAATTATTCTAATGCCATAAAGGAATCTGACTTTTCCAATAGTAGAAATGTAACATTTTGGTTTTTAATGGACCAGTATTTGCCAATAGACTAAGTACTATTGTATCAACTTTTGAGTTGTTGCTCTTAACTAGTTATTAAATAGTTCTTTTCCAACCAATCTCTTTGAATTAAAATTAAATATATACAAAATTTAATTTTTTTTTTATAGCTCACGTACATATTTTCTAAGTTAATGAATTGTGAAATTTATTTATCGATTATGTGATTGGTTACAAAAGTTTTACTCTTTTATGGACAATTTTTAGAATATAAAAAAACTAACATTTTTAGGATTTGTATCTACAACAATTTCTCCAATATAACAATTTTAGTTCCATACTTTTAACTATATGTATAAACTATTATAATACAATATAGTAAATGTGTATTTCAAATTAATTTATTAAGTTGTACCTTTAGATATTAAAATCTATTACATATATAAATATAATATATTTTTAAAATATTTACTATATTCTATAGATTATTTATTTTTCAATTATTATTTAAGTTTAATTGTGATTTCCATTAATTTGATTTCTTATTTATTATAAGGATTGATATCACATATTATTTTAATTTGTTTAGTTATAATCATTCGATTTAGTACTATATAATTTAAATAATAAAATGATAAAAATAAAAAATAAAATATTTTTAAAAATGATATTAAATAAATAATTGAAAGTCAAATGAATAATATTATAATGTTTTATGCACATTTGGACAACGATAATCTTATAAGCTGGCAAACTCTTATTAGTAATGTTAATCTGCCTAATACCCACAAAAGAGCTCACAACATGCTTAAAAATTTGTGTTCCCCTCTTAATCTCCCATGCAACATTGATGTGGACTCCCACAAATTCCTCACTTTTTGTTAGGATGATGGATCTCTCCTTCCTAAGGTCAAAGCTAAAGACATCTATAAGATTTATAACAAAGACTCCTCAATTTTTTATCACCTTAATTCCATGGTCTACCACTATTCCCCCCCACCTGCCCTCGACTGGAAAAATATCTTAGGAAAAATTTGGAAATCGCTGATCCCCACCAAACTTAAATGCTTTAGATGGTAGCTCATGTTGGATAGACTGCCTATTAGGACTCATCAAGGAGGATTTGATACTTGTCTTGTTTGTAAAATGCCTAAGAGTATGAGACATTTTTTTTTTTACTGTTCTTTTGCTAGAGAAATTTGGTTGTTATTTGCAGTTTCCTTAACTAAAAATGCTTATTCTTTTGATATCATTTTAAATTATTGTATGATCCAAAATTGGTTATTGTATAGGAATTCTCCATGAAACAAAAAAAATCAGGCTAGAGTCATATGAGATAGTGCTTTCTCATACAATAATATGAATTCTCATACAATGAAGTGGTAGTTATAAAATGAAATGCTCTGTCATATGACACCAAAAGATAGAATGCAATTTTGTTGAGCATTGTAATCGCACGATGACAATAGAAGAAATTCATGAGTTTTCTCTCTTGAAAACTCAATAAAGTTTTGACTCCAAGGTTCTAATAGGCTATTTTACAACTGATTATGTAGCTCAATTGAAGATAAATGTTTATATTTAACAAGGAGATCTTGGTTAGTTCGCTAAAGTCCAATCTGTAAATTTGTGACACTTAGAATATAATTAGTGGGAATTTATATTTTTTGTATTTTCTAGTTTTTTATGCATTCATGTCTAATGTGTAACTAATATGAATTTAAAAACTAACCAAAGTTTCCTAAAAATTGAATTAGGAATAGATAAGGTAATGAGAGAGTAAAGTAAATTACTGAAATAGAATCTAAATGGACACAAGAACAATTGAAAAATGTTTGAAAATCAAATCTTTAAAGAGTATGTTAGGAAACCAATGAAATTCATATCAATACGATTTTAATCTCCTTGATGCAATTATTATTAGAACTTTATAAGGGTATATAATTTTTCATAACTTATCAAATCATACAACTATGGAAGCATGTGTACATGAGAAAAATTGTAATGAACATACATGTAGAATTCCCTTTCCTTGATTTATCATTATGGAGGTATTATCTAGCTAATCATCAAAAACTTCAAAAAACTAAGATTACATAAGAATTCAAAATAAATAAGACTATTTTCTCCTTCATTAATCATGAACTATTAAATCACAAAGAGAATGCACATTCTAGAAAGAATACATAAAAATAGAATGAGAACACTAATAGTATACTTATTGTATAAAGTACTATCCTTGAGTACATGTTACATCCATGTATTTATAGAAAACCCTCTCCTTCATGTGATTTTTGGAGCTAGGTGTTTTCCCATGCAAAGATTATGCTACAACTATTAAAATAAAGATAAATATATACTTGAATGGACCCCTAATATTGTGCTAAGAAGGTCTGGAATTTTATTTTTGTTTATTAAATGGTGCATGAGCCCTGACATGATTCAAACCTATAAATAAAAGAAGAAAATGAGAGGAGAGGAATCACCAAGAAGATGCTAGAACTTAGGGACCTTCATGCAATAAGAACTCAACCTTTGTAATGCCCAACCACGAGTTAATCATTGCCAAACTCAATAAATGTAGAATCAATTCATGAAAATACCAAATTTATAAATTGGCAGTTAACTTGTGGTGCAACTAGAAGTTTTTTGAAAATGTGATGAAGGGTGCTCCCCTTAATATTATAAAAACTCAACAAAAATAAATAAATACCATCAGTTATGTGAAACAAATATGGGCTTATTATTATCACCACAGATGCAAAATTAGAGAATTTTGAAATACAATATGCAAACTGACATGTGCTATTGCTTTACAATATTCTTCAACATAGAGCCACGAACTACAACCCAAAATTGCATAGACATCACTACGAGCCTTCCTTATATAGGAAAATTTTCACCACCCTAGAAGGTTCTAGACATTACCACAAGCCCCTAAGCCTTAAAGAAGTCCAATTAAAATTTATTTCTAAATTTATTACATAGGGCCTTCCCTAATTATGTTTTCAGGTTCCCAAACTTTTGGAGGCCATAACTTTCAAATTGCATGTATGATTTTAAACTATATTTACTTTTCATAATGGTTAACACCTGACACACACAAGCACCAACTAATGTGCACGGCCTCATTTTGGAGCCTATATTGCCTTCAAATATGAACTTAAAGGTTTTATACACAAAATCATCAATTAATTCTATAATACATATGGTATAATGATGTAACTCCAATGAGAAGCTTATATGAATAAGATGAACCTCGACCTATGAAATTAGAACAATCTAAGAGTGTGTGACCCACTTACTAAAGATAGTAAGTTTCCATAAATAGTAACTCTAAATTTAAATAACCATAATATAAAATGACAAAAAAAAATTGTTTTGGGTGGTGCATGATTTTGCTTACACCCAAGATGGTCCTTCATCAATTCGCCTCACATACGAAGTTGAGCATGTACAAAGGAGTGGAAGTAAAAAAATGGATACTTCAAAATCTGAAAACTATAGGGTTCTAGAGGTATGAATTTATGGAGATCCCTAGGTGTAAACTAGGAAAATTTTCCACAAGTCAAAATCCTCAAATTTTCAACATGTGTATCTCATTTTCCTTTCACCAAAATTATGTGTAGATGGGTTGCCTTGAACTTATCTAGATAGTCATTGTAATTTTTTTAGGATCCAGAAAATAAACTCCTTCATATTTAGCACTTATGCTCTTGTTAAAATCATGGACATCCTTTTGAACTCCATAAAAATTGTTCATTTAACTATTTAGTTCCATAAATATTTCCTCAAGTTTGAAAAATCTCCTTGAATCATCTTCCAAGGAGGCCACTTCAAAGGAAGCCTATAACTAGTTTATTACTACTTCTACAAAACAATAATTATTTCTGGAGTTACCATTAAAACTCTCTAGGCTTGTGACACTATAATGCTTATCTTCCTCTAAAATCTTTGCATGATATTTTTCTTGCATGTCCTTGATACCTTTGAACATTGTCACAATGGTTCAACTTCTTGCCTGAATTTTATCAACCCATTCATCAAATTTGTCCAATTCATTAGTTGTAAAAATGACCAACATCATACAGTTTCTTTGACCTTCAATGTTATATAGAATAGTTAAGTCATTAGATCATGTTGAAATCTCATTGAACAAACCCAAATATTACTCTAATACGCCTATTTTCCTTGCAAATTTCCTAATGTCATGTAGTAGTTGTATATTTATTTCTATAATTTCTACTCCTTGTTTTTCAAAATTGTGATTCCATTTGTAGCAAGGATCCAAAAATGAATCTCTATGTGTTGGGTTTGGAGCTCATTTCTCAAGGGCATCCTTTAATGTTATCTCAAGATTTTTGGCTCAATGGGACCATTTACCTCTTTCACAAACTCTTGGAATACTTCAATTTTTTTTGCTCAAAAAATTTATTTCTTCCTCTCGATGGTCTAACTAGTAGAATTTCTTTCTTAGACCCATAGTTTTCAAAACCTTTACATATCCTTTATAGGCCTCCCAACTATGATTTCTCGCATTTGATAATCTTGAAGGGATATGCTTTGTGTATCAAAATGTGTTGAGGGAATAGCAATATGAGTGACAAGATAATGAAAGCTAATCACTAACTATTTTCTTGAGGAGGAATGGTGGTTGCAGAGCTTTAGTGAAGAGTAACATTCCCTTAGTTTTACTTGTAATATATGTCCTCCTTTAAGTCTCTACTTCCTATTTTATCCATTTTGGTGTTTACCTATCAGAGATATAAATTGACAAGGTGATGAGATTTTCATAAATGCTAGTTCTTTTGCTATATCCACCCTCCTCTATGTAATTTTATTTGTTACACTAATTAGAATAAATGAACGGGGGGGTGGTGCATGAATTAGTTATCCTTAGGTTTGGATATATGAATTCAAATTTTAACAACTTCAAACATTTTATTAAAACTCATAATCCCACTTGGCCAATATAGCAACTTATAAAACACTTAACCTATTCATTCACTAGATAGCTCTCTATTTAGTATATTTCGACTAATAGATATAAAAAATGGTAAATAACATGCATTATCAAAGTAACATTCACACATATATGACACAATGATTTAATATATAAACCTAATTTGGAAAAAACTACCAAGTAACATGGTACTACTTTTCACTCTTCTGGAGTGAGCTTGGTGAAGAGCCAACCTTGTTAAAGGTTACAAAACATATTGTTAGGTGTGACCCTATTAAATGATTGAAATCACCCTATTAGGAGTGGCATTGTTAGAGGTCTTTAGATTATTCCATAATAATGTCACCTTTCTTAAAGGAGTTATTGTCACAAACGTTAGAGAGTAAAGGATAGGTTTGATCTATTAAAATCAAACCTCCATTCAGCTCATTTGTTGGTTCATTGACTAGACTTCATCACATTCTCTCCATCTCAAATATACTAGGAAACTCTTCAAGCAAACACACTTCACCAATCTTCTCATGTTTCCTCTTCTAATCTATTATTTGTAAGTTCTTCATAAATTTTCCAATCAAGAATGAACCAAAGAACAATGAAATATTTCTTATGCCTCCTTAACTGTGTAGCTTTTATGTTTTGCCACTTAAATATCAATATAGAACTTAGGATTTGATAAGATGCAATGAATTTGTTCATATTTTTATTCTTCTAATTCTTTCTTGAAACTTCTAGAAAATTATCCTTGAATCCTTGTCTTTGATCACTTAGAAAACCAAATTCATGCATTAAATATTCCAATTCATCAATTCTTCTCTTTTATCCATTTTGACCAATATGAAAATTCAACTATGTCAGCCTTAAATCTTGATTCTTTTGCAAACTCTTATTTGGATGACACAAGATCATCGTCGAGTTCTTCTACTTGGTCAAAATTTTGTAGCCCAATCTCTATTATTTTTGTCTCACTGAACATTCATTGGCTCGCTCAGTCTCCACTATGCTTAGTCGCTACTACATTTTCTCCTTCATCTTTCTCAGCCATAACTATTACTCAGTCGCTACTATTTCCTTTTTATCTCTTAATTTCCTCAATATTTTGCTTCAGTGATCTAGTAAAACTTGTACTTGGTCAAGCTTAGTGGTTTACCTAACAACTCTTGTACACTTCAACTCAATTGTCTTCTCCAATTTATATAATGATCAAACAACACATTATCTTGGCAAAGACTAACTAATCAAGTACCCATTGTAATTCCAATGTACTTACTCCTCCTTACATAAAAACATCACAAGTTCATCTAGGCATCTCCTCTTTTCAAATTATCTTCATCAATCGACTAATATGGAGCTCTACATTGTTAGAAAATATCTTACCAATGAGGTTTGACATCAATGTAGACATAATAATTATTCTAATTGTAGTTTCCAACAATCTCCCTCTTTGGCATTGATGGAAACACCTTTAGTTACCATGCAAATGCAAAAGAATTTTTCATGAATTGTCATTATCAACTCCCACTATGATTGTAATGCCCTGCCAAAGGATCTACGCATATGAAAATTTCTTATATAGAATTTAACTACCCATAAAAAAAGCATGCAAACAAGATATACAAAATCATCAGAAAGCATTTAGAAGACACGAAGAAGACAGGAAGTGCAAGATGCAAAAAGAACATAAGCAAAATCACAAGTGTCTACTTGGACAGTGATGCTAAATCACTTCCCCTCAGAATTCGTGGAGCAAGCTCATTCCTTCTCCCACATTCTTAGATCCTCCAAACACACTCCAAACGCCCCCCAAATGCTCTCCAAATGTTCTCCCTAAGCTTGTAGGAGTGCCTGAATATAAATAACTCTCAAGAAGCACCTAGAATATCTCTAGAAACAACTAGAAGGTGTTGACAACTAAGCATGAGTCGTTTCCAACCTTCTAGATGAGTCATAAGGTTGTAGACACCATGTTCTTAATTTGTGCACTAACTCCTATGTTGTTGACAACACGTGCATAATTAGAGTACAAACTTCAGTGTTGTCTACATGACAATTCCCGAGAGTTCGCATACTCCTATGTGATTGAATATTAAAATAATGCACATTAATTAATTTAATGTTGACTCTACTCTTTTCAATTTAATTAATTTATTAATTTTAAATCTCATACACTAACTTTAATAAATCCACTTGTTTTATCTTAATATATTTATATTTTAATCACATGCACACATCATGCAACCTATAATCTTTTAATAATTTTAATATCTTTTCCACTTTTAAATTCATTTTCAAAACTTAATTGATAAAATATTTATTAACTTAAATAAATATTATCACATTCCAACTTTAAAATTATAACTTTTATCTTCAAATTTAATTATTTTATTTAATTAATTTCCTAATTAATTAAATAAAATAAATATTAAAATACCATATTAATTTTCCATTAAATTAAACCATTAATTAAATCTTTTAATTAGGCTTAATTAATAGAAAATACACCAAAGACTCATAAAATAAAATACGAAAATCTAACTATAGCAAAACACATACAAAATCAAACCAAAAGGGTTAATATCACGAATTACATCATCTGACGCATTCAGAGGGTACTCAACTTAGATACTTGTCCTAATTTCCAATTAGGAAAAATGGCCTAAAGGGTTGGGATTTGGATTTGATAATTTATCTCCCCTCTCTTACCATTGAGATAATGTGATTGGGTACGCTCATCTTGGCAATTCAAGGAAGTCGTTACTCGGTACCTGCAACCTGCATAAAAACCATGCATGTACGTACTTATATGTATGTATGTATGTATGTATGTATGTATGCTAAGCTAAACAGGCAATGGCAAGAAGTGGTGCATCGTGTAGATCTTGACTAGCAAGTGACTACGACTCCCTTCCTTAACCACATTAGAAATTCCATCCAAGAACAAACACACACACCATACACATGCAAGTATGGGGTAAGTATCCATAAGAAAACACATGTGATAATAAACCATCTAACTAATCAATAACTAAAAATAATGTAATAATCATCATGCATACATGAAATGTAGAGTCTAAGTAATCTCATCACATATCAACTGAATCCATAGCACAATATCTGATAGTCTCAAAACAATGTTGCTAACCGTCAACATAAAACTAGCCCTAAAAGAGTTTGACAATGATAACAAAAATGTGACCTGCGGGCAGGCACTACATCCACCCCCCCTAGAATTAGGCTTACTCCTAGAAGCCTGCAAGAATGAAAAACTAAGATACTCACTATGTGGGTACCATTGAACCCTTTCCCCCTATAGGGTAATATGATTCCACTAGTGACACTTCAACACACTTAGAGCAATATGATTCTAGTTTAATGATAAATCGAAAACCATATCGATCCAACATTCATTCTTTTAACAACTACTAAAATAGATCCCCTAATACATTCTAAACAAGAGCAACTTAATGCTTGCAAAGATAATAAAGGGCATACTACCTTATAACATAGATAAAAAATACATGTTTTGCAACTAGAATGAGTTTCAATTTTTAGTTTTTCCCTCGTTTAGGTTTAAGTAGAATTTTCAATTTTGAAAGCTAAGTGTTGAAGTATGAAAAATATGCAAGTAACAGTTTTAAGTTCTATTTCAGTTCACCTAGTTTCAAGTTTCAGTTTGAAAGAGATACACATGATTGTTCAAAGTTTTCATTTTTGTTCAACTAGTAAATGCTAGTGGTGTTCCAATATACCCAGAGCTCCCAATGTTGAAACTTGGGCTCTGATACCAAATGTAATGCCCCGCCAAAGGATCCAAAGAATTATCCTAAAGTTTCACTAAGTTTGGTAGCATTTTTTTTTTATAATGAAAGTAAAACCATTCATAACATTCACGGAAGCAATAGTAACAATACAAGTTAAAGTAAACATAGCATACATAATAAGTTACATTCTTTATGGATCCCTCAACGTTGAATTACATCTAAATTAACTATTCATCTAACATCACATCCTCATGAAATAATAATGATAAGTCCAACGTTCATTAATTACATTTGCGATTGCTCAATCATCCACTGTACATGTCACAGGGTATGAAAGGCTTAAAAGAATATACATAAGTGAAATTAAGTACTTCATCATCCTATAATAGCTCTAATCCATGATGCAATAACATAATTGAAACCACAAACCATACATGATACATCATCATACCGTAAATCATCAAACATAATTAACTATATTATGATGATGTATCATGTATGGTTTGTGGTTTCAATTATGTTATTGCATCATGGATTAGAGCTATTATAGGATGATGAAGTACTTAATTTTACTTATGTATATTCTTTTAAGCCTTTCATACCATGTGACATGTATAGTGGATGATTGGGCAATCGTAAATGTAATTAATGAACGTTGGACTTATCATTATTATTTCATGAGGATGTGATGTTAGATGAATAGTTAATTTAGATGTAATTCAAAGTTGAGGGATCCATAAAGAATGTAACCTGTTATGTATGCTATGTTTACTTTCACTTGTATTGTTACTATTTCTTCTGCGAACGTTATGAATGGTTTTACTTTCATTATTAAAAAGAAATGCTACCAAACTTAGTGAAACTTTAGGATAATTCTTTGGATCCTTTGGTGGGGCATTACAATGATTTAAATCAGATCTTAATTAATATACTTAATTTTTTTTAATCCTCATCCATGCCTTCATTACACTTCTTCCTCTATTCAATACAAATTGTAGATTCATCAATCTTACACTAATTATAATATCACTTGTAATGACCCCCTCTTGGTTTGTAACTTATATGGTAACTAAATATATTTCTCCCTCTTTGACAACAATGCTAAAGACATCATCCACCATATATAAATCATCCTCTTGTCACTATTTTGACTAATATTTGAAATTATATCTCTTTGTGTTATCTTTTTCTATGACTTATTATAGCCTCATCGACTCATGCTTCTATCAACCTTTTCACAACTTTACGAAAATCCTAAAGTGTAACCTCCTTCATCTATCTGTAAGATATTTTGATCATAATAGTTGATGCAATGTTGCATATCTACTTAGTTTTCTTCAAATAGAGGAATGACCCTAACTTAACTCTTAGATACACACATGCATCCGTAGGCAATACCTTAGTGAATATATTAGTTATTTGTGTTCACATACTCTAATCTTACTTCTTTGTCTTGTACTAACTCTTTGAACTAATGATACTTAACTACAATTTTTTTTGTCTTTGTGTATCACATTATTCTTTGATATGTTTATAACAATTGTGTTCTCAGAATATATCACCACATTTTCAATAATCTCTCTTATCATTTCCTTCAACATTT
The DNA here is from genome assembly GCA_028749045.1 of Cupressus sempervirens. Taxonomy (NCBI): domain Eukaryota; kingdom Viridiplantae; phylum Streptophyta; class Pinopsida; order Cupressales; family Cupressaceae; genus Cupressus; species Cupressus sempervirens. The sequence goes on along the minus strand of CM053792.1, from coordinate 116,830,422 downwards.
TCTTGATCCACACAATGTTAAGACAATTAATAGCTCCAACAACATACTTAGCCTCTATTGTGTATTGAGAAATACAATTTTGTTTCTCAAGTGTCTATGAAATAAATCTTTTATGCAGAAAGAAAATTGCCTCCACTTGTACTCTTTCTATCATTAACATTTTTATCCTAATAAAAATCTATGTAAACTTTTAGCTCAAAATTTTCATTCTGTTATATCATAAAGCAAATTCTTATGGTCCTTTACATATCTCAATATCATTTTCACAACCATTATGTGATTTTCCTTAGGATTAGCAAAAAATATTGCAATAATTTTAATACTTAAGGTAATATTGGGTCTACTATGTACAATATATTGTAGCTTTCCAATCATTGACCTATACAGCGTCTAGTTTGCTTCAGTAGAATTGTTGTTCTTTGAAATTTTATGACCAGTGACCATACATGTTCTAGTTGATCTTGAATATTCCATTCCAAAGGTTTTTATTATCTGCTTGATATACTTCGATTGTGTAATATTAGCATATACCTCTCTTCATTTGATAAACTTCTAAAACAACAAAGAATTTAATCTCTCCAAACATTGAGATCTTAAATTCTTTCTTTGTCTCATTGGAAAATGATTTACAAAACACATCATATCCTCCAAATATGGTATCATCAACAAATATTTGAGCTAGCAATATCTTTCTCTCCAATTCATCATTCAACTTTAGATTTCTATTGTCATTAGTTATTCCAAAAGCAATTTTTATCAAATATGTATATAACATTTCATACCATTTTCTAGGGTGTTGTTTCAAACCATATAATACTTTGTACAGCTTATACATTATCCTTTTCTTTCTAGGATTGACGAATCCTTGAGATTTTTCATTGTAGAATTGTTCTTCCAGGAATCCATTTCGAAATATGGATTGCATATTAATTTGGTATACCTTGAAACCTTTGTGAGTAGCATATGCAAGAAATGTTCTTACTTTTTCCAACTAGGGAAAACATATCTTCATAGTTGATTCTTTATTCTTCTTATGCACATCCCCTAAAATCTAGTTTTTTGTTATTGTTCATGAGTTCACCTTTCTTGTTTATCTTATTTATAAATACCTACTTTATTCCAATCACATTTTGTCCTTTGGCCTTAGTATCAATGTACGTGTCTTTTTTTTTGTCTATTTGATCAATTTATTTTTATTTCCTTTAATCTTCTTTCTCAAAATCATCTTTAACTAATTTAGGATTGAACTCATATAGTAAATATGTAGCATTCTTTAACCTTCCTCTTTTCATGACTCTTGAATATATATCTAAAATGATTTGATTAGGTGTATGGTTTCTTCTTACATATTTTAGCAATATAGGTTTAGTTCTTTTTCACTTCTTGTAGTAATTTAGTTGGTTCTTCTTTCTCATCTTATTCAAGTGTCTCTAGCTATAACTTAACATTGTATTTCTAGTGATCATATTCCACTCTCTGATACTCAAATTCTTATCTCTATGAATCAAAAACTACAACCTGATACTCCACAAAACTTTTCTTTTCAACCTCAACAGTGCTTGGTTGGTGATGTTCAACAACCTCCTTCTCTAGTTCAAGTAATGTACTACATTGTTCTTCATAGATGTAGACAAAGGTTTTTTAATCTTTAGGTTTTTTTTTCCATTCCTCTTCATTCAGTTTTGCAAATTCATCAACACTTACATTTGAAATTTCTACACTTTTGTTAGTGGTAGAATTCAAACACTTGTATGTCTTTCTTTAAGTGGACTAACCTAGACATATACCTTCATCACTCTTTGCATCAAGTTTTCCTTCCCTTGCATCTTTCAATATGTAACACTTTCTTTGAAAAAGCTCTAAAATAAGTGACATTAGGAGCATAGCCATACCAAATTTCAAAAAGTGTTTTGTTTTTATGTTTCTTGACTTCAATTCAATTCAATGTATAAACAACAACAATTATAACTTCTCTCCAATAGTTTTGTTAAACATTATTCTCTATCATCAGTGTTCTTACATATTTGATGATTGATCTATTCCTTCTTTTAGCTATCCCACTCTCTGGTGGAGTCTTTGGTGCACTCATTTGTCTCTTTATTCATTTTTCATTATAGAATATATTGAAATCATCTAATATAAATTCACAACCTTTTATATGATCTCAAGAACTTCAAACTATTACTTGTTTCCTTTTCAACTCTTGCTAAATACCACTCAAACATTTGAAAAACATTAGATTTTTTTGTTAGAAATATTATACTCATCATTCTAAAGAAATCATCAATGAACATAATAAAATATTTATCACCAATATAGTTTTTCACTACAATAGCACTAGATATATCAATATGAACTAACTCCAAAATAACATCAGAAGAATAGGTCTTGCTCTTGAAACTATATTTTGCTAGATTTTTCCCATTTGACATTGTTTAAACATTACTTTATTAGGTTTTCCCAATCTTGGTAGTCCTCTTAATCTTTTTGTCTTACTAATGTTTATAAAATTATCAAAGTTTACATGACATAGCCTCTTGTTAGAAATTTATTCAACACTCCCCTTGAGATTCATGACAAGGGCTTAACTACCTCTTGTATACTATAACTTGAGTGGTTGTATCAAGAATTGATAGATTGGTCTTTCGGTGCAATGAAAACCCCATTCTAACAAGTGGCATAAGATCTTGATCATGAGTTCAAATCCTCAGACCCTTAGGTAATGCTAAGGGGGAGATTGTTAGAAATTTGTTTAATGCTCTCCTCGGGATTCATGACAAGGTCTTAACTATCTCTTGTGTATATAAGTTGAGTGGTTGTATCAGGCATTCATGAGTTCAAATCCTCAGACCCTTAGGTAATGCTAAGGGGGAGATTGTTAGAAATTTGTTTAATGCTCTCCTCGGGATTCATGACAAGGTCTTAACTATCTCTTGTGTATATAAGTTGAGTGGTTGTATCAGGCATTCATAGATCAATCTTCTAGTGTAATAGAAACTACATTCTAACACCTCTTATGCCATAACCAAACATCTTCAAATTGTGGAAATAGACATGTATCTTCATTTATTTCTAGATAGAACAAGTTACCTCTTGTTTACTCTCCACTTCTAATTAGTTCACCAACAGCATCATAAATCTTTACCTTCTTGTTCTAGAATTCAACTTGGTAGCCTAAATTGTTAAATTGTGTCATACTCAAAAAATTATATTTCAATACATCATCCCAATATGCATTATCAAATCTGATCTTATCATTCAGTATAATTGATAATTTACCTTTCACATAACAATGTGAGCTACCACTATTAGTTATTTATTTTTCATTATTCTTAAGATCTAAGATTAAAGTAGTTTGCAACATAAACAACTCCATCATTTTCATTATTATTACTATTAGAACCATCACTTTCTACATTGCAACAATATGCTTTACCTTTTTTTTGTAGTCTTTATTAGCTCAACTATCTCTAATGTCTCACTTTCCTTGTTATTTTTTGTCTTTTCTTTTCTCCTCAACTCTGTTAGGACATCTTGCAAGAATATAACCAACTTTCTTATATGTAAAACAAATTATAGGAAGTTTACCTTTGTATTTGTCTTTTCCTCTTAGCAGTCTTCTTACCAATAATCCTTCTAACTCATCAAGTTCATCATTTGATTCACTATCATTGACCATAAGCTTATTCTTTTTCTCTCTTTTTGATCCATGAAGGGTTAGATGAGGCTTAAAAGAAAATTCAACACTAGAGGGGTATAATTATCAATACTTGACACTCCAAATGTAGTGAGCTATTAGCATGAGTGTTGATGCTATTTCTTTTGATGGAGTATCCTAAGAATTACAAAAACACTTGAATAGATTGTTAGCATGACTGAGATGTTGCATTCATGATTATGTTTGTCATTCATGTCAATATAGCATTCTTTCTATAATTATAGGTAGAGTAAAAGATAGAGAACAAGGTCATAAGGACTGTGTAAATTGATGATTAGGTAAAGCATAGTTAAGGATATATTCTAAATTATATCCTAATGACATGCATAAGTGTACAAATCAAGAGTCAAAGACATACATAATATATGCTTGATTTATAGAAGATAGTAGACATACATAGTACTTGATAAGTAGTTGCAAATAAATTATTTGTATTTCTTTACTAAGATAAAAATGTAATTAGCATAATTAGACAATGACACTAGAAACATTGATGATGACATTAATGAATGTGCAAGGTCTAGGGTCGCATATGTGGAAAGCTTTAAAGACTTTGAGTTAATAGTGATTTGTAAGTACATAAAGATGTAATGTTTTGTAATATCTTAGTGAAGTCATATTATAATTAATTGGGAAAGCCTCAAGGCTAATCTAAAGAATTATTTCGAGGATAAGTGGTCTGACTTAAGAAATGGGATAAAACACAATATCTGGTGAGAATCAAGTACCAACGAAATCAATGTTCAATTTCTAGAAAACCTTGCAAAAAATTGAAAGAGTTGTATGAAAATCAAAAGAAGTCATATTATTCAAAAATGTAAGAATATATACAATGATATAAAATCAAAAGTCACCATAGCCATGAAATCTAAATGTATATGTGGCTATAATTAAAATAATAATACTTAACTAAAACTATTCAAAATTAGGAATTTTCTTTACCACATCTTGTTAGGGTCATAACTTTTGACCTAGAGCTTGGATTTCAAAACCATTTTTCACCATTGGAAAGAAGAAATAAAAATCTAATATAAGTCCCCAAAATACTCACCTAATTTTAGGGATTGAAGAAAGTAAATCAACTTAAAATTTTGAGTAGAAGATCTCCAAAAAAATTCATTTCAAAATACTTAGGAAAGATTTTTTAAATAATATAAATTTAAAAAAAAAAATGATTGTTCTAGATAATCGGGATCATTCCTCCCCCATTAGGAAGGAATGAGCCCCATTGCATCAAGATTATAAATGATTATAGATGAGGGAATTAAGCTTGGATCTATTCCTTGGTTGACAACTTGCTCTATTGAGAGAATTGACCTGGTCAAACCACCCAATATAGAGGAAATATTTGATTTGTCAAACATTTTAGCATGACTTGAGTGACATAATCACTCTGTAATAGAGTAGTAGTCAATAAATCCAATTGTTTAGCATGAATATGTTCAACCTCTTGAGAGATGTCCAATAATGGAGCAAAATGAGACCACAAAAATCCCATATTAAAAAATGGATGTAACTCTAATTTTCTTGGCAAATTAAGTTCAAAAGAGTTCTCACCAACTTATTTCTTAATGGCATATGGGCCATACCAAATAGGAGGAAGCTTTATATTAAGTCCTTGGAGGCACTCCTTCTAATGATGTAGCCATTATTAGAAACAATAGTCCACTAAGATAACTAAGAGGCCGGGGGGTTGGAATCAGCTATCCAACAATTAAAATATTTATCAACATTAAAAAATCTCATTCAACAAAAGTAAACAACAACCATAACAAGATGCACATAGATAATTACACTAGATATGTTAACCAGGGAAACCCTTGATCAAAGGGAAAACCCTAGTTGGAATGATGCTCACAAGAAGATGTACTAATATAAATAGTCCTTGTTAGAGGATGGACCTTGTTAGGAGACTATTAAAACTTTTAGTGCATATGAGTCCATATTAGGAGACTTTGAATCCTTGTTAGAAGATTCCAAGCTTGTTAGGAGTTGTAGAAGATAGATGGACCCATTGTCCAAATAGCTTCTGGAGCAAGATCACCAAACTCATTGTCCAACCAATCTCTCAACTATTCCTTGCAAAATAATTGTAGGTAATGTACTTTAAATTGTTTTCTCTATCCAATGAATTGGACCAATAATTTTTAGACCTTGTAGACTAGGTCACAAAACTTGGATCCAAGTATCGAACTTTAGATCACACAATAGAATCTTGGCAATGAAGTTTCCTTCACCTTCGCTTTGCTTTGCTTAACTTTCCATTCCTCTCTTTATGATTTTCTTACAATAACTTCATCCATCTCATATATGATAAAAGAAAATGTCCTTCCTTTATACTAAATCCATAAAATAATTCCTTGAGTTAGTTGTTACACCTTCTCAATTAATTATTATACGACTACATTGGGGTATATGTAGGATCATGGTGTGCCAAAAAGTGGCTATCTAAAAAATATGTAGTTCTGAAATGCCTCAAACCATTTCAAAATTTATTCCAATTTTTTCCCAACCCATCTTGATACTAAATGAAAACAATTAATATCTTTATAAGGTCTACTATATGTTTTGATACCAACCCAATATGGTCAACTTTAAAAACATTCTAAAAATGTGTTTTTGGCCTATTTTTATGTGATTTTTAATTCAAACATGTAGCTAACGACTTTTTTCACCAAAATTTGATGAAATGAAAAGGGTTTCTTAAGAATGTTCTTATCTTTCCATAAATGTAAGGTTTGTCAAATTATGAGTTTAGTAAGTAATTATTACTTATTTTCTAATGGAGTTACTTATAAAGTGTTGACTGACATACTACTTGAAAAACAACTATAACTTTCAAATGGTAAAACATTTTCTAAATCCAAAAGATGCATCACAGTCTATGTTTCTTCCACTATAAGGGAAAAAAATGAAAAATTAAATTTTGCTGAGTTTTGAATTAGTTAAGGTGGTCAAACATGAAAGATTTTTAATTCCAAAATTAGTAAAGTCAAAAATTAATTAATTATTATTTATTTAGAATAAAAATACCCAAAAATATGTATCATGTCTAAGCATGAGTCTACTACTTATATCTAGAATATTATTAAAAAATATTATCTTTTGATTTTGATTAAGATGGTCAGACATGTGTCTACTTCTTATTTTTGTTCTCAAATTTTGTATTATTGTATTAAAATTCAAAATTTTGACCAATCATTTTTTATTTTTTGAAAATAAGTCCTAGTAGTCTAGAAAGTAGATTCAATTTCCTAGAGATTCTTTTCTCTCAACTTTTTGATATAAAGCTAATAACAAGCAAAAAATTGTGCATTATGTTGACTTGATTTTCAAATTTTGTATTGCCACTTAAGAGCATAGTTTGGTTGACCATGATCTTGCACATACCCATTAAGAACACATTACACTTAGTGATAACATTAATATTTCACCTTGCAACTTGAATATCTTTTTGAACGTGTATCATCATGACAAGAAAGCTTATCCACATCATCTCCAACATGCCCACTTCACATCTTTAACTTCAACTTCTCAAAATAACAACTCTATTAAGAGATATAACAAGTTTACGAGAACATGCCTTTGTAAACTCTATCTTAGAACATTCATCACCAAAAAATTCATAACTTCTTCTAGAATTAATTTATCTTATGCTTCTAAGGTTAGCTATATATACTAGAAACTTAGTAGTATCTCCCTTAAACCTTACTTAGTCAAAATTCTCAACTGTCTATCCATACCAAGTTGATCTTTTGGCTATTCTTTTGTCAGATATCGCAAAAAAATGCTATGTTGACATTAATGACAAAAATCGTTATGAATGCAACATATCATCATAATATTGATCTTATCATATTTCTACAATACTCCCCCATAGGAATATCAATAGTTTTCATGCTTCCGATAATCTCCCCCTTTGGCATTAATGGCAACATAGATGAAAAACATCTAGTTCCAAGAATAACAAATGCAAAAGATTATTAAACTTTCTTTTCAAATCCTCTTCATTGATATTTCTCCCATATTGTACTTTTCCTACTGTACTTATTTCCAAGTAATATTTCAAACATGCTATATATGTCTTCCATGCACTATTTTTCATGCTAAACTAGCTCAAGTGTCTAAAGGCATTGTTCAAAACCAACATTCAACAAGAGTCCTAGATGACTTTTTTCATCATAGATACTCCCCTGTTTTAAACAATAGTCCACAAAGATAACTGGGGCAAGGGGTGGGGGGGGGGGGAGGGTGTGAATCAATTATCCAACAATTAAAATATTTATCTTCCTTAAATAAACTTTACCATTTAACCAAAGTAAACAACCATCATAAGATGCACATAGATCATTACACTAGGTATGTAAACTATGGAAACCCTCGACCAGAGGAAAAACCTTACTAGGAATAATGCCCACAAGATGATGTACTAATATAAATATTCTTTGTTAAAGGATGGACCCTTTTAGGAGTCTATTATAACATTTAGTACATGTGAGTCCTTGTTAGGATACTTTGAATCCATGTTAGGAGATTTTGACATTGTTAGGATTTGTAGTACAATGTATGCAAGAAGAGCCCACTGCCCAAACATGTGATTTCAACTACAATAAGAGATCACTACTCATACATGTAATTTACTATTATGTTCCTCTTTCCTTTGTTATATCAACTAAAACAATTATTTTTTATGCCTTGTAGACTACATCATGAACCTCAAATCCAAATGTCAAATCTCAGATCACACAATAGAACCTTAGCAATGAAGTTTCATTGACTTCTACTCTGCTCTACTCAACTTCACATTCCTCTCCCTCTGGCACTTACAATTACTTGTTCATGCCATACTTGATCCTTGAGTCAGCTATTACACATTCTCAATTAGTTACTATAGGACAACATTAAGGACATGTGTCCACTTAGCAATAACATTAATCTTCCACCTTGAAACTTGAATATCTTTCTATACATGTAATATTATGATGAGTGAGCTTAGCTATATCATTACCAATGTGTCTTCTCCACATCCTCAACTTGAATTCGTAAAATAACAATTTTGCTAAGAGATATAATAAGTTTAGTAGAAGATCTCTCTATAAACTCTATCTTAGAGAAGACATCACCAAAACTTACATAACTTCTTCTAAACTTAAATTTTCTCCATTTAGCATTATCTACATATACTAGATACATAAAAGTATCTCCCATAGCGTGATATAGTGAGAATATTGATCTAGCTATTCATACCAACTTGATTTTTCTATTGTTCTTCTATTAGATACCATAGAAGACTGCTATGTTGACATCGATGACAAACTCAATCATGAATGTAACATACCATCATAGTAACATATCTACAATACTATCCTATAGGAATATAATTAATATTCATTCTTCAAACAATCTCCCCCTTTGGCATTAATGGGAACATCGATGAAAAACATCAAGTTTGAAGAATACTAACAAAAGACTGTTAATATTTCTTTTCAAATCCTCTTCATCAATCATTCTCCCCCATTGATATACTTATTATTACTTGTTCTCCCCATGATGTTCTTCCTTATGATATTTTTTCTACTCCACCATGATGATTTCCATGCCATACTTCTCCTACATTGACATCAGTATCAAAGGTTTCAACTACCATCAAACTCTACAACAATTAATTCTTATTAGCTTGTGTCTGAAGACACTATTCAAAACAACATCCAGCAAGACTCCTAGATGACTCTATCCATCACAGATACTCCCCTATATAGGAAGCATCAACATTCAGTCCAGACAAACAATGGTGCTCTTTTACACTAGACTGATGCACTCTTACATTATCTACTCTAATGTAGGGAGGGGCATAACCCCTAGCATACCTTACAAATACTCAAAAGTCTCTTTAGGAAGAACCTTAGTGAATATATCTAGAATTTTCTCTTTAGTGCTCACATACTCCAATCTAATTTTCTTTTTTGTAACTTTCTCTATCAACATGTGATACTTGATAGAAATGTGCTTGGTCTTCAAATGCAACATAGGATTCTTAGACATATTTAATGTGCTTGTGTTTTCACAATGTATGGCAACATGTTCACTAAATTCTATCCTTATATCCTTCAACATCTACTTCATCCAAACAACTTGATTGTAATTTTTTGTAGGTACAACATATTCTACTTCTATTATACTTTGTGAGGTATAATCCCAATTCTTTCTTAGCCAAGAAACCAATCTTCCTCCAAAAAAATGGCTTTAACACTAATATTCTTTCTTTCATCCATACTACCTACCTAATCAACATCAATATAAGCACTTAGAGTAAAATCATTAGAGAAGTCATACCATAATATGAACATTGTTGTTCCTTTTAGGTATTTAAATATCATTTTGACTACTACATAATGTGCTTCTTTGGGATCAACTTGGAATCTTATAATAATTCTAATTGTATTTGCTATATCTATCCTTGTATGAGTCAGATATTGCAATCCTCCAATAATAGACCTGTACTTCTTCTACTCAATAGTAGGTGTCTCATCCTTTGTTGATATCTTGTGTCTAGTTACCATGGGTGTTCCACTAGGTTTACATGTTTCCAAACCCAAAGTTTTTAGTAATCCTTCAACTACTTAGTCTGATAAGTAAGGATTCCTTCTTTATCCTATACAATTTGTAATCGTAGAAAATATTTCAACTCTCCTATCATTCCTATTATCATTTTTTATGCCCTGCCAAGATTCAAATTTCAAATGTTTTACCCGCCAGTGGCTAGTGTGTAGAGTTAATATTATTTTAAAATACCCAATCAAGCCATATAATATGTTATATGGCTCACAATTCTTCCATCATTAGATCTAAAGAATATCTTTAGTTGGTGCTATCTCACCATGGCAAGTTGTATGGTGGATATGTTACCGACATAACACCCTTCTGCCGCGTGTCCAGTGGGTCCCATTTTTCTCGATTGTTTCTCCAGTGCTGAGTTTTTCCAGTTCCACGATGGGCACCATGGCGCTATCAAAAAAATTGAGCTTCTCGTCGTTAGCAACATAGCGCCCTTTTGTCGTGTATCCGGTGGGTCCCAGGTGTGCCCTATCAGATATCGATGAGGATTTGTTAGACACATTGGTGGTGGATTCATCTTTTCATTGGCTAAATATAACTACGTGGAGTATGTGTCCTACTTTCCTTGGTAGGCTACAGACAGGGGTTCATCAGACAGTTGACACATGGCCAGTTCCTATTGGCTATGCACTAAGAAGTTAGATCTATCTTGCTCATCGTTAGATCAGTTCAGATCAATGATGGGCGCTATCTCACTATGGAGAACTGCTAGAATTATAACCATAGCAACATAGAGCCTCAGTGACGTGTGGCATATGAGTCCATTTTCGTCTTGTGGGCTGCAAGATGAACGGGTGGCTTGTCTTCTGTGGTAGCTGTCAGGCAGGTCAAAGTATGTAGGCAGATCTTATTGGCCCATCCAATTAACCAAGTATGCAGTCCTGTAAAGAGTTTGTCATAGATGTGAATTTGATCCACGATTGGCACCATGTCGCTATTGAGAGTTGCACAATAGATACCCATAGCACATAACACCTCGGCGATGTATGGCATAGATGATGTAATGGGCCCACCATTCTTCAAGGTGATAGTACATATCATCCTCAGTGGCAGTTGTTAGATGGGTCAGAATACAGTGGCATTTTTTCATTGGTCCATTTGGCCAATTCGAGATGCAGTTGTACAGTTTTGTGGATCATCGTAGATCTAAGGTAGATCTATGGTAGGCGCTATCTCACTATGGAGAACTATGAGAATTTTAACCATAGTGACATAGTGCCCTTTCGCCACGTGGATTAGGAGGCCAACTCTCACCAAGTTTATATGTGCCAGGGATTTCCAGGTGTCATTCGAGTGTGGTGTAGTTGCTGAGATGGTGCCAGGTATGATGGGCCTAGGTAAGAACAAGTATAGTATTATGAGGAGTCTTCACGATCGTCAGATTTTAGGAAGATCGACGGTTGGCATTATCGCGCTATTGAAAGTTGCACACTATATACATTAGCAACATAGTGCCTCAGTGACACATGTCAAGTGGGCCCGTGTTATCTTGTGAACCTTAAGGATGATGCTAGGTTGAGCTAGGTAGATACTAGGTGTGCTTATAGCATTTCGCGAGCCTAAAAGTTGAAAAGCAAAGCATGGAACATGACGAGTCTCCATGATCATCAGATTAAGAAAGATCAACGATGGGTGCTATCTCGCTATAGAGGACTGTGAGAATTTTAACCATAGTGACATAGCACCTTGGTGACACGTGTCTTGCAAGCTCGACCAAGGTTGACAGTTAAAGGTTGGCAATTAGTGTAACCGTTGTAGCTAGAGTTTCAGGAGTTGGTGTGGTTAGTGATGAAGAGATGGTCAACTATGTAGGACTTCCGCGAGGTGGCAAAATAAAAAGAGGTCGTTGGTCCATCCTACTTATAGAAATAGGTTCACTCACTGACTCTACTAATTCAAAAACCAAAAAATGAAGGTAATAAATTTTGTTGTGTGATCTGATCTTCATGATCGATTCCAACTCCCATGAAATGAATGCAGAATGAGAAGAACACTCCACCACCCATCTTTTGATCCATCTACCAGGTCAGAGTGCAATTATGGCACCGTTTCGATCTTCTCAGGGCCCTATTCCAAATCATTCTGTCTGGATCCACATCTAGATCAGATTTCCCCTTGATTATTCTCTACAGGACTTAATGGCAGGTAGTTGTGAAGTCACTTTAGTTGGAAGAGATCTCAGTTATGCCTGAACTATAAAGGTAACTTTTGTAGATTTTGTTAAGGAGGACCTTTCTCTAGCTTTTCTCTATTATTGCTTTGTAATTCTAGTGTAAATTCCCCTATGCCTCTGAATTGTCTGATTCTCTATTTTATCTCCTTCAGCCATTGGTATGAAAGTGCAAGAACTCTTTGCCTTCGCCATTGTTTTGTGAAAGTCTGTAATCTGCATGACTGTATCTCTATTGGCTTGTTAATGGTATATAAGTGAATCTCTCTTTTCTTGTGACATTCATCTTGATCATCTTGATCTGCATGTGGTTATTTGATTAAAGAAAGTCTAAATGTGTATATCCTTAGTTTCATTATGGTTCAATAGTGCACGCATGGGCAGAGATTGGTCTAAACACTCTATTTTGGTGCATCTCCTCTTTAGATTAGGCTAGGTAGATTTGTTTCATGCTCCCCTTCTCCCTTTTCTTTCAAGAGTAGTTAGGTGCACCCTGATAGTAAGAGGAAGCCGACCTTCTCCAGAGACTCAACCTCACAGTTCAAGTCCCACAGCTTGGAGGTTGTTTCCATGTTTCACTAGGTTGTCCTCATGCATAGGCTCTGGACAAGGGTGCAAACCTAAGTGACAACAATTTTTGGCATGCTCGGTGGGACTCATTTCAGAAAATTTCAAGTCTACTGGTGTCAAAAGGGAAGATTTCAAGATTAATATTGAAGAGATAGTATTGACTTTAGTGTTTAAGCCTTCTAGAGGCTCATTCTTCAAAGTACTTGGTGACTTTGAGCTTCAAACACATATCTGGTTCCAAACCAAAGCTACAGTGATTCATGCCCAGAGCTGAGACAAGGATATCTTCTAGAGGTAATTTTCAATACCAAGAGCTTTCACATTCAAAACCTAGAATAAGGAAGACTAGAATATCCTTATCACCAGTTAGGAGCACAGTAACAAATACTCCTACAAGATCTATCTCTACTCCTCCTGTTGTTAGATCTTAGCCTAGACTACCATCAACACATATGAATAGATCACTTGTCTATATGGCATTGCCTAGAGCTCATATGTTTTCCACCTTTAATGATGGGAGCCCTCTCTTATTAGCCCAAAGACATGACATACCAGTAGCTGCACTCAAAAGTATACCAGAATTTACTGGTGAAACTTCTATCTCCCCCTCAGAACACATTCAAGAGGTTGCAAATGTCTGCAATATCCATGGCATTATAGAGGATGATGTTGCAGTTAGGCTCCTAGCCTTATCCTTGAAAGGAAAATCACTACAATGGTATAGAGGTTTAGCTCATGGTTCTATAATAGATTGGGATGGATTAGGAGCAGGATTGTGCAAACATTTTGAGGATAAGAGTGACTATTTGTCACTTTTAGAGCAGTTGACTACTATAAAAAGGGCACCCCATGAATGTATGACTAATTTTAACTATAGATTCCAAAAGTCATGGGATAGAATACCTACTTCAATGAAGCCTACCCCTGGTAATGCCTTCTTGCATTACTTTAGAGCTTTTAACAATGATATTGCCACTACAATTCAAACTATGGGAGGAGATACCTTACCTAACACTTATGACATAGCAATAAGGGTAGAAAACATCTTGATACAAGGAGGTAAGTTAGCTCCAAGGCCTCCTATGCCTTTCTTCCCTGATGTTCCAAATCATCAACCAGCAATGGCTCCCCTTCCCACAACTTCTATATCACAATCCCTTACTCTAGTCCCTCAAGCTTCAACATCCTCACATGGGATAGATGAAATCAAGGAGATGATGCAATCTATGATGTAGAACATGGACAAAAGAGACAAGAACCTTGATAAAAGATTGCAAGATCAAGACAAGAACCTTGATAAAAGACTGCAAGATCAAGGGAGGAGGTTAGAAGACCAAGGAAGGAGGCTGGAGGATAATTTCTCTATGATGTAGAAAGTGAGCAACAAAGTGGTGACTTTAGAAAGATAGCAAGCTCAAGGTGGTAAGCCTCATCAATTTCAATATCAAACTCCGAATAGTGGTAGGCCTCCAAATCCTAATCATTGGAATCATTCTTTTGATCAGAGTAGGCAGGGTGGCCAGGCTTCAACCTCAAATGTAAACCAAAGTAGGGCCATAGTCCATCAAAACAATATGGCTCAAGATCAAGATTTTTGTCCCTCCTGTAACTACTCCTATCCTTATTGTATGTGTCAGAAGGCTAATCTTATTTGGCCTTGATAGTCCAAGAACCAGTAGCAAAACAAGCATACAAGGAGGACCAATTTAAGGATGCCTCGGATATGCAAAGACAGGGTGATTGCTCTTTTATGAATAATCAGATGGAGGAGCATTGTAATGTAAACCAGGATTCCATTGCTGATAACACTAGAAGAAAAAGAAGAGCTATGGAAGATGTTGTCCCTCCTCCTCCCAATCATGCCTCAACTTTGAATATAGTACCTCATGAGAAACCAGCAAATAATCAATCAAGTTCCTTTCAGTAGCAAAGGAAAAACCATGGCAGAAATGATACAAGTGATCCTTAGGCCATCCCATCACAACCTCATATAGTTGCAGCCCCCAAGGTTTCTACCAAAACACCTGCTATGCCATTTAGTGTGGTAGAGAAAATGAAGAAGACAAATGTGAATATCTCCATGTGGGATGCTATTGCTACTATACCAATGCAAAGGAGATTTTTGTAGGAAGAGTTAGAAAGAATTGAACCAAAGGATCAGACACCTAGCATGGAAAGTGCCACAAGCCTAGTACAACCATCAAGGGAGGAAGAAATAAGTAAAAGGGTTAGACCTCCTCCATTCTATGTTTCCCTAATTATAGGAGGCAAACTAGTCCATAATTGCATGATTGATTCAGGGGCCAGTAGTTCAGTGATGCCCAGGTGTGTTGTTGATGCTTTGGGAATGAAATATGAGCCCATTGTTAGGGATGTATTACAATTGGATGGTAGTACTGTCAAGACTATAGGGATCCTTAGGAATGTGGAGATGGCCCTAAATGCATGCCCTAGTTGTACTATAACCCAAGATATCTCTATTGCTAAAGTCAAGCCATATTTTGGCATCTGTCTATCAAGAGACTTTACTGCCCAAATAGGTGGTTTCATATCTTCTAATTGGTCATATATGTCTTTTAAAATGAGATATGGAGCCAATGCTTCAATCAGAGTAGAGCCTCAATCCCTCCATCATACTAAATCTTACACCCCCAACCCCATCAACATGAATTTCCCTATTCTAGAGATGGATGAGAATGACATAGTGAAGGAGCCCACCAGTCCCCTAGCAGAAATACATGATTTCTTCATGGATGAGTGATCTGACACATATCAATTTAACCCTATGTTAGAGATCCTTGAGACAGGTCTCAGTACATATTGTATATTGGAAAAGGATGCCATGGTTCCCAGTCTTGTGGATGCTAAGGAAGATGAAAGTGGGATATGGAGTATGTACTTCAATGGATCAAGGAATAAAAATGGATCAGGAGCTGGTGTAATGTTAATTTTCCCTGCACAAATAAGGTATTACTTCTCCTTTAGGCTCCAATTCAGTTACACCAATAATGTGGCCAACTATGAATCCTTGATCCAAGGTCTCTTACTTGCTCAAAAAAGAGGAATTCAAGCCTTAAGGATCTATGGAGACAATGAGTTGGTGGTTAATCAAGTGAGAAATCAGAATATCACCAAAAATGGTTTGCTCAAGTCTTATAAACATAGAGTTTGGGATTTTATTGAGGGTTTCAATGCATTTAACATCCAAAGCATCGCTAGAAAAGAAAATAGACATGCTGATAGACTTGCAGCAATAGGTGCATCTTATGATGTGCCAAGGAATCTTGAGGAGGAGAAGAAGCAACAAATCAGAGTAGCAGTAAGGCCTGCCATCCTTGACAATAACACCCACTAGCAAGTGTTTGAGTTTGATGACAAAATTGTCAGCTTCTTGCAAAATGAGGTAGAATTTTTAGAAAGAAATAAGTCAAGCCTGCAAGATCAGTATGGTGATCAGATCATTCATCTCAGTTCTAACAAGCTGCCTAAAGGTCTCATTACTTTAGAGAGTGTTTTTAATCCTAATGATCAAGCAAAGGGCAGGGCCATGAACCTAGCTACTGATGAGGGTGATCATACTGCAGTCATGGTTACTGATGGAAAATCCTTGAACATGGGGAAGGTATGTTCTGAAATTGAACAAGAAATTTTTATTCATCTATGTCAAGAATTTAATGATGTATTTTCTTGGACATATGATGACTTAAACGGTTTCGACCCAAGGTTATTTCAGCATACCATAGATTTAATTAATGATGTAAAGCCAGTAAGACAAAAATAGAGACCGATGAATCCTAAAATTGAACCCTTAATGAGAAAGGAGCTATCCAAATTGATTGAGGCCCACACAATTTTTCCTATCAAACACTCATCATGGGTAGCAAACCTTGTCCCTATTAAGAAGAAGAATTGGGAAATTAGATTGTGTGTGGAATTTAGGGACCTTAACTGAGATTCCCTTAAAGATCACCATCCCCTTCCTTCTATGGAGCAAATTTTGTCCAAGGTCAGTGGTTCAAAGAGATTCTCATTTCTTGATGGATTCTTTGGTTACAATCAAGTGCTAGTTAAAGAGTCTGACAGGTACAGGACTACATTTACCACTAAATGGGGTACCTATGCTTTTTGTAAGATGCCATTTGGGCTAACCAATGCAGGTGCTACATTTCGAAAGGCAATGGAGATTGCCTTTAAGAAATTGATTGAAAAGTTTGTCTTAGTTTACCTTGATGATATCACTGTGTATTCAAAGGATGTAAATGATCATTTTGATCATCTTAGACAGGTATTCCTAAGATGCAGAGAGTTTGGGGTTTCCCTTAACCCAAGTAAGTGTGTCGTCGCTACTAACCAAGAAAAATTATTAGGACACATTGTATCTAAGGATGGCTTAACCATTGATCCAAAGAGAACAAAAGCAATACTTTCCCTTCCTCTTCCTAAACAGAAGAAAGGGTTGCAAAGTTTCCTCAATAGGATAAATTTTGTGAGAAGATTTATCTCAAATCTTGCTACCATGGTGAAACCTCTTACAGCTATGCTTAGGAAAGGTATGGTCTTTGCATGGACCAAGGAAGGGAAGGAAAGTTTTGAAGAGATCAAGATAGCCATAGCCTTAGCTCCTACTCTCATGAACCCAAAATTTGAGAAGGATTTCATTCTTTATACCTTAGGTGGTGAGTCAAGCATTTCTACTATCTTGACTCAAACAAATGACAAGAATGAAGAATAACCCATAGCTTTCTTTAGTGAAGGGCTTAAGGAGTATGAAGATAGGTACAATTATGTAGAGAAGAAAGCCATTGCAATCATCAGAGCTTTAACGAAATTCACACACCTCCTGTCCCATAACAAGATTCATTTGTTAGTACCCCATGCTAGTGTGAAGGGTTTCCTTTTGAGAAAAGTTATTAGTGAGAAAAGAGTTGGTTGGATTACAAGAGTGATGGAGTATGATGTCGATATCTATGTCACTAAGCTAGTAAGAGGTAAAGGATTGTGTAAGCAGATGTTATCATCTCAAGAGCCTGATGAAGAAGTTGTCATGGTATTAATAGAAGAACAAGAAGCAAGAAATGATGGCCCAAGGAATTGGATGGATGACATGAAGAATTTCTTATTAGGGAATAGATACCCTCAAGGATTAGACAAAGCTAATAGGAGACAATATAGGCTACAGTCAATTCCTTATGTCATAGTTGATGATATCCTTTTTAGAAGATATTTTAATGCAGCCCTATTAAGGTGCCTTGATATAAACCACGCTGAAAGAATGATCAAGGAACTTCATGATGGTCCTTATGGTGGCCACTTCTTGGCTAGAACAACTACAATGAAGATCATGAGGGTTGGTTATTACTGGCCATCTCTGTTCCATGACTATCATAAGTATGTAAGGAAGTGTGAAAAATGTGCCTTCTTCTCTGGCAAACAAAGACTTGAAGCTCTTCCCCTCCATCCTATCCAAGTGGATCAACCTTTTGCTCAGTGGGGGTTGGATTTCATAGGCCCTATCAATCCTCCTTCTAGTTCTAGTCACAAATGGATTTTAGCTACTGCAGATTACTTTACCAGGTGGATAGAGGTGGTGGCATTGAAGGATGCCACCAAATCTTTAGTTGTTGAGTTCCTTGATGTAATTGTGACCAGGTTTGGTGCCCCTTCAACCATTATTTCAAATAATGCCAAGTCTTTTGTTGGAGATCAGATTTTTGCATGGGCAATGGATCATAATATCTATATGAGCACATCCTCAAATTACTATCCTCAAGGTAATGGTTTGGCCAAGTCATCCAACAAGAACCTAATCAAGATCATGAAAAGGACAATAGAGGATAATCAAAGGTGTTGACATAAGAGGTTGAAGACTACACTGTGGGCTGACAGGATAACACCTAAAAGATCAATAGGGAATTCACCATTTGTATTGGTATATGGTAGAGAAGCAAGGCTTCCAATTTCATTGGAGTTCCCAGCCCTGGAACTAGCTCATCAGCTAGAGTTGATTGAGGATGATGCCATGATAGTGAGAATGGTTGAACTGATGGAGCTAGAAGAAAAGAGGAATTAGGCCATGTAAACCCTAGAGGCACACCAACAGCAAGTGAAGAGTGTTAGGAATAAGGTGTCTCTACCTTGTATAATTCCTATTCTTATTATTTGTTTTGTAAAATGTATTTCTTGCAAATAATGTTGATGTGTTGACATCTTGAATTGTGTATAAGGAGATCATGACTAAAATGGTTATGACGGATTCCTATGACATGTAAGAGCTATGTTAGGAAGATTCAATGACAGGTGAAGACATGTGGCAACTAAGATATTTGAGTACTGTACACTCTACCCCAATAGTGGGGTTCCTATTTTCTCAGAGAATGGTAAAACCCTAATACAGTTTACCTTTGGGAGTAGCCCTAAAGTAAAGTGCATGTTATAAGCATTTTTAGAGTTGCAAAGAGATGGGATGCAAAAGAGATGTATTGTTGGTACAACGACTAGCTACTGGAGTCTTTTGTTGTCGATGTTAAACTTGCATTGCAAGTGTATTGTAACCTTGTGTTGAAGATAATACATTGTGTAGGTTTTGAAGGGGTGGGGTTGTTTTACCAAAAGGTTTTTCTCCATCGACAAATCTTTGTGTTATGTGTTTCTTTCTTTGTCTATTTTCTGTATGCATGGTTGAATGCAATATTGTTATTTACATGATATTGAATATGTAAGTGTAGAAGATTTTAATAGGATTTGTGTCATACTTTCCTTATGAGCTTAGTGTAGGAAGCTGTTTCTGCACCTGAGTTTCCTTAAAAAGAGGAGTTTTGACAAGAAGGCTAGGGTAAGAATCTTTAGGGAGGGAGATTTGGTTCTGAAGTGGCATGCAGATAGGGAAAAACCAGGAAGACACTCAAAGTTTGATGCATTGTGGAGTGGTCCCTATCTAATTATCAATTCAATTAGGCCAATGCTTTCCAGTTAAGTAGGCCTGATGGTGAGATTTTGCACATCCCAGTCAATGGGATTTACCTTAAGCCATGTTTCTGACAGGGTTTGGGGTTCCATGTATATAGTTAGTTTAGTTCTATTTTTTTTTGTTTCTTGTTTTCCAAGAAGTGCATGAGCATAGGGTTGTCTCTCTGTGAGATAGCAAGTTTTCAAAATTTTGAAGATTGCAAGGAGTTTTGGTCTCTAGTTCCAGTTGTAGAGACAGAGATTTCTAGGTTTTTCTCTCAGAAGTAGGGTTAGGGTTTCACAATGCACAGGATCTACATCTTTTTAACTCTATAGCCCAATGGATGCTTTAGGCCACTGGTCTTATGGATAGAAGGCTCGCATCCCCTGTGAGTTGCCAGAAATGTTATCATTTTTTACACCCCACCAAGATTCAAATTTCAAATGTTTTACCTGCAAATGGCTAGTGTGCAGAGTTAATATTATTTTAAAATACCTGATCAAACCTTATAATATGTTTTGTAGCCCACAAGTCTTCCATCGTCAGATCTAAAGAATATCTACGGTTGGTGCTATCTTGCCATGGGAAGTTGCATGGTGGATACGTTAGCGACATAGCGCCCTTCTGCTGCATGTCCAGTGGGTCCCCTTTTTCTCAATTGTTTCTTCGGTGCCGAGTTTTTCTAGTTCCACGGTGGGCACCATGGCACTATCACAAAATTTGAGCTTCTCGCTGTTAGTGACATAGTGCCCTTCTACCATGTGTTTGGTGGGTCCTAGGTGTGCCCTGTCAGATATTGGCGAGGATTTGTTAGACACGTTGGTGGTGGATTCATCTTTTCATTGGCTAAGTATAACTATGTGGAGTATGGGTCCTACTTTCCTTAGCAAGCCATAGACAAGGGTTTGTCAGATAGTTGGTGCATGGCCAGTTCCTATTGGCTATGCACTGAGAAGTCAGATCTATCTTGCTCATCGTTAGGTCAGTTGAGATCAACAATGGGTGCTATCTCGCTATGGAGAACTGTGAGAATTATAACCATAGCAAAATAGCACCTTGGTGAGGCGTGGCATGTGGGTCCATTTTTGTCTTGTGGGCTATAGGATGAACAGGTGGCTTGTCTTTCGTGGCAGCTGTCAGGCAGGTCAGAGTATGTAGGCAGATCTTATTGGCCCATCCAATTAACTAGGTATGTAGTCCTGCAAAGATTTTGAGTGTTGTAGATGTGAATTTGATCCACAGTTGGCATCATGTCACTATTGAGAGTTGTATGATAGATACCCATAACAACATAATGCCTTGGTGATGCGTGGCATAAATGATGTAATGGGCCTAACCTTCTTCAAGGTGATAGTACATCTTATCCTCAATGGTAGTTGTCAGATGGGTCAGAATACAGTGGCATTTTTTCATTGGTCCATTTGGCCAGTTTGAGATGCAGTTGTATAGTTTTGTGGATCACCATAGATCTAAGGCAGATCTATGATAGGTGCTATCTCACTATGGAGAACTGTGAGAATTTTTACCATAGCAACATAGCACCATTTCGACACGTGGATCAGGGGGCCAGGTCTCACCAAGGTATGTGTGCCAGGGATTGCCAGATGTCATTCGAGTGTGGTGTAGTTTCCAAGATGGTACTAGGTATGATGGGCCCAAGTAAGAATAATCATAGTATTACGACAAGTCTTCACGATCATCAACTTTCAGGAAGATCGATGGTTGGCATTATCGCGCTATTGAAAGTTGCACACTATATACGTTAGCAACATAGCACCTTAGTGACACATGTTAGGTGGGCCTGTGTTATCTCATGAACCTCAAGGATGATGCCAAGTTGTGCCAGGTAGATACCAGGTGTGCTGATAGTGTTTCGTAGGCCCAAAAGTTGAAAAGCAAAGCGCAAAACATGACAAGTCTCCATGATTGTCAGATTAAGAAAGATCAACAATGGGCGCTATCTCATTGTGGAGAACTATGAGAATTTTAACCATAGTGACATAGTGCCTTGGTGACACGTGTCTTGCGTGCACGGCCAAGGTTGACAGTTAAAGGCTGGTAGTTAGTGTAACCATCGTAGCTAGAGTTTGTGGAGTTGGTGCGATTAGTGATGAAGAGATGGTCAACTATGTAGGACTTCTGCGAGGTGGCAAAATAAAAAGAGGCTATTGGTCCATGTGGTTCATCTTGCTTACAAAAACAAGTTGACTCGCTAACTCTACTGATTCAAAAACCAAAAAATGAAGGTAATCAATTTTGTTGCATGATCTGATCTTCATGATCGATTCCAACTACCATGAAATGAATGTAGAATGAGAAGAACACTCCACCACCCATATTTTGATCCATCTACTAGTTCAAAGTGCAGTTATGGCATTGTTTTGGTCTTCTCAGGTCCTTGTTCCAAATCATTGCGTTTGGATCCCCATCCAGATTAGATATCCCCTTGATTGTTCTCTGCAGGACTTAATGGCAGGTAGCTGCGAAGTCACTTCAGCTGGAAGAGATCTCAATTATGCCTAAACTATAAAGGCAACTTTTGTAGATTTTGTTAAGGAGGACCTTTTTTTGGCTTTTCTCTGCTGTTGCTCTATAATTCTAGTATAAATTCCCCTATGCCTCTAAACTATATGATTCTCTATTTTATCTCCTTTAGCCATTGGTATGAAAGTGTAAGAACTCTTTGCCTTCGCCATTGTTTTGTGAGAGTTTGTAATCTGCATGACTGTATCTCTGTTGGCTTGTTAATGGTATATAAGGGAATCTCTCTTTCCTTGTGACATTAATCTTGATCATCTTGATCAACATGTGGTTATTTTATTAAAGAAAGTTTGAATGTGTATATCCTTAGTTTCATTCTGGTTCAATAGTGCACATATGGGCAGAGATTGGTCTGAACACTCTATTTTGGTGCATTGCCTCTTTAGATTAGGCTAGATAGATTTGTTTCATGCTCCTCTTTTCTTTCAAGAGTAGTTAGGTGCAAACTAATAGTAAGAGGAAGCCGACCTTCTCCAGAGACTCAATCTCACAGTTCAAGTCACATAGCTTGGAGGTTGTTTCCATGTTTCACTAGGTCGTCCTCATGCATAGGCTCTGGACAAGGGTGCAAACCTAAGTGACAACAATTCCCATTTCAAATTCCTTCTTCATTTCTTCTACAAACATGTCACTTTCCTCATCAGTTCTTCTAAATATGATATCATTAACAAATATTACCAAAGACATCAATCCATCATCAATTTATTTCTAAAATAGATTACTATCTACCATACCTTTTCTATATCCAAGCTTTGTAAAATACTTGTCCAACCTTGCATACTAGGTTCTAGGTACTTGCTTCAAGCCAAAGAATGTTTTCTTCATTCTAAATACTATGCCCTTTTCATCTATCAAAGTACAACCTTCAGGCTGCTCTATGCACACCTCTCCTTCAAGTTCTCCATTCAAAAATGATAACTTGAGATCCATCTCATACACTTTGAATTTTTTTTGTGCTGCATAGGCTAACAATAATCTTACTACTTCTATTTTAGCCATATGAGTATAGTTCTCAATACATTCTATAACTTCTTGCTATGAGTAACATTTACATACCAATCTTTCCTTGTTCCTCACAACTTCTTCTTATTAATTCATCTTGTTTCTGAATACTCATTTAGTTCCTATTACATTCTTGTCTACTGGTCTAAGGACCAATTCCCATGTCTCATTATTTACTATCTAATCTAATTCCTCTTTCATATCTTGTTTCCAATGATCATCTTTGCATGTTTCATCTACATTCTTAGGTTCAACTTGAGATGTCAAACGTTGTTCTTCATTTACTCTACTTCTTGTCATCACAACTTTACCTTTGCTTTCGATGATCTAGTTGGGTGAAAGATTATTTGTCATATTCTTTCCTAAAGTAGGAGTTTCTATCTTAATTATTGGATCTACTAAAGGTTCTAAGCTTTGTTCCTACCTTGTTCTCCTTAATTCTACAAATCATTGTTAGTCTCAAGAAATACTTCATCATTCCTTTGTTTAGTAACAACATCATCATCTAAATTGTAATCAACTATTCTTTCTTGTATCCAAAATTTTTCATTAATTCTTACATTTACACTTTCCATAATAGTCTTGATTCTTAGGTTATAACATCTATAAGCCTTTCTTTCCAATGAATAACCAAGAAATATACCTTCATCACTTCTAGCATCAAACTTACCAATATAATCATCTCTTTTGATATAACACTTACTACCAAAATTTTTGAAATACTTAACTATGGGTGAGTGACCAAACCATAGTTCACAAGGGGTCTTATTTGTATCTTTCCTAACTTGCACTTTGTTCATAGGGTAGACTGTTGTATTCATAGATTCTCTCCAAAACATCTTAGATACATCATTCTTGGTTAAGATAGCTCTTGTTGCTTCAGTAACTAACCTATTTTTTCTCTTTACTATAGCATTCTATTCAAGGGTTTTTAGAGCTGATAGCTCTCTTTTGATTCCATTTTCTTCACAAAACATGTTAAACTCAATGAAGTAAACTCTCCTCCTCTATCTAATCTTAAATGTTTAATCTTCATACTAGATTCATTCTCAATTTTATTATTGAATATCTTGAACTTATCAAATGCTTCAAATTTCTCTTTAAGGAATGCAACCCACATCATTCTACAAAAGGTATCAACTAGAATCATAAAATACTTTTCACCATAGAATCCTTTAGTCTTTGTAGGACCACTAAGATCTATGAGTACAATATCCATTTTTTCTATAGTAGTAAACTTCTTGTAGGAAAAAGAAGTTATGTTATGCTTTGCCAAAATAGACTCCTTGCAAATTGTGTTAGTAGGTTTTACAATTTTAGGAAAATCTCTTACTGAAAACATACTACTAGTCTTCACAATATTTTCAAAGTTTAAATGAAAAAATCTCTTATGCCATAACCAACTATCATCTACCTTTGCAACCAAATATGTCATTTTAGTAGGATTCAACTAAAATACATTACCTCTAGATCTGGGTTCTATTTTAATTACCTTTCCATCTTTATCTCTGATCATGCATGTCTTCTTTATGAACTATAACTAATAAAAATTTTCCACTAGTTTTCCAACACTCACAAGATTGTGCTTCAAAACATCAAAAAAATATATATCCTTAGTGTTAGTTTTACCATCAAGAGCTGTAGATCCAATATCTTTAACTTGGCATGCTGCAGTATTTCCAACATTGACAATGCATCCATCTAGACTTTTGAAGTTAACAAAATTTTTCATGTCACTATTTAGATGATGTGAACAACCACTATCAATTATCCAATCACATTTATTTTCAACTTGTGACACCAATGTTACTTTCTCTATACTTTTCTTCTTTGATTGCTAGAAATCCTATTTCATCATCAGTAGCACTTCCTACTTGTTCATTAGAATCATCTTCTTCATTTTCATACAAACATTCTATAACTCTTCTAGGTTTGTAATTTCCCTTATACTTTTTCTCTCTTTTAGGACACTAAGATGCATAATGAACAAATTCATGACAAGTCCAACATTTAAAGATTTTCTTACCATCTCTTTCTCTTCTTACCAAAAGAGCTACTCCTTCAATCTTTTTGTCCTCATCAAATTTGCTACTACTAGCAAAATTTAAAATAGCACTTATGCTCCTTGATGAACTAGGTCAAATATTTAGGGCAATGAAAATTATTTCAGTTCTAGTCAATTCTCTGGACTATCTAAGCTCATTCTAAACTACTTCAAGTCTTCTATGTAATGTCTCCTTTGTGCAATATTTGGTACAAGATATCAACAATTGTATCATTTGAAGTCTTGACTTAAATGGTGGTGTTAAGGTATTCAATATCTTCCATATAACCTCATCATCTTCATTGATTCCTCCTTGAGATTTAATACATGTAGTGATTTTTAATATCCTACCAACATATGTTCTTATAGATTCATCTTCCATCATTTTAGCATCTTGAAATGCACAGATCCAACTTTGTAGAGTCAACTTCTTATAATGTACATCACCTTCAAAACTAGTTTCTCAATATTTCCAAATCAAATGAGAAGTAACAAGTAATTGTACTTGACTGTATTCAATTTTAGGAAGTGTAATCAACACTACTTCTCTAGCTCTCATGTCGCATATAAAAAGATCTCTTTATTCCTCGATACAAGTTTCCAAATCCTTTTTGATTTTGTCAAGATCTAATATCCTAGACCCATACAAAATAGATGTATCTCCATCTTTTCCTTCTAGCTATCATAATTTGTTCAATCAAACTTCAAACTATCTTTCTTGAACATGCTTGCTATGGATCCTACAAAGTTGTTAAACTTTATCTTCAAGGACCTAATGCTATGATACCAATTGTTAGAAATAGGTGTGCACCAAGATAACTTGGGGGTGGGGGGTGGTGAATCAGTTATCCAACACTTAAAATATTTATCTTGCTTAATAAACTTACCATTCAACCAAAGTAAACATCAAGCATAATAAGTTGTACATAGATAATTGCATCAAATATGTTAACTAGGGAAACCCTTGATCAAAGGGAAAACCTAGGTGGGAATGATGCTCACATGATGATGTACTAATATAAATATTCTTTGTTAGAGGATGGACCCTATGAGGAGTATATTACAACATTTATTACATAAGAGTCCTTGTTAGTAGACTTTGAATCCTTGTTAGGAGATTTCATCCCTATTAGGAGCTATAGTACAATGTATCCAAGAAGAGCCCACTACCCAAACATGTAATGTCAACTACAAGAAGAACTCACTATTCAAACATGAAATTTATTCTTATGTTCTTCTTTCCTTTTTTTTTTTAGTTGATCCAATCACTATCAAACCTTGTAGAATAGGTCACAAACTTCAAATTGAAATATCATACCTCAAATCATACATTAGAACCTTGGCAATGAAGTTTCCTTCACTTCCACTCTACTCTGCTCAACTTCACATTATAGTCTCTCTATTGCTTACAATAACTTTTTCATGTCATAGTTGATAAATGAAAATGTCCTTAATTTATAGAAATCTATAAAACAATTCCCTGAGTCAGCTATTAGACCTTTTTAATTAATTATTATAGGACCACATTAAGAACACATCACACTTAGTGATAACATTAATCTTCTGCCTTGCAAATTCAATATCTTTCCATACATGTAATATTATGATGAGTGAGTTTATACATCTCATCACCAATGTGTCTTCTCCACATCCTCAACCTCAATTCTTAGAATAAGAATTTTGCTAAGAGATATAACAAGTTTACTAGAACATGCCTCTCTAAACTCTATCTCAAAACAAACATCACCAAAACTTACATAACCTCTTCTAGACTTAGAATTTGTTCATCCAATATTAAATACATATAATTGATACTTAGAACTATCTCCCATAAACTCAAATAGTAAGAATACTCAAAAAGCCATCTGTACCAACTTGATCTTTCCATTGTTCTTCTATCAAATACTATAGAAGACTGCTATATTGACATCAATGAAAAACTCAATCATGAATGTAACATATAATCATATCTACCATACTAAGGCTGATAGGAATATCATTAGTATTCATGCTTTGAACATCCCCCATATAGGAAGCATCAATATTTAGTCCAAACAAAAAATAGTGGTTTGTTACAATAGATCGATGCACTCTTGTATCATCTACTCTAATGTAGGAAGGGGCATAATCCCTAGAATGTAGGGCCCATTTGCCATTGCACCAAAAGCCATGACTGTTAGTGAACATGGAACACCACATAATTAACCACCTGTGGGCAGGGGAGCGCGTCACATCACCCAACAATCTCCCCCTCGACGCACATACCAGGTGCTTACACGGGTCGGGAAGGCACCGGGGAGATTTGAACCCATGACCAAGCCAAAACCAAGCTCTGATACCAATTGTAAGGAAACTTGGAAATAAAGAATATAACTGTTTCCACATAACCCATAATAGATCTAAAATAAACATGGAATTAAAATCCACATGCAAGATAATAGAAAACATACCCACAAAATGTGACACAATATATACCCTGGGAAACCCTCATTGAGGGAAAAACCCAACCTCCAAAAGCATCCATCATCATGTATTATTCAGCAAAAAATACCATTTCCATACAACCATGGAAGCCTTCATGGCCATAGCCACAACCGAGAAAACTATGTGAACAAGCATGAATCCACACATCCCATTCCATGCTTTCAACCTTCAAAAATGCTCCCTTGGCTAACCTGTCAAGCCTTGTCCCGCTCGACTCTTGCCTTTTGTTTTCTCCTTGTCACTCTCTCTCTCTCTTCTATATACAACAACTACCCTTGTGGCTGCTTATATAGTAGCAAGTCCCACAAAACCACTAAGTGGTATTACATAAACCATGTGCTAAAACCATGTGCTACCTAACCCACTGACCCCACATTTAATATTGGGCATTTAATTCTTTTCCTCAATATTAAATAATTACATGAAATATTATCACAATGTTACAATACAACTCATCAAGAATATTCCATGGGAATCTTTACATGTTGCACGTCCATCTAGGTACAACATTACATAGTAAAAATAAAATAATAAAATAACAATATTATGCAATGTGTGCAACACCCATTATCTCAACATAGAATACCTCGCAAATACTCAAAATTCTCTTTGGGAAAAGGCTTAGTGAAGATATTTGCAATATGATCTTTAGTGCTCACATATTCCAATCTAATTTTGTTTTCTACATATTTCTCTCTCAACATGTTATACTTGATAGAAATGTACTTAGTCTTAGAATGCAACACTAGATTCTTGGACATATTTACTGTGCTTGTGTTGTCACTGTTGGTCTAGTTTCCACTTGAAATTTATCCTAATGCATATCTAAGTGAATGTTCTAGTTCCCTTTGTAAAAAATTAGGGTTTTTTGTTTTTTAATTTTCTTAACCCTAGAATAACACTAATTTTTGTTTCACTATGTATTGCCGTAGAAAGCTTTGGATTATGTTTTAAAGCTTTCCTTTTCAAAATAAAAATGATTAGGGAAAATCATTTAAATACCCCTTCTTATTCTTGAAAACCTTTTAAAAAGGTTTTTTTCATTGTTTAACATTATCCTAAGTTCCTGAAAAAAATTTAACCCAATCATTTATCTTAAATATTGTACAAATTTATGTTTTCATGTGAAAAATCAATTGAAGAATGATAACCCTTGATCTTCCTTAAGATCAAGTGCTATCACTTTGTTTCCATAGGATGCCACATGAGATTTATTCCTAGTGATATAGTGACCAAAAAATAATTTCCCATAGGACCTAGTAAATGAAAAGGAATGAGGTTATAAGACAAAAGGCCCACATCTTCTCATCTTTCCAAGATCGATGATCGTCACTTTTTTTCCAAGGGAAACTATAAGGTTTTTACCCATGGTGACATATCAATAGCCTAGCACATGGATATGTGGTAGGACCAATCTGGAAGATGGTGCTATAAATTCCATGTCATTAATAACATGTTAAGATGTCAGCATGTTGGATGTCATGAGGGATTCACATTGAAGGAAATGGAATGTTGATCTACATAGTCAGATCTTCTCAAGATTGATGATGGTCACTTTATCACTAACAAGAGTTACAAGAAATTTATCCTTGATGACATAGTGGCTTGAAGGAAATAATGCAAGACCACATTGTTTGTAATATGATTATCATAAACCTCTATCATGTAATGAAACATTGATCAATGATGGTTTATTTGTCACCAAAGGGAGTTGCTTGACTTTCACCCTTGTGACATAGTGAGAACATGACATGTGTTCAAAGGTGTAAATGGGTCCAATGTAAGTTACTAGCAATGAAAAAAAAGGCTTATGTGGAAAGATTCAATTGGATTGATGGCCAACTAGGAGGGTTCAAGCTGAGTGATAAATTTTTTTATTCCTAAATCTTTAGATTTTTCAAAGATCAAGGACCTATTTTCAAATATGAAAGGTGATGCCACTCTATTTCTCTTCAATCCATTTATGAGAATTAAAGCTCTCTATGCAAAATAAAACAAGGACTATATTGTAGAAAGTCAAAGGATTTCTTCATACAAATGTATTTCAAATTTTCTAGAGCCATAATTTGTTGAAGAGCTATTTTTCCCACCTAGTTAAATTATGAAAAACCTTCTATATCAGTGATTCATTATAGAATTCAGAGAAGGAAACTAGAAATCCAAGTAAGTATATTAGTCCAAAATATAATTCAAAGAGTTTTAGTTTTTCTGCACTATTATCTAATATGCCTCCAAAGAAGGGTTTCTCGGGGAAAGTAGAGTATGCCAATAGAACTATCCATGATGATTTATTGGAACAATTAAGTTAATCCACAAATGAATCAAACCAAATTAAAAAGATAGTTCATGGAATCTCTAGGCTTCAAATTGTAGATGGATTGTTTGATAAGGGGAATTGGACTAGGGCTGCCATAACCTCCAAAATAGGTCTTGAATTGTTCAACAAATGGTTCTTAGAGAGGAAATTGTTTTCCCTTCATGGGAATGTTTGGAATTTTTATTTATGAAGGTTAGTAGTTTATAGGGTTTTCATGGATTCAGACCTACTCATAGTTGTAGCCCTAAATTATGACCCCATAGCTAGGATGGTGAGGAGAATAGATGGCGGTTTAATGAAAATCACTATAGAATAAATTCAAGAGGTTTTTGGAATGGAGACAACTACATATTACCATTATCTCATTGACTTTTAGGGATTGGAAAATGAATAATTGTCTCATAAAGATCAAATCAAACAAGGTGCATTGAGACGACACCTAGTCACAATTGGCAATTTGACTTTTGTTACAACATCAACAAAAGAGCCTTTTAAGAAGTAATTTTTCAATTTTAGGAGCATTGATATTTACAGGACCTTATGTATAGTTTTTGGTGAAGATGAATAGTAGTTTTTACCAATAAATTTCATTTACATGATGATATAGATATCTTCCTTTGGTGAAAATATTATTTTTGATTTTATATTCTATTTAGCAAATGAAATTCACATAGGTCTAATTGGAATTACAAAGTGAAAAGTTGAGAAAACCTTTAACTAGTACTCTTTGTTGATGCATATGTTTTTATGTAAGAGAGTTACTTTCTTTAAGAAATAATTTTTTTAGAATAAAGAATTTGAGGGAGAATCTCTGGCAATTCAATTATGGAGTGCAGATATCACCTGGGATGAAAAAGAGACCAACTTTGTGAGATTTGATACATACTTCACATCTAGGTTGAGGATCCTTTTATTAAGGGACAATCTTAGGATACACAAGACACTATTGGATTTAATTAGGTCAATTGATAGCCCTACTTGTTTGAAGGTTTCTCATAATTAGGAAAATATCGTACCTTACCCTATGTTAATAGTGTTCAGAGTATATGGATTTCAAGGTACCCCACATGTGCTTCCTTACCAAGTAGCTCTAAAGGTGTGCATAGCTAAAATGTTATGGCAGATAGGTTGACTAGAAGAAGCAGAACTAATTGGTTGGTTTAGAGGTTAAATTTTCCCATCTTGTATAGTGGACCATCAATTCATAATCACCAAACATAGTTGTTGTTTTTTGTATAAATTCTTAGACCAATACAAAATGGTTTTCTCCAATGGTATTCTCAATGATAGTGAAGGACATTTTGATATATTTAGATATAGGGCTAAGACTAGTGCTAAAAAACATCAACCCTACTTCCCTAAAGATATAATAAGAAACCAATTCTCTCTACGAACAAGTGATTATTGGAATTATAAGTATGAAATGTAAACTTCTGAGGGGGTATGGGGGAGCAAGGTGAATCAAAAGATGTAAGCAATTAAACACACACACACACACACTTGACACTAGATATGATTACCCAAAAATCCTCCAAATGAGAAGGTAAAATTGGGGTGGGGATGACATACACAAATCTTCACTATTGCAGTTGTAAAGTGTAGCCAATTAAGGTTACAATGGTTTGACCATGAATCATGATATGCCTTATGAAATGCTTGCTCTGTTAAAGGCTTACAAAGACTATTAAGTCCCACATTGTTAGAGAATTTAAACACCCTGTTAGAAGTGTGGCCTATTAAAGGACTTCTAATCACTCACTTGGAATGTCACCCTATTAAATGTTTTGATAAGGTCTGTTAGGACCACTCCACTTAGGAGATTTAACTAAAATCACCTATCAAAATGTCTTAGCATAAATCTTGTGATTGGCTCTAGTTTCTTGATTAAAGATCAAATCCATATAGTGTCCTTCTTGATCCTCTTTAATCTAATATAACAATCTCTATATCCTTCTATTCTTTGTTCTCCTCCAACTAATTTTTCAATTCACTCTCATGACTAAGTCACCTTGAATGCTCTGTTAAAAAATTTGATCATTCACCCTTGTTACCTCCTATAACATGATTTCTTCCACTCTCTCAATTCATTATAATTGTTGGTGGCTTAGGGTTAGGTATGAATCTATCACTGAGATTCAACCCTTTTGGCACTTAGCTCTTCCTACTTTATGATTGGCTGCATGCATAAACATAGAAATTTTGAAAATAGATTCGTCCTTATATTTAAAGAACCAAATTATATCCTTAGGTCGGCTTGAAAATGGTTTACATAGTTGTTTGGGAAATTACAAACAAATATGTCAAATCTATGTTACACAACACTTGAACTTATTGATGCTTGGAAAATACTATAATTTTGTTTTTTACTTAGGACCTAAACTACTCACCATCTACTACTCACTTAGCACTTGAATCACTTGACATGGTCTATTTGCTTGACACTTGAGTGACTTAGCATTCATTTCAACTTGGCATGGTCTTGTAGTTACATATTATACTCGGTATGCATTATTACTTTGGCATGTACTAAGTAAATGACTTAAGTGGGTTGACACTCAATTTTCAAAACCAATTTGAGATCAAAAATCTCCCCCTATGACATGAGTGTCAAAAGCACTTAACTATACATAATCAATCTAATATTCTCAAGTATAACATATTCACAACTCATCTTATATACAAAACTTCAAAATTTCAATTTTTTTTAATAACATATATAATTCAAAATTTATAACTTCCCCTAGGTTAATGTGCCTATTTTGTATCAAAAATTTGTTCTCCATTATGAATAGATTTGTATCTTGCTAATACTCTTTGACTTCAATGTGCTTATACTCTTTCATCTAATATGCTCTATTCCTATTCTTTTTCTATTTTGAGTTTTCTTTCCCCTTTTTTTATTGTTTTTGCTCCCCCTTTCATTATTCTCTTCTTTCTTTATTTGATCCTTTCATTATTTTCTTTTCTTGCTATCTTACTCTCCCTGTTTGGTTTATCTCCCCTTTACTCTTTTCTTTCTCTCCTCCTTTTTTGACACTTATGTAAAATGTGCTATATACTTCGAGTATATTTTTCCAAAAAGGATTTGTAGACTTCCATGATTATCTTTAGAGATGCATTCCACTTGTCACATGAAACATCCAGTGTCTTGAGTTGGATTTCCAACTCGACTACTAGGTGAACTAGTCCTTCTAGTGTTGAGAGATGATGATCTTTCTTTAACAAAGTTTCTACATATCACACCTCTTCATGGAGTATTTTTGTATGGGGGGTGAGGGAGGCTTGAATGTTTATCAATTTGGCTCTTATATTAGCCTCTTTTATTTTTAACATAGCCAATTGACTCTGTGATTGAAGCAATGCATGAAAATGCTTCTCACTCTGAGTTGGGTTTTGAGGTAGTTGCATACCTAATATATTGAAATTTCTCTCTACACTAAGAATTCTATGTCTGGTGTCTTGAGTGAAGAGTGTGGGATCACATAGTTTAGTGTACAATGAGAAAATATTCTCAATACCTTCTTCACATCCTCCACCTTTGTATTTAGTGCAACTTGAGTAAGTGCTATGTCATCGGATACTTTTTCATTCACTTTACTCTAGAATTTTTTCTCCGGCCACTCGAAAAGTTTTTTGCTTGTGTTAGTATCTTCATTATTTACCTTTTCATCAATTTTTGACAATTCTTCCAATAGAGGTTTTGTTTCTTTAGGTGTAGGTAGGCAAAATGCATCTAAGAAGATTTCCTTGATGTCTTGTACTACTTGCTTTTTCCTATATTCCTTTCTAAGCACTTCTTGGTGTTTATTTTTTTCCGAAGCTTGTTACAATATTCCTATTTCCTCTATAGTCATAATGTCATAATCATACTTAGGAATAATGATCTCTTCATCTAGAGTTAAATCACCATAGTGAGTTACCTTTTCAACTTTTGTAGAGCTTGAGCCTAGTGGAGAAATTTTTAGGGGTACAGCTTCCATGCTCAACTTTTGAAGGACTTTTCTAGGAGTGCTTGATGTTGGTAATGCTACCAATGCTTGAATAGATTCTTGCTTCTTTTCCTTTGCTACATCCTTTCTCTTTTTAGATCTACTCTCATCATCACAATGATTTGAGTTGCACCTTATTCTTTTTTTGTTCTTTAGGTACAAATACATTAATCTATCCTATTTGCTCTTATGCTTTATCCTATTCTTTTGCTTGTCTTTGCTCAACTAAATCAATTTAAAATTTGTGTCAACCTTAGTAGATGTTTCTACTGATGTTTGAATTAAAGGTTGAGCACTAGTAGATGAGGGGATGGAAAAATGTGGTTCTTATGTATTCACCTTATCCCTTGTGATTTCAGCTACTACCTTCTGAAGTTCATCTACACTGACCAATACTTGATTTTCATATAGTCTTTCTTGTAGTGTAGATTGGTCAATAATCTTCTTTAGATATTTTTTAGTTAAAGGATTGATGTTTTGAGCTAAACTATCAAGAACATCCTTAACAATTATCGTTTCTATAGATATACTAGTGTCATGAGGAGGGTTCATACTTGAAATTTGTGTGTCTTGCACACTCTGTTCTTCCTGTTACTCTTTAGCTAGAGCCATGTCATTAGTTTTTTTTTGTATCTCCTCCACAATATTATCCTTTTCTTTATCTTCCTCCTTATCATCATCTTCATCTCCATTATTTTCATCCTCAAAGGGATATTCTTCTCCTTCTTTTATAGCTATTAATCGATAAATTAATTTCCACATTTGAGTGGATTTCTTCACAACATCTTCAATGTTATTCTAAAGAATGCTAAATGCCCTATATTTTGGTGCAAACTTTCCATCATATTTCTTATTGGCCTTGGTAATCTGCACTTTTGTCAATTCTAGCATTACCTAGGCTAATGTAGATTCTCCAATTTATTTCTCTAGGTTTATACAATAATGGCATTTATTTTCAACAATAGTATATAATTCCTTTGGCATGGTATTATCTAATTCATGTGGGGTGTTCTTGACTTTAGACACCATTTCATATATTGATTCTTTAATTGAATTCTACTCTTCTCTACCAAGTTTTTTAAAACTAACACTTTTCAAACTAGTCAAATCTGTGTTATTTCTAACATTTTCATAGATATTTTCAAGATTATATTTTGGTGGATGACTTGTCACTCTAAATTGGCTTTTATCTCTAATTTTTTTCTCTCATCATTAGTTTCTAGTTGTGCAATATATTTCCTTCTTTGTTTTTTCTGCACAGGGCATTTTTGTTATGTGGCCTTTGTTTTCTCTTTGGCTTTCTTCTTGTCCTCTTGTGTGGTGGCTCATGTGCTTTTCTTGGTTTTTGGTGTTGTTGGCTTTTTTGGGCTTGGCTTAGCAATATTCTTTGCCTTTTTTTTCCATAGGCTACCTCTTGGCCTTTCTCTTCTTTGGTTCTGCTTGTATTTGGGCTTCCTTGGTTTCTTCTTCTTTAGTACCTTCTACCTCTTCTTCATCCTTATCTTCTCCCAATCCTTGGGTTAATGCAAGAGGTTCTTGAGCTTGTTCTTTTTTTCCTTTTCATCCTTTTCATCATCATCATCTTCTTCTTCACCTATACCTTCACCAAATTTGGCCTTTAATTTCTTCAACAAATTGTCTTTCTTCTTCAGTGTAGAGGCTATCTTTAACTCCATTTCTACTTTGGACTTCATCACATCATAATTTCCAAATATTTTGGCTATTTTATCAACTTCTTCAACAAGAAGTGCAGTGATGGTAGCTGAGGCTTCATCAATGTTAATCTCATATCCTAAGGGTCTTAGCCATCTTACCCTAGGTATGGCAGCCTATACATATGTATAACCAATATGAACAAGAAAGAATATGTCATTGTAATTTTATTCAACTGATGAAATAGGTATTCTCATCCTTTGCTTCATAGACTTCTTAAAGTCTTCAAAATAACTTATCATGATAGTTTGAAAATTTTCACCCATTTGCTCAATGCATTCATTAATTTGCATAGCTATTGATCTATTCATCTTCCAACTCACCTTGCCAAAAGATGGAAATGTATTTTGTATATAGAAAAATATGCAAATTAGGATTGATCCAAATTTGCAATGTGCACTCTTGGGTTTTCTGACTACTCCAAGACTTTCCATCAACTGTTGTAATTAAAGTTTAGCTAGATCATAGGTATGACCCCTCTTCATAATTTTGTAGCCCCCATCTACTGTAATACAAGGTACACTTTTCAATCTACTTGATTGACAAAACTTATGAGAAATTACCCTTATGGTAAAATCCAATAGAGGATCCATGATGGTATCAATTTCCATTCCATGTCTGTTCCATTTGGCTCCTGTGGTTTTCTCTATAACCTCTTTTGAGTCACCTTGCAGAGCCTTTGGCCAATCTAGGGTTGGATATTTAGTTACCCTATGAACTGTTCTTTTTGAAATTTTGATAGGGCCATGTTCTAGCCATAATCGTCCATCTTGTATTATGCTCAACACTATCTTGATCCATTTTGTTTTGAACACCATGGGAAAGTCTAGGGCATGGGTCAAACCCTTCCTTTCAAAAATCTTGAATTCTTCTTTCAAAATTTCATTTTCACACAACTTGTCTCCTATTCCTCCTATATTGTAGTTGTGGCATATTCTAACATCTTGAACCATTATGACTTTTGTGGGAATCATGGAAAGTGTGTTTGATAGGTCTTTTTTATAAGCAACATCTATAATTGTACTAAAATCTAGTTGCTTCACTTCATTGCTAACTTATTGAACATTTAAAACTTCTTGTCCCTCTACATTCCTTGAACTAGATGCCATTTGAAAAACTAAGGTTTATGCAAATTTCAAACTGCATGACTCAACTTATAAAGAATACCTTGGAAATTTGATGAATTAGTGTTGTATCATTGCTAGAATATGTGCAAATGCCTTAGACTAGTTTTTGAGTTGCCTTCTACTCTCCTTCTATTCAATCCAATTTAAAATGACAAAAAATGAGTGAATATTGACCTTATACCCTTCAAAATGTTGCATTCAGTGCTTAATGCTTGTGTAACTATAAACTCAACATCTAATTACATGACCATCCCTCAACAACTACTATAGGCTTAGTGTCAACTAACTTAGTTTCGTAGCTCAGCACTAACTAGTGTTCCACTTGGCATCCATTGAAAAATTTTCATGTTTAGCAACGACATGAAAAATTTGAAGATTTAACTTGAATTTTCACAACACCTTACTTATTTATTCATGTTTCTCCATACTTTTTAGTGCTATTTACTTTTGGAATTGATGTATGACATAATACTTTAAGTATTAGTCCTACATACCTCTTTTTTTCTTGGTTTGATGAGGTGTGAGCACTTGACCCACTAGGTGAAGTGATCCCTTTTCCATTTGATGTACTACAACCATCTTTCTTTTCCCATGTCTTATTCATCTCATTCTTAATGTGTTCAACATCTGCCCTGCCTTTGCCTTTATCAAATTCACAACTTGGTGCCTTGGACCTAGTTGGATAATGTTTACTGATATGACCAATCTTCAAATAGTTGAAATATGTAGTTTGACTCAACCACCTCTTGTAATTACCACTAAAGTGAGTCCTAATGTAGTTTTTATGTACATTTCCATATTATTGACAATAGTGATAGCTATATCTTGTATTGTAACCCCAGTTATAAGAATTTCCATAGCTTCTTACCTTTATTAGCTTGCTTGATGACCATGTGGACTTGGATCTATATTCAAAGGCTCTATGTCCATACTTCTGGTAGTTGAAGCAATATCCTTCAAATTTTGGTGCATGCATGGTTCTAGTTTTGTATTCATGTGCCTGATGACCTTATTTACTACACTTATGATAGTGTACCATGTTCTTAGGCTTAGCATTCTAATTTTTATTATTTCTCCTACACACATTAGCACTATGCCCTTTCTTTCCACAACTATGATAAGTAGGTTTGGAAGTCTTACCTTTGTTGTTCCTTTCCTCGGTAGATTTAGATGATTCTCCTTCTTTAGTGCTTGTGTAGCCCAATCCTGATGTATCTCTATTGGATCTAGGGGATTTCAATAATTACTCAAAGTACTTGATGGTTTCATTTGGCTTGTTGTAACTTTCAGTAAATTCCTTTTCTCTTTTCAAGTCATTTTGCAGTTGTTCATTTTGATGTAGTTTTCTCAATGCCCTTGACATTCAACTAATGATGAGCATTCATTATTTGGATCAAGGTATCAAATTATATGTTTGAGATCTTAGATAGATTTTTTGACTTTTCTTCCAATTTGTTTGCCAGAATTCTTTTGTCTTCTTCAATCACAACCTTGTCTTCTATAGCTTTCTACTTTTGTTTAGTCACCTCACATAGCAGTATAGTTTGTGATTCTTGCTCCAACTTGAGATTTTTGATTTGTTCAACTTGTACTCTATTCTTCTCCATTAGAACTAAAATTGGTGCATCAAATTCACTAGAGTCACCATCTGCAAATAGCTTTGTGGTGTCAATCTCTTTGTATTGTGTATCATTTTCTACTATGGCAATCTCTTTCCTTCTTTTCAGGGAACTCTTCAAAGCATCTCTAGCTTCGTTTAGTTGATGTAGTACGAGACATATTTTAATCTCCCAATTTTCAATGGTCTTTCCCCATTTGTAGACTTCCATTTCAAGATCTTTCCTCTAATCTACAAGGATTCTTCTTCTAAGAACTTATCTCTAATAACAATTATTGGAATTACAAGTGGGAAAGGTAAACTTCTGGGCAGGTGAATCAAAAGTTAAAACTTGAACCCATAAAAATTTTCACCTCTCATTCATCTTATGCATTCAATAGATAAACTACTATAACATGAAAAGTAAATACATCTAAAACATGTAAGCAATTAAAAACAATCACTTGACACTAGATATGATTACCCAAAAACCCTCCAAATGAGAAGGTAAAACTAGGGTGAGGATGACATGCACAAATCTTCACTACTGTAGTTATAAAGTGTAGCCAATTAGGGGTATAATGGTTTGACCATGAATCATGATCTGCCTTGTGAAAGGCTTGCCCTATTAAAGGCTTACAAAGACTATTAAGTCCCACCTTGTTAGAAGATTTCAACACTCTATTAGAAGTGTACTTGGTTAAAGGACTTTTGATCACTCACTTGTAATATCAACCTATTAAAGGATTTGATAAGGACTATTAGGACCACTCCACTTAGGAGATTTAACTAAAATCACCTATCAAAATATCTCAACATAGATCTTGTGTTTGGCTCTAGTTGCTTGATTAAATATCAAATCCATTCATTGTCCTTCTTGATCCTCTTTGATCTGATATAATAATTGTTGTATCCTTCTATTTTTTGCTCTTCTCCAACTGATTCTACAATTCACTTTCACTGCTAAGTCACCTTGAATGCTCTATGAAAAAAATTGATCATTCGCCCCTTGTTATCCCCTATAACATGATCTCTTTCACTCTCTCAATTCATTATAATTTTTGGAGCTTCATCTTCCTTATAAAGACTTTGGTGGCTTAGGTTAGGTATGAATCTACAACTAAAATTCAAC
Organism: Cupressus sempervirens; assembly: GCA_028749045.1. Classification (NCBI taxonomy): domain Eukaryota; kingdom Viridiplantae; phylum Streptophyta; class Pinopsida; order Cupressales; family Cupressaceae; genus Cupressus; species Cupressus sempervirens. Next base: position 116,790,457 of record CM053792.1, on the reverse strand, counting down.
CTTTTTTCCACTTAACTCTTCCTATTTTTTGATTGGTTGCATGCAAATACATAGGGATTTTGTGAATAGATTCATCCTTAACTTTAAACAATCAAAATCTAACCTTAGGTTGGCTTGAAAATGGTTTACATAGTTGTTTGTGCAATTAACAACCAATATGTCAAATCTATTTTACTCAACTCTTGAAATTACTAATGCTTTGTATATACTTTAATTTTGTTTTTGACTTTGCACCTAAACCACTTAGCTCCTACTATTTACTTGGCACTTGAATCACTCAGCATGGTCTATCTACTCCACACTTGAGTGACTTAACACTCATTGAAACTTAGCATGGTCTTGTAATTATAGATTATATTCAACATGCATTGCTAATTCAACATGAATTAATTAAATGACTTAAGTGGTTTGACACTCAATTATCAAAACTAATCTAATATCAATAGTGATAAAAAATGATAAGCAGAGATTCTATTCCAAGATTTTAAAATTTATTAATTATTTTGATAAGGATAATAGGGCACTAAAAGATGTCAAGATAAATGTAGATAAGATAAAGAAATTTATGATCACTTTTCTAGAGATCATGGAGGCAATGAATGAGAAGAAGAATTTCTTTATTAATTCTTATCCTGAAAAGGCTAGAGAGATTATGAAAAAAATATCTTTTACCCTTGTAGTAGGATCAAGACAACTAGTTGTTTAGAGGAGACTTGGCTACAATATCATTAGGAACAAAGCACATGAAATTGACAAGGGTAAATAGATACTTGGATCAACTAATGTTGTTTTGGAGGAGAGGCCTGATGAACCAAAGCCCAAGAGGAAAAAGATTGAAGAGAAATAGGTTCCCCAAATAGAGGAGTAGTCACCTACTTAGTCCCCATTGCATGTAGGAGATGAACAACTCACTAAGTTGTAGATGGAGAAATTAGGATCTCAAGGAGGAGTTTTTTATTACTATCATATAGTTGGAAGAAGGAAGTCCTCAAGAGCCTCCCATGCCTAGCTTGAAATTAACTATTTCTAATTATAGAGGAAGGGAATTGGACCCTATTGTAGAACAAGCTAGTCATGAATTTCTTTTTGATGACAACTTTGTTAAATCAAGATCCTTTTATCAATTTGCATGGAGAACCAATATTGAATTCTTTGAAGAAATATGCAATAAGAAAAAAGAAGAGCATTGTAAGATGGAAAAGGAATCCATAAAATACCAAATAAAAGATGAGATGGTACAAGAGTTTAAAATTTTGACCCCTAAAGAGGAAAGAAAAATGATAAAATCATCAAGGGTCTTGCTTCTACCAAATTGGGACATTGCAGATACAATGGTTTTTAACTCTATTAACAAGAAATTAAATGTAGATGAAAAGGTGAAAAAAGAGATAAGAGGTTCCAAACTTAGTGAAGATCATTTTGCATTAGTTATTTGCTCTATGAGAAGAGGATCCAAAGCTAGTTCCTCTCATCTAGATGATACTAATTTGATGGGAAACTTAATTGTAAACAGGGTAGAGGATACTCCAAATGAGGATGCTATAGAGCTAAATGTTGGAACAACCAACCTCACCCTAGCCATAGCCTTGAGGGAGAAGTAAGAAAAATTAGAGCTACAAGAAAAATATGAACAAACTCTAGTAGCTTAGAATAAAGAAGTGCAAAAGAGAATATAACTTGAGAATAAGGTGATGGGTCATGAAGGATAGTCTAGCAAGCCTAGAATTACTTATCCTCATCTATAGTGGATCCTTTTAAATCCACTCCTCTTATAGAAATTCCAGATATGCCACAAAGACCTCAATATTATACTATAGATCATTTTGAGGAAAAAAAGAGAAAACTATCAAAATTGCACGTGGAATCAGATATCCAATATGAGGATAAATTGAGAAAAGAAATAATGTATTTGGTTGATAAAATTTGTTGGCCTATATCCTATGAACAATCAAAAAAGGTAATAAACTTATGGAATGAGCTAAAAGGAAATGAGGAGGCCTTGAAGCCAATTGTCAATAAATGGAACATCAAGGATAAAGATGTCACTCTCTTATGCTTTTTAGTTTTTAGTTTGCCCTGTGAATAGATAGAAAAGACTTTTCACTTGATTGATGATCTCTCTGAGTTTAATGATAAAAGAATTGCATTATAAAGGAGAATCATTAATTATCTTGCAAATTATAAGAGTATAAATTTTGGACTCTTCCCCAAAGCCTTGGATAAGAAGACAAATCAAAAGATAAAGAAGAATGGGCCCAAGAATTAGATGATCTATTGTGCCTTAGGATAAATAGGTCATAAATGAAAAGGGACATGTATGGTGGGAAAATACAACATAAGAAGTCGTAAAAGTGAAAATATTTTATGATTCTTTAAGATAATATTTTATTGAAATAGATTAATTGGGAGAGTATTTGATGAAGAAACAACATGCAATTTCGAGTTTTAACTAGCTAGATGACACACTCTTTGACAACTAGATGGTAGATTTTGTACATGCAAAGTAGTTAGTGATTGGTGAAATTGATGATAATGAAATAGACCAAGATAATTTAAAAATAATGGATGCCTCAGTCAATGAAGAAGAAGATGATGGTACACGACCAAATACAAAGTTTTAAACTGATGACATGGTAGCAAGAGAGTCAAATGTAACTATCAATTTGTTAGTACAAGATGTAATGGATGAAGAACATTAGGTTTAGCTTAGCTTTCAAATATTAGAATAGGTCCCATCACATGAAATTCCAATGATCACATACTCTAAGGAATGAAAATCATGACAAAACCAATCACTAACTCCTCAAAAGTGGTCCCTATAAAAAGAATATTCATGATGCAAATCATTTTGTTGCACCGAGTTTTTTCTTTTATGACAATAATATTGTAAAATATCTTTCTGTCTTAAGGACAACTATCAATACTCTCCAAGCCTAAAGCTTGTTACATCTCACAATATATAAGTGAGATTCCAAGGCTAGAGAAAGGGTCTAAACATTTGTTCAATTTTAGTTTTTTCTAGTTTTATTTCAGTCCAATTTTCTAGATGCCAACTTTGTTATGTATTTTCTTTGCAATTTTCAGAATATATTGACTGTCCAGGATGATGGGGTCTTGTCTTGAGTTGTTTTGAGTATTACACAATGTTATATAATTTTAAAAGAAGATTTATACAAAGATAATTCAGCACCATATTTATTTTGTTTGAAACCTATCTCCATTGTTATTGACTAGTTATTTAGAGATTGTTATAAGCTAATTGAGAATGATAATATGATTGGTGAAATGGATGGAAGTGATATTATCATCTTACCTCATAAAGGAAGAAATGAGAATCAGGTATATGATAAAGGTAAGAAGTTTTTTTTAAGTTTGGTGGCCCAGGGTCATCATTTCTATAGTTTTAGAGTAGTTTTCTTGCTTTCAATAAAGTTGTTCAAGTGAAAGTTTTGTAGTGGTCTACTTCTTCCAGAGATCCAAATCCTTTCCATTCCCACAAGGGACATGCATCCCCATACAAAACCACTAATCGGACTCAAAATTGAAGTCTTGATTTTGAGTACCATTCTAAATTTTGAGTCAAATTGAGCCCATGTAAGTGCTTTCATGCATGTGTATCTGGCTATCATTTCAAGGGATATGAGGTGTTCTATGTTTCTAACACCTTGCATTCATTATATATGCATAACATAATGATAAATTATCATTCTAAATTATTTTGTGAAGTTTCAAATAGTGAAAGAAAGCCTAGTTTGCAATTGAATATCTTGCACCCAAATAAATTTCATAACTCACCACTTTGGGAGTTTCTAGTATGTATATTAGAGGACCTATGTTTATGTTTTCAAATCATTGCAATATGTTTTGAGTAGGCTTTGAATACATCAAATTTGGTTGTTTATTGTTATCATACCAATGAATATTTCTCAAAATGATGGGGACATAACCCAAGAACAGAATGGACACAACAAAAAAGGGAAATTATATTAACTGAGAAAATAAGCTAGTACAAATAGTACAGAGAAAATAAACTTCAGAACATGCCCTAAGGGCTTACAATAGCATAAATCTAGAGATAATTTCTCCTTTTAGAACCTCCTCTCAAACTCCACTCCGAACTGCCTTTTACAATGCCAAAAATCTCCTTAAATAGATCCCAGAGGGTTAAGGACTAGGAGTACATTCTAGAAAGTGCTAGTAGGCATCCACCGACCAAATAGAAGGTTCCAGAAGCTGCGTTAGAGGTTGGTGCAAATCTAGAAGAATCCAAAAATGCTAATCGAACTTTCGGGAGACATAACTTTTGAATCGTAGCTCTGATTGATGAACTGTTTACATTTTCAGAAAGCTCTCGAAGCGCTCTATGGCCTTATGGAGGAGTTTTGCTCATCCCCCATTTTTTGGCCCTTTTCGAGGTCATTTAATGCCCCTAACCTGACTTCAAAGCATTCTTAGGAAGCCTCCAAAACCCGAAAAACTACAATAACTTTCAAACCATGGGGCCTTTTGACCTAATTCTTTTTTTGGAATACTCTAAATCACAATTACATTCATCTGGCCAATTCACACCTTCTTGGTCACCAAAATGATAGCCAAATTGCATGCTCCTATTTTTTTAGGATTTTCAAACACACTGATAGTGGAACTATGAGAGTTGGAACCTTTATTTGACCCAAATGGGTATCCAAAAATGAAAACACATGAAATAGAAACTAAGTCTAAGTAAATTTTTTTGGGTGACACAGGATTGCCCTTATACCTCTAAATGCTCCTGCATCAGACACCTAGGGTAGATTGAAAAGTGACCCTGTCATTTTATGGATGGTAGAGGAAATCCCAAATGGGAAACCTCAACTGCTGAAATCCAAGTTGAGTCCTCAATCGATCGTCCTTTCCATTTGACCAAATACTATTCATACTGCCTGTTGCTGGTACTCCTACCCATACAATGATCTAAAATATCTTCTATTTCCACCTTCTTAGAAGTAGGAATTGGACATGGCTCTAACACCAGCTCATCATCTGCACCATCATCATGATACTTTGTTAAATTTGCAATGTTGAAAATGGGAGAAATGTGAATACCATCTAGCAGCTCCACTTCATATGCATTTCTTGAGTCATGTTTCTTCAAAATTTTTCAAGGGGCAAATTTCTTCATTTTTAGTTTATTGTAAGTACCGGCTGGAAATCTTTCTTTTCATAAGTGCACCATGACTAGATCCCCTACTTGGAATTCCTTATGTCTTCTCCTTTGATCAGCCCTAGCTTTATACTCTTGATTCATCTTGGTAATGTGTGCTTGAACCTCCTCATGTAGATGCTTGATATGTTTAGCAAATTCTTTTGCTTCAGCACTTGTCCTCTCCCCTTATTCTATCTTTCTGAATTCTGGTGCAGTCCTTGGGCTAGTCCCATATACAATTTGGAATGGTGATTTTCCAATACTCCTATTTATAGAGTTATTATAAGAAAACTCTGCCTGTGGTAAAATCAAATCCCATCCCTTGGGCTTATCCCCAACTAAACATCTCAGCAAATTGCCCAAACTTCTATTTACCACTTCTGTTTGACCATCAGTCTGCAAGTGATGTGTGGAACTGAATTTTAGGTTTGTTCTCAACTTCTTCCACAATGTCCTCCAGAAATACCCCACAAATTTAGTATCTATATTAGAAACTATACTCCTTGGAAGACCATGTAGTCTTACCACCTCTTTGAAAAACAAGTCTGCAATATGGACAGCATCGTGAGTTTTGTGGCACAGAATGAAATGTGCCATTTTGGAGAACCTATCAACCACCACGAATACTGAGTCATTACCCCTTTGTGTCCTTGGCAATCCAAGAACAAAATCCATACTTATGTCCTCCCATGCCCTTGATGGAACAGGCAACGACTGATATAGACCAATATTGTGACTAAACCCCTTGGCAACTTGACAAACCTGGCAGCTTTGTATGAACTTCTTCACATCCTGTGAAACTTGAGGCCAAAAATTTTGTTCTTTAAGAATTGCAATGGTCTTATCTCGACCAAAATGTCCTACCATCCCTCCACTGTGTTTCTCCTTAATCAATTTTCCCTCATGGAACTCCTTGGAATGCACAATTGACTACCTTTGAACAACATGCCATCCTGTATCAAATATTCTAACCACTTGGTTCTATCTACAGAAATGGGAGCTTTCCATGCTTCAACAAAATCAGGATCCTCAGGGTACAAATTTTTGAGTTCCTCAAACCCAACTACTTCAACCTGCATTACTGTAAGCAGTGACTATCTCCTACTTAGTGCATCTGCAACCCTGTTAGATTTTCCACTTCTATGCTTCAACAAAAATGTATAACTCTGCAAGAATTCTACCCACTTCATATGCCTCTGATTCAATTTACCTTGGCTATTTCGGTACTGTAATGCCTAATGATTAGTATACAAAACAAATTCCTTTGGCAATAAATAATGCCTCCATTTCTTTAAGGGATGAACTATTGCATAGAACTCTTGATCATAAACATAATACTTCTTCTTTGCATCATTCAATTTTTCACTAAAATATGCAATAGGCTTACCTTCTTGGCTTAATACAGCCCCAATAGCACTGCCACTAGCATCACAATCAACCTGGAACACTTTTCTAAAATCTGGAAGTGCCAACACAGGCTGTTCTGTCACCTTCTTCTTCAGCAATTCAAAACTTCTCACAACTGTTGCAGTCCATTTGAACTCTTTTCTATCCCCTCTTATTGTATCAATTAGGGGTACACATATGCCACTAAAATTCTTAATAAACTTCCTGTAAAAACTAACCAGACCATGAAATGATCTTACCTCAGTAGCAAACCTTGGAGTAGGCCATTCCAAGATGGCTTTTACCTTCTCTGGATCCATTTTGAGACCTTCGGGTGATATAACAAACCCCAAATAGACTAACTCCCTTTTTGTAAAGACACACTTCTTTAGATTAATTAATAGTTTTTCTTCCCTTAGCCTTTCAAGGAAACTACAATTATGCAGTAAATGTTCTTCCAAAGTGTTGCTGAAAATTAAAATATCATCCAAATAGACAATAACAAATTTTTCCAAGAACTTCTTAAGTACCTCATTCATGAGCTACATGAAGGTGCTTGGGGCATTCGTCAATCCAAGGGCATGACTAACCACTCATAAAAACCCTCCTTGGTCTTGAAGGCAGTTTTCCACTCATCTCTTTCTCGAATCCATATCTGATGATAGCCACTCTTCAGATCTATCTTTGTGAAGTACTAAGCTCCACTCAAGAAGTCCATAAGATCATCCATCCTTGGCAAAGGAAACTGGTACTTGATGGTTATCCTATTTATAGCTCAAGAATCTGTACACATCCTCCACTCTCCATCCTTCTTTGGTGTGAGTACTGCAGGTACTGCACATGGACTCAGGCTCTCTCGAATCAAGCCCTTCTTCAATAGCTCCTAAACCTGTCTATTTAGCTCCTCTATTTTAGTAGGAGTCATCCTGTGAGCAGCCTTGTTAGGCAAACTAGCTCCTAGAATCAGATCTATCTGATGACTGATTTGCCTTACTAGTGGCAATCCATCTAGAACATTATCAGAGATAATATCTCCAAACTCCCCTAGTAAATCTAAAACTTCAAATGGTATTTCACTTCTACCTTCTTTATCTTTCCTAGGAATCAAAGCATAGCACATATGTTGATGTTTCATGCCATCTAAAAACTTCCTTCCATCAACAAGACAAATCCTAGCACTGCTACATACCTTTTCACCTTCCTTTTTCATGGGCTTCAATTTGTGGTGAACTTCATCCTTTGTCAGAGAGTATGTGTTTGCATGTCTGTCATGTATTGCATGTCTATCAAACTGCCATGGTCTACCCAACAATAGATGGAAAACATCCATCGAAATACCATCACAAAGAACTTCATCATGGTAACTCCCAATTTTGAATTTTACTACACATTGTTCACTTACCAGGACCTTATGATCATCTTTTACCCAAGAAATCCGATAGGGCTGGGGATGTTTCTCCGTCTTGAGCTTCAGCTTAGAGACCATCTCTTCTGATACCAAGTTATCAGTGCTACCACCATCAATGATCACATCACAACATTTATCCTCACACTGGCATCTGGTATGAAACAAACTCCTCCATTGTCTTGGTTCATTCTCACCACTTAGTAGGACTCTTTCATTTACCAAGGTCTCTCCTCTTTTTGCATCCTCTGAATGTGATGATTGTGCATCCTCATCCACATGAGCAACCCTATCTTGGCCCTCAGTTCTCCTATCTGTCCTTCCTTGTTGTTGAGGGCATTCAAAGGCACGATGACCTTCTTCATTGCAATCGAAATAGGTACCATGAAAGCCTCCTCTTCCTTGTCCACATCCCCTACCTCTTCCTCTCTAATTTCCAAAGTCTTGATCGTGGGAGCAGTTGAAACCCTCATTCCTCTGGTTCTTGCTAGTACCCTCATCTTCATTTTTCTTTTGAGTTTCGTTACGACCTCTAGATGATCGACCGCTTCCCCTTCCTCCTTGACCGCACCCTCTTTGTCTTCCTTCAAACCTCTTATTCAGCTTCTCTTCAACTCATAGGGCAAGCTAGTATGCCTCTTAAACACTGGTCATTCTTACCGGACTTAATTCCTCCTGGATGCTAGGTCGCAACCCACTGAAATAATGAGCAACCTTCTCCTTATTTGCTTCTGCATATCCCGCTCTAATCAAGAGTCGGTAAAACTCCTCTGTATATTCTTGGACTGATCTTCCTACTTGCTTTAACACATGCATCTTCTTAAATAGATCCAACTCATAGTCTACAAGAATGAACTGCTTCTTCAATTTGTCCACCATGCGATCCCATCTTGTGATCTTCTCCTTTCCTCTTCTATTTCTTTCCAATTGAACCTCTTGCCACCATATTTTGGCATGGCCTTTCAATTTGGCCTTTGCAAACTTAATCCTATCTGGGTCCCTGATATCCTCATACTCAAAGTACTCTTCCAATTCATTGATCCAATCGATCAACTCATCTGGTTTCAGATTTCTTGAAAATACAGCCACTTCAATTATGGGTCTTTTCCCAAACTTAGTAATGGCTCTAAAAAGCCTTTCCTCTGCATGATTCAAAACTTCCCCATCAAGTTCCTCTTCTGGTCCCATTACTTCTTCTTCATTGTCATCCTCACTATTGTCACCAACGGCAACATTTGCTCCTCTATGGAGCTCCTCTTGCAATGCCTCAACCTGCCTTTGGAGGGCTCTAACCTCCTTAGGATTAATAGCTCTGGCCCTTCCACCATGCTCTCTTCATGGAGGCATCTTCTAACTGAAAACCACAACCACATAGTCCTGGTGCAAACTGCCTCACAGTCAGCGCTCGGTCTACACACTTAGGAAAACCCGCTCTGATACCACTTGATGGGGACACAACCCAAGAACAGAATGGACACAACAGAAAAGGGAAATTATAATAACTAAGAAAATAAGCTAGTACAAATAGTACAGAGAAAATAAACTTTAGAACATGCCCTAAGGGCTTACAATAGCATAAATCTGGAGATAATTTCTCCTTTCAGCACATCCTCTCAAACTCCACTCTGAACTGCCTTTTACAATGCCAGAAATCTCCTTAAATAGAACCCAGAGGGTTAAGGACTAGAAGTACATTCTAGAAAGTTCTAGTAGGCATCCATCAACCAAATAGAAGATTCCAGAAGCTGCATTAGAGGTCGGTGCAAATCTAGAAGAATCCAAAAACGGTAACCAAACTTTCGAGAGACATAACTTTTGAACCGTAGCTCTGATTGACGAATCGTTTACATTTTTAGAAAGCTCTCAAAGGACTCTATGGCCTTATGGGCAAGATTCACTCATCCCCCATTTTTGGCCCTTTTCAAGGTCGTTTAATGCCCTTAACCTAAATTTGAAGCATTCTTAGGAGGCCTCCAAAACCTGAAAAACTGCAATAACTTTCAAACCATGGGGCCTTTTGACCTGATTCTTTTTCTGGAATGCTCTAAATCACAATTACATTCATTTGGCCAATTCACACCTTCTTGGTCCCCAAAATGATGGCCAAATTGCATGTTCCTATTTTTTCAAGATTTTCAAACACACTGATAGTGGAACTATGAGAGTTGGAACCTTTATTTGACCCAAATGGGTATCCAAAAATGGAAAAACATGAAACATAAATTAAGTCTAAGTAGATTTTTTTGGGTGACACAGGGTTGCCCTTATACCTCTAGATGCTCCTGCACCACAAAATTATGAGAAGCCCTGCTTGACCAATTGTAACTTTGACCCAATTGACCAAAATGAGAAAATTCCTCCTACATTTTATTCTAGGGGTTAGATAGATGATATTTTCCTAATTTTTGATGGAAATGTATTTGAATAGTTTTAAAGATGATTCCAAATGCAATTATGAAGTTTTACTAGTGTCTAAAAGTGTAGATTAATTGGTACCCCTATTTGGCATGTCCTAACTCTAAATCCATGATAGGTGAGAACAAATGGATTGTACCACTATCTTCAACTTTAAAAATAGTATGGAAGTTTTCAAGTCTTGATGAACTAATCTATGCACTTTTCCAAGTCGATTCTATTTGTTGAAATCATTGTTCTACTAATGTTCCTAGCTCTACAATTTCGAGTACCCAAATTTAAATGCTTGCCAAATTTTCCCACTTGTTCATCAAGAGCCCAAATCATAGATTCATAATCTCCTCATGAATGTAAACTAATTCCCCAGCTTTCAATCACTCAAATGCACATTTGACCTATTTTAAATGACAAAAAAAAATGCATTTTCTATTTCTAAAAGGGTTGCCTGTAGGAAATTTTTTTAAAAGGCTACATTGACAACGAATATCTTTTACCTATTTTTCATCATGAAGTATAAGTTTTTAAAATGATAGTGTATAGGATAGAGAAAAGGAATACATATTTTTAGGGATTAGTTAGGTGATTTGTTTACTTTCTAAGGCCAATTCCTGGGCTCCTCAACACAAAATTGGACAGTTTGAAATTGGACAAATTGTATTCATGTAGCTCAGGGAGATTGATAAGTAAATTCCATAGGAGTCAGGCATTTGAGTTTTCATTTTTTTTCGCTAGATCACTTTGTGACCTAGCTTGGCCTAAAAAATGTCATGTCTTTGTCAAGAGAATTAGTAGCTTATTATTTAAATTATATCAAGATTTAAATAATAGTGCTTAAAATTGGATTAAGCATGTAGTGAAAATCTTAACAGTTCTTCAAGATCTTGTTGGATAAAGCTTCCAAGTGCAAAGCATATGTTAATCTTGAATTAATGTGTTAAAACATTTTGGCATTGATTTATTCCTCATTTTGAGTGGGCATGAATTCATTTTTAAGCTACTTTTAAATGAGAATTTGTCAAGTTTGGAAAGGGGCATAGATGGGCCACATTATACCCTTTACCAGCACATAAATATATGGTCTAGAAATATTATATTCACTCATTTATGTTTTCAAATGAAGGTTCCTCCAACACTTGAATTTTTTTTTCTAATTGCATGTAAAAAAAAACTTAAGGAAACAATCATCTAGTACAATGATCATTGTGAAAATGTCTTGCTTCATAATTGAAGTTATTAATGAGTGGCATGGAAAGTATTGTGTGACATTTTCCAAGCCATTGGAGAGGCTTAATTGAGGATGAAAATGACAAATAAATCTTGTGCGAATACAATGGATGGTATTAATAGGGAGAACAAATCTGGGTTAGCTCAAGTTTACAATTGCCAAGTGGATTGTGATGAAGCATCAAAGTTACTCATGTAGCATGTTTAATCATGCTTTAGTATGACCAATTTCATAGGAAAAGTTCAAGGAAGATGTGTTCATGCACTAAAAAACATTAGATAATGCTAATTTGTGGAGAAGATTTGAATCATTCCATAGCAATATGAATGGTTAATGAAGATGGTTGTGTGAAGCTCAAACTCATCTAATCTAGTGGAGAATGTGCAAGGTATCAAAGAAAATAATGTTCAAATAAAAGTGGTAGTATTAAAAACAACACTTAATTTGGACCTACACGAGTTGAATCTACCCAAAGCCTAGAGTTAAACTCTGATGTAGGAGCATCCTGGGTGTAAGGGAAATCTTGCATCATCCAAAAAAAATATTTTAGTTTTAGTCTTTTCTATTTTAATAAGGACTAGTACATAGGGTTGTTACTATTTATGGGAGCTTTTTATTTTTAGTATATTTTTCATATGAGCTTGGAATGTTCTCATTTTCTAAAGGAAGGTTCATTTTAGAGATATAAGCCTACCATACAAATCTCATTGCTCTAGCTTAATTATCAGAGAAGTTATTGTTGATTTTTAGTGGAAAATAATTTATCAGAGATGTATTTGGCTAACTCTATGTGTATTGTTAGGGTTTTTTGGCCCTAGGTATTAAGTTTGATCATCTAGAACCTTCCCAAGTGGCATATAACTACCTATTTAAGAAAGGCCCAAACATTGTTTAGGACAGCTCTGGGTGATAGTCTGCAACACTATCTTCCAAATTACTATAATGAAGGAACCCATTTGGGTTAGCATATTGTAACTGAAAATTCTATAATTCCACATTTTTGGTAATAATAAGTAGTCCATATTTTTTTCTCACATTTTTTGTTTTTTCTTTGTTTCTATTATGAATTTTCATTATTAAGGGGAGTCCCCTACATCAAACTCACAATGGTATGATGGGCCATTCTAGAAGTTGCCAAGGTGGGCAAGTCTACAAGATTGAGTCATAGGTTCATCTAGTTTTTGTGTGAGTTATAGGTATGTATGTAAAATACAAAATGGGAGTCATGGTATAAAAATTGATGGTCTACAAGTCAGTGAGAACGATTCTCATCATTTCCAATTTCTAAAAAGACCATCATTAAATGAGATTTTCCATGAAGTTTTTCTTCTTTAAAACCACTTCATGATTTTATTTGGATGTCTAGTTCCACCTTTTTTTTTTTGGATTTGTCCCAATATCCATGATTTTTAGCACAAGGATTCTAGGATCATTGCATACATCCCTAAGATGTCTCACAAAAGTAGAAGAAGTAAGCACTAGAGACATGGAGAATGAATGTGATAGCAAGGTTGCCAATGCATAACTTAAGGCAAGTAAAGTTTTAAAGGGCCTTCTCAACTCATTTTTATTCCCAAGCAGAAACCACTTGAGTGGCAGGAGAAAATTCCTTACTACATGGTAGAATCAATGGAAACTAGATCATGAATGTAGTCTAATATGCAAACACAAGGAGTTGTATAAAACTTAAAGATTTAAAGAAATTTTACCCACATGTACCTTGTCAAGACCTTTGGATACATTTTTATATGAGAGGGAAAACATTCAAATTGTCAAAGGATTGACATCTTTTGACAAAGAGACTCTCCCCTATGGGGCCCTTGGCCAACAGATGGTGCCTATGATGAAATTTTGATTAATCTTTCTTATTGACTTGGATGACTAGACCTAAGAAGTGACAAATCAAAAGGTAACATGTCACATGAGTAGAGGCAAATGTTGAGTTTGGAAAGCTTAAGATATGTAGTTACAAAGTTATTGGAGTTACAAAGTTACAATAAATTGTAGGATAGAGAGTCTCCTAAAATAAAGCTCTAAAGATACATAGACTAGGAGATTAAGAATTTCATTATATAGGTTTTCCAAAGTTACAAAAATTGTGACATTGTGAGACCAAAATTTCAGTATTGTGAAGTTATAGTCAAGGTGTGTGGGTCCCACTTGGGTAAGTTGGCCAATGAAGATTTGAGACATGGAAAACAGGTGGCAGGATGAATAAGGTGAGATAAAAATTCTTAGATATTAGAATCAAATATTCTCTCAAAATTGAGTGCTCACCTTTAGATTCAAAATTTTTAAATAAACTTGGATTATTTCAGAAAATTTACACTCTATGAAATTTTACATTTTTTCAAACATTTAAAATCTTTTGTTTGTGAGCAAGGGCCAAAATTTTCAAGTGCACACTAGGGGAGTCATTTTTCTCTGAAATATGGAGTGTAATATACCATTGGAAAGGGAAGAAGATGAAGCTTTCAGATTTGTAGTCAAAATATGTGCAACTCATCAATGGTGAAATATATAGGTAGATTTGTCAAATCAGGGGCATTCTCAATAGAACAAGTTTTTTTAATGATGAAGCTTTAGATTTAGCATGGAAGGAAAAATAAATGCTTGTCTTTTGGCATGAGTTTTACCACTAACTTAGTCTCCTCTTACAAATTAGTTGTGCTTTCCATTATTTTCAAGATATTTTGATCACATTGTAGAGGCAAAATGATGAGATCTAATTTTTAATTGAGGAAGTGGCATAGTGCAAGGTAGGAGAATCCCCAAAGGAGATGTCCTAGTCCCCACCTATATAACCACATAGTTGAAACACAATGGCAAGAAACAATAATTCAAGATCTGATATAAAATTACATTTCTTGATTCATAGATATATATAATTGATTAAATGCAATATGCCTAGCTATAATGCCTTCTAGGTTAGGGCCAAATACAAAATGAAAAGTACAAGATTAGTTCTAAAAGATCCAACAAGATCCAAATTACAACAAATCTCAGCTAATCTAGATATACAAATTGATAAGAACACCAAGAAGAATCCACACTTGTACCTATAGGTCCACAAAGAGATCCTCTAGTTCCTAAGCTACAACTCTAGGTCTTCAAATTTACATCTATCGTTCCTACCATCCCAACTCAAATAATGACTAAAAGACTCTAAAAGATCCCTAATTATACCAATCTAAGCTAAAAGTCTTCCTAGAACACAAATATAAAAAAATACATAAATTAAATTCCACAAGTTGGCCTGCAACAGCAATTAAATGTCCAAAAATTGATATCTAAGTAAAACTGTTATATCTCCTAGCTCCAATTGAATTAGAACTCATTCTTTGAATAATAGGTAGAAATTTAGATCCTATACATCCCCTTAAATTTAAAAAGGCTGATGCCCTAAGGAAAACTACACATCCATCCTAAAAGTCACACACAATAGACTATTGTACAAAACTGCTAGGAGTTGATACTCTAGGAGAGTTGCCATATCTCCCAACCTATAATGAATTAGGAATTTTCCCCCTATTCAAACCCTAAAGTGGATAGATTCTCACTCATTAAGGATAATTAGTTATATGATCTTCAATAGGAACCTAGAAACTAAAGAAAACATTGTTCCAACAACAAGGTAAAAATAGTTCAAAATTCAACTCAATCCATCCAATCTCTATGAAATCATGAGTAAAGGTTCTCCAATGTGTCTCCAACACATCCTTAACCATGAAAACATAACTACATCAAAATCCAAGATTGATGCTCCTCAAAACTTAACCAAAATCCCTCAAAACATGCAGGATTACAGGAAAGCCTAGGATGATCCTGCATTAGACACCTTGGGTTCAAAAACATGTTTTAGTGACTAGAAGAACATATTTTGAGATTCAACAAATAAATACCAAGCTATTTCTTCACATAAATGTCCTCCAATTCTTCAAATTGCACACTCTTTCCCTTATTTTTCTTATTCTTCTTCACATCCACCACATGTATTCCATAGGTCTACTTTCCATGCTGATCTCGAACCTTCTCAGAATCTGCCAACTCAACTCGGCTTCCAATACTCAAGTTCTTCCTACCAAGCTCTTCATTTTGCAAATATTTTGAGATTAAACACATAAATACCAAGTTATTTCTTCACATAAATGTCCTCCAATTCTTCAAATTGCACACTCTTTCCCTTATTTTTCTTCTTCTTGTTCACATCCACCACATGTGTTCCATAGGTCTACTTTCCATGCTTATCTCCAACCTTCTCAGAATCTACCAACTCAACTCAGCTTCTAATACTCAAGTTCTTCTTACCAAGCTCTTCATTTTGCAAATGAATCAAGAAAAATTTTCTACCACCTTTCTCAATAGTAAACACATTCCTAACATAATCATGCACAACCCTACAATCATACTACCAAGGTCTACAAAGTAATACATGACAACTGTTCATATCCATAATATCACACAACACTTGATCCTTACACTACTCAATATGGAAATTAAAAAGGAATTGCTCCCTCATTTCCAAAGCATGCTCACCTTGCAACTAGGCAATCCTATAAGGATAAGGATGTCTCATTCTCTTCAAACCAAGTTTCTGAACCATCTCTTTAGCAACAAGGTTATCAATTCTACCACCATCCATAATCACCTTATAGATTTTGCCACTAGCCTTACAATAAGTCTTGAACAAACTAGTTCTCCTCAACAAGAATCCAATGTCCTCTCACCAAGTAGTGCTCATTGAGCCAACAAACTCTCTCATTGCTCAAGCTAACTACCCTAGGCTTCAACCTCATTCACAATAGTAGTTGTCCTACCAATGAGACATTCAAAAGATCTATGTGCTTTTTGACCACACTTGAAATAATTACCTTTAAAACCACCTCCATCTATCATCCCTTTCTATTCGACAAATTTTAGTTCACCTTCTACTTTTGGTTTAGCTTGTGCTAAACTATCCTGCTTCTCCTTCCCTTGGGAACTACGTTGATTCTTCCTTTTTAGTTTCTACTCTACTCTCAAAGCATATTGATAAGAATCTTCAACTAAGGAAATATTCAGCATACCAACATCATCCTGAATATTGAATCTCAAACAATTAATATACTAAGCTACCTTCTCTTTTCATAATTCTCTATGCCTATATTGAATAATCAACTTGTAGAACTCCTCTGTATAATCTGTCATAGTCATATCCTTCTATTTTAGATTCTAAAACCTTTTAAATAACTCAAGTTCATAATTAGTAGGAATAAACTTAGCCTTCAACTTAGTCACCATCAATTTCCATCTAGTGATCTTCATTTTACCTTCCTCTTCTCTATCTCTTTGTAGTTCTTTCCAACATAGAGTAGCATGTCCCTTTAGCTTAGTTTGTGCAAACCTTACTCTGAGTGGATCCTTAATATCCTCAAGCTCAAAGTAGTCTTCCAATTAACCAATCCAATCAATTGGGTCTTCAAGATTCAAAGTACCTAAAAAATTAGAAACCTCCATCTTATAATTCAACTTCAACTAAGATCTAGGCCTAGCAAACTGACCAGCCCTAGTTCCAATAGGTATCTCCACACAATTAGTTCTATCCTCACTCCTAGATCTAGTAGCTTCAAAGTCTTCAAAAACTTCCTCATAAATTTCTTCAGAACTGACATGTCTAGGTACACCACCTAAACTACTTACAATTTTAGCAACAATGTCACTCTTCATCAATGCAATCTCAGATTTGAACTCTACTCTCATCTTCTCTAAGATCTGTTCTTCTAAAATATCACTAAGATTATAAATTTCCCTAGGGGCCAATCTTCTTGAGGCATCCCCCAAAATTTTAGCAAATCCTAAGAAACAAATTCACTAATCTAGAAGATCAATTAGTCATAATATCAACCTTCTTCAACCCAAGTCCTGGTGCAAACTACCTCAGCTTTGGTGATCTATCTACACACTTAGGAACAACCTTCACTCTGATACCAACTAATGTAGTCTAAGGTAGGAAAATCCCCAAACAAGATATCCTAGCTCCCAGCTATATAACCCCATAGTGGAAACACAATAGAAAGAAACAACAATGCAATATCTGATACCAAATTACATTTCTTGATTCATAGATATAGATATATATATATATATATATATATATATAATTGATTACATGGAATATGCCTAGCTGTAAGGTCTTCTGTGTCATGACCAAATACAAATAGAAAATTATAAAATCAGTTATGAAAGATACAACAAGATCCAACTTACAACCAATCTTTTCTAGTTCAAATACATAACTAGATAAGAATACCGAGAAGAATCCACACTTGTACCAACAGGTCCACCAAGAGATCCTCTAGTTTCTAAGTCGTAGCTCTAGCTCTTCAAATTTTCATCTATCCTTCATACCATACCAACTCAAATAATGAATGAAAGACTCTAAAAAACCCCTAATTATACTAGTCTAATCCACAAGTTGGCCCAAAACACAAATTAAATACAAACACATAAATTAAATGCCACAAGTTGGCCTATAACAAGAATTAATGTCCATAAATTGATATTCAAGTAAAATCATGATATCTCCTAGCTTTGATTGAATTAGAACTCATTCTTCAAACTCTAGGTAAAAATATAGGTCCTCTACAATCCCTTAAATTCACAAAGGCTTCTTCCCCAAGGAAATGTGTACATCCATCTTCAAAGTCACACACAGTAGACTATCATACGAAACTACCAAAAATTTATACTTCGAGAGAATTCCCATATCTCCCAATCTATAATGAAATAGGACTTGTGCTCTTAAAAAAATATAGTAATCTAGGACTTCTAATCCTTGAAGTGTGTAGTTTCGCATTCATTAAGGATAATTAGTTAAATGGTCTGCAATAGGCACCCAGAATCCAAAAAGACATAGTTCTAGCAACAAGGTAAAAATAGCTCAAACTTCAACTCAATCCATCCAATTTATATGCAATCATGAGGAAAGGCTCTCCAATGTGCCTCCAACACATTCCTAACCACTAAAACATAACTCCACCAAAATCCAAGCTTGATGCTTCTCAACATTTAACCAAAATCCCTCCAAACATGTAGGATTGTAGGAAAGCCTAGGATGCTCCTACATAAGACACCCTAGGTTTGAAAAGATGTTCTAGTAACTAGAAGAACGTCATCTAAGATTGAACTCATAAATTGAAAACTAGTTCTTCACATACATTTTCTCCAAGTCTTCAACTTGCACACTCTTTCCCTATTTTTCTTCTTCTTCTTCACATTCACCACATGTGTTCCATAGGTCTACTTTCTGTGCTGATCTCCAACCATCTCAGAATCTACCAACTTAACTTGGCTTCCAATACTCAAGTTCCTCCTACCAAGCTGTTCATTTTACAAAGGAATCATGATAAACTTCCTATCACCTTTCTCAATAGTAAAAACATTCCTAAAACACCCATGCATAGCCATGCAATCATATTACCAAGGCCTACCAAGTAACACATGACAACTACTCATATCCACAATATCACACAACACTTTATCCTTATACTACCCAATTTGGAAGTCAACAAGGAATTTTTACCTCACTTTCAAAGCATGCACACCTTACAACCACCCAATCCTATAAGGATAAGGATGTCTCATTCTCTTTAGCTACAAAGTTATCAGAACTACCACCATCTGCAATCACCTTGTAGGTTTTGCCACCAAACTTACAACATGTCTTGAAAAAACTAGTTCTCTAACAAGAATCCAACATCCTCTCACCAACCAATACTTGCTAAGCCAACAAAATCTATCCTTGCTTAGGCTGACTACCTTGGGCTTCAACCTCATTCACAACAATAGCTATCCTACTAGTCAAAAATTCAAAAGCTCTATGCCCTTTATGGCCACACTTGAAATAATTACCTCTAAACCAACCTCCATCTATCCTCTTTTTCTATTCAATTGGTTTTGATTCACCTTCTACTTTTGGTTTAGCTTGTGTCAAACTATCATGCTTCTCCTTCCCTTGGAAACTACCTTGATTCTTCCCCTTTTAGCTTCTCCTCTACTCTCAAGGCATACTGATAAGCATCTTCAACTGAAGAAATATTTAACATACCAACCTCATCCTAAATATTTAATCTCAAACCATTAATATACTGAGCTACCTTCTCTTTTGACAACTCTCTATGCCTAGACCAAATAGTCAACTTGTAGAACTCCTCTATATAATCTTTCAAAGTCATATCCTTCTATTTTAGATTCTACAACCTTTTGAAAAACTCAATTTCATATTAAGTAGAAATAAACTTAGTCTTCAACTTAGTCACCATCAATTTGCATCTAGTGATCTTCATTTCACCTTCCTCTTCTCTATCTCTTTATAGTTCTTTTCACCAAAGAGTAGCATGTCCCTTCAGCTTAGTTTGTGCCAACCTTAATCTAAGTGGATCCTCAATATCCTCAAGCTCAAAGTAGTTTTTCAATTCACCAATCCAATCAATCAGGTCTTCAAGATTCAAAGTACGTCAAAAATTAGAAACCTCCATCTTATGCTTTAGCTTCAACTAAGATCTAGGCCTAACAAACTAACTAGCCCTAGTTCCAATAGGTCTCTACACATGATTAGTTCTATCCTCACTACTAGATCCAATAGTTTCAAAGTCTTCAAAAAATTCATAACTTCCTTCAGTACCCACATGTCTAGGTCCACCACCTAAAGCACTTACAATTTCAATAATCATGTCACTCTTCATCAATGCAATCTCAGATTTGAACTCTGCTCTCATCTTCTCTTAGATCTATTCTTCTACAATATCACTAAGATTAGCAATTTCCTTAGGGTCCAATCTTCTTGGAGGTATCTTTCAAAATTTTAGTGAACCCTAAGAAAAAAATCTACCAATCCAAAAGACCAATTAGTGTTAAGATCAACCTTCTTCAACCCAAGTCCCAGTGCAAACTAATTTAGCCTCAACAATCTGTCTACACACTCAGGAGAAACCTTCGCTTTGATACCACCTTATGTAGTGAAAGGTAGGAGAATCCCCAAAGAATATTTCCTAGCCTCTAGCTATATAAACACATAGTGGAAACACAATAGTAAGAAACAACAATGAAAGATCTGATACCAAATTACATTTCTTCATTCATATATATATATAACTGATTACATGTAATAAGCCAAGCTATAAGGCCTTCTGGGTTAGAACCAAATACATATAAAAAAACTATAAAATCAATTATAGAAAATCCAACAAGATCCAACTTACAACCAATCTCAACTAGTCCTGATACATAACTAGATAAAAATACCAAGAAGAATCCATAGTTGTACCCACAAGTCGACCACGAGATCCTCTAGTTCCTAAGCCCCAGCTCTAGCTCTTCAAATTTTCATCTATCCTTCCTACCATAAAAAAAAAAATAATGACTAAAAGACTCCACAAGACCCCTACTTATACCAATCTAAGCCACAAGTCAACCTAGCTCACAAATTAAATATAGATACATAAATTAAATGCCACAAGTTGGCCTGCAACAACAATTAAATATCTAGAAATTGATATCTGAGTAATTGTTAGAGTAAATAATTAATATTTAATTATTTATTCTATTGCTTAAGTTTACTTAGGTCATGCATTTATTTAATATTTTGTATTTAATGCATGTAGTGGTTAGTTGTTGACAACTCGGGAGTTTTCTCCTTTTTTAGCATATTCCACTTTTTGTGGATATGTGCTGAGTTGTCATTTTTGTCCTCTACCTCCTTCTAGCTTGTTCTACAAGCTTCCATGAGCTCTTTATATTCGGGCTCTCTCTCATTGTAACATATCAGAACATCGTGAAGCCATTTCTTATTGTAAATACATTTCTTATTGTGTTTGCATTTTTGGCTCTCATGTCCGTTTAGGGTTTTTGCCCGTGCTCCATGCTCCTCCCCTTTTATGGCTTCTCTTTGACAGGTTCGCATGCAGGTGATCTTGGCATCTTCGGAGTTGGCTTTCCTCAACTCCAACATGGTATCAGAGCCTTCCTGCTGCAGCTTCGTTGAAGAAATTTTGAAGCCGTGATTTGAAGTCACAAACCCTAGTTTGTTTGTGCAATTTTTCTTCAAATCAGAGGATCAGCGAATTTTCGGAGCACTTTGGGCCCAAACGGACATCACCATTGGATCCGGAAGGCCGTTTGCAGTCAGGATTCATATAAAACTTTTTGATTTCGGACACAGGGCAATTTTGGCGAATTTTTGAGGCCTCCAGGAGTCTGCCGTACGATCGTATGGACGCAGAGCGAAATTTTTTTAAAAAAAACGCTTTTTCGGCAGCGCCGCCGCCGCGCCACCGCCGCGCCACCCGCGCGCCACCCGCAGCGGCCGCAGCAAGCAGCGCCGCCCGCGAACAACCGCGGCCCGGCCGCCGCCCTCCACCGGCGGTGCCTCTCCAGCCAGCCGCCCTCCGCCGCCCCTGCGGCCATCTCCGCCGGTTCCGCCGCCCGCCAGCTGTACTGCACAGTCAGCGGAAGGTATCAAATCCGAGCGTGACACGTGGCAGGCGTGCCACGTGGCACATTGCCACGTGGCCCCCTGCCACGTCATCATCCCCTGCCACGTCTTCTGCCACGTGGCTATGCCACGTGGCCCTTTTTTGCTGTGACGGGGGTTTGGCCGTCAATTTTAAACCATCGGTTTTCTGACATCAGCATGACGTCATCGGCATCCTAGACCTTGCATGCACCTCTCCTGATTCACTTTTGGACCTACTTGTGGTTTTTTGGCCATAACTCTTGCATACGGAGGTATTTTTCCGATCCGAAAGAAGCGCCGGAAAGCTGGTTCCGAGACGGAGATTTTGGTGCAGGTATTTTTAGGTTTTGATACTTTTTTATTGCCTGTTTTTTCAGTTAAAGTCCGAAGTGCTCTTTTTGACTCCGGCATGCATATCTTTTGCGTCCCATGTCTGTTTTTGGAAAACTTTATATTTTTGGAAAGCTGGTTTTCTCAACTTTTCAGAACTGTCATCTTTTTTCCTCACTTTTGGCCTCTTCTCTTTCTATCATAGTTTTGGCATTTTTGCTCTATGGTTGATATTTTGAGTGTTTTAGGTCCAAGGATCGTTTTCCTGGCATGGTTTGCTTTCTTTTCGGCTGTACTTTCTTTTGGTTCAGCTCTTCTTCAGTTCTAATCATTGTAGCTATCTTTTTGAAGCATTTTTCATTTTCGCACTGAGATAACTATCACTTTTTCATTTTGGGAGTCATGAACGTTGTTTTGAGTCAGGTGTACTTGCACTATTTCATAAAGCACCATGGGGGGGATTATTTGTTTGCTATTTTAGGCATTCTTCCTTTGTCAAGTGAGTGTCCCTTCCACGACATTAGCCCCATGCAGAGTCAGTTAGACCGTGTCTTTATCGGTGTCTGTACTTCTTTTCCTCTCTCCTCGTTCTTGGTTCGTTTGCAGGAGATTTTGGCTCACCTTCTCAGTTGCTTGTCATCACACCCCGTCTGCATTAAGGGGGGATTATGCTGTGTTCTAATGCATCCGTGGTTCGATGGTTCGATAGTGTGAACTATGTATTCAGTGGTTGATCCTACATACAAGGCGATTGCAGTGGCTGGCTACCTATGCATTTCGGTGAGATGGATCATCTACCATATAGACATGCTCGGCTCATGCCTTCTTCTTCCATGGAGGTTTCTTCAGATCAGCATTTTGACAGATTTGCGGCTCTTCATGCTTCAGTGATGCTGCTTCTTCATGATCACTCATTGTTCCTGTTTTAGGGGACATTTTCCCTAGTTGGAGACTTCTTCAGTTCTTCACTGGGTTCTTACCTCTTTTTGGGGGAGGGTTTTTCCCATGTGGTTTTCTCTCTTTCCTCGCTTATAGAGGTTGCATTCTTCTTGTATTGTACTTGGGTACCTAAAATGGCCTCGTTGCCGGGACCCATTATGCATTCATCTTAGCTTTGTGAGCTTAAGGCATTTCCCTAAGTTGCACTTAAGGGGGGGTGTTAGAGTAAATAATTAATATTTAATTATTTATTCTATTGCTTAAGTTTACTTAGGTCATGCATTTATTTAATATTTTGTATTTAATGCATGTAGTGGTTAGTTGTTGACAACTCGGGAGTTTTCTCCTTTTTTAGCATATTCCACTTTTTGTGGATATGTGCTGAGTTGTCATTTTTGTCCTCTACCTCCTTCCAGCTTGTTCTACAAGCTTCCATGAGCTCTTTATATTCGGGCTCTCTCTCATTGTAACATATCAGAACATCGTGAAGCCATTTCTTATTGTAAATACATTTCTTATTGTGTTTGCATTTTTGGCTCTCATGTCCGTTTAGGGTTTTTGCCCGTGCTCCATGCTCCTCCCCTTTTATGGCTTCTCTTTGACAGGTTCGCATGCAGGTGATCTTGGCGTCTTCGGAGTTGGCTTTCCTCAACTCCAACAGTAATCTCCTAGTTTTGAATGAATTATAACTTTTACTCCAAAATGTAGGTACAAATCTAGGTCCTATAAAACCCCTTAAATTTTAAAAGGCTGATTCCCCAAGGAAAAGTGAGCATCCATCCTAAAAGTCACACATAATAGATTATCACATGAAACTGCTAGAAATTAATACTTTAGGATAATTGTCATATCTCCCAACCTATAATGAATTAGGACTTGTGCTATTAACTAGAGATATTAATCTAAGGTCTCTTCAATCCTTTAATTAAGAAGCTTCTCATTAGTTAAGGATAATTAGCTATATGGTCTGCAACAGGAACCCAGAAACTAGAAAAACATAGTTCTAGTAGCAAGGTAAACATAGTTCAAACTTCAACTCAATCCATCCAATCTCTATGAAATCATGAGGAAAGTTTATCCAATGTTCCTCCAACACATCCCTAACCATGAAAACATAGTTCAACCAAAATCAAATCTTGATGCTCCTCAACACTTAACCAAAATCCCTTGAAATATGCAGGATTGAAGGAAAGCATATATTGCTAATGCATCAAGAAGAGAGAAGAGAAAGGTTCTACCTTAGAAAATAGAGGTTCTTCAAGTGGGAAAATGGAAGCATCATGGAACATCTAGAATTTCTTTCATTTTATTTAGTATCTTCTCTTCTTTTTGTTTAGGGTTCATGGATGGCTTTTTTCCAGACTATTGAGTAGAGATCTAGCTATGAAAACACCATTTATGCCTAGCATATCTCTCTTGTATGAATAATAGTAATGAAATTAAAGAGACAGTTCTAATCTATTCAATTCTTTAATAACTACTTTCATTAAACCATTATGTATTTGTTTCAAGGAAATGAATAAAATGAATGAAGCAACAAGTTTATCCTCAATCTAATTCTTGTCTCCTATTTATGTTGTTTGTAATCTTTTGTGGTTTGTGAACAAAGAGCACAAATCTAGTTGCAAGCTTTTTTAGGTCAAATTCTTTAGTACATTTTTCTTGTGATTCAAGGAGTCATGATGTAAATGCTTGATTTATCATCATTGGGTTGCATATTTTATGAAGGAATTGGTTAAGTATGATATTCAACCTTGATGGAGATGCCTAATTCACAAAGTGATTGGATAGTTCTAGAGTCTTGATACATGATATATATCCCTAATATCTAAGGATATATGCTTGTGATTTTTGAAATTTCTCAATAGATAAGGCACTGACTAGCTACAGGATCTATATGTCTCATTGCTCATATCTTGATTATGCTAAAATCAATATATTAATCAGAGTCTTTACCCTTTTATGTTGAAGAGATAAGAAGATTTTTTCTCACTTATCTATTAAAGTTCATGAGTCATATCATTGGCTATTTCATTTCTATGTTATTTTCACAACCATAGAAGATTCAAGGATTTTAATCTTCTAAATATAGATTTAGAGTTTTGGTCTTAGCAATTGGTCACATAATGGAATCTATAGGTTCACCCATCTAAGTCTTGCAAAGGCTAAGGAAGGAGTATAGCCTTATAGGTGGCCCTGATGTTTGAATAGGTTTGGTGAACATTGTAACTAGCTACCCCTATATGTATTTGTTCCTATCATGGGGTTATTGAAAAGTTGTTAATTCAAGAGCCAACGAAATTTTCAAATGCACATCATGGGAGTCATTTTTGTCCAAAATGTGGAGTGTAATATACCATTGGAAAGGGGAGAAGATAGTGTTAAAAGATAGAGGAATATTTGTGAAAATAGGGCAATTCTCAAAGGAACTAGTGTTTTTCATGATGGTGTTTCAGATTCAATTGGAAAGAAAATAGAGAAATTCATTAGCTCCAGATTTGGGGGAAATTTTCCTAAGAGTATTATTTTGCCTCTAAAGTTATTTAGAAGTCATTGTAGCATGAGGTTTAGTGGCATTTGTGTCTTCTTAAAAATTAGTTATATGATTGCACCATTTTGAAATCATTCTTGAGCATATTTTTCAAATAGAATAAGGACATTTAATTTTTAGTTTAAGGAAGAGAGAAGAGAGAGGTTCTACATCAATAGATAGAAGTTCTTCAAATGGAAAAATGGTAACATCTTATTAGATCCATGATTTTTTTCATTCTATCTAGTATCTTCTCTTCTATTTCTTTAAGGTTTTATGTGGTTGGTTCTTTTCCAGACTATTGAGCAGAGTTATGGCTACATAATCCAAGCATTTATGCCCAAAATTTCTCTCTTGTATGAATAATGGTAATGAAATTATAGACATAGTTCTAATCTATTTAGTTGATTCATAAGTACTATCATGCATACTTTATGTATTTGTTTCAATGAAATGAATAAAATCCAACACCAAGTTTATCTTCAATATGAATCTTGTCTCCTATTTATGCTATTTGTAATCTTATGTTTTTTGTGAACAATAAGCACAAAACTAGTTGCAACCTATTTTAGGTTTAATGTTTTGGTAAATTTTTATTGTGATTCAAGGAGCTACGTAAGTGCTTCATTTATCATCATAGGGTTGTAGATTTCATGAAGGGATTGGTTGACTATGAGATTCAATCTTGATGTAGATGTCTAATTCACAAAGTGATAGGATAGATTTGAAGTCTTGATATATGATATATATTACTGATATATAAGGATGCATGTTTGTGGTTTATGAAATTTCCCAATAGATAAAGCATTGATATGCTATAGGATCTATATGTTTTGTTTCTTATATTTTTGTTATGCTAAAATCACTCAATATTAATCAAAGTCTTTTCCCTTCCTTTTTAGGAGCTAAAAGGATTTTCCCTCATTTAGCTTATCAAGTTCATAGGTCATCTTATTGGCTATTTCATGTTTATGATATTTGCATAAGAAAAGGAGATTCAGGGGTTTTCATCTACTAAATATAGATTAAGGTTTATGGTTTTAGTAGCTTGTCACATAATAGAATCTATAGATTCACCTGCCTAGGTATTATAGGCTTGAAGAAGAAGGGGTATAGCCTTATAGTTTGGCATATATTTATGTAGAGGAGATAAATCTAAAGCTATTAATTTAGGATTTGATACATAGAAAAGTGTTCCTTTGGTATGCAAAGCATCCAATACTTATGGCACATCATTTATAGTGAGGGTGTTCATGTGGATACTATAACTATAGAAATAATTAGAGATTTTCCACCCCCTACAAATTTCACAAAACTTTGTAGTTTCTTGGGTCTAGATAACTTCTATTGCAGATTTGCATTTGGTTTTTCACATTTATCAAGGCCTCTTAATCAGTCACTCAGGCGTAGAGATCAAGAAAATAAAATTGGTGGATAGAGGAAAAACTAAAAGCATTTGAGGAATTAAAACTAAGATTATGGTTAGCTCCAATACTGGTCCTTCCATACTTGAAACAATCATTGAAGATAGAAATATATGCATTAGATTATGCTCTTGTTATTGTACTCATGCAACATAGGCACCAACTATGAAAAGGAGTTGTATGCCATTGCTCAGGCCTATAAATAGTGGAAGCACTATATGTTGTGGAAGGAAACTATGATACATATAGCTCATAAACCTCTTCAATTCTTGCAACCACAAGGGAAGTTATGGAATGATAGGAATTAGAGGTGGTCAACTTATTTGCAACAATTTTGCCTCAATATTCATCATAAAAAGGGAATTAGTAATAAAGTAGTAGACTATTTGAGTAGTGCTCCAATTTATAGGCTTGAGAATGGTATTGGATTCCTATGGCCATCAAATAGAAACTTGGACTCAACTATATGGTGACAATCCTAAGTTTTCTAACATTTACGATACATTCTTAAAAGGGAAGCATGTTCCTAAATTTTATATGCATGATGAATTACTTTGTCATATTGGTCACATTTCTATCCCTAGTGAAGAAAGAAAGAAATGGATATGGGAGGCACACTATAGTAAGGTGGTAATACATTTTGGTAGTGGTAAGACTACTACAATTCTTTAAAAGTATTTATATTGGCCAAAAATGGAATAGGATACCATTTTATATATAAGATCTTGTGTAGCATGTACAATTACAAAGCTTTCAAATCATAAATTGGATCTTTATCTACCATTACCTATTCCTAATAGACCATGGTATTCTATTTCAATGGATTTTATGTCTAGGCTTCCAAGTATTAGAAGTGGGAATGATCCTATATATGTCGTGGTAGATAGATTTTCTAAAATGGCTATCATAGTGGCTTGCAAAAATGTTATTTTAGCAAAGGAGACATCCAAAATATTTTTTTAACATGTTTGGGTTCATTTTGGATTTCCAATTTTTTTTTTTTTTTTACTAGGATAGCATGTTCATCAGCTAGTTTTGGTTGTCACTATGGGCTAGAATTGGCTCAAAGTTGAAAAAGTATACAACATTCCATCCTCAAATAGATTGTGAAATGGAGGTAGTCAATAGAATTATTTTCCATATCCTTTGAATCTATCACTCCAAATACCCACGTACATAGGATGAAAGCTTGCCTTATGTGCAACATATTTACAACCATGCACTATACACTATTATAGGACACAATTCATTTGAGGTTTTTCTTAGTTCTCAATCATTGACACCTACAGATGTAGCACTACCTATCTTGCAATTCAATCAGCCAATAAATACAAAAATTAGGCAGATAAAGAAGAAAAAACTATTGACAAGATCAAACAATTATAGCAACAAGTTCATGATATTTTCTAGCAGAGCAATAAGAAGTATAAGGAAATACATGATCAACATAGAATTCCTAATAATTTCCAAATTGGTGATAAGGTATGGCTATTGGAAGCATGAATTTTGATGATATTCCTATTGAGGAGTATTGTGGAAACATAATTAGATCATTATCATGATGATATGTTACATTCATGATAATTTTTGTTGTTGATGTCAACATAGTAGATTCTTATAGTATCATAAAAAAGAACATCCAAAAGATCAAGTTGGTACGAATAGAAAGTTGAGCATTTTCACTAAGTAAGGTTGAAGGGAGGTACTATGAAGTGTATAGTATATGAACCTAACCTTGGAAGCATAAGATATTAATTTTAGAAGAAATTATTCAAGTTTTGGTGAAGAAAATTCTAGGATAGAGTTTATAGAGGCATGTTCTAGTAAACTTGTTATATCTCTTAATAGATTTGTTATTCTAAGAAGTTGAAGTCAAAGATGTGAAGAAGACATGTTGGTGATAATGTTGCTAAGATCATTCATCATAATGATACATGCATAGAACAATATTCAAGTTACAAGGTGGAAAATTAATGTTATCACTAAGTGTAATGTGTTCTTAATGTGGTCCTATAATAATCAATTGAGAAGGTATAACATCTGAGCTAGGGAAATGTTTTATGGATTTGGTATTAAGGAAGGACATTTTTATTTATCATGTATGAGATGTGTGAAGTTATTGTAAGCAACACAAAGAGAAGAATGTGAAGTTAAGTAGAGAAGAGTGAACATGAACTAAAATTCATTGTAGAGGTATTATTGTGTGATTTTAAGTTTGATACTTAGATTCAAGGTTTATGACATGGTCTACAAGGTCTAACAGTGATTGGTCTACTTGACAAGATAGAGGAAAGAAGTTAAAGTAAAGTACATACAACTATTTTGCAAGCAATAGTTGAGAGATGAGTTGGACGGTGAGTTTAGTGATCTTTCCCTAGAAACTTTTTGGATAGTGTGTTCTTCTATATTCTACAATGCCTAACAAGGTTGGCACAACTCCTGACAGGGTTTAGATCTTCTAACAAGGATTAAAAGTCTCCTAATAGGGACTCATATGTAATAAATATTGTAATAGACTCCTAATAGAGTCCATCCTCTAACAAGGAATATTTATATTAGCACATCATCTTGTGGGAATCATTCTTACCAAGGTTTTCCCTCTGATCAAGGGCTTCCCTAGTTAACATATCTAGTGTAATTATCTATGTCCATATTGTTATGGTTGTTGTTTATTTTTCTTGGATGGATAAGATTATTTAAGGTTTATAAAAGTTTTAATAGTTGGATAAGTGATTCACCCCCCCCCCCCCCCCTCCCCCTAGTTATGTTGGTGGACTATTATTTCTAATAATTGGTATCAGAGCACTAGGTCCTTGAAGATAAAGTTTAACAAATTTGGGAGATCCATGGAAAGCATGTTTAGGAAAGATAGTGTGAAGTTCAATGGAACAAATTATGATAGCTAGTAGGAAAAGATGAAGATGCATCTATTGTGTATGGGTCCAGGATATTGGATTTTGACAAAATTAGAAAAGGTAGTCATTAATGAAAAAGATTTTGAAACTTATACTAAGGAAGAAAGAGATCTTTTTATGTATGAGATGAGAGCTAGAGAAGAACTATTGTCTAGACTTCCTAAAATTGAATACAATTAGAAAAAGTCATTTGTTAGTTCTCATTTGATTTGAAAGCTTTGGAAAATAGTTTTGAAAGTGATAAACATTCTAATAAATTGAGGTTACAAAGTTGAATTTATGCATTTCAAGATGCTTAAATGATGGAAGATGAATCTATAAGGGCATATGTAGGAAGAATATCAGAAATTACTGCATGTATTAGATCTCAAGGAGGAACCAAAGAAGATGATGAGTTGATATGGAAGATATTGAAGAGCTTGACATGACCATTTAAGTTAGTAGTTCAAATGATACAGTTGTTTATCTCTTGTAACAAAGATTCCACAAAGGAAATATTACTTGGAAGACCTAAAATAGTTGAGAATGAGCTTAGACAATCTGAAGAATTGACTAGAACATAAATAGCTTTTAGTGCCTTGAATATTCAACCTAGTTTTTCAAGGAGCACAAGTGTTAGAGGAGACTTAGCTAGTAATAGAAAATCTAATGAGGACAAAAATATTGAAGGAGGAGTGGCCCTTCTGGTAAGAAGACAAAAGGATGATAAGAGAATCTTTAAATGTTGGTCTTATAATTAATTTGGTTATTATGCATCTAAGTAGAAGATGATTCTGATGAACAAGTAGTGAGTGCTAGCAATGATGAAATTAGATTTCTAGCCATTAAAGAAGAAAGTCCAAAGAAAGTAGCTTTGGTGTCACAAGTTAAAAATAAAACTAATTGAATAATTGATAGTGGTTGTTCACATCATATGACTAGTGATATTCACAAATTTGTTAACTTCAAATGTTAGGATGGAGACATTGTCAAAGTTGAAAATAATGTAGCATGCCAAGTTAAAGGTATTAGATCTATAACTCTTGATCATAAGACTAACATTGAGGATGCAAATTTTGCTAATGGTTTGTTGCACAATCTTTTGAGTGTTGGACAACTAGTGGATAAAGGTTATTAGTTCTAGGTATCAGAAAGGACATGCATGATCAAAGACAAAGATTTGAAGGTAGTTGGAGTAGGAACCAAATCTAGAGGTAATGTATTTTAGTTGAATCCTACTAAAATGACATGTTTGGTTGCAGAGATAGATGATAGTTGGTTATGGAATAAGATATTTTTTCATATAAACTTTGACTGTATTGTGAAGCCTAGTAGTATGTTTGAAGTTAGAGATTTTCCTAAGATTGTAAAGCCTACTAACAAATTTTGCAAGGAGTGTGTGTTGGAAAAACATAACATAACTTCTTTTCCTAGCAAGAAGTTTACTACTACACCAAAATTTGAGATTACACATATAGGTCTTAGTTGTCCGACAAAGACTAAAGGATTCTATGGTGAAAGGTATTTCATGATTTTAATTCGTGATTTTTCTAAATTAATGTGGGTTAGATTTCTTTAAAAAAAATTTGAAGCATTTGATAAGTTCAAGATATTCAAAAATAGAGTTGAGAATGAATTAGGCATGAAGAGGGTCTACTTCAAATGTAGTTAACATCTTTTGTGAAGCTAATGGAATCAAAAGACAGTTATCAACTCTAAGAACCCAAAAATAGAATGATATAGTAGAAAGAAGAAACATGTCACTAATAGAAGAAGCAAGAGCTATGCTAGCTAAGAATGATATATCCAAGATGTTTTGGAGAGAACATGTGAAAAGAACATCCTACACTATGAACAAAGTGCAAGTCAAGAAAGACACAAACAAGACCTCTTATGAATTATGGTTTGGTCACTCACCTATGGTTAAGTATTTCAAACATTTTGGGATTAAATGTTATATCAAAAGAGATGATGATATTGGTAAGTTTGATGTTAGATGTAATAAAGGTATGTGTCTTGGTTATTCATTAAAAAGAAAGGTTTATAGATGTTATAATCTAAGAAAAAATGACTATTATAGAAAGTGCAAATGTAAGAGTTGATGAGAAATTTAGGATATAAGAAACAGTAGTTGATTACAATTCAGATGATGATGTTTCTACTAAACCAAGGAATGATATCATATTTCTTGATACAAACAATGATGTTTAGAATGAATGAGAGAAAAGACATGAAAAAGCTTGAAACCTTCAATAGAGCCAAGAGTTAAGATAACAACTCCTACTTTAGGAAAGATTATGACAAAGAATCATGCACCCAAGAAGATCATTAGAAGTAGAGATAAAGGTGTGATGAAAAAGACTAGAATCAATAAAGAACTATGTTTGATATCTCAACCCACAAATGTCATATCAATTGATTAAAAATTCTTACCAAGCTCACTTGGTAAGTGAAGATAGTTTTCCTTGTCTAGTGAGTGTTCATAGGTTTACTCTAAATAGATGTCAGTATCTACCAAGCTCACTCGGGCATCAAAGGAATTAAGGAAGAAAAGAGTGATAACCGAGCTCACTCTCTTAATGAAGGGAAAGTTGGATAGAGTTAGTGTTCACCATGTTCAATTGATTACCAAAGGATTTTTACAAGTTCACAATGTTAATCGAGCTTATATTGGTTAACATAGGAAATTGTTCCAATGTTAGCTTCTACGAAGTAGGGTCAGCTTATGAAAAAAATTCTTTGTTTTTGCATATGAAGCTAAATTACTTTATGTATTGATTCTAGCTGACTATGGTGACAAATTTTGGTTATTGTAATTTGAATTTGGGTCGACTTGACAATCTGGAAGGTATAAATAATAGGTCAAGTAGAGATTTCTAGTTTTTGTGCAAGTATATTGATTGAATTGAAAAGAAAAGAGAGGGAGCAAACTTGAAGGATATGCAAGTATCCTTGTGGAGTAGAAAAGTAATATTCGATTAGCAAGGTTCAAGTTTAAGTAGAAAGGAGATCTAGATTTAGCAATTTAGTTACATCATAATCAAGTCATTTCATTGTTACTTTCTAACCATTGTAGCAGTGATTTAAAATCTCTTAATAGAGTTGGTTTAACAACTAGTTGTAAATCCTCTAACAAGGTGGCAGTTCCATTGAATTTTCTTAAGACCTCTTGCAAGGCCACACAATAGAATCCTTTAGTCTTCTAAATTTTATTTGTAACCTTTAATAGGGTTGGCTCCTAATAGGGATCACTTTAGAAGAGTGAAAAGAAATAAGTAGTTACATTGGTGGTTTTTCCCAAATTTGGTTTCCATGTTAAATCTTGGTGTCTCATGTGTTCATTTTATTTCCCTTATTCTTGCAAGATTAATTATTTTTAATGTTTTAAAGATCTACTAAAAGTCATTCACACTCTACATTTAGTGAGTTGCAACATTTTTCTATGTGTTTACCGAGTAATAACAACAATTAATTTTCTTAGCCTAAATTTTATTGTTGACATCTAAGGGGTTTGGGATTTATTTTAGTGGTGGTTGATTCACTCCCCCTCACATTTAATCCTATATTTTCAACAATTGGTATCAGAGCATTTGGTGCTTGTAGGAAAGGTTTCAAGGACCTAAGCTAAAGATCAAGATGTCTTATAAGAGAGAAATTTCAAACCTAAATAGAGACAACTTTTTAGCATGTAAAGGACTCATGAGACTTCATCTAGCCACCATTAGTGATTCAAGTAGGGAATACCTTGATGAGGAATACAAAACTCTGACTGGTATAATATATGTTGGCAATCTTGCTAAGAAAAAGAATCATAACATCATGATGATTGATATTGCATCTGCTCTCAACAATGATGAATTTGACGTGATCAAAGACTACAAAACTACTTTTGGTATGTGGAACAAGCTAAAGGAGATCTATGGTGGTGATGATAATGTAAGGAGAGTGAAAGCATAAAGTTTTAGAGGATAGTTTGATCAAATGAGGATGAGAGAAGATGAAAATGTTGCAATGTGGAAAGAATCAAAGCTAGTGTCATTACAATCAGAGCTTATGGAGGGGAAATCAAGCAAGAAACTATTGCAAGTAAAGTTCTCATAACTTTGCTTCCTATATATGCAATTAGAGTATCTACTATTCAAGAAAAGAGATGTGACCCAAATCACAAGTTAATTTTGGCTGCCTTGGTAGGAAGATTGATAGCTTTTAAGCTATACAACTTTCACAATTATGTTCCAGCTCCAAAAATGTTGAGTTTGCATTTGAAGCAAAATTTTCACTCAAAGAGAAAGGCAAGAAAATAAAGGAAATTTAGTCAGAAAGTGAAGAGCAAGTAGAGGAAATTTTTGACAGTGATCTTGAAGTTGTTGAAGCTTTACTTACAAAGAAATATTCTATAAGTAGAGAAAAATACAAAGGTATTGTTCCTTTAATCTACTTTTCATGTGAAGAAATTGGTCATATTGCTGCTAGGTGGCCAAACAGAGAAAGAAAGGATGAGAACAAGAACCACAAGTATAAAGGCAAGAAGGAATCCAAAAGTCACAAATCCTTCAAGTACAAAGGTAAGAAGACTTATCTTATGGCTAAAGATTCTGATAACAGTGAAGATGAAATAGTGTACATTGTTGTAAAAGAAGAATTTGATGAAGAAGAAGATAAGATGACACTTATCTCTCATGTTAGTGAAAATGACACATGGATCATAGATAGTGGATGTTCACATCATATGACTGGACACAAAACAAAGTTTGAACACTTTGAGCACTATGATGGAGGAAGTGAAAGGTTTGTAAACAATGAACCTCATTACATAAAAGGGAAAGGCCGAATCTCATTAACCAATGAACTTGTATGTGAAAATTCATATTGGATTGAAGGACTAAAGCATAACCTACTAAGTGTGGCATAGCTAATCAACATTGGATTCAAGGTAGAATTCATGCATGGCAAGGTAAGAGTGTTGGACAACAAAGGGAATCTAATTGGATCATGCAAACAAACAAGAGGTAACCTAATCTATCTTGATCTTGGTCATTGCTCATGTTTTATTGCTCAAATGGAAGAAAGGTTGTTATGGCATAGAAGACTATGTCATGTAAACTTTGATAATATAGTCAAGATAAGAAAACTCAAAAAATAAAGGGGTATCCCTAGTTTGAAGAAACCAGATGTTGGTTTATGAAAAAATTGTCATATTGGCAAAATGGGAAAGACAAGTTTTCAAAGAAAAAAACTATTAATTTGAAGATGTCTTGGAAATTGTCCATACTAACCTATGTGGACCCATTGGAATAGAAAGTTATAGCAGAGAAAAAATTTTTATTCTTTTTTTTTTTATGACTATTATAGAATGATGATTGTTATGTATCTTAGAAAAAACTGAAAAACATTTGAGAAATTCAAATGGTATCTAGCAAGAGTAGCAAAAGAAATAGAAAAAAGATTAAAATACTTGAGATTAGATAGAGGTGGTGAATTCATCTCAAATGAATTCAATAATTTCTACATTGAAAAAGGAATCAAAAGGCAAGCATCAACCCTTGGCACTCTTGAGTAGAATGGAATAGCTAAAAGAAGAAACAAATCCATCATGGATTATGCAAGGAATATAATGATTGAAAATAATGTTGCTATCAAATACTAGAAGGAAGCCATTAGCACTGTAGTTCATACTTTGAACCAAGTATAGTTGAAGAAGGACTCACATAAAACTCCCTATGAATTATGGTATGGCTAAAAACCAAATGTAAGTTACCTAAAAGTATTAGAAAGTAAATGTTATATCTTGAAAGAGTCTAGAAAAGGAAAGTTTGATGTGAAAGGTGATGAAGGTATATTCCTAGGATATTCTTGCAAAAGTAAGGCATATAGATGTTTGAATTTGTCTACTCATAAAATCATAGAAAGTGTACATGTGAGAATTGATGAGTTTGTAGAAAAGACTCAAGAAGAAAGCAAAAGGGAACTAGAAGATTACAAAAGATTTGTTCACTTTGAACTTGATACATTTCCAGGCACATCTAACAATAAGGAAACTTCACCTCTCGAGTCTTTTTTAGCTACCAAGTTACAAGAAGTACAAATTGAGTCACAAGGACCCAAGTCACATTCTGAAGCTACCGAGCCAATGCCTATCAAGTTTGAATGACTTGAGCCTAAAGTTGAAATTCAAAATGAAAAAAGTACAATAAATTCAAAAGGAAAAGAACTTGTATTAACCAAATATGTCAGAAGGCATCATGCACCTGATCAAATTATTGGAGATAAATTAGAAGGTACTATGACAAGAAGAAAATTAAAAGATACATGTTTACTTGCTGATTTTGAATCTAGAAGCATTAAGGATGCTACATAAAATGAAATTTTGATTGAGGCAATGGATGAAGAAATAGAATAGATAGAAAAGAACACAACTTGGACTCGTATTCCTAGGCTAAAAGATAAAAATGTGATTGGAACAAAATGGGTATTCCAAAATAATCTAAATGAAGATGGACAAGGATCAAGAAATAAAACTAGATTAGTGTGTAAAGGTTATTCTCAAGAAGAAGGAATTGATTATGGTGATACTTTTTCTCTTGTTCTAAGATTAGAAGTTGTTAGGACCCTACTTGCATATGCTTCTCATAGAGGATTCAAAGTATATCAAATGGATGTTAAATCTACATTCTGAAATGGAATTCTTGATGAATAAGTCTACATTAAACAACCAGAAGGTTTTGTTGATCCTAACAAAAGTGACATGGTCTGTACATTACACAAAGGTCTTTATGGTCTCAAACAAGCTCCTAGAGCCTGGTATGAAAGACTACATAGCTACTTGATACAAATTGGCTTTCAAAGAAAAAATAATAATAGTAGTCTATACATCAAGGAAGGACTAGATAACAAAATTATGTTGGTAGAGATATTTGTGGATGACACTCTATTTATAGGAAATGATGACCTATGCAAAGCATTTTCAAAACAAATGAACAAAGAATTTGAAATGTCCATGTTTGGTGAAATAAAATTCTTTGTTGGATTATAGATACAATAGAAAAAGAATGGTATCTATATCACCTAATCCAAGTATGTAAAAGAGATACTCAAGAAGTTTGGTATGGAAGATTCTAAACCAGTTGGTACCCCCATGTGTACTAGACTCAAGATCACTTAAGATGATGACTCCAAAGAAGTAGATCAGACCTTATATAGATCAATGATGGCAAATTATAGTATGTAGTTCACACAAGGCTTGATAATGCCTTAGCATTTGGGATAGTGGTAAGATTCTCAGCTAAACATAGAGAAAATAACATGATGAAAACTTTAAAAAAATTGAGATATCTAAAAGGTACTAAAGACTATGGATTATGGTATAGACTTTGAGGAAACCTAAACCTTAAGGTATTCATTGATGTTGATTGAGTAGGAAATATTGATGATAGAAAAACCACAAGTGGTGGAGCTTTCTTTCTTAGTGAAAGACTAGTACCTTGGACAAGAAAGAAGAAAAACTATACATCCCAATCCACAATAGAAGTATAGTATGTAACAAAAATAGTGATTTGTTCTAAAATTTCTTGGTTCAAACAATAATTGGAAGGAATGAAGGTTGAAATCAAAGAGCTAGTAGTCATGTATTGTGATAACACCAACACAATTAACATATCAAATAATCTAGTGATGCATTCCAAAACAAAGCACATTGCTATAAAATATTACTTTGTCAGAGAACTGGTGCAGCAAAAAGAAATCATATTGGAATATGTTCATACAAAAGAACAAATTGTAGACATATTCACCAAGCCATTACCCAAGGATGCATTCTTGTAACTAAGAGGTAAGCTAAGGGTCATTCCCCTATTTGAAGCTCACTAAATAATGTTTAGTGATGCATCAACTAGAACCAACCTAAAGAACAATCAGTTGATGTAGCATAATCAAAAGAATATTGCATATGAATCAATACTCAAGGTACATTGATACAAATTTGGCATGTGTTGTTAAAGAGGGAAAAGTTTAATGTCATATCTTTATCCTTCTAAAATTTTGTAGAGGGAAAAGTTTGAAAAGAAGGTATGCAAAGGAAGAATACAACATAAAGAAGAAGTTCTTGTGTAAAGTAAAAGAGGGAGAAATTTTCTATCAAAAGGAATCTTGTTTTCAAATTTTCATTATGCTATTGCATGTTGTGTTGCCATCAATGCCAAAGAGAGAGATTGTTTGATACAATTGATTAATTGTGTGTTATCTTTGATGTTACACAAATTTCATATCAATTGACAAATGATTCTTACTGAGCTCACTTAGTTAGTCAAGATAGTTTTCCTTGCCTACCAAGCATTCATAGGTTTACTCTAAATAGATGTCAATATCTACTAAGCTCACTCAAGTGTTAAAGGAATTAAGGAAGAAAGGAGTGTTAACTGAGCTCACTAAGTTAATGAAAGGAAATTTGGACAAATTTAGTGTTCACCAAGTTCACTCGGTTGCCAAATGATTTTTGCAGGTTCATAGGGAAATCATTCCAAAGTTAGTTTCTACCAAGCAGGGCCAGCTTACGAAAGATTTTTCTTGTTTTGACATATGAAGCTGAATTACTTTATGTATTTATTCTAGCCATCTATGGTGATGAATTTTGGTTATTGTAATTTTAATTTTGGCTAGCTTGACAATTTGGAAGGTATAAATAAAAGCTCAAGTTGAGATTTCTAGTGTGTGTGCAAGTGTATTGATTGAATTGAAAAGAAAAGAGAGGGAGTGAACTTGAAGTATAAGCATGTATCCTTGTCGAGCAAAAAATTAATATTCGATCAAGAAGGATCAAGTTTAAGTAGAAAAGAGATATGGATTCAAAAATTTAGTTGCATCACAATTAGGTCATTTCTTTGTTACTTTCTAAAATTTTTACTAATGATCTAAAATCTCTTAACAGAGTTGGTTTAACAACCAATTGTAAATCCTCTAATAAGGTGGCAATTCTATTGAATTTTGTTAAGACATCTTACAAGGCCACTCTTGGTAGGGTGATTAAATCCTCTAATAGGGCCACACCTAATAGTGTGTTTTGTAACCTTTAATAGGGTTGGCTCCTAATAGGGCTCACTTTAGAAGAGTGAAAAATAGTAACTAGTTACATTGGTGATTTTTCCCAAATTGGGTTTGTACGTTAAATCTTGGTGTCTCATGTGTTCATTTTATTTCTCTTATGCTTGCAAGATTAACTACTATTAATGTTTCAAAGATCTACTAAAAGTAATTCACACCCTACATTTACTAACTTATGGCATTTTCTATGTGTTTACCAAGTAACATAAACAATCATTTTTCTCAGTCTAAATTTTATTGTTGACATCTAAGGGATTTAGGATTTATTTGAGTGGTAATTGATTCAGCCCCCTCTTAGTTACTCCTTCTATATTTCCAACACTACTCTCATTTTCTCCTCATAAGTTCCCCATATAGGGTACTCTATGTCCTTCTCAGACTAGAGTATGAATCTGCACATACCCTTCTATGAGCTCTAGGCTCATATTGTATCCCATAGGTTCAATAAACTTTACCCTTGATACCATATCTTCCATACATGTTTTATCACTTTCCACCATGAAGCATAATTCATAGTTTTATTTCTCCACCATAGAGGGAGGTATCCTATACCTCTTTTTATTTCATTTTGAAAACACTTCATCATCTTGTCTATGTCATTATCTTTGATATCTACTAACTATGATCTATAGCATTGAGTAACAATCTTCATTGTGCACTCGTTGCTATCCAAATTTTTCATTCTAGGAAAATTCATTGTAGCATAAAAGAATAAATGAGTCGGTAGGGACTCAAATTTGAAAAATGCACTTTATTTTCTTCAACTTTGCAATGTTATCCAACAATTTCAATTTGATAATCTTGCAAAGATTAACTTGCATTCCTTGCATTGACATTACATAAGCTACATGAAAAAATCTAGTTAGTCCCATGTTAACCCTTGATTAATGGTTTAACTTGTACCCTAATATCTTGCTTAGTAGATTTACTCCTTTTTCTTGAATAGAGCCACCTTCATGTTAGTTATCTCAAACCTAGTTTTTAGATTTGTCTCTACCATATTCCTAACATTCTTCTCGATAATAGGATTATAGCTTTAATTACTAAATTTTATAACCTTATGAATTATTTCATTTTTAATGACAATCTTTTCATCACTTAACTGCAACATATAATTGGGTACCTTACTCAAAATAATTTAGGTCTAGTCATGATTGTTGAATTTTGTATAGAACATATACTTCACTAGATTTAATCCATCTAGGTGCACATAGTTAGACTTCAAGGACAAGTCATTTTTACACATATTTTCTAAATCTTGATGAATATCATTATCACCAATACTTTCTATCTTGTAGTGAATATACATTCTAACATCCCCAACATGTATCACATTCTTTAGAACTTGCAAAAAGGCATGCAAGGAGTCATCCAATAGAGACACAAATGAATGCTTCTTGAAAACATATTGTGGCCTATCACTCACATCATACACTTTCTAACTAACCATTGAAACCATTACAATAAATACTAGAATATGGGATTCAAACTTCACAAAATACCTTAAAACCATGACTTAAGGCTTCTATAAATTATTGCTTCACAACCTTCTCTTCTTATTTTAATTCATTTTTCAAATTTCTCTTCAATTTTCTCAAGACACTTTTCCTTGAGAAATGGTACACACATCTTACTTATGATCCTTCAAGTATTTCAAATCACACTATATATTAAATATGTATCTACCATAGATTTAAATATTTTCTTTGTTTATGAGTAAAATTGCTTACTAAATTCCTACTCACTAAGATCATATCTAGACTGGCACACTTGACCATGGCCTTTTCTCTATGTCCTTAGTCTCCTATT
Source organism: Cupressus sempervirens (assembly GCA_028749045.1). Taxonomy (NCBI): domain Eukaryota; kingdom Viridiplantae; phylum Streptophyta; class Pinopsida; order Cupressales; family Cupressaceae; genus Cupressus; species Cupressus sempervirens. The sequence continues at coordinate 116,749,327 of CM053792.1, read as the reverse complement.
AAATTTGTAATTCCCAAATCACTCTCTAACATTAGGTCTGGCCAACTAATGGACTACCTCTATTGAAACTACATTATCTATGTCAGATGAGTCATAAATAATCTGTGACTTCAACTTTCATTTAGATGCATCAAAGAACTATTATTCTTCCAAAATTGTATAAAAGCTTTCTAGATCTTTAGCTATCACAAATGCATCTTTGAATTCATCAAAATGTTCCTTAATTTCTTCCTTCTGACTATTATCACTATCATGATCATTCCTTCTATCATTCGTATCATATTTCATTCTATCCATTCTATAATATCTCACTATATGTCAGAAGTTATTACATAACTAACATATAGGTGCATTTCTTCTCTAATTAGTTCCATTTTGATTCTAAGGTGTTCTTTAATTCCATGCAATGTGTCTGGGTTTGTCACACTTGTGACATACAAACTAGTTCTTCTCTCCATTATATTTCTCTTAATTATATTTCTCTTAATCATTGACTTTTTCTTGCATCTTTCATTACTTGTAGGGTTAGTATTCCTAAACATTCTCCTATTTGCATTATCACCATCAAACTTAGGTTTTCTACATTTTATTTCCTTATGTCCATAACCATCACTATCATAACAAAAGAAAATAGTAATAGGTCTAAAAGACTTACCTATGCAATCTCATTTCATATGTCCTACTTCATTACATATGAAGCATGTACCTCTTAATTCACTTCTTTCTTCCTTGGGTGGTTCATCTTGCTTAGGTACATCAACTTACTCTATTTTCTTAGGTTGATCATGTTTCTATGAGAAATCAATTAATTCTACTTCCTTTGATACTTCTATGCCTATGACTCCTTAGGGGATTTGATAACTAGATCTAGTTCTTTTCTAATTTCAACTTTCTTGGCTAACTTCTCTCCAATTAGATATCCAAGTCTTCTCTTGTTATAAGAAGGTCCCTTGTGAAATATTTGTTGATCTATCTTCTCACTATCTGAATAAAGTTTCTCTAACTATTTCTTAGCTTGTGTTAATTCTTCTTTCACAATATTATTATACTTTTCTAATTCTACATGCTCAATACTTATAGTATCTAGTTCAGATGTAACTTGACTTAATTGGGATCTATGGTTTACATTCTCATTTTTCATTTCAGGTTCATTTTTTCCACCATTTTTCTTAATACTAAACTTAAGTTCAATGATTTTCCATTCATGTTTCAAAATATCATTTTCTTCTTGAAGATCTCTCACTTCATTATTGTCACTAGTCTACATAATTGATTCCTTGCCATATTTCAAATCGCTAGTCTTGTCTTTCAATTTACCAATGTAGACTTTTGCATCTCCATATCTATCTTTTAGGTTGTCAATTTCTTTTGCAAGAAGGTCAATTTTCTCAAGATCTTATTAAATTTTTTTCTTCAATTATTCCATATTTTAAAGGATTTTACTCAAGTTGTTAAACTTATTCTAAGTGACTTGGCTCTAATATCAAATGTTGGAAATAGATAATACTTGGGGGGAAATGATCAATATTCTACAAACCTTTTCTCGCAGAAAAATATTGTTTATTACTTTATAACTTGCATACGAAAGTAAAACAATAATGTTGAACAATAAATTGATGCAAGGGATTCCCCTTAATACCATTAACTCATAAAAAAACAAAGAAACAACAATAAATGCAAGAAACAAAATATGGACTTCTTATTATCACCATAAATACAGAATTATAAAACTCCCAATTACAATATGCAAACCCAAATGGGCACCTTCATTACAGTAATCTATAAGATAGTGTTGCAAACTATCACCCAAAACTGTCCTAGATGATGTGTGGGACTTTCTTAAATAGGGAATTTTATGCCACCCTGGAAGGTTCTAAATGCTCAAACTTAATACCTAGGGCTGATAGACCATAACAATGCACATAGAGTCAGCCAAATACATCTTTGACAAATTATTTTAGAAATTTTGGTAGCCCAACTTCTAAAGGCCATAACTCATGAACCATTGCTATTATTGGCTATTATAACCACTTTTTAGAAATGCCAACTCTTGATCTACAAGCTCAAAACTATGCTAGCACCCTTTTGTTGAGTTTTTGGACTCATTCAAGCACTATAAAGCCTCCAATGGTGAGCCTAAAGATTTTTCCACTGAAAATCCACAATAACTTGTCTGATACTTAAGTTGGAGCAATGAGATTTGTATGGTAGGCTTATATCTATAAAATGAAACTTCTTATAGAAAATGAGAACATTTCAAGCTCCTATGAAAAACTTACTAAAAATAGAAAGTTCCCATAAATAGTAACCACCTATCTACTAGTCCTTATTAAAATAGAAAAGGCTGAAATTTTTGTTTTGGGTGATGCAAGATTGCCCTTACACCCAGGATGCTCCTACATCAGACACTCAGACTAACTTGAGAGGTGACCCCATCACATATTAGGTGTTTAGAGGTAAACCAAGATGGTTGACCTCCACCTTTGCTAGCCATGATGAATCCTTAGCTACTCTCCCTTTCCATTTGACTAGATATTCCTCATAAGTTCTATTTTTGGTACTTTTTTCAATATGACTATCTAGTATCTCCTCAATCTTCTTGGTAGCTGAACTAGTTGATGGAATGCTCCATTGCACTTTTTCAACTCCATCTCCATCACCTCCTTCATAATACTTTATCAAATCTAAAATATTAAATAGTGGTGAAATCTTCATTTCAGTAGACAACTCCACTTCATATGCATTTCCAGAATCATGCCTCTTCTCTATCTTGCATAGTCAAAACTTCTTCATCTTCAGCTTATTATATGTACCTACTAAAAATTCTCCTTTCTCAAATGAACCATGACTTCATCTCCAATCCAAAATTCCTTATATCTCCTTTTCATATCTACTTTAGTCTTATATTTTGTATTCATCTTTATGATGTACTTGCTCACCTCCTCATGGATCATCTTTAGATGTTCAACAAAATCTTTTTCTTCAACAGTACTTATCACTCCTTTATCCAACTTCCTCAATTCATACACATTTCTAGGACTACTCCCACATACAATCTAGAATGGTGATTTATCAGTACTCCTATTGATAGAATTATTATATGAAAAATTCTCATCTGGTAAAATCATATCCCATCCTTTTTGTTTATCTCCAACCAAGCACCTCAGGAAGTTTCCCAAACTGTGATTCACAACTTCTATCTATCCATCAGTCTATGGATGATGTGATGAACTGAACATCAAATCTATCTTCAATTTCTTCCACAATGTATGCCAAAAATACCCAACAAATTTGGTATCTCAATCTTAAACTATACTCCTTGGCAGACCATGTAATCTTGCCACTTTTTTGAAAAACAACTCTACTACATGAACAACATCACTATTCTTCTTGCATGGAATAAAATGTGTCATCTTTGAAAACCTATCAACCACCACAAAAATAGAATCATGCTTGCACTATGTCCTCAATAATTCAAGAACAAAATCCATGCTGACATCCTCCCATGGCTTCTCTGGTATAGGTAATGGTTGATACAACCTTGTATTCTACTTCACTCCTTTCACCATCTGACATACTCGACAACTTTGTACAAACTTCGTCACATCTTGCTATAATTGTGGCAAGTAATAATTTTCAGCAACCAAAGCTATAATTTTATCTTTGCCAAAATGTTTAGCCAATCCTCCACTATGCTTCTCCTTGATGAGGTTCCCTCTCATTGAACTTCTTGGAATGCACAATTAGCTTCCTTCGAACAACATATTATCTTGGATCATAAAATCCAACCACTTTGTCATGTTAAGTGTAATGGGTTCTGTACAAGCCTTCCATGCTTCACCAAAATTAGGATCATCCAGATGCAATGCACTAAGTAACTTGAACCCAACTTATTTGCATTTCTATCAACAAAAGTTGTCTTCTACTGAGAACATCTACAACTTTATTAGACAACAAATGTATAACTCTATAAAAACTCAACCCAATTTAAATGCCTTTGGTTCAATTTTCCTTAACTATTAAAATATTGCAAAGCTTGATGATTAGTATACAAAAAAAACTTTTTGGGAAGAAGATAGTGTCTCCACTTCTTCAATTCTTGAACTATAGCACAAAATTCCTTATCATAAATAGAATATTTTCTTTTTGCATCATTCAACTTCCCACTAAAATAAGCAACTGCTCTACCTTCCTAGCTCAAAATAACTCTTATTGCAGTACCACTAGCATCATAGTCTACTTGAAACACCTTGTTAAAATTAGGAATTGCTAAAATTGGTTGCTTAGTAACTTTCTATTTCAATAGATTGAAACTCTTATCCACCTCTATAGTCCACTTAAACTCTTTCCTATCTCATCTCATTATTTTAGTAAAGGGTCCACAAATACTACTAAAACTTCTTATGAACTTTTTGTAAAATGTAGCCAATCCATGAAAAGATCTTACCTCTATCACATTCCTTGGAGTAAGCCATTCAAGGATAGCCATCACTTTCTTTGTGTCCATTTTCAAAACTTCTCTTGAACTAAAAATCCCAAGTACACCAACTCTTTCTTTACAAAATTGCACTTCTTTAGGTTTATCAACAACTTTTCTTCCCTCATCCTTTCAAACACCTTGCAAATATGGATCAAATGCTCCTCCAATTTCTTACTAAAGATTTATATATCATCTAGGTAAACAATGACAAACTCACCTAGAAACTCCTTGGGTACCTCATTCATGAGCCTCATGAAAGTGCTCAGTGCATTGATTAGCCCAAAAGGAATGACTAACCACTCATATAGTGCTTCCCTTGTCTTGAAAGTAGTCTTCCACTCATCACCTTCTCTGGTATGAATCTAATGGTACCCACTCTTCATATCTATCTTTCTGAAATACTAAGCTCCACTCAAATAGTCCATAATATCATCCATCCTTGGAAAAGGAAATATATACTTTATAGTGATCTTGTTGATATCACAAGAATCTATAGACATCCTCCTTTCTCCATTCTTTTTTGGTGCTAATACTACTAGTATAGAACATGGGCTTAGACTATCTTGAATCAACCCCTTCTATAGCAACTCATGAACTTTCCTATTCAACTATTCAATTTCTACTAGTGTCATTCTATGTGCTTCCTTGTTTGGAAAATTGGCTCCTAGAACCAAATCCATATGGTGACTAATCTTCCCCATTGGGGGCAATCCATCAGGTATATTATTCAATACAATATCAAAAAACTCTTCCAACATATTTGCAACTTCTACAAGTACCTCCTCTACTTATTCTTTACTATCTTTAGGAATTATAGAAAAACACATGTGCTCATGTTTCATACTCTTAAGAAACTCTTTTCAATCAACAAAACATTTTTTTGCAGCACTATATACTTTTCCTTATTTATACTTTAGTGGCTTCAACTTATGTTTCACTCCATCCTTAGTTAGAGTGTAGGTATTTGCTCACCCATCATGTACAACATGCTTGTCAAACTACCATGACCTACCCAACAACATATGACATATGTCTATAGGTATGATATCACAAATTAGCTCATCCTGGTGGCTCCCAATCTTGAACTTTACTAAGCACTGCTCATTGCTATAACCTTCTCATCATCTTGCACACAAGCAATACAGTACAGATGTCAGTTTTTCTGTCTCTTTAGCTTCAACTTGGTGACCATCATTTTTTAAACTAGATTGTTAGTACTTCCACCTTCAATTATCATATCATAACACTTATCTTCACATCTAAACCTTGTGCAAAAAAAACTCCTTCTCTGATTAGGTTCATTCTCACCAAGATTTCTCCTCTTTCAGCATCTTCAGAATGTGAGGATTTGGCATCTTCATCAACATGTGCAACTCTAGCCTAGCCTTCTCTTATTTGATCTATCCTTCCTTGGCATTGGGTACATTCAAACACTCTATACCCTTCTTCTCCATAGTGAAAACATTTCCCACAGAAGCCTCCTCTCCTAGATCCTTTTCCTTTACCTATTCCTCTCTAATCTCTATTGTTCTAATCATGGAAATGATTGGAATCGTTTTCTCTTTGGTTTTGGTTGCTACTTCTAGCCTCATCCTTATTCTTCTGATCATCATTGTGGCCTCCATAAGATCATCTAATAGATCTTCCACCATGATCTCTTTTGCTATTCTTATTGTCAAAATTCTTGCTCAATTTCTCCTCAATACTGTTCACTCAAACTAGACCCAACTCATCCTAAATGTTGGGCCTTAACCCATTAAGATAATGGGTGGCTTTCTCCTTATTGGCTTTTGCATGTCCAGTTCTAATGAGAACTCAGTAGAATTCCTCGATATACTCTTGAACAGATTTTTCCACTTGCCTCATTCCTTGCATCTTCTTTAACAAATCAAGCTCATAATCCATAGGAATGAATTTTCGCTTCATTTTAGCTATCATCCGATCCCATGTGGTGATTTTGTCCTTTCCCTTTCTATTTCATTGCAACTAAACCTCTTGCCACTAGATCTTTGCATGTCCCTTCAGTTTTACCTTTGCAAACTTGACCTTCTCTAGATTGTCAATGTCTTCATACTCAAAGTACTCCTCTAGTTCATTGATCCAATCAATCAACTCATCTAGGTTAAGATTTCCTTAAAATAAGGGAACCTCAAACTTAGGTATTTTTCTAATCTTGGAGATGGCCCTAAAAAGCCTCTCTTCCTCTAGGTTTAGAATTGTCTCTACTTCGGCATTTTCTTCTACTTCATCCTCATCCTCACTTTCATCTCTTATGGGATGATTCATTCCTCTATGCATTTTTTCTTCCAATTCTTGCATTTATCTTTGGAGGGCTCAAAAAAGATTAGGTGTAACACTTATATCTCTTTTGCCATGTTTTCTTTGTGGAGGCATTTTCACGCTTCTGCTAAAACCCTTTGTGCAAACTACGTCACAATTAGCAATCTGTCTACACATTTAGCCCAAACCAAGGTCCTAGTGCAAAATTTCTCATAGTCGGTGATCTATCCACACACTCAAGAACTCTATCTCTAATACCATATGATGTAGGGGACTCCACTTAATACCATAAACTCATAACAAAACAAAGAAATAATAGCAAATACAAGAAAGAAAATGTGGACTTCTTATTATCACCACAAATGTAGAATTACAAAATTCTCAATTACAATATGCTAACCCAAATGGGTACCTTCATTATAGTCATCTGCAAGACAATGCTATGAACTATCACCTAGAGTTATCCTAGACAATGTTCAGGCCTTTCTTAAATAGGCAATTTTATGCTGCTTGAGAAGGTTCTAAATGCTCAAACTTAATACCTAGGGCTGACAGACCCTAACAATACACATAGAGTCTACCAAATACATCTTTGAAAAATTATTTTAGAAATTTTGGTAGCCCAAATTCTAAAGGCCATAACTCATGAATTGTTGCTCTGTTTGGCTATTATAAGCACTTTTTAGAAATGCTAAATCCTAATCTACAGGCTTGGAACTATGCTAGTGCCCTTCCATTGAGTTTTCAGACCTCATCTGGGCACTCTAAGGCCTCCAATAGTGAGCCTAAAGATTTTTCTACAATTTTCCCACCAAAAATCTATAATAACTTCTTTGATACTTAAGTTGGAGAAATGATATTCTTATGGTAGGCTTATATCTATAAAATTAACCTTCCTGTAGAAAATGAGAATATTCTGTGTTTGTATGAAAATTTTACTAAAAATAGCAAGTTCCCATAAAATAGTAACCACCCTATCTACTAGTCCTTATTAAAATAGAAAAGTCTAAAAAATATTTTTTCTTGATGCAAGATTGCCCTTACACCCAGGATGCTCCTACATCATAAATATAACCATGCATAGAGAGAACTCATACTACAAGTAATTTTTAACTAGGAAAACATTAGCCAAGAGAAAATCCTAGTGGGGATGATACCTACTAGATGATTCACTAAATAATAGGATCCTATTAAGGATATTGACCCTATTAGAAGTGTATGATTTATACATATAGTGTCTCAAGTCCTTGTTAGAGGACTATGGCTTCCTGGAAGCCTCAACCCTACTAGGATTTTTCAAAACCTTATTAGGAGTTGGCATATAAAATACTATGTATGCAAGAAGAACCCACTATCCTAAGATGCAATTATATAATTCAGTTCTTCAGAAAAAAGATATACATATAATAATTTTTGTCTATTTCCTTTTCCACTTTGATGAAGGGTGCTGAAAGAATGAATGCTAATGATATTCCTATTGGGGAGTATTGTAGATATCTTACTATGATGATATGTTACATTCATGACTGAGTTTTTTATTAATGTCAACATAGCAATCTTTTGTGGTATCTGACAGAAGAAAATGGAAAGATCAAGTTGGTATGGATGACTAGTTGAGTATTCTCACTATTTGAAGTTATATGAGATACTTCTAAGTATCTAGTATATGTAGTTAACATTAAAAAAAGAAATGATAAGTCTGGAAGAAGTTATGTAAGTTTTGGTAATGTTTGTTCAAAGATAGAGTTTACAGAGGAATGTTCTTGTAAACTTGCCATATCTCTTAGAAGAGTTGTTATTCTGAGACTTGAGGTTGAGGATGTGAATAATACATGTTGGAGATGATGTGGCTAAGTTTTCTTGTCATATTATTACATGTATGGAAATATATTTAAGTTGCAAGATGGTAGATTATTTTTATCGCTAAGTGTAATATGTTCTTAAGGTGGTACTATAATGATTAATTGAGAAGGTCTAACAGCCAACTTAGGAAATTCTTTTATGGAATCAATATAAAAGGATATTTTCCTTTATCATGAGGTATGGAATTTTATTGATTAGAAGTGATTGTATGCAATAGAGAGCAGAATGCAAAGTTGAGTAGAGCAAAGCTAAAATAAAGGAAACTTCATTGTTGAGGTTTTATTGTGGGATCTGAGGTTCCATATTTGGATTGAGGTTTGTGACCTAGTCTACAAGGTCTAATAGTTATTATTTTGGTTGATAGAATAAAGGAAAGAGAAATATTGCAATAAATTGCATGTTTGAGTAGTGACCTCTTCTTGTAGTTAAAAGTGCATGTTTGGGCAGTGGACTCCTCTTGCATACATTGTACTACAACTCCTAACATGGTTGGAATCTTCTATTATGGATTCAAGGTCTCCTAATAGGGACTCATATGTACTAAATGTTTATTAGATTGATGTTAAATCTGCATTTTTAAATGGTATATTAGAAGAAGGGGTCTATTTTGAATGGCTAGAAGTATTTTTTGGTGTTAATAACAAGAATATGGTATGCAAACTACACAAAACTTTATATGGATTAAAGAAAGCACCAAGAGCATGGTATGAAAGGCTATATAATTATATTTTGAAAATAGTGATAACAACAATTTGTATTAGAGGATAGAAAATGGAAAATGTATTTTACTATCAAATTTTTTTGTACATGATATCGTTTTTGGAGGTCAAGATACTTTATATAAATGTTTTGCAAATGAAATGAATAAAAAAATTGTGATGTCTATGTTTAGAGAGATCAAGTTCTTTGTGGGTTTGAAAGTACATCAGATGAAATATAGTGTATACATCCCTCAGTCTAAGTAAATGAAGGAGATATTGAAAACTTTGGGATTGGAAGATTCCAAGCTAGTAAGCACACCTATGTTCACTAGAAACAAATTGTCAAAGAATGAGATTTAGCTAAGGTGAATCAAACATTGTGCATGTCTATGATTGGAAAATTGCAATATGTAGTGCATAGAAGACCCTATATTGCATTACCTATTGGGATAGTTGCAAGATTTTTTACTAATCCTAGGGAAAATCATTTGATGATAGTTAAGAGAATAATGTGATATCTGAAAGGAACAGAAGACTATGGTCTATACTACAAGAAAAATGAGAAGTTTGAGTTGAGAGCCTACATTGATGCTGATTGGGCTGGAAATATTGATGAAAATAAAAGAACTATTGGAGGAGAATTTTTCTTAGGAAAAGGGCTAGTTACATGGACTAGCAAGAAAAAAAACTACATATCTCAATCTATTGTTAAAGTTGAATATGTTGTTGCTACAACAAATTGTACAAAAATTGTATGGATCAAACAACTACTCAAAGGTTTGAAGGAAGAAATAACTAAACTTGTGATATTTTATTGTGATAACACAAGTGCTATAAATTTATTAAAGAACGTTGTGATGCACACAAAGACTAAGCACATTGCAATCAAGTATCATTACTTGTGAGGGTTAGTTCAAGACAAAGAGATGAAGATGGAATATGTGAATGCAAAAGAGTAGATAGATGATATCTTCAGAAAATCATTACCTAAAGATGTTTGTATTTATGGAAGAGGTAAACTAGGGGTGATAACCCTTTCCAAAACTATTTTAGAAGCATGAGAAGTATCCTACATCAACTAGATATGAATATTGTATCTTACAACTTGATGTAGTGGATCTTACTAGGAGCTACCTAAAGTAATCAAAGAGTTGAAATAGAATATCAGTCACAACGTAAAGTGATAAAGGGAGAAACTAACAATGTTATTATTTTCATATTAAGATGACAAGTCTTTGACATTATTTTCAAAGAGCGAGAAATAAAAAGAGGGAGTCATAAATAAAGGGAGAAATACAAAAGGGATACCATACATTGTGAGGAGAAGGAAGAAATGTGGAATATCTACTCTGAGGGAGATAGTGTACCTGATAATTTACTATAGAGGAAAAAATGATTAAAAGACATGCATCTACCTAGTAAGAGGGGGTCATAAGGATGATTTGATTGTTTGTTCATTGGAATAGAGTTTTGTAACCTATATAGGAGTTGAAAGATGATCATAGAGGGAGAGATTTCAATACAAGGAATTATTTTCTTTTTAGTGTTGTTGTTGGTATGGTTTGTTATCAATGCCAAATAGGGAAACTTTTGAAAATAGATTGATATAAGTATGAAGATGTGTTTCAATCCTTGTTTTGTCATTGATGTCAAACTTACTATTTGTTTGTAAGAAAACTACTTAGATGATTTCAATATTATAATTTTTTTGATTGATGAAGAGGATTTGATCTAATAAGATGACAAGATAACCTAAAGGAAAGGTTGAGTTATGGTAAGAAAAAGGAAATACAAAGATCAGTTAAGATGATGATATTATAGTGCATTGAATATCTACTTAAGGTTGCAAAGGTTGGATACACTAACTTAATCAAGAAGAAAAAGTAAGAAGAATTGAGTATGTCAAGATTGATCGAGTGGATAGTAGGTGTCGAGCAAAGCTAGTGCAAGCTGAGAAGAAAACTAGTTGGAGCTAAGAAAAGTGAAATTTTTAGTGTATTTCAAGTGATATAGTGTAAGTCAAGTAAAGTTTAGTTGATCTCAAGTAGTAGTAAATATTAGTGTTTTACAAGTTATCTAGTTGAAGTTGAGTAAAAGAACAATACGGAAGATGAGCAAAAACATATTGATGTTGAGTGCTAGTATTCATGTTAAATAATAGATTTGATGAATCAGAACTAACTATTTTGTTTTCTTGAATTTTTTGAAGCATGTGGAATAAAGCTATGTTGAGTTGGTGGAACAAAATGCATGGTAAACAAAGTGGATTCAAGAAAAAGCTTCTAGAGGGAATCAAATGAAAAGATGATTAGATTCATTTAATCTTACTAAATCTTACCTAACTTTAAAATAGATGATAAAGGATGAATGAAAAAGATTTTAATTTTCTATTTATAGAGATGGTTAGTGAGAAGTGAGGTTGGTCAATGTTTGAGAACCCAAAGTTAGACAAGAGGTTTAGGGTATTTCTTCATTTAGTGGCCAAGAAAGAAGAGGCTTGTATTGGCAAGTAAAGAAAGAAAGCTTAAGAGTATGAATGCTTGAAGGGTGAACAAGATCTTAGAGCTGAAATGTGTGAAAGCCAAGTAGAATGGAGGACTAAAATAGAGATCTATAATCTGCAAGTGATTTGTAATTTGTTATTAGATCAAGACCTACTGTTACTTTCTAATCATTATACCATTTTAGGGTAAATCCTTTGGATTAAGGTTGATCTAATAGTCATTTGTAAATCCATTAACTAGGAAACATTCCAAGTCAATGATCTAAAGTACTTTAACAAAGCTCAGTCATAATAGGGTGATTGAAATCATCTAACTAGGTTACATTTCACAATGTGTATTGTAAGCATTAATAGGGTTAGCCTTTCAAAGGGCATTACTTCAAAACATTGAGAATGAGTAGCATATTATTGGTGGATTTTCCTAAATTGGGTTTCCAGATAAAATCCTTGTGTCAACTATGTTATTGAATCTATTATGTTTCATGTTTATATTATAGCAAATTTCTTTTGACCTAGGATAATAACCTACAAGTTTAAGTGATTATATGATCTAATGATTGCATGTATGATGACTATGTCTTATGGGTATGGGTTCACTAAGTTGTGAAAAGTTTTATTTGTACATCTAGACCTTGAATAACTAATTCACGACCCCCTCAGTTATTACAAAGAATTCCAAAAAATTTCTCTTTAACATTATACTAACAATGCATTAAATAAGTTATATAAAAGTTTGGAACAATTTACTTTGAAACTATTGAACAAAAGAATTAGAAAGAGTTTGAAAATAATAAATAGAATAAGGAGGTAGAGAATAACACTATTCAAGTCTCTATGCCTAAAAGTACTTGGAAACAACTTACCAATAAGTCTCTCCCTTTTGTCTTATTTTTTCTTAGGGGTATAATGTCTAGTCTTTAAGATCTTTTGTATAGGGTTTTAGGGACCCTTCAAAACATGTTTTCTTAATAAAAAACTTAGCTATAAGCCTATTGTCATGAGAAGAGTCACTACATATAGCCTAAAAAGTGTTAACATGATTTAGATATCCAATCCCTTACCACTGTAAGTCTCAAGATGACATACCTCAACATGTTGTAGAATACTAGAATGAAGGATATTCCAAAAAATAGGATTAGAAACATCACATGTAGGAATATTGTACTTAGATTGAGTTAATTGAGTAGGTCATTATTGCAAAGAAGTGATAGTTTGAACCAAGGTACTAATTGTAGGATTGGTAGAATTTCTAATAAGAATAGGTACGCTAGATGGATTAGGAAAGTTAAAAGATGCAAAAGAAATATTTAAAGATGTTGGCAAAGAATTTGAATGAATAGGTAAAGGGTTTGAATAATTAAAAGGAACTACATTATATGAAGGTAATGAAGAAGGAATGGAAGTAGGACCAACACTAATGGTAAGTGAAGGGCTAGGAGGACCATCACTTAATGCAGTGTAAAGTTATATAGAAATGTTCATAAGAGGTAGAGCATATGTAGGTATGCTAGAAAGAGTGGTAGAAATTAGAATAGAAGGTGAAATGGTTATAGAAGGAGGAACACATTCTATCAAAGACTTAGCATAATTATTAATAGGGTGAGGTATACTATACAAGATAGAAAAGTTATTATTAAGATTATTGTTAACAAGATACTTAAGAGCTTCAATAGAAACAACACTATTAGGATTTTGATTTTTTTGGTCAATCCAAGTTTTCAATTTATCAAATTTATTAGAAAGGTTATTAACTTGTCATGGAGCAACTCTTGAAGCATAATCATCATCATGGGATGAGTGATGCTCCATTATGGGATTAATATCATGAGTAAAGATGTGAGCATCATCTTGATTCCTAGGAAGGAAAGAGGAGTCAAGATCAAAGGAGCCCATGAGTCTACAGCTTTTCCTAATAGGAATGCAATAGGTTGGACTTTATGTGATTAAGATCACAAAAGAGGAGTTCACAAAAGGAAAACCTAATGAGATCTAACCATGTAAATTTAATAAAGAGAATTAAAAACAAGATCTGACCACACATAAGATGGTCAAATATAACTATATCATAAAGAGAAAAAAGAGTTCACCAAAAAGATGGTAAACAAATAATCGAACCACACAAAAAAAGGGGCACAAGTCAAGTTCACCAAAAAGGAAGGTGAAGTTGAGGCCAAATAAGAGAGATTTCCAAAATAAATTATCTAACTCAAAGAAAGAGGGTAAGAAGGTTGGTTTAACCAAAAGAAGGGAAATACCCAAAATAATCTAACACCAAAAATAAGGGGGGACTCATCTAGTTCACTAAAGTTTTGAGGAGAAGTCTGTTAATCTTAGATTGGTTTTGGCAATTGAGTGTCCACACACTTAAATCATTTACTTAGTTCATGTCGAAAAAGTAGTACATGCTAAGAACAACATGTATATTATAGAGCATAACAATTCCACAATGAGTGTCGAGCCACTCATGTGCCAAGTCACTCAAGTGCCAAGAAGACAATGTATGCCCAGTGATTTAGGAGCCAAGTAAATAGTACATGTCGAGTGATATAGATGTTGAGTCACAACATAAATATTAGTATATGCTAAGAATCAAAGACTTAAGATGCCGATGACACAATTTTGTTATAGTTTTTTAAATGGCACAAACAACTATGTAAACTATTTTGTAGCTAACTTAAGGATGAATTACAATATTTTTGAGATAAGGATGAATCTTATGTTGGATTTCCAGTGCAATTACATGCAACCAATCAGAAAAAGGGAAGGACTAAGTGAGAAAATGGATGAATCACTATGATTGATTCATACCCATCCCTAAGTCACCAAAGTCTTCTTAAGGAAGACAAACCCTAAACTCTCTAGCATGTGTAAGATGTATGAAGGAGTGAAGAGAATAGATTGTATGAAAAAATAGAGCATTTATAGTGGCTAAGGAGTAATAACATGAGATTGAATTGCAGAATCAATTAGAGCAGAACAAAGGAAAGAAAAGAGTATACAGAAAAGAGATATCTCATAAAAAAAGATCAAGAAGACAATAGTTTAGAGGTGATTTGTTATCAAGCAATCAAGTTATAACCATATGATAATTTTTTAATCATTTTAGCAAGTGAAACAATTAAATTTCTTAACAGATTAGTCCTAACAGGCTATATTGAAATCCTCTAACAAGGTGCTTAATTTTGAGTTAAATTTGTTTACCAAGGCACACATCTAATAGGGTGTTGAGATCCTTTAATAGGGTGACACCTAATAGTCTTTGTAAGCTTTTAATAGGGTAGACCTTTCATGAGGTAGACCATGTTTAATGGTCAAAACATTGTAAGTTTCATTGGATATACTTTATTAGTATAGTACTGAAGATTTGTGGGTGTCATCCCCATCCTAATTTTACCTTCTCATTGGAGGGTTTCTAGGTAATCATATCTAGTGTTATATGTGTGTGAATGTTTACTTACATATTTTAGATGTACATGCTTTACATGGTATTTTAGTTTACTAATTAAATATATGAGATGGATGTGTGGTGAAATTTTTATGGGTCCAAGTTTAAACTATTCATTCAACCCCCCTCCCATTTTAGAGTTTTACCTTTCCTATTGTAATTCCAAAAATTGGTATCAGAGCCTAGTTCTCTAAAAGAGAAGCTTTTATAGAATTGAGGAAATATTTTGGAAATGGAAGTCTACAAGTTGGGAAAGATTATTGAAAATCAAGGAATTGAAATACAACTCATTCTACATCAACTAGATGAAGCAAGAGAAGAACTAAATAATTTTTTGAAAAGAAGGAAAGAAATTGCTATTGCAAAGAATGACACACAATACAAAGAGATAGACAATACTAGGCTACTTGCTAATGGAGACTCAAATTAATTTGATGTAGCAGTTACAGATCTAATGGAAAAGAACAAAGCCCAAGCTGAGGAAATTAAAAATCTCAAGTTGGAACAAGAATCACAAGACATACTACTATGTGAAGTAACTAAATGTAAAAAGAAAGCTATGGAAGACAAAGCCATGATTGAAGATGAGAAAATAATTTTGACAAATAGATTGGAAGAAAATTCATCAAAGCTAACGAAGATTTCCAACATGTAATTGGATACCCTAAGCCAAATGATGAATGGCAACTATGAATTGAATGTTAAGGACATTGCGAAAACAACATTGAAGTTGTAGAATGAGCAACTGCAAAGTGACCTAAAAAGGGAGAAGGAATATACTAAAAATATCAACAAGCCAAATGAAGCCATCAAATACTTTGAGCAATTATTAAGATCTCTTGGATCCAATAATGATACATTTGGACTAGGATACAAAAGTGCTAAAGAAGGAGAATCATTCAAAAGTGCTAATGAAAGAAACAACAAAGGTAAGAATTCCAAACCTATTTGTCATAATTGTACTAAGAAAGTGCATACTACTAATGTGTGCAAGAGAAAGATTGTAAATCAAAATCTCAAGGATAAGAGCATGGTTCACTACCATAAGCACAACAAACAAGGACATCAAGCACATGAATATAGAACCAAGACCATGAACACACAAAGATTTGAAGGATATTGTTATAACTATCAGAAGTATGGACATAGAGATTTTGAATGTAGATCCAAACCCATGTGTTCATCAAATAGGCAAGCAAAGTTGAGGAACAATGACAACTCATATAACTGGGAATACAACACTAGATATAGTTGTCATTATTTTTAAGAATATGGATATCTTCCTGAAAATTGTATTAGGACACACTTCAAAGGTGACTACAAAAGGTGGTGGAGTCAAACCACATGTTTTAGTTGTTTTATTATTGGTCATGTTAGTAGATATTTTCCAACAAGGTCAAAGGCACTAAGTTGTGAGTTTGATCAAGGAAAAGACAAGGCAAGTGCTAAAAATGCCAGAGATGAGGTGAACAAGACATGGAAGAAAAAGGATGGTTGTAGCACATCAAATGGAGAAGGTATCACTTCACCCAATGGGTCAAGTGATCATGCCTCATCAAACTAAGCAATCAAGAGGTATGTGGGACTAATATTTAAAGGTTATATTATACATTAGTTCTAGAGAATTTAGTATTGAAAAGATTACATAAGCATGGAAAAAGATGCAAGATGTTAGAAATTCAAGAAAAGTGTTTAATATTTTCATGTTATTTCCAAGCATGAAATATTTCCTATATGTGCCGAGTAAAATGCTAAAAGATAACAAGCTAATAGACTGGCTATTTGATGCCAAGTTAGTAATGGATGCTAAGTGAGCTTGAAATTGGTTGATGTCTAGCTTATAGCTATGTAAGAACTCAACATTAATTACAGACTTTCAAAGAGTTTTTTTAATCAATTTTTTACTATTTCACATCATTTCAAAATTGAGAAAAGAGCAAGGAGAGTAGAAGGTGATTTGGTAATCCATTCTATGTGATCATAGAAGGTTTGAGAAATGATTCACCACCAGCTTGTTAGATCATATAAGGTTTTTATCAAGTGTCAAGCTACCCTAGTTTTGCACCATGGCATCAAGGTCAAAGAATGTAGAGGATAAAGAGGTTTTAAACATTCAATTGGTTAGTAATGAAGTTAAGCAAACCTTATTCAAAGCTATTACTAATATTTGTTACAAGAAAAACCCCTCTAATGCGTTATCCATGATACCACCAGAAGTTTTTAATGGTGCAAGATTTTAAGAAATACTATAACTATACACTTGGTAGCATTGGTGATATGGAGATTAGACAAGCTTATGATAGACTCTTTGATAATGTTGTACTAAAGGAAGAATTCAAAATCATAGAGAAGAAAGGGTTTACACGAGCCCTAGATTTCTTGAATGTATTTAAAATATAATGGATAAGGATAGTGCTTAGTAGGATTGATGATGGTTCATTATGGCCGAATAATGGACCTATCAAAATAACCAAGAGGATAGTTCATAGGGTTACTAGTTATCCAACCCTAGATTGGCCTAAGACACTGAGGAGTGATTCAAAATAGGTGATTGAGAAGAATACTGGAGCTATATGGAACAAGAGAGGCATGATTATTGACATAATTACTAATCCTTTGATAGAATTTGTAGTAAGGATTATTTCACACAAATTTTATTAATCCAATAGATTGAACAATGTGCCCTATATAGTAGTGGATGTGGGATACAAAATTGTCAAGAAAGATCACACATATGATTTAGCAGAGCTACAACTAAAACATATAGTTGAAAACCTTGGGTCAACAAGGAAGATAAAGAGTGCACAATGTAATTTTGGTTATATTCTGATATCCATATTTTTTTTATGTGCAAAACACTTTTCCTACATTTGGAATAGTTGCATGGAAAAAAAATAGATCAGTAGCAGTATAGATAGGAGAGTATATTGAATAATTGGGTGAGAATTTTGAATCTGTGATGACAAGCTATTTTGAAGACTTCAAGTAGTCAATGAAGAAGAGATTGAGAATACTAGTGTCTCTAGTAGAAATAAAAAACTATGATGATGTTTGTTTTCTAGTAGATGTTGACTATACTTTTGTACAAGCTACTACACCAACGATGAGATGGCTAAGGCTAGCTAGATATGAAATAAATGTGGATGAGACCTCTATAACTATTACAAGTTTATTGGTAGAAGATGTTGATAAAAATTCTAAGGCATTTGGAAACTATGAAATAGAAAAGTCCAAAATCACAATGGAACTTAAGACTACTTCTATAATAAAGAAGAATGTTAAATTGGTAAAGAAGTTGAAAGAAAAATTTGGAGAGGGTGACGAGTAGAAAGAAGAAGAAGAGGAATAGGGTTTCGAGGAAGATGACATCTAGGCACAAGAACCACTTGTACTTACTCAAGGAATGGGATAAGGCTAGGATGAAGAGGAGACTGGAATTGCTAAAAATGCTGATGGAGAAGAAGCTAAGGAAGCACCTACTCCCATAGAACAAAAGAAAAGGAAGGCTAAGGTCCAACCAATGAGAAAAGCTAAGAAGGTAGCCAACCCAAGTGAACCCAAACCAATTGCACATACTTCAAGGGCTAGTACATGTGTGACTGCACAAAAGGCTAAAGAGAAGACAAAACCTATAGAGTAGGGAGGACAAGTACATTAAAGACCAAGAAGGAAGTACATTGCACAAGATAAATTAGATGAGGAGAAAATAGAATCAGATGATAACATCCAATTTAAAGTGGTGAGTCATAATCCTCTATCTGATCTTAAAAATTTATGTGAAAATGTCAAGAATAGTGCAAACTTATTAGGGATCTCTCATATAGACTTCAATAATCTTGGCAAAGTGGAGAAGAATCAAGTGGAGGAGGCAATATATTCCATAATGGCAAAATTCAAGACTACCCCACTAGAGATTTCCAACTCAATGACCAAAAGCTTATATGATAGATATAAGAAGAAATGGCACTATTGTATGAACTTGGAGAGACATATAAGAGAGACATCTCTTGTAAAAGTGATGCCTAAACTTAGTAAGGTACAAATTGCTAAGGATACAAAGAAATATGTAGTTAGGTTTGCACCTAAATATAGAGCCTTTTACATTTTGCAAAACAATATTGAAGATGTTGTTAAGAAGTCCACATAGATGTTGAAGCTTACATATGGATTTACTACAGTCAAGGAAGGTGAACAAGAACCCATAAAGGTCAAGGATGATGAAGAAGAAGACAAAAGTGATGACAATATTAATGGAGTAACTAAAATGCACATAGATGATAAGGCAACTACTTAAGCAAATTAACAAGAAGAATAGAATGTGCAAGACACATAATTTCCTAATGTCAGCCCCTAAAATGTAACATGTGAGATAACGAAAATGGTATTAGTGAAGAATGCATCTAATGTCACATCTTAGAATAGCAATCCCCTTATAGAGGAAGATCTCAAGAAGATACCTAATCAATCCACACTATAAGAAAAACTTTGTGATAATCCTATATTGGTCAATGTGGATCAATTGCAAAGGAAAGTGACTGATACTAAAAGGTAAAAGGTGAATACACAAGAACCACCTATTATCACCCTTCAAGTGACTCATGTACAACTATATCTAAAATGGTTGATACAATTGTATAGGATAAAATGGAAGCACAAGGAACTACAACAGAATAGAGTGAAGTAGGTCAGATAATCTTATATACAACTCTAGCACAAGCACAAGGTACATCACAAGGCATTGTGGAACACAAGGACAAGCCTGAAGAGGTTGAGTTGACTCCAAAGGTGAAAGAGAAAGTAGCTATGCAAGCCTTTCTAAACTTACTACTATTTGGCACACCTTCAAGTTATCCTCTTCAAAAGCTAAGCACAGATGCAACTCAATTGCAAATCTCAGTGTTGAGTCCTAGCTCATCAAAGGCTAAATAAGTAATTCAATATGGAGATGTGAGCCTTGATGAAGAAATTGTTCTACCAAAGTATGATTATGATATAATGACTATAGAACAAATGGGCATACTTCAGGAAGCCCTAGCATGGAAGAAGCATTAGAAAATGCCTAGAAGGAAGAAAAGGTAGAAGCAAGCATTGCAAGATATAAAAGACATCTTTTTAGATGCATTCATTCTACCAACTCCAAATGAGACCAAGCCATTGATTCAATAGCTAATAAACATAGTGGAAAAGGTTAGTGATATAGACCTAGATACAAATGCTAAATTACTAGAATGGTTAGAAAATAAATTTTAGTGTAAAGTAAATGAAAATATATCAGATGACAAAGTAAAAAGTGTGAAGAAGGTACTCAAGAACATCTTCTCATTGTACACAAAATTGTGCAATCCAAAACTATTAACCCAAGAGACCAGAAGTCATATTTTGAGCTTGCAAAGTTATATTAGTTCATCAGGTGCAAAACTACCAATGATACTAGCTCAGAGTGAAAATTATTTTAGAACATTGCTAATAAACCTAGAGTCAGTTGCCTACATTGTTAGTAGAAGAAGCCAATATAAGGGCTAACCTAACTAGCATCCAATCAACATTAACCCCTCCTATAGAAATTTTGCACAAGGAACTAGGTTATGTTGAAGCTCTCATGAAGAAATGCCTATATCTTTCAACATTAGATGCCCTAGTCCACCTTGCTACTAAGCTAACCATCCAAATCAAGTCTTTGGATGTAGCATGTTAAAATGGGGATGCAACTTTCAAGATAATCCTAGATGTCCATAAATATTTTTTGGAAAAACACACTATAAGTGTATATCCCATTAACATAAGTGTGAAAATGGGAAGAAATATTTTGGGGGAGAGTAAGATAAAGAGGGAGAGAAAAAAGAGAGAATTTTGGGGGAGATATAAGGAGAATGAGAAATGGGGGAGTAAGCAAAGGGGAAAGAATAAAGATAAGATAAACAAGAGTAAGAAAGTAAGAAAAAGGACAGAGAAAAGATAGATTATGCTAAGGGGGAGTAAGCATAAATAGAGCATGAATTCAAAGAGTATCAATTAAGCATATTTACTCAGAAAGAGTACAAAATTTTGATACAAAATAAACATCTCAACTTAGGGAGGGTTATAAGATTTTGAGGTATCTAAGTTATTGATTTTTTTTGAAATTTTGAAGTTTTGTACATAAGATGAGTTAGAGATATGTTATGCTCACATGATATAGTATATTAATGTAAAATCAAGCATTTTTGACACTCATATCAAAGGGGGAGATTCTTGATCTCATATTAATTTTGACAATTGAGTGTCCACACACTTAAATCATTTACTTAGATCATGCCAAACAAGTAGTACATTTTGAGAACAACATGTATATTATAGAGCATGTCAAGTCCAAAATGAGTGCTAAGTCACTCAAGTATTGAGCAGATAGTGTATGCCAAGTGATTTAGAAGCAAAGTAAATAGTGCATGTTGAGTGATACAAATTCCTAGTCACAACATAGAGATCAATGCATGTTGAGCATTAGAGAGTTAAGATGTTGAGTGACACAACTTTGTTATAGTTATTTGTAATGACTAAAACAACTATGTTGAATTAGAATATTTTGGAGCCAACCTAAGGAGGAATTACAATATTTTGGAGATATGGATGAAGCTTATGTTGGATTCCCAATGCAATTAAATGCATCCATTTAGAAAAAAAGTGAAGGATTAAGTGGAAAAGTAGATGAATCATAGTCATTGATTCATACCTAACCCTAAGTCACCAAAGTATTCTTAAGGAGGAAAAATCCAAAACTCTCTAGCATGTGTAAGGTGTATGAAGGAGTAAAGAGAATAGTTTGCATGTGAAAATAGAGCATTTATGGTGGCTAACATGTAATGAATGGAGGTTGAATTGTAGAACCAATTAGAGGATAAAAAAGGAAAGAGAAGAGTATACAAAAAAGAGAGATCTAATAAAAAAATTTGAGAAGACAATAGTTTAGAGGTGATCTGTTATCAAGAAATCAAGTGCTAATAGTAGGATCATTCTTGAATCATTCTAGTAGGTGATTCAGTTAAATCTCTTAATAGATTAGTCCTAATAGGGTGTATTGAAATCCTCTAACAAGGTGCTTACTTAATTGTGAGTTGAATTATTTTAGTAAGGAACACTTCTAATAGGGTTTTGAAATCCTTCAACATGATGAGACCTAACCATTTTGTAAGCATTTAATAGGCTAGACCTTTCATAGGGTAGATCATGTTTCATGCTCAAAACATTGTAACCTTAAATAGATACATTAGATTATTGTAGTAGTGAATATTTATGGGTGTCATCCCTGATTGAACTCAAAATTGCATTCCCATTTTGAGTGTCTATTCCAAATTTTGAATCACTTTGAGCCCCCTATGAATGCTTCTCCTACATATGTAACTGGTTGTCATTTCAAGACTTAGGTGGTGTTTTAATTGTTTAACACCTATCATTTTACATATGAATATGTTTTGTATTGATAAATTGACATTTTGAACCATTCTATGAAGTTTCATTTTGAGTTGTCTTCAAGTTCTGCATTTTTGCCAAGTGTCAAATAGTGATAGGAAGCCTAGTTTTCCTTTGAATAAATTTAACCTAGAAATGTTTTTTGATCGACCACTTTGGGGATATTTAATATGCATATCAAAGAACCTATGTGTCAAGTTTCAATTCATTTTGAATATGTTTGATTAGGTTCTAAACCCCTCAAAGTTGGTAGTTTACTATTTTCATGCATTTGCAAATTGTGCAAAATTCTAGAAGGCCCTATTTGACAAGTTAAAACTTTCGACCAGTTGACCCAAATAAGAAAATTCATTTTGCATCATAGTCTAGGGGTAGAGACTTTCTCTATTCCTAATTTGAGCTTATGATGAATCCATTTTATCAATTTTCAAATGTGATTCCATTTGCAATTTATAAAGTTTCAGTGGTAATCAGAAATGTAAATTGATTGGGAGCCCTGTTTGGGATGTCATATCTTTGAATCCATAATTGCCTGAACCAATTGGATTGTACCTTTGTATTCTACTCCAAAAATACTTTAAGTGTGTGAGTTTGTAAAGCTTGACGAATCTATCTACACACTTTTCTAGAGCATTTCCATTTGCAAAAACTACTTTTCTACTGATGTTTCCAGGTAGCCCAGTTTGCATGCTCACCAAATGCACCCCATGATTCATCACTGTTAGAGTAAATAATTAATTATTAATTATTTATTCTATTACTTAAGCTTACTTAGGTTAATGCATATTTAGTTTTTAATGCATGTAGTGGTTGTTGTTGACAACTCGGGAGTTTTCTCCTTTTTTAGCATATTCCACTTTTTGAGGATATGTGCTGAGTTGTCATTTTTTTCCTCTACCTCCTTCCAGCTTGTTCTACAAGCTTCCATGAGGCCTTTTTAAACGGTCTCTCTCTCATTGTAAATCAATCCATTCACATAGCAATCTCATTTTCCTATTGTGAAATATTTCCTCTTGCATTGTTTGCTTCATGCTCTTGCTCTTTCGGTTTCTCTTCAGCAAGCTATTTGCATGTAGGTGATCTTGGTGACTGCAGAGTTGGATTTCATCAACTCCTACATGGTATCAGAGCCTCCCTGCTGCTTCTTGTTTGAAGGATTTTTGAAGCCGTGATTTGAAGTCACAAACCCTAGTTTGTTTGTGCAATTTTTCTTCAAATCAGGGGTAGAGCGAATTTTTGGAGCACTTTCAGCCCAAACGGACATCACCATTGGATCCGAAAGGCCATTTACAGTTAAAATTCATATAAAACTTTCCATTTTTGGAGATAGAGCTCCGGAAGGCAAAATTTTTTTTATCTCGGGTCTGACCGTACCATCGTACGGACGCGCGACAGTCCAAAAATATTAAAAAAAAAATTTTTTTAATGGGCACCGCCATAGCAGCGCCAACGCACCACCGCGAGGCCACCCGATCACCATCCACGCGCCTCCGACAGGCCGCTCCGCCAACGGCTCCCGCCGCGGCGCCACCCGAAACTCCCGCCGCGCAGCTGCAGCCGCCCCCGCCTACCTTTTTCGGACTCCGCCGCCTCCGCTCTCCGCAGCCGCAGCGGAGCCTCCGCCACCGCCGCGGAAGCGTTAGCCCTGCCGACGACAATCGCGCCGCTGGGTTTTCCTCCTGGGCGCCACCGCCGCCGACGGATATTCCTCCGACGCTGACGTCTTTTCCTGGCAGTGACATCACCTTCCCGACTATGACGTCTTTTTCTAGTAATCGGATTTTTTTGGCCGGTGATAGGTTTGTGATAGGCATACAGCCGTCAAATTTATGCCACTGTCTGTAATTTTCCAGCAAGTGTATTTTTGGAGCAACAGTCGGTTTTTTGGCTATAACTTGAGAATACGGAGGTCTTTTTCCGATCCGAAAGAAGCACGATTTTGAGTTCGTTTGAGCTTCCATTTTTGGTGTCAAAGTAGAGGCTTTTTTTGCATCAAAAAATCCAGGTTCCTTTCCAGTTTTTTGCTTTCCTTAGTTGTTTTTTTGTGGTATTTGGGAGATATTTTTGTACGTTTGTGGGGGGGTGTCTTTCTTTTCTATAATTTACTTCAGTTAAGACCCTTCTACTTTCGTCTTCTTCTTTCTCTCAATGGCGGATCCATCTATATCCCGTCTCACACCACACAACTACCACACATGGAAAGCACAAATGACTAGACTTCTAATGTCAAGAGGTCTATGGTCTTGTTTGGATGAGCATCAGCCTAATCTCCAACAAACTTATGAGATTCTACAACACAGGAACAAGATGGATGAAGCCATGGGGCTTATTGCACTCAACATTCCAGACAGCTTGTTGTTTCACTTGGATGGTTTGACTACTCCATGGGCTTATTGGCTAAGATTTCAGATTTTGTTTGGACAAGTGAATGAGTTTCAGGCACTTCAGCTAGATGCAGAATTGACTTCTTTGACACCTGATCACTTTCCCACCATTGAGGACTTCTTGATGAAGTTCAAATCTCTACGTACACTTTTGCAGGGATTTGGGAAGAACAAAACAGATGATGAGTGTATCTTTTTGGTACTCTCAAAGTTAAAGGGACAGTATCAGATCTTCTCTTCCACTTTCTACTCCGCTATGGATGCCTTGGGTGATTGACATAGGATGCCTTCATTTGAGATATTTTGTAATCGGTTAACCCGTGAACAGTCGAAGATTACTCAAATGGATTCAC
The DNA here is from genome assembly GCA_028749045.1 of Cupressus sempervirens. NCBI lineage: Eukaryota > Viridiplantae > Streptophyta > Pinopsida > Cupressales > Cupressaceae > Cupressus > Cupressus sempervirens. The sequence goes on along the minus strand of CM053792.1, from coordinate 116,723,872 downwards.
TTTGAAGTTCTCAGACATAGGCATTGCTTTCCAAGGTTACACAAGAACAGAAGTTGAAGCAGCTATCAGATCCCTCTTCTACTAGTTCATCATCTTCTAACAAGAAGGAGAAAAAGAAGACCGCAACTCCTACCTGTTCCTATTGTGGGAAAGGATCTCATGATGAGGCACGCTGTTTTCAGAAGAGATGTGATGGCTATGAGAAACAGATTGCTGATTTGCACGCTCTCCTTCAGAAGAGCACTATTTCCTCTCCATCCTCTTCTACCTCACAAGGGTCTTCTTTTCAGGCTTCTTCCACCTCTTCAACATCTACATCAGATCTTGGAAAGGGTCATGCATTACAGGCTTCCATTGCATCTTCTTCACAGGTTCCTTGGATATTGGATTCAGGTGCTTCTCACCATATGACATCTTCTCAAGGTGTCTTCTCCACTCTTGAGGCTTCTCCTATTCCTCACATTCTCATGGGGAATAACACTGCATTACCAGTCTGTGGGAAAGGTTCAGTTCCCATCCAAGATGGTATATTCAATGATGTATTGTATGTTCCATCTTTGTCTGCCAACCTTCTCTCAATTTCTCAGATTACACGCAGTGGATCAGGGAAGACAGTTGAGTTCACTACTGATTCAGTCTTCATTCGAGATTGTGCTACAGGAGAACTTATTGCTACAGGGGCAGTTGATCCTTCCACTCATCTCTATACCTTCTCACACTTTGGTCCACCATCTCCATTGTTGGAACACACTACTTCACTTTTGCAGGAGCATCGTGTGGTGCAGTCAGGACACTTGAACCTTTGTATTGTTCCTGAGATCCCTATTTTGACTGCCACACCACAACTAGATGAGGGCTTTTCCTCTCTACAAGATTCTCCTTCCGCTCTACCTGATCTTTCGGCTTCATTTATTGAGACTCTAGGTACACTTGTTGCAGATACTTCAGTGGACATTCATGACAATATCATCACACCTGCCTTGGGGATTCCCTTTTCAGTTCCTCATACATTCTCTTCTGGACATCAGCTAGGCTTTCCAATTGCTCCTCTCACGCAGGGATTTCCTTGTTTCATGCCTTTGTTCCTTCCAAATTGGAGTTTCATTGGTTCAATCATTTCTACAGGAGCTCCATCATTATGGGGGGGGCTTGGTGTCTATTCTCATGGGGGGGCTGGTTGTACTTATGGTTTTGAGAGAGTCTCTTGAAACATTTCTGGCAGAAGTTGTCCTTGGGGGGATTGGTTGAGGCCTTCCTTCCTTCACTTCATGTTTTTTTAGCATGTTATTTTTACCTCCTTTTTGGAGGAGGGTTTTTCCCATAGGGTTTTCCCTCTTTCTCCGTTTTACAGAGGTTGCATTGTACATGGGTACCTAACATGGCCTCGTTGCCGGGACCCATTATGCATTTCATCTTAGTTTTAGGAGCTTAAGGCATTCCCCTAAGTTGCACTTAAGGGGGGGTGTTAGAGTAAATAATTAATAATTAATTATTTATTCTATTACTTAATCTTACTTAGGTTAATGCATATTTAGTTTTTAATGCATGTAGTGGTTGTTGTTGACAACTCAGGAGTTTTCTCCTTTTTTAGCATATTCCACTTTTTGAGGATATGTGCTGAGTTGTCATTTTTGTCCTCTACCTCCTTCCAGCTTGTTCTACAAGCTTCCATGAGGCCTTTTTAAACGGTCTCTCTCTCATTGTAAATCAATCCATTCACATAGCAATCTCATTTTCCTATTGTGAAATATTTCCTCTTGCATTGTTTGCTTTATGCTCTTGCTCTTTCGGTTTCTCTTCAGCAAGCTATTTGCATGTAGGTGATCTTGGCGACTGCGGAGTTGGATTTCATCAACTCCTACAATCACGAGTCCAAATCATAGGATTAAATTATCCTGATGAAAACATACTATTTCCCCAATTTTCTTTTTCCAAGTGTCAGTTTACCTAGTTTTTGAAGCCAAATCCAAATGCAATTTATTATTTTCAAACATGTTTTCTTGTAGGGAATTCTGAAAGGGTCACTTTGATGGTCAATATCTTTTGACCCTAAATTAATCATGAGATGAGATTCGATAAGCTAAGAGTATGTGAAACAAAGAATTAGTGTGTTATTTCCCGAAGCTCACTTTGGATCTATTTTTAAGGCTAGCAAAGGACCTCCTGAAGCAAAAATCACAGTTGTAGAAAGAGGTGAAATGAGTCTTTTTTTAAAAAAATTAAAAGGTAATGCAAATTGATTGATTCTTCATCAAATCAATATTAGATGTTCAATAGACTAGTTTGGAATATCAATTGTCTAAAAATGATTTTTTTTTTAGCTAGACCCACTTTGGGGCTCGACTAATTGCATTAGACTAATTAGACATGGGGAAATGAAAATGTTTTAAAAGATGTTGTAATCATTCTTTCCATGTTGATGTCTTTATATATGAGCATAGTCATTAAGAGGTTAAGTCAACTATCTTTATACATCATCAATGTTTGGAATAAAGAAGAGCTTGTGGCAAGGTATTAATACTAGTATGAATAGTTAAAGGCTAGATTGATAGGAAACCAAAGATGGCATTCTTCATAGGTACAGAACTAGTTCATGGTTCTAGGAGTAAAAATTTTGATGGTGGTGTAGTTTTTTCTTCTACTACTGCAAGCTTTAACAAAAAAGGAGATTTAATTTATGTTGGAAATTCCAAAGGGGAGCAGACAACATGTAAAGAAGGAGCCACCATGTAGGAAGCCAACCAAAAAATAAAGGAAAGTAGTCCATGTTTTCTTATAGAGGAGGTGTTTCCTTTGACGATGACATGCAAAGAAGATGCCGTAGTCCATGAAGAAGGGGATGCATTCTATTTTGCTCCACTTTTCTATTGATTGAGGAAATTTACTTTAGTGGGGAGCCCCACATTTTGACATGAAGGGAACAATAGGCTGTAGGGGTGGATTTTTAAAGGCATCTACAACATGATAAGATAAGGGCACCTCACGCCGAGTGAGAGGAGGCTACAGTTCTAGATGAGGCTGGGAGCTTAACTATCCTATGAGAAACTCACATAAAGGGCAATCCACGCCAAACACATTAGAGGAAGATTAACACACGGTAATAGAGTCGAAGGGAGCCATTCATGATGAATGGAAATATAGAGCATTTAATACTAAGGAAAACACATCCACAGATGCTTAAACTGGGTGCTCACATTTTGGTAGGGGAAGAGTTTGACAATGGTGTTTCCCATGCGTGTGAATGAACAAAAAAATTGCAGCCGAAATGTGTAGCCCATAGAGGATGGGGAGAATGGAGATAAGTCCTACCAACTTTATCCCACATGCATCCAAAATAGAAAACATATAATGTTTAAGAACATTGGGAAGTCCATAACAACCTATCTTAAGGGACACCCACTTTTTGAAGCCAAGCTCATGTGTATGGAGGGGCCTCTGTGTGTGGCTAGTTATAAGGTTCAACAAATTTTGAAGGAGGATGCAGGCCAATGTACAAGCCATGTGGTGGTTTACACTCTTATGAATTTTGTAGGAGCGTAAAGTAAAGCAGAGAAGCATTATGACCCTATGAATACTAAAGCTTCTCCTGTGGTTGGAAAGAAAAATTTAAAGGCTCGTAGTGGTATGCCAGCATAAGGGCATAAAGTAAAATTTGGAAACTCATGGTGCTATGATGAAGTTTAAATATTTCAAATAAAAATTGTGTGGGGCTTGCCCATCAAGATTATTAACTAATAGAAAATTGACATGTTGATTGGAGGATAAGTGGAATAAGGAGAAAATGAAATATAAAACAAAATCAAAATCCAGAGTATTCAATGCATGATTTTCAAAAAAGGGTGAAATATTTAAATGATTTTAAAGCTTTTATATACTTTAAACTATATAAACTTTTAATTTTTTCAATTTTAATGCAGTTCATGGCCTTGGGAGCTAGAATTTCGAATTGGTCTCAAGGCCACATTTTTTATCCAAAATATATAGTGCAGCATACCGTTGAAATTGGGAGGAGATAAATTTTCTAGATATGGGGTTAGTTTTTGAGCAGGTTTTCACTGGTTTTCTTTATAAGTAGTTTTGTGTTTACCAAGGCATTCTCAATAGAATTAAGAATTTTCATCATGGAGCATCAAAATCAGTTTTGGAACAAACATTGAAGTCTGTTGAAGCCTAAAATGAAATTTGAAAAAGGTTTTCATGCCTTTAAAGTTCATTTTTAACAAATTTTTATTGTTGCCTTGGGTTCAAATCTGGCATTAAAAGTAGTTTTTGTTCCATTAAATATCTCAGATATTTCTTGCTTTTGGTGGCCAAAATGATTAAAGATTTGATATGTAGTTGCAGAGAGAGATTAGAGAGATTATTTTCACTGCTAGGAGATGGAATTTCAAGTGGACACATGTCAGATACAGAGAAGATCTAAGAATTCATTTCTCTTATATCATTCCCTTTCTTTCTCCATTGTTGAGGTTGGAAGTTTTCTCTATGATACTAGCATGGCTCCTATTTTCACTGTGAAACCAAGCTTGTTGATGGTTTTGCTTCCTATTTATTGAGTTGTGCTCTAGCAGTGAAGGCCACACATACGCTCTTATGCAAATTTTCTTTTCATTTCATGTATTGTTTTTATGAAATATTGGAAGTTGATGTTAGATCATGTGAAATATCTTGAGTTACATTTAGTTTTACCAATTAATGTATTTAGTCTTTCCAAGGATGAATACAAAAGGGGATTTGTAATGAATTATCTATGTTCTCTTATTTTTTCTCCTAATTCTTCATATGATATTAGCTTTGAGATTGAGTGAATAAGGTTAATTTGATTTAAGACATCTTGGATGAGTTGTATATCAGATATGTTGTTACTTTTGACTCAAGGAGTTAAGTAAATGCTTCAATGTTTTGATAGGGTTTCTGGGTGTATGGAGGGGATATTTCATAAGAATGGAATTTGGGGATTTTAGTTGATAAACTTAGTTGTAATGAAATCAAGTTAGGTCATCCTTCTGGTAATCACTCTATGTTGCAATGGATAAGGCACTGATCACTAAATTAGATGCAAGTTGATATGAAGGTCATTTGCACAAATCTTTTTTATCAAAATCAATTTAGTTCTTCATGCTTTGTAGTGGGCTAAAAAGAATTAGCACTCCCTTAGCTTATGGGTTTATAGTTTATGATTTTTAGCTATCTCATTCCTATGTCATTGCATAAGTATTAGAATATAAAAGGGTTGTGTTAGTAGTTAATAGGTTCATATTTATGTTTAATTGCATTGGTACCATATATTACAACCTCAAGGTTAACCCGCCTAGGTCTTGTAGAGCTTGAAGTGAAGAAGGAGTTATGCCTTATAGTTGGCCCAAGATTTTAGTCGAGTGTATCCATCATAGGAATTTGCTAACCTTAGATGCATTGGTCTAGTTTCTTGGTTGTTTTCAAAACTATTGAATCAGGAGCCAACAATTCCCACCCTAGTTTTACCTTCTCATTGGAGGGTTTCTGAGTAATCATATTTGGTGTTATATGTGTGTGAATTTTTACATGATGTACATGCTTTGCACGGTATTTTAGTTTACTTAGTAAATGTATGAGATGGACGTGTGGTGAAAGTTTTATGGGTCAAAGTGTAAACTTCTGATTCACCCCCTCCCTTTCAGAAGTTTACATTTCCTATTGTAATTCCAATGAAGTCAATAGAAAATAAGGGAGATCAAGGGATCTAATTCCAAAATAAAAAATATGGGACTCCTCGGGTTCACCAAAATGTTTAGGGGGCATAGGGAGATGCTTTGATAGAACTGTAGGTATTTATTTTTCTTGGCCTCTAAGTCACTCAAATATGTATATAAAGGAAAGAGGGGAATTTTTAAATATGATTTTGCTTATGATCCAAATTAGACTAGCTAGGACCCAAAGGAAGAAGGGTGCTAATAATGAGTTCAAATTATAAAAGGTAATCCATTATAAAGAAATATACTCTTTGGTCCTTGATAGAATAATGTGAATGTAAAATCTAGATCAAGGTTATCTTTCTTAAAGAAAAATTGAAATATGTAGTCAAATATGTATTTTAGCTTCAAAACTCATATATCTAAACTATTTCTAAATATCCATCCACAAATTTTAGAATAAAATGACAAAAGCAACAAAACCCAGTAATCTCCCTGAAAAAGGACATTGAAGGTCTAGGTTGACTTGGAAATATACCCTTCTAGAAGTTCGACATTGTCTGATGACCTGTAAGAAACTTCTCCATCAATCTCCAAAAGGATTTAATAATGGAGATCAAAGAAAGATAGGGAAGTGAACAAACTTTTATGAAATGTGGTTAAATACACTAAATCTGAGATCAATAACTGTGACTAAGAGGTAATAAATGGAAGAATCTAGATACATAGAAATGACTAATCATGTTACTAGTTGGAGGCTAATTAAGTGATGCTAAGATTGCTATAAATATGAAGTTGTTGGTGGTTAAAGAATATAGTTGAACTAGGTGAATAGAGAAAATTTAAGAAAGTATAAAGACAAGGAGTGAATCATCCAATCAAGAGAAGATAGTGCAAGGAAAACATGATGATAGAGGTCAAACAGAGGCAAGAACTGAAAGGAGATCTAAACAAGGTATTTCCCTATGCAAATAGTTTATTATAAAACTCTTAAATTCTAATAATTGTAGGAGAAAATCCCATAGACTAAGTGGACTAACAAGTTCTTGAAATCCTATATGGTAACATCAATTAGTGGTGTTTCTAAGTCCTTTATTGAATCCCACTCTTTACAAGATCAAGAAGTGGTAAGGTATAGACTATATTTTGGTTGAAATCAACTAACAAGATCACATTAACAACATGTTATAACCTTTAATAATGTTTTCTCTTAACACAAATCAATCTAGGAGAGTAGAAGTTTTTGGGTTTCCAGTCCTAGGTCATTTTTCCCTTAAAAAGGTTTGCATGTTTAAATATTGGTGTCACATATGTGAATATTGTTATGTTACAAGTTTTTTTATACATTATTTTATTTTACTACAACTCATGAAAAACTAGGTTTATGTTCATTAATAAATATGTTCTTATTATTTTCACTCGATTAAAATAGAATAATGAATGAACAATTTTGAGTAAGGTGATTGAATGATTAAATTGTGAAGTATAATGAATTTGCTGAGTAAAACTTTATGATGTCTTGTTGATCTTAGATTGGTTTTGACAACTGAGTGTTAACACACTTAAGTCATTTATTAAGTTCATGCCAAACTTGTAATATATATTGAGTATAGTATTTAAATATAGATTATGTCGAGTTGAAATGATTGTCAAGTCACTCATATGCCGAGTCACTTAAGTGCTGAGTAGAAAATATATGCTAAGTGATTCAAGTGCCAAGAAAGAAATAGATGCCAAGTAGTTAAGGTGCTCAGCCAGAGACAAAATTTCAATATGTGCCAAGCATCAGTAACCTTATGTGTCAAGTAACATAGATTTGACATAGTTATTTAAGATTGCACAAACAACTATGTTAACCATTTGTCAGCCAACCTAATGTTAGAATATGATATTTTGAAGATAAGGAAATATTTGTATGTAGATTCCCTAAATAATTACATGTAACCAATCAAAAAAAGGGAAGGATTAAGCAGAAAAATGGATGAATCTCAACTATAGATTCATACCTAACCCTAAGTCTTCTAGTATTCATAAATAAGTTGAAACCCTAAACTTTGTAAGAGAAGAGTGAGTGCATAAGGAATTGAGGGAAGATAATAACGTAGTTTGCATGGAGATTTAGAATTTGTAAGAAAGTAAATTGTAGAATCAATTTGAGAAGAACAAAGGATAGAGGATACAACATTGACATATTAGATTAGATAGGATCAAGAAGAACATAGTATAGATTTGTTTTTTAATCAGGCTATTAGAGCTAATCATAAGATCTATGCTGAAACATCCTAATAGGTGATTTTGGTTAAATCACCTAGGCAAAGTAGTCCTAATACACTGTTGTAAATCCTTTAATAGGGTGACATTCCAAGTGAATGTTCTAAAGTCCTTTAGCTAGGCACACTTCTAACATGGTGTTGAAACCCTCTAACAAGGTGGGACTTAACAGTCCTTGTAAGCCTTTAATAGGGTAGACCTTTCATAGGGAAAATCATGTCACATGGTCAACTCATTGTAACCTTAATTGGTGACACTTTATTGCTATAGTAGTGAAGAATTGTGGGTGTCATCCACACTCCAATTTTACCTTCTCATTTGGAGGGTTTCTAGGTAATCATATCAGGTTTCAAATGTCTGATTTCTTATGTATTTACATGCTTTAGATGTTTATGTTTTTCATGCTATTTTGATTTTATCTATTGAATGCATGAGATGGATGAGTGGTGAAAAATTTTATGGGTTCATTTTTTAATTGTTGATTCACCCCCCCGCCCAAGTAATTCACCTTTCCTACTTGTAATTCCATCAATTGGTATTAGAGCATGGTTATCAGAAGAAGAAGTTTTGTATCTTAGAGGAAAGATCTTGAAATGCAAGTCTAGAAGTTGGGAAAGACCATTTAAAACTAGGAGATTGAGATGCATCTCATATTACATCAACTAAATAAATCTAGAGATGCTTTGAAGAGTTTTTTGAAGATAAGGAAAGAGATTGCTATAGCAAAAAATGACACACAATACAAAGAGATTGACACCACAAAGCTATTTGTAGATGGAAACTCTAGTGAATTCCATGCAAAAATTTCACATCTAATGGAAAATAATAGAGCACAAGTTGAAGAGATCAGAAATCTCAAGTTGGAGAAAGAATCACAAGCTGTACTATTGTATGAGGTGACTAGACAAAAGAAGAAAGCTATAAAAGACAAGGCCATGACTGAAGAAGACAAAATAATTTTGGCAAACCAATTGGAAGAAAAGTCAGCAAAGATATCCAGTATCTCAAACATGCAATTGGACACCTTAAGCCAAATGATGAATGCTCATCATGACTTGAATGTCAAGGACATTGAAATAACCACCTTGAAGCTATAGAATGACTTGAAAATAGAAAATAATTTTTGTGAAAGTTTCAACCTAAATAAGACAATCTAGTACTTTGAGAAAATACTAAAATCCCCTAGATCTAGTAGAGATATATCAAGATTGGGCTACATAAGCACTGAAGAAGGAGAATCATCCAAAGCTACCAAGGAAATGAACAATAAAGGTAAGAACTCTAAACCTAGTTTTCATCATTATGGTAAGAAAGGACATACAACTAATGTTTGTAGGAGTAAGAATGAAAATCAAAATTATAAGCCTAAAAACATGACTCATTGTCACAAGTGTAAAAAAAAAGGTCATCAGGTACATGAATGCAGAACTAGAACCATGCATGCACAAAAATTTGAAGGACACTGCTACAATTGTCAGAAGTATGGACATAGAGCCTTTGAATGTAGATCCAAGTCAACATGGGCATTAGACAAGCCAACAAAGTTAAGAAGCTATGAAAACTCTTACAACTAGGATTACAATACAAGATATAGTTGTCACTATTGTCAGGAATATGGTCATATACCTAAAAACTACATTAGGACTCACTTCAATGGTAACTATAAGAAATGGTTGAGTCAAACCACATGTTTCAACTGTCACAAAACTAGTCACATTAGAACGTATTGTCCAACTATGTCAAAGGTACCCAATTCTAAATTTGACAAAGGTAAAGGCAAGATAGATGTTGAGCACATCAGGAAAGAGATGAACAATACATGGAAGAAGAAAGATGCTAATAGTACATTAAATGGAGAAGGGATCACTTCATCCAATGGGTCAAGTGGTCACACTTCATCAAACTAAGAAAATAAGAGATATGTGAGACTAATACTTAAAGTGTTGCATTATACATCATTTTCAAAAGAGTTTAGCACTAAAATTATTACATTATCTTGAATTAAGATGCAAAGGGTTGTGGAAGAATCAAGGTTAAATGTTTAGGTTTTCATGATTTTTCCAAACATGGAAGGTCCTCAATAGATGTCAAGTAAATACTAGTGTGTGTCGAGTTGCTAGTTAAATTCAGTTGGAGCCTACTTTGTAGTAGTTGTCAAGTGAAGGAAGTCTCTATAAATGCTGAATGAAATTGTAATTGCATTGATGCTAAGTTCTATGGTTGTACACAACTAAGCATTAATTGTAGAGTTTTGAAGGGTATAAGGTCAATTTTTACCTTATTTTTTATCATTATGAACTCAGAGAAAGAATGAGTAGAGAAAAAAACTAATCTAAAAACTAGTTCAAAGCACTTGCAAGGAACCTAGCAATGACTGAGCAATAGTTCATCAAATCTCAAAGATATTCTTCATAAGTTGAGTTGCAAAGTTTTAAATTTGATAAACCCTAGCTTGTCATAATATCTTCTAGTTCAAAAACTATGAAAGAGAAAGAGATGTTTGATGTTAAATTAGTTATCAATGAAGTTAAACAACCAGATTTCAAAGCTATTCTAGAAGTTGCCTATAAACAAGACCCAACAAGAGCATTATCCATTATCCTACTTAAAGTAATAATGGTTCAAGATGTGATGAGATGCTACAACTACAAAGTAGGAGCCATAGGTGACATGGAAATAAGATATTCAGATGACAAATTATGTGAAAATAGAGCTTGAAGGAAGAGTTTAAGATTGTAGAAAGTAAGGGTTTGACCCATGTCCTAGATTTCCCCACGATGTTCAAAACTGAATGGATCAAAATAGTTCTAATCAAAATCCATGATAGATGTCTATGGTTAGAGAGTGGAACTATAAATATTTCAAAGAGGATTGTTCATAGGGTGACAAGATTTCCAACCCTAGATCAACCAAAGACCCTATGTAGCAACTCCAAATAGACAATAGAGAAAAAATATAGGTGCAAAATGAAACAAGCATGATATGACCATTGACACCATTATAGATCCTATAATTGACTTTTTTGTCAAAGTTATTTCCCACAATATCTACCAATCAAGTAGGTTAAATAGCGTGCCGTACATAGTAGTAGATGTTGGTTACAAAATTGTTAAGAAAGATCACACCTATGATGTTGCAAAACTTCAATTGCAATAGATAAATGAAAATCTAGGTGCCATCAACCAAAGACCCTATGCAACAACTCCAAAGAGACAATAGAGAAAAAATATAGGTGCAAAATGAAACAAGCATGATATGACCATTCACACCATTAGAGATCCTATAATTGACTTTGTTGTCATTATTTCCCACAATATCTATCAATCAAGTAGGTTAAATAGTGGGCCCTACATAGTAGTGGATGTTGGTTACAAAATTGTTAAGAAAGATCACGCCTATGATGTTGCAAAACTTCAATTGCAACAGATAAATGAAAATCTAGTTGCCATCACAAAGACAAGAAGTACACAATGTAAGTTCGGATCAATCCTTGTGTGCATATTCTTTAATATGAAAAATAAATTCCTATCTTTTGGAAAAATTGGATGCAAGACCAACATGATAGTGGCTTTCCAAATCAATTAGTATATTGAGAAAATGGGAGAGAACTTTGAGTCAATTATGACAAGCAATTTTGAAGACTTTAAGAATTCTATGAAGAAAAGATTAAAGATACCTATTTCCTTAGTAGAATAGCACTACAATGACATATGTTTCCTTGTTGATATTGATTACACATACATTTAGGCTTTAGTACCTAAGGTTATATTGCTAAGACCTCTAGGCTATGAAATCAATGTAGATGAAGTGTTAGCTACCACTACTACACTCCTAGTAGAGGAGATTAACAAAACAACCAAGATATTTGGCAATTATGATGTAAGGAAGTCTAAAGTTGAAATGGAGTTGAAGATAGCTTCTACATTAAAGAAGAAGGAGAAGCTAGTAAGGAAACTAAAGGCTTAATTTGGTGATGATGAAGAAGAAGATGATGAAGAGAATGAAGAGGAAGAAGAGGTACAAGTGCATGAACCTCTAGCTTTAACCCAAGGCATGGGTGAGGATCAAGAAGAAGAAGGTGCTAAGGAGGAAGAGGAAATCAAAGAGGCACCGGACCAATCAGCACCAAAGAAGAAGAAGGCGAAGGTTCAACTAGTGACTAAGGCAAAGGCAAAGAAAACAGTCAAGCCTAACCCAGAAAAGCCTATAGCTCCTAATACCAAAGCTAGCACAAGAGAAACCACACATAAGACTAAGGAGAAAACCAAGCAAGCTGAGCAAGAGGGACTAGTGCAAAAGAAACAAAAGAGAAAATACATTATACAACCAGATTCACATGAAGAAAAGATAGAATCATATGACACTAGTCAATATAAAGTGGTAAGTCACACACCACTTTTTGATCTTAAAAACTTGTGTGATAATGTTAAGAATAATGCAAATTTATTTGGATTGAAAAATATAGATTTTGATAAATTGATTAGAGATGAAAAGAATATAGTGGAAGAGGCATTGTATGCTATGATGTTCAAATTTAAGCACTTGATTTTGCCAACAATATACCCAAAATTCTATATGATATTGTTGAGGAAAAATGGCATTACTATTTAAATCTTGAGAAACAAATCAAAGAGTCAACATTAGCCCATGTGATGCCAAAGCTAACAAAAGGAAAAATTTCTAAGGAAGTGAAGAGCTATGAAGCTAGTTTTACACCTAAATATAGAGCCTTTAGCATTTTACAAAGAAAAATTGATGATGTGGTTAAAAAATAAACCTAAATATGGAAATTAATTTATGGGTTAACCACTATGACGCAAGCAGAGGTTGATCCCTCTAAAGAAAAATAGGATGATAAGAGTGAGGATAAGAAAGATAGCAAGGAAGATGATATGTAGGAAGATGAGAGGATGGAAAATACTGTTGGTGAAGAACCTAAAAGACAAGATGATGACATGGTAATAGTTGATGATCAGCAAAAGGAGTAGAGTGTGTAGGATACACAAGTGCTGAGTGTCAGCCCCCCACATGACATAGACAAGTCAAAATAGGTAGTTATTGTTAAGGTTGTTCCTAATGCTTCACCTCAAAACATCAATACTTTAACAATAGATGACTTGAAGATTATATTGGATTAGTCTACACTCCATGCAAAGTTATGTGAGAATCCAGTATTGGTGAGTGTAGATGAGCTCCAAAAGCTAGTAATTGATATCACAGGGGACAAGGTGAATACACAAGAAACACCTTCTACCATCCCTTTAGTTACTCATGTGAAACCTTTGATGCAAAAACTAGTAGATACATCTACTAAGGTTGACACACTTGTTAAAGTTGACACTATTTAGAAGAAGCAAATTGAAATAGAAGAGAAAGATAAAATACGACAAATAGATTCATTTTTACCTAAAGCATAGACATAAGGTGCCACTCAAAAAATAGTCATTGATCAAGAGATATCAAAAGAAAAGGACATACCAAAGGAGAAGGAGCAAGAATCCATACAAGTATTGGTCACATTACTAACATCTAGCTCTCCTACAAAATTCCTTTAGGAGTCAAGCACTAAAGCTATACCATTGTAGATTTCAGCACTAGGCTCCAGTTTGTCTAAGGTTGCAAAGGTAATTCACTATGGAGATTTAACTCTAGATGAAGAAATAGTGATATCTAAATATGACTATGCAACTATTACCTTGGAACAAATAGGCTTAATGAAAAAAACCTTAGAAAAGAAGAAAAATCAAGAAATACTCAGAAAGGAGTATAAGCAAAGGCGAGCATTGCAGGAAATAAAAGATATCTTTCTAGATGCTTTCAGTTCGCCTACGCCTGAAGAATCCAAGACAATATTATACCAACTATCAGATATTGTGGATTAGGTGAATGATGAAGACCAAGATACTAATGCAAAACTTATGGAATGGTCAGAAAGAAAATTTCAAGGAAAAGTCAATGAGAAAATATTTTGTGATATAGCATTTGCATAGGTACAATTGGCTACAAAAATTGAGATAGTGAAGAAGGTAGTTGAGAATATATTCTTATTCTACACAAAATTGTGTGATCCCACACTCTTCACACAAGAAACTAGCCATAGAATTCTTAGTCTGGAGAGAAATCTCAAAGAATTAGGTATGCAACTACCTCAGAACCTAGCTCAAAGTGAGAAGCATTTCCATTCATTACTTCAATCATAGATTCAACTAGCTATATTAACAATAGAAGAGGCTACTATAAATGCCAAGTTGCTTAACATTCAAGCCTCCCTAACCCCTCACATGGAAATACTCCACAAGGAACTAGGATATGTAGAGACTCTAATGAAGAAAGATCCTAATCTTTCCACATCTGATGGTCTAGTTCACCTTGCAGTAGAGATAGCTATCCACATCAAGTCACTTGATGTTGCATGTGATAATTGGGATGCTGCTATAAAAATTACAATGGAAATCCACAAGTCTTTCTTGGATAAATACACAATTAGTGTATAAACCCTTTAATATAAGTTTCAAGAAGGGGGAGATAATTAAGCAAGGGGGAGATGAAAAAAAAGTGCAAAGATAGAGATAGAAAGAAAGGGGGAAATAAAAGCATAGGGGGAGAAATCACAAAAGGAGAAAATAGAAGAGCAAAAATAGAGTAGATCAAATAAAGAGTATTAGCATATTTGAAGACAAAGAGTATTAGAAAGAGACATAATTACTTAGAGTAGAGAACAAAATTTTGGAAAATACAAGAAAATTAACTCAAGGGAGTTATAAATTTTGATGTATATAGTCTATTACAAAATTTTTGAAAATTTTGAAGTTTTGTATATGTTGAGTTGTGAATATACTATACTTGAGAAGAATTATTTTTTAAATTTATAGTTAAGTGTTTTGACACTCATGTCAAAGGGGGAGATTGTGTTGGATACAATTGTCTAATTGTGTGTTATCTTTAATGTTACACAAATGTCATATCAATTGTTAGTTACTACTTACTAAGCCCACTTGGAAACCAAGACAATTTCCCTTGTCTATTGAGAATTCCTGAAGTTTACTCTATGATGATAGTCTCTACCAAGCTCACTCAGGCATCAAAAAGAGTTTAGGCAGGAAACAATGTTAACCAAGTTCACATGGTTAGTGAAGGAAAGTTGGACAGAATTAGTGTTCACTGATTTCACTTGATTTCCAAAGGATTTTTGCAAGTTCAGAGTGTTAGCCAAGCTTTTTTTGGTTAACATAGGAAATCATCTCAGAACTAGTGTTTACCAAGTAGGGTTAGCCAATGAA
Organism: Cupressus sempervirens; assembly: GCA_028749045.1. Lineage (NCBI taxonomy): Eukaryota > Viridiplantae > Streptophyta > Pinopsida > Cupressales > Cupressaceae > Cupressus > Cupressus sempervirens. Next base: position 116,708,649 of record CM053792.1, on the reverse strand, counting down.
GGATTTTGTTGTTTTGGCATAAGAAGCTTGATTATTTCAAGTATTGTTTCTAGCTAACTATGGTGATGATTATTGGTTATTGCAATTTGAATTTAAGCTGACTTGGCAATCTAGATGGTATAAATGAAAGGTCAAGTTGAGATTTCTAGTGTAAATGCAAGTATGTTGATTAAATTAAGAAGGAAAGAGTGAGAGAAAACTTGAAGGATAAGTAGGTATCCTTGTGTAGTAGAAAAGTGTTATTCAATTAGGAAGGATCATAATTTGAGGATAAAGGAATTTTGATTATTCAAGGGAACCTAAATTTATTGCATGCTACATAGAAGAACATGAATAAATGATAGCGATTTTGAAGCAAGACTTTAGCATTATGGCTGAGGTAAGGGCCAGGAGCAAGGACTTACAAATATTGTAGGCAATAGAGGGGTAAAGGTACAGAGTTTTGGTAGATGTATACACTATGAAAGAGTTAGATTTAATTTATTATTAGACATAAAAGATCACTGATAGTAATAAAGTAATGGAAAAATTACATGCATAAATTCATAGGCTCAAGGATCAAGCTCGAGGGTGAATTTTGGAAGCAGAGAAGCATTACAATGATGTTTGCTTAAGGATTTTTGAAGATGAAAAATGTGAGAAGTTATTACCAATAGAGGCAGTAGTAGAAATTTTTAATAAGATTTTTGAGGAAGCTTCTAGTAATGAAGACATCTGGCAAGCCTTTATGATAGAAGAAGCCTTGTTAGAATTGGATACAAAACTTGGGGATTTTGCTAACACTCAAATTGAGGTAGATAATTATAAGGAGAAGGTCAAGGACAAATATTAGGCTTTAGATTTATTGGATGTGGAAAAAGTCACTGAGATTATATAGAAATTCAAGGGAAAACATCCAAAAATAGCTTTGGGATGAAGGGGACCAAAACTAAGATGCCAAAATTTTGATTTTGACACTCAGTAAAATTTTGAAATTTTTGACCATTTTGAGGTGTGTAGCTCTACAGCTATGCAAGTCTAAAGCTCTCTCGATAGTTAAGTGTTAGATTTTAAAAAATGGAGTTTTCCATGCATCAAAAACACATTCGGATAGTAGTTTAACTCTAAAAAATGCCTATTGAAGGATCAACTTCCATTTTTAGCACTTCTAGACACTTCCACTTCAATTCAGAGCTTTCTCATTATTTCTTCTCTCATAATTCTTTTTTTTTTAAACATGTAAAGGCTCATGCATCCAGTTAATAAATAAAAAATGGATGGAGTCCTGTTTAGCACTAGTTAGATTGTTAGTTTGTATATAATTATTTTCTTTATTAAATTAAAAGCATTTTATTGCATGAAGATATCTCTCACTCTCAACACAAATTGAGGAGATGATTTCTTATAAATGTTCCATTGTAACATGTAATTGGGGCTACCATTATTTTGCAATAAAATTATGCTTTTGGTGCTCATATTTGCAGTAGTAATTCTTGCCTAAATGTGTCATAATTTTGTGAATTTATGTTCATGGGATTATGATTAAGCCAAATGTTTATTGCTTTTTTTTGTTGTTGTGCATTTCATTAGTTCTGGTGTTTGTTATGGTTTTAACGAATTTCATTGCATATCTAGCTTGAGAAGAAATCATCGAATCATGACTACATAAATTTTTGTCTCACATAAGTGCACTTTTCATGGCCTTGCAATTTGATGAAGGGTGAAACATTATATGCTCACTAATTTTCTCACTAATGATTGCATTAGTGGAATCAGGATAGCATTGGTCCTTCTTTCATTAGTTATTTACTGATCTCTTTGAAAGCTTAACTCATAGATGTGTCATTCTCCATAGCTTATGTCCATTAGGAATTTTTAATCTCATGTCATCTTCTTTAAAGTTTTGTTATTTTCTTTGCTAAACCCCTTTGTTAGAGTAGGAATTCATCTAGTCACATTGTTAGATTGCATTCATAAAAAAAATAAAAATACAAAAACATAGTTCTTTTATGTGTTATTAGCATGTAGATTCTTCATCTTATCCAAAATCAAAATGAACCAGTAAAGGCCTCCTTGTGAATAATCGGATTTATTTTCAATTGAACAGATTCTAGTAGGTCACGAGATCAACTTGGAACCTTGGAGCTAATTTACAAAAATAGCTTTTCAAGAGAGGAGTTCACAAGAATTCCTACTATTTAGCATCATGCATGATGATAGCTCAACATAAGTGGCACTAGAAGGAGAGCCATACCTTTGGTTCTTGAAAAAGGAAGGAAAATTTGCCAAGGTTTCAAAATTTTGCACTTTGTCTGAAATTCTACTTCTTCCACAAGTTCAAAAAATTTCTTGAATTTTTGGAAGGTGTGTAGCTATGTAGATCATAGATCAATAAATCCATAACTACACAAGTGCACAGGTGCAAAAAAACTCTATAGTGCACCTGATTTCATGAGAAAGGGGACTTCTAAAGAGGTGCACTTTTTCTAGAATTGGTACAAACTGGAGGGTTCTTATCCAAAAACCCCATTTCAGCAATCATTAAGATCTTCACCAAGGGCTAACGAGTTTCTTGAGCTTACCCACTTCTTAAAACCATGCAGTGATAGACGGATTCCTTAAATTCAACCACTTTCATTTGAAATTTCATCATCTTCTTCAACTCCACCTCCACTTCAACCACTTGGTGGACCACCACATACTCCAATAGTTCCACCTCCACAACAACCACCCTTAGGTCTAGCAAATCCTCCAATGGCCTTTTTTGCAAACACTATAGACTCACCAATAAACTTGAGAGGTGCACTCCACGACCTCCCTAAGAATCTCAAAAAGAATTTCCCAAGGTTCATTTATGGAGAAACACAAACTGTTGAAGACCACATTAAATTATTCAAAGAAATTTACAACCAAAAGTAGATTGCCAATGAGGATGTGGTCCTTCATTTATTCCCCTACTCTTTGGGGGAAGTTTCCTATAATTAGTATGTCAATTTGCCACCTGGATGTATTGGAGATTGGGATACCTTCAAAAAATTGTTCCTAGAATAGTTTAAAACCTTTGTCAACCTAGTAGTGATACATCAACAATTCATATTGATTAAAAGAGATCTAACTGAGATAGTTTCATGCTTCAATCATCGCTTTCATATGGCCTATCATAGATTGGAAACACCATACACTATACTAGTTGAAGTAGCCATTTATATTTATCTGAATGCTATGGATCCTTTTACTACTATATTTCTAAGAAGGCTTCCTTCAATAGACATTGACTCATTGGAAAGGGTCTTCACAAAAGAAATAACTTTCATCAAGCAAGAAAATCCCAATAGAGGAGGATTGATGCTCCTAGGTCAAGCTATCAAAATACTACCAACATACCCAGTCATAGCACCCCTGATGCCTAGTCAATTCATACCTATGAACCCAGTTCCACTACAGTGGTTGCCCACTCCATAGAACCCTACGGTGACCTATCTAGGGTATGAGCCTCCTAAGACTACTTTCTTCAAGAAGAAGACAATTGTTCCTATAGAAGCAGACAATAACTTCATTTCAAAATTTAATTAGATGAAAAAGACTATATCACAAATGAATAAAAAATTGACTTGTCTTAGGTTGTCACAAGGATAGAATAACAACTTCCAAATAAATAGTGCCACTCCTTGCAACAACAATTATGGCCAAAGTTACAATAGGAACTTCAATGAAAGCAATAACAATATAGCAAACAAAAATGGGGGAAACAATTTCAATCCTCTCGATCACAACAATGGCTTTCAGAGAGAGAATTGATAGTGGAACATGCATCCAAATAATGGAAGCATTCCTACTAACAACAATAATAGCAATATTCAACATGTAGATATCAATTAGTATGATGATGGTCATAATACACCCAACAATGATGGTTCGTACTACAATCAAAATCAAGAGATAGCTCAAAGCTCTAAAAAAAGTGATAATTCTATTCTTATTAAATTTAATGCTATGTTGTTGGAATCCTATGACCCTACACAAAAGACAGGTAGAAAAATTAGTTGATGAAGAGCTCTCATTTCCATTCAGCCAAGAGCCTGACCTTTAGCATGAGGAGATGTTTGCCTTTTGCAATGACAATCAAAATATGTACAACTTGAGAATTAGAAAGGAACCTTTGATAGATGGAATTCCTCCAATGCTACAACCAACTCCTCTCAATCCAAGGGCAAGTAAAAATCCAGCGCTGGTTAAGCTATCACTTGGAGGAAAAAAAATCAAGACCAAGTGAATCTGCCTACAATATTGAAAAATCCTACTTGGTCTATCGAAAGACACAATGTGGTGGAAGAATTGAAATGAAAAAAGGCCAACATGTCTATGTTTGACATATTGCAAAATTGTTCACAGCAATGAGACACACTCATGAAGACCCTAGACCATACAAATACTTCCCACAATGTTAATGCTACCCCTCAAAAGGTAGTGTCACAACAAGTTAACACTACAAAGGCATTGCCCACCATGTTTAAAGACAAGGTGGAGGTGCCCTCATTTTTTCTCATTATTAGAGTATATGGGAAGAATCTTCACAATTTCCTTATTCATTCAAGAGCTTTGTGCAATGTCATGCCATTATCCATAGCACAAAAGTTAGGGGTTATCCCTCAACCTACCAACTGGATAGTGATATAGTTTGACCAAATAGAGGTGAAAGTCATAGGTGTATTAAAAGATGTGTGGATATAGTTAATGGTTGATCCTTGAATTCAAGATGTCATTGATGCATGTGGTTGATATTATAGAAACATACAGATTTCTCCTTAGTAGAGAATGGACAAAGTGTCTAAGGGGATGGTTTTCCATAGATTTCACTCAACTTTGGTTACCATGGAAACGTCTAAACAATCAAATCAAAATAGATGTAGAACCAAAGTTAAAAAAATGATTATAGATTACAATGCCCCTAATGAGGTAGCCTTATTACAAATAGATTTAGGCTCCTACAAGGTGATGGTTTTTGATACAACATCAACTAGTAAACCAAGTGATTAATGTGTAGAATCCATGATTTTAGCCCCAAAAGATGAGGTCATAACACAATTCATAGACCATATGATGGCTAATCAATAATGTCCAGGAGAAGAGGTTGATCCCAATATTCTCCTCCTTCCAAGATTTTTTTGATTGCATAAAGTTAGTCATTTAGAGTTTGAATGTTCATCATGTCAAGAAGTAGTTGCTAAGGTGTTGACATGAATGGTTGAAGCAAAGAAAGTTGATGAATCACAAAATGGACCTATGAAAAACCAAAGTCCTACAAACATATTTTATGCAGTTAAAGAAATTGAAGGGGAAACTGAAGATTTAAATTCATCATATAGTGATACCTCTTCAGATGGTGGAGGTTTGTCTTATCCTCCACTTAGAATGATCAAATTAAAAAGGAGAAGATGGTACATAAAAGACAAGGTATGGACTTTAGTGGTGGTTCATCCTCTACCTAAAGTGGAAGAGATTAAAGAACTGATAGGGGAAATTCAAGACAAACAAGAAAAACACACACCTCCTCTATCAAGTATTCAAAATACAGAATCATCAAATCTACCTCCTAGAAAATTACAATGGGTTCCTAAGAAACAATCCTTTAAAGCTTAGATAAAAGATAAATTGAGAAAAAACAAGCACAAGGTTAGAAAACCTAGGAGAAACTCAATTTGGACACTACACTTTGTTGGTTCCAAGTGCAAATCAGGAGCCAGTGTAGGTATTGAGCTAGTTGGTCCAAAAGGTAAATCTTTCTATGCCACATATCAATTGTAATTCAGATGCACTAACAATGTCTTAGTTTATGAAGCCTTAATTCAAGGACTTCTCTTTGCACTTGACAAAGGAGTTACAACTCTCATTGTCAAAGGAGATTCTCAATTGGTTATCTAACAAGTAAAATCATTGTATTCTTACAACAACGAGAGACTGATTGCCTATAGGGAAAGTATATGGGATCTATTAGATGACTTCTAAGCTTTGAACATAAAGTCTATTCTAGGAAGGAAAAACATGGTAGCAGACACCCAAGCTATTTCAGTAAGCACATTGCACCCTATTGAAGGAACAAAGTTGAAATGGTTTTTAGTTGAGTTGGTTGCTACTCCATCTATTCCAAAAAATATTGCAAACTTCCAAGTTTTTTAGGATGATCAACATATACTAGAGTTTATTATGTGTAGTAGTCACTTTAAGGGAAAATAAATAGAAGAAAACCCATATGATGAACCTGAGGATACCAAAATTCAAGATGAAGATGGAATTCTTAATCTAAAAACTAACAATTTTCCAAAGGGAATGGTTGAATTAGAACATATCTTTGATCATGATGAGTCAACACTCAACAAGAGAATTCCTAAAGAAAAGGGGACTAACGAATGTGATTCATAAAATTTAGGAATGGAAGATGATCCCAAGATAGTGTGGATTGGGAAAGTGTGTAGTTTGTAAGAAAGGGAAGACATGCTCAAATTACTCATGAAATAGAAGGATGTCATTGCCTAGAGCTATGAAGATCTAAAGACACATGATCCTTAGATAATTATGCATGATATACCCCTCACACCAGATGCCAAACCTTTCTGACAAAGGTAGAGACCCATCAATCCCATCCTTGAGCCTCTGATAATGAAGGAAGTCAAGAAATTGTTGGATGCAAAGATTATCTTCCATGTGCATCACTCTACATGGGTGGCTAATCTAGTTCCTATACAAAAGAAGACTAGATAGATTCAACTTTGTGTATATTTTCACAATTTGAACTTAGCCTTTCAGAAGGACAATTACCGATTTCCCTTGCTGGATGAAGTCTTAAAAATTCTGAATGGTTAAAAAATGATGTCTTTCTTGGATGGATATTCTAGTTACAATCAGGTAATGGTAGAAGAGGAAGATAGATTACAGACTGCCTTCATGACAAAATGGGGAATCTTTTCCTATAGGATAATGCTATTCAGATATATCAACACGGGAGCTACATTTCAAAGGTCCATGGATGAGGATTTTAAGGAATTTATTAATAGATGTATAGTGATCTATATGGATGACTTAAGTATCTTTTCAAAAGATTGAACTACTCACATTGCTGATCTAAGACAAGTGTTCAATAGGTGTCATAAATGTGACATATCTCTTAATCCCAAGAAGTGTTCATGTGGGGTCACTAAAGGAAAAATCCTAGGTCATATCATTTCCAAAGCTAGCATATCCATTGATCCTAATAGAGTTGAAGCCATCTTGAAATTATCACCCCCAAACAGTTGGAAGGAACTCAAGTTTTTCTTTGGGAAGATAAATTTTGTTCAAAAATTCATAAGTGGATTTGCAGAGATTGTGCATCCTCTCAACATTTTTCTCAAGAAGGGAGATAAAACAAAATGGGTTCCTAAAGTTAAGAAATCATTCGAGGATATTAAGATAGCCATTTCCATAGCTCCAGTATTGGTAAGTCTCAATTATAACCTTCACTTCAAGATATATTCCTTTGCTTCAGAACATTCATGTGTAGGGGTCTTGACCCAAAAGAAGGACAAGGAAGATGAAAGACCTATAGCTTTTATGAGTTCCCCATTAACAAATTTTGAGTTGAATTATTCCAACCTTGACAAATAGTCTCTGGCCTTGGTTAAAATAGTAAAGAAATTTTTCCATTACATACTGAGAAGTAAGGAGTATGCTATCCTACCTGACCCAATAGTAAAGACATTGTTGATACAAAATGAACTTAGTGAAAGGCAAGGTAAATGGAGGGAAATACTTCAAGAGTTTGACCTTGAGATCCAACCTATGAAATTAGTCAGAGGTCAAGGATTGTCAAGGATGATAGCTGATAACTAGATTGGCAATGAAAATAAATTTGAGTTTTGAGAAGGAAATAGATGATGAAGATCAGAAGAGAATGATAGTTTCTCAAGTTGATATTGGCCAAATTGTAGTAATGGATGTATGATACCAGGATATTGTGTACTACCTCCTATAGAATTGATGCCCAAGTTGGATAAGTAGCTCACAATGTAGAGGACTTAAAATGATGTGTGAGTTTTATATGCTAAAAGACAACAAGTTGTACAAAAGAAATTATGAAGGGATCTACTTGAAATTCCTAGAACATGAAGAAGCAAAGGAAGCCTTGGAATAATTTCATGACAAGTATGGTATAGAGCATGGTTCGGCAGAAGCGACAGCTCATATGATTTTAAGGTTGGGATATTTTTGGCCCACATTGTTTAAGGACACTTTTGAGCATGTGCACTCTTGTCATGTCTATCAAACAAGTGCTAACAAAGAAAGATACCCAGTGATGCTGCTACAACCTATATATGATATACATCCTTTCACAAAATGGGGGCTAGATTTCATTGGTCCAATTAAACCACCATCATCAACAAAACACACCTACATTTTTATGGCCATAGATTATTGCACAAGATGGACTGAAGCTGAAACTTATAGAAATTATACTACTAAAGCGGTAATAGATTCTTAGAGGAACACATTGTTACTAGTTTTGGAATGCCATTCACCCTTGTGTGAAATAATGGATCTACTTTCACATCAATATTTTTGACTCAATGGGCATTTGAGAATAAATTTATTATCAAATTCTCTTCCAACTACTACTCACAAGGAAATGGGGTAGCAAAATCTACGAACAAGAACTTGATCATAGTAATAAAGTGACTGTTGAAAGAGAACCCTAGAGACTACCATATGTAGTTGAAATATGCCTTATGGATGGATTGAGTGAGCGTCAAGAATTCTTTAGGGACTTCTTTGTATTTACTTGTCTATGGACATGAGCTAATATTTTTTCTCAACTTTAGAATTCCTATTTTGAAGTTCATGAATGGATAGGCTAAAGATGCCCACAAAGTACAAATCATATTGATGAATCTTCTAGAGATAGATGAAAAACACATAGCTACATTGGAGCACATGGCTATACATCAAGCTTTCATGAAGAGATGGTTCGATGAGAGAGTCATGATAAAATCCTTTAGGATTTTTTACCTTGTTCTACTTTAGGATAAGGCAAAATAAAAACCAAGTAGCCATACCAAGTTTCAACGCTTGTGAAAATTCCTAAAGAAAATACTTTAAGGCTCAATTCCTTATAGGGGGGATTTCTTCCTTTACCAATAAATGAGAAATTTCTAAAGAATTATTTTGAGGTCTAAAAATATATATGAGTGCTCAACACTTTGTAAACTTAAGAATCAATTGTCTTAGGTGTTGTCGAATTGAGGTAGAAGACAACAAGGGATGATCTAAACCCCAACTAGTTGAAACAAGAGGGCTCTTCTCAAAGGGTTGCTAAGATATTTGTTTGGCATGAGAGTTTCTAAAAGTTCTAAAAGAGGAATGCAATGAATTTTTATCAAAGATCAAATCCAAGAAATGACACTAATGTCTTGGCTACACAATCTAAGTGTAGTCAGGATACAGAATAAAGAAAAAAAAAGAGGAAAAGGACAATGTTAAGACCGAAGGATTCTAAAGATTTGAAATGGAAAAAAGATAAAATTTCAAAGAAAAGTATCTTTGTACCAAAATAGTGCTTCATCAAGTAGTGACATTACAAGCTACATGAGGTGATTCTTCAAAATTTGCCAGGAAATTAAAGGAAAGTGATAGCCCACTAAGAGCCCTCAAACTAATTCTCTGATCTGGTCAAACAAGTGATTGATAGACAACCTTCATGAAGATTCCAAATTGATGAACCAAAAAGGGTGGAAGATTTTTTTCATGTTGTTGGAAAACTTAGATAAGATTGGTCTGCCTCACAATAGGTTTATCATAGTCATGCTCTGGGCCATGCTTAGGAATAATATATTCAAACTAAGGACTATTTTTCCCTCTATGAGGTCAATTTAATCTTTTCAACCCAGGGATGTATACATGAAATGGTCGGCACAATATGTGCACTAGGTCTCTTAATGAGTCACTAAGCTTATGTTGCAGGGAAGTAAAATGCAAGGAAATGGACTTACACTATTGCTGCAAGAAACTAACACAATTAACTCTATGAATACTAGAAATAAAATGAAAAGCTAACAAATATTCCAACTTAGTCCATCTACTATAACTATTCTCACATATGTTGCAGGAATATTCACGAAGTGCGATACTATAGGAAGGAACTTACAACTTCTACTTACAATACAAAGAATGCTTGGAAATAAATCTATACTAACCTAATCTAATCCACCTTCCAAGTGGGCCCCCATGGCTGGCTTCAGCTAAACTACTAACACAATATAGAAGCCAAAAACTTATTTCATTACATTTTAGAAATTCATTACATAAAATAGAGAACTTTAAAAATACAACTCACTGTAAAAGTTAATAGTCTGTTCTCATAAACTCTTCCTTCTAACTAAACTAACACACTTGGTCTAATTCCTATATAGAGGAGACTAACACTTATTCCCATAATAGAAAATTAAATAACCTAGCTATAAATCTACAAGAGAGAAAGAAGGAAAATATCAACTAAAGGCAAGAACAAGAGATAATGGCTTAAGATGGGAATAATAAAGTCTAAACATTTGCTCACCATAGGAATAAATGAAGAGAATACAACAAGTCTTGATAGCTCCTACATACTCATTGTCATGTCCTTTGGAACCATTATGACTTTCCTCCACCATGGATACACCTCAACATTCTTTTCTCCTTGAATGCTATTGGTGCTCATCTTTGAATTCTTCAAATCATCTTTTAGCTTCATTGCTAATAGGTTAGTTATAATATAGAGACATGTTTTAAAATAATCATTTATCAAATTAAATTCAAATATAAGAACGCACATTTTGATAATTATATGAAATACTACATAATATATATAATACTAGCAAAAAATGGCATATTATCTACCCATAGGTTTATCATAAGTTTTGGTAAACATAGGTCAACAAATATTTTGAAAAAAATAAAATAGAGTATCAACAAAGTGTTTTAAAACTATCAGGAAATAAAGGCAATATTTGGCCTCATCATCTGCCCCGTGCTAAACTAATACTTGTCCTCAAGAATTGCACTTTCTTGTTAATGACTTGAACTCTCCAATCTCGGTTTTGCCTTTCTTGCTACTCTTGAAGGTATAGTAAAATCTTTTTGTTCTTTCCCACACTTCCCTTCAATGATCTTCCTACAGCTTGTTGAGTCTATCAACATTAATGTCACATAAAGGCTACAGGAGCATTGGAGGCTACATGGTTAGGGGACACCACAATTTTGGTCTGGCCTACTTCCCTAACTCTAGATACTTTGGAACCCTATGATGTGCTGCCTCCAAGTTGATGGGACTATGTGGTTCTAACTTTTTAAGTGACTTAGGAAATCTAGCCCATCTACTTCTAACACCAATCATAGCTCTCTAGAAGGAAAAATAGGGTAAGTTCTCATAATCAACATAGGCTTTGGTTCTTGTAGCAAAGATTCTATCCCTTACTTCTAGATTCTTCTTTCAATATGTTAATGTGAACCAATCCCTGAGAACATCGTCTGGCTTGCTACACAAGGGCTCTATGATTTTCTCATCCTTATAATTATTTAGCTACCTATTTTATTAAACATCTATGACATGAGGGCTCTTAAATGTATATCCCCTATATAGAGCAACGGATTCCATCGAGTCTCTAAAGGGATAACAAAATTATGAACATATAATTCACAAAGAAAATTCTATTGCCAGGATGGTAGAGTCTGATATAATCCATAAAATTATTGTGCCAATTTGAACTCTGCATTAATATCATTAAGAGTTAACAATAGAGAGCATAAAGAAATTATTCTTTTAAATAGAGAGCATAAGCTCTTAGCAGTGGTCTACAAGAAAGTGACTGACCAACCAACTTGAGGGTATTTGAAACCAAAGAAATTATTCTTTTAAATAGAGAGCATAAACTCTTAGCAGTGGTCTACAAGCAAGTGCTTGACTAGCCAACTTGAGGGTATGATCCATCCATTTCTTTTGACTTAGTAATTTTTCCTTTAAATCTGTGATTTCTTCACCTTAAGATGCTATGACTATATTCATCTTTTTTATCTCTTCTTCCCATAAGGCCTCGATAAACATATGCTATCCAAACAACTGAAAAAGGAGTTTTTGCAATGTAATAGAACCACTATATTCTTCATGATTTATTTTCCTCTTCCTTTATTCCTTCCATAAATTTTCTACAAAACTAGTGATCCATGTTAATTTATAGGGAACTAGGGCAGTGTTTGGATAGTCTTGGTCAGGAACAATTTCGTCTTTACTACCTGAAATATCCGATTGACCTATTGGGGTATCATTTTGATTTTCTTTGATTTCATCCCTACATTCCTCATTAGGATTTTCAAGAATTCTTGTAATTTCAGGATGGGGAGGAGAGTGATCAGAGACAATTTGCATAGGGGATTCCTTAGTAGATGTTTTGGACAAAATAGAATCTTTAGAAACTTGCCCTCTCATCCTAGGGCTTCTCCTTATGAGAGTTTCTTCTTATATCACAACATTTTGTCTACCTTTTCATTTGGGTGTCTCTACTACAAGAGTAGTTGCTACAGGACTTTTCTTAGTTCTCTTTTGTCTCAAAACTATAGGGTTTGGCTCTTCCTTTTCCTAAATACAGATTTCTTCTTGCAGCTTTCATTTCCTCTTTGCTCTACTCGAAGTAGGTTTTTGGGTTTCTTGAATAGGTAAAGGTACAGTCTCTTGAATAGGGATAGTTTCTTGTACATTTTCTTGGGTATTTTCAGCTTTAGCCTCTTGGTTATTTTGTTCAGTAGGCTCATTGGTGGGGACTACATTTTCCTCACTGGGCTATTCATTAGGGGTAGCTTGGGGTTGCAGAGTTTCGGCTTGTACAAATTCATCCCATATCATGAGAGACACATCCTTAAGTGACCTTTCTATTAGTAATTTAATTAGGGCATAATGGGTAATGGAATTATCTTTTCCTTTTTGAGTTTCTTCTGCACTAATATAAAGCATATTGTACAAGAAATTTGGAATATTTACTAAGAGATTATGCCTTATACAACTAAGTAATTTGAAATGGTGTGCATGTAAGTATGAGAATCACCCTTCACATGTAAGGTACCTATTAATATACATGGCTAATTCATTGTATGGCAGCAGTAGTGACATTCTCTTGCAACCTTGCTTTGTAATGTCCATTTGAGGATCAATCAATCTAGTAAACTGAACTCTTACTGACCTTGCATCATGTGTACTGGGATAATGTTCTCTAGCTGTAGTCAACCTAGTTACTTCAGCAATGCATTCCTCTATTGGAATTACCGTTAAACCCCACATGGAAGCTTCACCTTCATCAAACATCCTTGTGAATTCTATAGCTACCACCTCATCAAATGCAGTCAAACTCCAAAAATACCCTAACCATCCACATGTATTAAACCTTTTTATGGCCTCTACATTTGAGAGCAACACACTATGTTCCACTGGTTCTCTCCTCTACAATTGTCCACCCATTTTCTTAACACTTTCTTTATTTGCTCTATTTTCCCCCTTTTGAATTCAAGTGGCTTTGTTGGTTTAAAAACTCAACTCACATTTCTTTGTTTTAAAAGGTAATTAATGTCATAACAAATTGTTATGCACAATAATATGACTTTAATGAAGGTAAATCATGAATATGGGTGAGAATCATCTAAAAATGGGGTTTAGATCACATAAAATTTAAATACATCACAACCTAACAATAAAATCATTTAAAAATAAGGGGTACGACACCTCACTTGTGTACTTATGGAAATTAAATTCCATCAATGAAGGAAATATAAAGATTTGGAAAAATCTTTATGGATAAATAGAAATGCCATTAGATATTAGTGACCTTCCCTATCCCTTGCTAAATATGGACAAATGTCCACACTTGTTAGACCTAGTACAGGTAAGGGACTGGCATAATGCCACCATCATATAAAGAATGTAGTATTAAATATAATTAATGACATCTATGTACTATAAGTGAATAATAATTTGAAAATGTTATCCCTGGGTATTTGTAGGATCATGGTGTGCAAAAAAGTGGCAATTTAAAAAATCTATAGTTTTGAAATATCTCAAATCATTTCAAAATCTATTCCAACTTGTTTCCCACCCACCTAATACTAAATGAAAATAATTAATATCTTTATAAGGTCTACTATATCTTTTGATACCAAACCTATATGGTCAACTTAAAAAATATCCTTAAAATGTTCTTTTGGCCTGTTTCTATGTGATTTTTACTTCAAACTTGTAGCTGATGACTTTTTTTTTCACCAAAATTTGATGAAATGAAAAGGGTTTCTTAAGAATGTTCTTATCTTTCTATAAATGTAAGGTTTGTCAAATTATAAGTTTAGTAAGTAATTATTACATATTTTCTAATGGAGTTATCTATAAAATGTTGATTGACATACTACTTGAAAATTAACTATAACTTTCAAATGGTACAACATTTTTTAAATCTAGAAGATGCATCAGATTCTATGTTTCTTCTACTATAAGGAAAAAAAATGAAAATTTAAATTTTACAGAGTTTTGAATTAGTTAAGGTGGCCAAACATGAGAGTTTTTTAATTCAAAAAATACTAAAGTCAAAAATTAATTAATTATTATTTATTTATAAGAAAAATACCCAAAAATATGTCTCACATCTAGGCATGATTCTACTACTTATATCTAGAATATTATTAAAAAATTATCATTTGATTTTGATTAAGGTGGTTAGACATATCTCTACTTCTTATTTTTGTTTTAGAATTTTTGTAATATTGCATTAAAATTAAAAATTTTGATGAATCAATTTTTATTTTTTTGAGATAAGTCCTAGTAGTTTAGAAACTAGATTCAATTTTCTAGAAATTCTTTTCTCTCAACTTTTTGATATAAAGTTTATAGCAAGTATAAAATTTCATGTCAAGTTGACATAACCTTGATTTTCTGATTTTTTATTGCCACTTAAGAGCATAGCTTGGTTGACCATGATCCTACACATACCCACCAATCAACTAATCATCATACAT
The DNA here is from genome assembly GCA_028749045.1 of Cupressus sempervirens. NCBI lineage: Eukaryota > Viridiplantae > Streptophyta > Pinopsida > Cupressales > Cupressaceae > Cupressus > Cupressus sempervirens. The sequence continues at coordinate 116,693,616 of CM053792.1, read as the reverse complement.
ACCTAAAAAGGTGATGAAAGTTGCATCAGCAGTTATAGCATCCATCAGTAAGTTGTGGTGTTTATTGAAACATTAGAAAATGATGACATGGAAAGTGGGTGGATGGAAGGTAAATAAATGAGATGAGGTGGATGGGTGGAAGGTAAAGAGATGAGATGGAATGAGAAAGTGAATGAGAAAGTGAAATTTATGTGGTCATAAAAATTTTATTATTAGCATGCACAAAGAAATTAATGTTTGAAGAGTGGCAGTCAGAAGGTTAACACCTTCGACTGCAGGAAGAGTTACCTAATGTATATTTGAATCTGGCCACTAAAACTACTATAGGAAGTCCTCTTTTGTTTGGGGCCATTTATATAATTTGATTCTGTAACCATTGACTAATAATTTGAAAGGTACTAGATAAATGGTAGTTAATTGAATAGCTCCATTATCAAAGATATGACTAATTTCATATGGTCCTAGCCATCTTGTCTACAACTTTCCTAGCATATGTTTAAATCTGGAATCATATAGTAGTGCCCAGTCACCAACTTGAATTTTTTTACTAATAATATGTGAGTCATGCCATCATTTTCTTTGTTTCTATATAAGTTTTGTTTGTTCCAAAGCAGCTTTGTGCATTTCATCCAGAGACTTAAGATGTAGAAGACGTTCTCTTTGTGCTACAAGAAGTTCAATTTCTAGCTCCACTGTAGTTCTCAAATTTTTGTGTTCAAATAAAATGGGGAGCATTGCTACCTTTCCATACAAGAGCTCAAATGGTGTGAATCTTGTAGTAGTCTTCCATGTTGTTATGTAAGCCTAGACAACTTCTTGCAATCCACTGGTCCAATTCCTACGATGTAGATGAACCATTTTTGTTAGGATGTTCTCCAGTTCATGGTTTGTGACCTCTACTTGTCCATTATCTTGAGGGTGATAAGAACTAGATTTCCAGTGCCTAATGTTCTACTGTTTCATCAACTTTGAGATCAGATTAGAGGTAAATTACACACCTTGGTCAGTGATTAGCTCTTTGGGTACACCATAGCAAGTAAAAACAAAAATGATACAAAAATTCAACAACTTTTTCATCACAAGCATGCTTCATGGCCTTGACTTCAACCCATTTTGTTAGGTAATCAGTGCACACAAGAATATAGGATTTCCCATTAGATAGAGGATGAATTGGACCAATGCCCCATTTTTCAAATGATGTTAATGCCATTTGAGGGTTAAGTGGCATTTCATCTATTCTTGTTGGTTGGCCCATCCTTTGAAACTTGTCACACTTCCATGTATAGTTAGTTGTATCTTTGTGAAGTGTAGGCCAATAATAACTACTTGTCAAGATTTTCAAGGCTGTTCTTTTTATGGAAAAGTGTCCTCCACAATGTTCATTATGACATGCATGTAGAATATCATATGTCTCATCTTCTCTCACACATCTTCTCATGATTTGATTAGGTCTAGTATAAAACAAGAGATTATCTATCCAGGAGAAATGGAAACTTTTCTCTACAAGTAGCTTTTTTTCCTTGCAAGAAAAATGTTCTAGTATTGTATTAACTATAATGTAATTAGCAAGGTCTACATACCATGGAATTTGGATAGTAATATGAAATAAATGCTCATCCAAAAATGCATCATCTACAAAAAGTAGTGTTAGTATCATCATGATGGATTCTTGATAAATAATCGGCTACAACATTGGCTTTCCTAGGCTTATCAATAATAGTTATATCAAATTCTTGCAACAACAGTAACCCTCTTGCTAATCTATCAGTTATAGTAGGTTTATTCATGAGATATTTAATTTTTGCATGATCAATATGAACAAATATGGAATATTCAATTATGTAATGCTGAAATTTGTTCAAAGCTATTATGATTACAAGGGCTTGCTTCTCTAGATAGCTATAATTGTCTTCATATTCTTTAAGACCTTCACTAAAGAAGGCTATGCAATGTTATTCTTTCTTATCATTTTCTTGAGTTGAGACAGTAGAAATGCTTGACTCACCACCTAAGGTATAAAGAATAAAATCCTTTTCAAATTTTGGATTAAACTTTATTTCCCTTTCTTGGTCCATGCAAATACCATATTCTTCTTCAGAATAGCTATAAGGGTTTTCACCATGCTAGCAAGATTAGGAATAAATCTTCTTATAAAATTTATCCTAGCATGAAAACTTTGCAACCCTTTCTTGTGACTATAAAGAGAGAGAGAAAGTATTACCTTCATTCTTTTTTGATAAATGGTTAGACCATCTTTAGATACAATGTATCCTAACAATTTTCCCTGATTAGTGGAAAACACACACTTGCTTAGATTTTTGAGATCGCCAAAATGATCTATCATGCTCCTATAATATACTGTAACATCATCAAGATAGATCAATATAATTTTTTCAATCATATTCTTGAAGGCCATCTTTATTGCCTTCTAAAAAGTGGCCCCTGCATTAGTTAACCCAAAGGGAATTTTACCATAAGCATAGGTGACCCAATTTTTAGTGAATCTAGTCTTGTATCTATCAGCCTCTTTGACTAGAACTTGGTTATAACCAAAGAATATATCAAGAAATGAGAACCTGTCAGAATCAAACCTTAGACAATATTTGTTCCATTAAAGGGAGCAAATGATGATCCTTAAGGGATTCTTGGTTAAGGTCCTTAAAGTCAACACACAATCTAATTTCTTCATTCTTCTTCCTAACATGGACAAGGTTTGCTACCCATGATGAGTGCTTGATAGGGAAAATTATATTGGCCTCAATCAATTTGGATAACTCTTTTTTCATTAAGGGTTCAATTTTAGGATTCACTAATCTCTTATTTTTTCTTACTAATTTGACATTATGAATTAAATATATGGTATGCTGAAACAAACTTGTGTCAAAACCCTTCAAATCATCATATATCCAAGGAAATACATCATTAAATTCTTGACATATAGAATAATAATTTCTTGTTCAATTTCAAAACATCCATTTCCCATGTTTAAGGATTTTCCATCAGCAACCATAACTGGAATGTGATCACCCTTACTTTCAACAAGGTTCATGCCTCTACCTCTTGATTGTATATTAGGATTGAAGACACTCTTTAAGGTAATAAGAACCTTAGGAAACTAGTTGGAAATAAGATTAATGATCTAATCACCATACTGGCCATACAACTTTGAATGATTTCTCTCTGAAAAATTTTCTTCATTTTACAAAAATGTTTTAATTTTTTCATTAGATTCAAACACTTGCTAATTGGTGTTATTGTGAAGGATAGCAGGCCTAACCATCCCTTAATTTGATACTTCTTATCAACTTCAAGGCTCCTTGTCACATCATAAGATGCACCCACTACTACAAGTCTATTAGCATATCTATTCTTCTTCCTAGAAATGCTTTGAATATTAAATGCATTGAAACTTTCAAGAAAATCCTATAATTTATTTTTATAAGACTTGAACAAACCTTTCTTGTTGATATTTTTATTTCTCTCTTGATTAAATACCAACTTTTCTCTTAATTCTTGAATTCCTCTTTTTTGAGCAAGTAGGAGACCTTGAATCAAGGATTTATACTTAGCCACATTATTAGTACAACTAAATTGCAGCCTAAAGGAGAAGTAGTACCCTTTTAGTGTAGGAGAAATCAACATCACATCAGCCCTTGATCCATTTTTATTTCTTGATCCATCAAAGTAAATTCTCCATATCCCACTCATATCTTCTTTGGTCTTAATAAGGTTAGGGAAAAGACCATCCTTTTCTAATACACAATATGTACCAAGGCCTATCTCAAGGGATTTTTGATATATGATCAAACTAGTATGGATTAGCCAATTCATCTAAGAGAAAATCAAGTATATCTACTAGGGAAGTAGTGGGCTCATTCACTATATCATTTTCATCTATCCTTAAAATAGTACAATTCATATTGATGAGATTTGGTGTGTAGGGCTCAATATGATAGAGGGCTAGAGGCTCCACTCTGATTGAAGCCTTGGTTCCATATCTCATTCTAAAAAAAATGTATAACTAGTTAGAAGATATGTATCCACTTATTTGGGTAGTGAAATCTCTTGAAAGATAGATGACAAAGCGTGGCTTGATTTTCGAAATTGATATACCTTTGAGTATAGTACAGCCAAGGTATGCATGTAGGGCCATTTCCACATTCCTAATGATTCCTATAGTTTTGATAGTACTACAATCCAACTATAATACATCTCTAAAAATGGGCACATTCTAAAGCATCAACAACACACTTAGGCATCACTAAACTACTAGCCCCTAAATTAATCATGCAATTGTGGACTAGCCCATCCCCTATAATCAAAGAAACATAAAATGGAGGAGGCCTAACCTTTTCACTTGTTTTAGCCACCCTTGATGGTTGTATTAGACTTGTGGCACTACCTTCTCTTAATGGATGATCCTTTGGTTCAATGCTCTCAAATTCTTGTTGTAGCAACCTCCTTTGCATTGGGATGGTAGCAACAACATCCCACATTGAAATATTCACATTTATCTTCTTCATTTGATTTACCACATTGGATAATATATTATGTGTTATGGTAGAAGCTTTGCGAGCTGCATGTATAGGAGGTGGAAATGGAATAACCTTGGGACTATTCACATACCCTCTATTATTATTTTTCCTTTGTTTTTGAGGAACATTGGCTTGATCATTTACTGATTGTACATGGGGTATTTCATTTTATGTTGAAGCCTGATTAGGACATGAAGGGGTAGCATCTTCAATAGCTCTTTTCTTGCTCCTATTATTGTGAGCAATGGAATCCTAATTTACATTACAATGTTCCTCCTCTTGATGATTCCTAAAATAACAATCCCCTAGTTGTTGCAAATGGATAGTATTAGTAGAATATAGGTCATTATATTGTTGTCAAGTATATGGATCTTGTGTGGTCAATGCTAGCTATACTTCTACCCTTTCGCATATGCAATGACTGCATGAATAATTGGACGAGGGACAAAAGTCCTGATCTTGAGCAAGATTATTGTGAGAAATTAATTCCCTCACTAGATTTGGGTTTGCATCTATTTTAGTAGTATTTCAAGTAGGCATATTATAATTAGGCTTTTGAGAATAAGGCTAAGGAGGCCTAAAATTTTGAGCTTGTTGGATTTCCATAGTTACCATCTTGTTACCCATTGTTTGGACCACTAAGAGATTATTCTCTAGCTTCCTTTCTTGGTCTTGCAACTTCTTACCAATCTTAGAGCCCTAATCTTGCAGTTTCTAATTACTCAACATGAAGGCCTACATCATGTCTCTCAACTTTCCAAACTCGCTTAAAGATGTTGAGGCCAATAGGCTTATAGAAAGAGGTTGGTTTGTTGAAGTAGTAGAGATAGGATCTACTGGAGGTCTATGATTAGGAATATCTAGGAAGAAGGGCATATGAGGCCTTTGAGCCAACTTTCCTCCTTCTATCAATATATTCTCTATCTTGATGGCAATTTCATAGGCATCAAGTAAGGTGTCTCCTCCCATAGATTACAAAGTTGTAGCAATATCACTATTAAAGGCATCAATGTAATACAAAAAGGTATTACCATAAGAAGGCTTAACTATTGTGGGTATTCTATCCCATGTCTTCTATAATCTATCATGAAATCAATCGTATATTCATGGTGGGATCTCTTGATAGTTGTCAACTGCTCCAAGATTGATAAGTGATCACTCTTATCTTCAAAGTGTTTAAATAGTCTAGATCCCAACCCATCCCAATCAACAATAGAATTAAGAGCCAATCCCCTATACCATTATAAGGTCTTCTCATTTAAAGATAAAGCTAGAAGCCTAACAACAACATAATATTCTATAATACCATGTACATTGTAGACATTTGAAACTTCTTAGATATGTTCTAAGGGAGAAATGGAAGTTTCACCAGTAAATTTAGGTATACTCTTGAGGTCTAATATCAGTATATCATGTCTTTGAGCCAATAGGAGAGGACTTCCACCACTAAAGGTGGCAAAAGCATGAACTCTAAGATGTGCCATATGGAATAATGGAGTATTTATATGAGCAGATGGCAATCTAGGCTAAGATCTAACAATAGGAGGAGAAGATATATATCTTATAGGTGTATGTGTTTCCTCTATACTTGTAACTAGTAATAAAGATACTCTTGTCTTTCTTCTTCTAGGATTTGAAAATGAAGGCTCTTAATACTAAAATTTAGCTCCAGAAGATTTTGTTGTTTTAGCTTTGGGCATTAATCACTACAACTTGATCTAAATCTAGATATGAAGGGTGTAGAGTCACCAAGTACTTTGCAAATAAAACTCTTGAAGGCCTGCAACATTTAGAATAGCACTATCTTTTTGGCATTAATCTAGAAATCATCTTTTTGACACTAGTGAACTTGAAATCTTCTAATGTGAATGTCCCATTGAGCATACCAAAAAGTGTTGTTACAAAAGGTTGCACCCTTGTCCAAGGTTTTTACCTAAGGAAAACCTTGTAAAATATGGAAACAACCTCCAAGCTATGGGACTTGAACTATTAGGTTGAGTCTCTAGAAAAGGCCAACTTCTTTTTTTATCAGGATGCACCTAGCTACTCTTGAGGGGAAAAGGAGGAAGAAGGTAGTGTATATAATATTAACCTAATCTATCCTAAGAGGTGATGCACCAAAATAGAGTGTTCAAACCAATCTCTACCCATACATGCACTTTTGAACCATTGTGACACCAAAATATATACAAATCCAAACTTGTTTTAATCCAACAGTAACATGGAGATCAAAAAACCAAAATAAATGACACAAGGAAAATGAGGAAAATGAGATTCACTTATATATTATTCATAGGTCAAAGAGGTAAAAACATGCAAAAATTATAGATATCCACAATACACCAATAAGAGGAAAATAGGTCTTGCACAACATATTGATGGCTAAAGAAGATAAGGTAGAATGCCATAAAGTTTAGAGGCAAAGGGGATTTACAGTAGGATGCCAGAGTAATGCCAGAGAAATAGAGAGGGTCTAACATTTACAAAATTTATAAAATCTTCCTTTATAGTTGAGGCATAGCTGAGATATTTTTCTCCCTAAACCAAACTCAACCACTACACCTAGTATTTACTAGAAATTTGGAAGAAATATGATCATGGAACAACTCTAGATGCAACAATAATAAGAGGAAACCAAAATCAATGCATCTAGCCATAATAGATCAAATCCCATCAGATTTGATCATTACATCTAATAAAGAAGCATGGAGGTGCATTAATGTCATAGAAAAAGGCCCAAAATGTCATTTTTCATTAGATAAACAATCCTTATAATGAGTCATGGCTACAATAAATAAATCCACACTATTGTAAAAAAATGTAGGATGGGACAATATGTAGGTTAACCCCACTACAAAAATTATAGAGTTGACCTATGTGCAATAAAACTGATTTGCCCTAATAAGATGAATTGTTGATGTAGATCTTTATTTTAGACTAAATGGTTTAGATGCTACAAAAAATCTCCCTAATAGATGAATCAAGATATTCTTGAAAAGAATAGATAGCCTAGATGCACCTAGAAAATATCCAAACATTCACTATCCATCACAATAAAGATCTACCATGTGGCATGAAATTGTTGGTTGGCACATTTCTTGAATGTTTAGTTGAAAAGGTAGCAGTGATTTTGCAATTTCATGGAAACAAAAAGGTAAGACTTCTGGAATAGAGAATTTTTCCATTTTGGAAAGAGTAGCAAAGTCTTTCTCTAAAATGGAGAAAATGGTTAATGCAAAATGTTAACCTTAACAAAAAATGTGTGTTAACCTGCAACTAGTTGCATGAAGGAAAACAAGCCAACTCAGTCAATTAACAAATTGAACTAGCTTTGTCAATGAAGGAACCAAGCCAACTCAACTCATGAATAAATTGAGTTAATATGAGAAGTTAAGTAATCCAAAAAATGTGTTAATGCACATCAAAGATTCTAACCCATTGAAGATCCCTCTTGTTGTTAGTGATGGGCTAAATGGGCGGTGAAATTGGCCAATAGTATTATTATAAAAATGAGCATTAACAAAATTTGAAAACTCTATGTGCTCTAAAAAGAGTGGGTTGATAAACCCATGAAAAGCTCTTTTATAAGAACTATAACAAGTGATTTGCTAATCAACATCAAACTCTTCATCATACAATGGATTCTTGAAAAAATTAAAGCCATTTCCAACATCATTTCCATGAATACTTTCAACATGTGAAGAGGAAAAATTAGAATCATTAGATGAAGACAAAATATCCACTTCACCAATTAAGCATGCACAATATAAATCAATATTATTTGCATTATCTTCTTGAAAATGATTCATATGGATGGACCACCATCATCTCTTAACTTATCAATAAATAATAATGTATCAACCTTAGAATCACTTGAATATAGCTGATTACAACTACATGTAGCCTTATGGCATTCTTCTACACAACTAGGTAATTCACCTTTGTAAATGATCTCCTTATCCTCATGTAGACATCTCTTCTACAAAAATTTTAACCTCAAGCTGATTCATATAATTTGGAGATGAAATTTGATTTTTAGTTTTAGAGGAGGAACTCGTATGTTTACTTGCATAAGAATATTCAATTTCACTATTTCTTTCTTCCTCTAATTTGTATATAACTCACATGAAGATGAGTATGCATTGTCATTGTCTTTACCTCCATGAGTAACTACTTTCATCATCCTCTTCATATGATGATGTTTCATGACATGCCAAATCAACAACATTATTTTCATCCCCTGAGTCATAACTTTTAGCCTCTTCATCTTTATAAAACTAAGATGAACATTTTGCAACTTTATTAGTAATGATATTCTCAAAACCATAAGAATTGTCACTATTAGAAGTTAATGATGAAATCATTTCACAATTTTGAAACTTCATGAATTAATTTCGGGTAAGTGCACCAAGTTCTGGTGCCAAAAAGATGACACCTCTTTTTTGCATTCTAGTTTTGCAAAGCGCTCATGTGCTATAGTGCGTACGCACTATAGTGCACATGCACTATGGATTAGGTGTGCCAAGCCATAGCACGTACATGCTATAGTGTGTATGCATTAAAGCACGTGCACACTTTTCAAAAACATTTTTTTACAAAGTGTGTATATGCTATTTAAAAGTAAATTTAAAAGGCTTTAAATATTGCATGTGTGCTATAGTGTGCACACACTATAGGGTGCACGCACTATTTAAAGCTTTACATTCTACCAAGCCTAATGTTTGGCTTTGCCTTAGGGATACAACCCAAATCTTTGGAGTCTATAAACTGGTCTAAGACGTGTTTTTCTGCAAACATACAAAAAATGATTGATTTTTCTTGTGTGCTCTCCTTCCAGTTTCCTCGTGGTTGAGCATCGATAAAATCAGGTTACATGAAATTGTTGGTCTCTGTGTTAGCTACACAACCATATAATTTATTTTCTATTTGAACTATTTCAAGCCTTTCATCTATAATTTCTTTTGAATGTATGTCCATTTTTTTGTCAAAAACCAACATGTACTAATTGGGATGTAGATTTTAGCTCGTTCATCAAATTTTGCAACAACTTAGTTTTTTAGAAACTAGACTCCATTCTACACACTTTGAAAAAAAGAAGTTTTGATTTTAGATTAGATTTCAATCATTTCTAGGGGGAGCACACAGATATTTCACATTTTTGGGATGTGTCTGATTAAAAAATTCATAAAAAAAAAATACACATTATAAAATTACCCAAAAAATCTAGGATAAACTACATAGTGTTAGGTAACTTTTGACTAGAGCAGTTAAAGATTTTCAAAAAAAAGTTAAAATTTTAGGGGGGCCGCACTTTGTACTATGTTATGTTTTTCTAGAATAAACAATACCACTTTTTGTGGCCCATTTTTTTTGAGGACCTAAAACTAAACCATTTTGAAAAAAAAATTAGTAGTTTAGAAACTAGATTCAGAGGACTATGACTTTTATTTTTGTCATATCTTAAAATTTTGAGCATAACTATCTTCAAATTCTTGTTGAAGTCCAAAAATTTCTGATTTTAGGAAAAAGGTGTCCACTTATACCCCCCTTTTGGCACCACAACTTGGTGCACTTACCCTTTCATCCCCCACTAATATAGCACTATAAACACATACATTATTTTTAGAAAAAATAGGATCAACTCTTCTTTGTAACAAAGATAATTCATTGTCACATGTTTTTAAATATAAATGTTCAACAACATTTTTTACAATAGTGAGTGAACCTATACACTAATCTATATTTGAACACTTAAGATGACATTGTTTTTCCTTCTTGACTTCTTCTTGCCGACAAACCTTTCTAGAAAATAAGCTCTTTGTTAGTCCATACTTTATATTATCGTGAACCATTAAAGTTTTCATGAATGCCTGATGTAAAGTCTTGGGTTCTTTATCCCTTAATAGATAGCTCATTCTTTCATCAAATGCATCAAGATAAACTACAAAACACACTTGATCATCTAGACTTCAATTTTTAAAAATCCCATTCAACGCTCTTGCAAATCTAATATCAAACTTAGGAATAAGTTCTCCATTCTTAATATCAATCCTCAAGAACTTTTCAAAAGAATTAGATATGCTTATTCTTTCCCCAAATAGCTCCATGAAGGCTAAATGCAATTCACTCCAAGATGAAATAGAACATGTTGGTAGAAAGGAAAACCAATCTCTAGCATCACCTTCCAAGGGTTGAACAAATCACTTCATATGAATGTCTTCATGAGAAATCTCAAACTCACCTATCAAATCACTAAACATCTAAATATGATGATTGGTTGAATCCAAATGGCTCCCATTGAACTTAGGAAAAATCTTTCTAGGATCATATGACATGGTATTTGGGAAACCATAAAGGTCATCAAAGTGTAACAAAAATTATCTCTTGGTAGAAATAGATCTACGATTTTTATCAATGGACTGCATAGTAGGTAAAAAGAAAGTTGAAATTCTTTGCATACTTACGACTCATTCACCAAGATAATTTATGATTGAAATACCAATGTGGGTATTTAATAGAACTGAACAGAGCATAGCAAAGAAACAAATTGTATGACTTGAGGAATTATTTTGGTTGCAAAATAATTACTAATTCATGATGAGCTGACTATGTGGATATTATTCCATAAGTTATTTTATATTATGTTAAGTTTGTCAAGACATGTATATTGACTAAGAAAAAAGTTATGAAGATGTGAGGTATAAGTAAAGTCTTATCTTGTGAAGATAAGTGTGTTGTGCAAGTGAAAAAGAAGTGTGTGGAACTATATGATATATGTGAGATTTTTAATTGATGATATGTGAACTACATCTGATTTTTTATCAAAGAAAGTGTGAATGAAAATAGATAGAAAGTATTCTATGTATATCTATTCTTGTGAAGAACTGAATTATATAATTGCATGTTAGGGCATTGGGCTCTTATATTGTGTACACTATATTTTATCTACAAATTCCTAACATGGTTATAGAAACTCCTACTAGCATAAAGGCTTATAAAAGTTTCTAGTACTCTAATAAGGACTTGAGATACTATATGTACTTCATAGACTCCTAAGAGGCCCATCAATATACTTAATAGGATCCTATAGTTTAGTGAATCATCTAGTGGGTATCATCCCTATCGGGGTTCTCCCTTGGTGAGAGTCTCCCTAGTTAACAAATAATAGTGTTATGATTTCTCTCTATGCATGGTTATATTTTCTATTCAACATTGTTGGTTTACTTTCATATGCAAGTTATAAAGTAATTAACAATATTTAGTTATAGGAAAAAGTTTGTAGAATACTAATTCACCCCCCCTCCTCTTAGTAATATAAATTTCTAACACTTTTGTTATCACATTAAATTACAATACATTCTGAAAAATGTATCCCAATATCATTCAACATATGTTTCATCCACATGATCTTATTATAATTTTTTTATTTTTGTTTCATTGTATGCTTCTATTGTATTGTATGAGATACAATATTTTTAATTTATGAGGAAAGAAACCAATGATCCTCTAAGAAAAAATGATCCACCACTTGTACTATTTATGTCATTCATAATACCTTCTCAATCTATATTATTATATGCACATGTAAGAAATAGGGAATACTGAGAGTGGGTGAATTAGTACTCTATAAAAGTTTTCCCAAAATTGGATATTGTTAATTACTTTTCAACATGCATATGAAAGTAAACTAAGAATGTTGAATGGTAAAAATAATCATACACAAAGAGAACACATAACACCATATTTTCATAACTAGGAAAACCCTACCTAAGGAAAAACCCAGTGGGGATCATTCCCACAAAATGATCCACTAAAAAAAAGGATCTGGTTAAGAATTTTGACCTTTTTAGGAGTCTATTCCATGAATATCATGTCTTAGTCCTTGTTAGAGGACTAGGGCCTATTAAAATACTTAACCCTATTAGGATTTTTTTTTTACAATTACAAAATATATGTATGAGGATCCCACTACCAAAACATGCAATATACAATGTAGTTCTTTGATATAAAAGAGATATATACAAAAACCTCAAGTTACAATGCTGATATTTTCAATATCTAATCTTTTCTTTATTGTTCTATGCATACCTCTAACCATACATTAGAATTTGTATCACATATAGTCCACATATCATACATACAACTTTCACATAAGATTTCATATGACTCGCAACTTTTAGAAAACTTCACATATTGTTATCTTTCCCTTATAGCTTTATAATTTACAATATTTGTCTAGTTGGCCTTCAAGCATTCACATGCTTGGAAAATGAAGAAATAATCTTTTCTCTCATAGGGTCAACATCTAGGATGTTGTTCCTAATTATTCAAGTAATTATTCTATAAAAAAAATATTCCTTAACCCATAATTCACAATTCTCTATTATAGTTTGTTCTTCATGTACACTGTCATAACTTGTAAAACTAACATTACTTATTCTATATTATTTGTACTACCTTGCATACTGACATACACCATCCTAACACTCCATAGTGTTTGTACCCAACTATGCATGTTCCAATAGTAATTCTATCATCCATACACATTAAAATTATCTTTGTTATGCTAGATAACTAACTTGTACTTAAAACATTCACCATGTCTAATTGTAAAATCTGTATCTGTATATAGTGCATTCTTTACATAACCTATATGTTACTATAAGTGACAAATCTAACACTATTATAACTTATCCTACTTATTCAAATCACCAAAAATATCCCCTTTTGGAATTTATAGAAACATATTAGAAATTGGCTGACCTAAAGTGTTGTTAATAAACTTTTACAAAACTTTGCCTTTGAAAAATTTGTAGAATTTCAAAACTTTTGGATCATTACATTTAGAACCACCATATCTTATATCTCCTATTACATTATTATACCTCACATAGTTACTTCTCCCCTTGTATGTATATCATACTCTTATTCACCTATTTTGTTACTTCCCCTTACATTATACTTTATACAATTTTTCTATATTACTCCCCCTTTGAGCATTATGCCTTCTTTTAGCTTACCCTTGTGCTCTATCAGATAAGCTAGTGAATTTAGCATCAAAATTGTGAATCATATCCTTTTCTCTATCCTCTAGATCTAGATCTATCATCCTTATAGTAAGGGTGTTCTGTAACTTGTCTATCACATTTATCAAAGATATTTCTAGGCTCTTTACCTTTTCGCTCTTTGCAAAGATTTTGTTGAGTGATGAGATTAGTTCAGTTTGATCATCATCATTTGATATAGTTAAGGTTGCACAAGAGTTATGGATGTACGATACATAATCCTTTAAATGATCCTCAGTTTTATCAGCTATCACTTTCATTTGGTCAATTTGCATTAATTCCATTCATATAGTGACTTGAGGTGTTTTGGCTTCCTTATTTAGATATGCCATCATTTGCACAATAGCCTTTTCTGTCTCTTTGTTGACTTCTTGATAGGTACCTCCCTTTATTGGCATGGCTCTGGTCTTGTTCCCAAGATAATATTTGAGATTCTTCGTTAGGATGGCTAGGTGTTCATCCCTATAAATTTGTCAGTTATCTCTTATATTAATTTCTCTTATGCCTTTTTCTTCATCAGCTACTCATTTTCTTCTATTTAACAATATTTCATAGAGATATTTTTGGATCTCATCCTTAACATCTTAAAAAATCTTGTTAGATAGTATCACTTATCTAATAATAGAATTATCTAGTTTTAATTTATAAATTCCTATATATAAGTGATAATACTTATTTAACTGGGAAAAATTAATTTTATTGATGATTGTGTTGTCTTGTGTTTCAAAAAAAAATTCTAGGTTAGATTCAACTAACTTCTTTACATTCATCTCATTTATTGGATTTTTGCATTCATTAATCAACCCAATGAGTTTATGGATTATGTCTTTTTTTATCATCATATAGATGTTTCCCACCCTAAACATTTGATCCTAAATTCTAATCAGAATGATTTTTCTCCATTCATGGTTATCAAAGTCTGTGAAAAACATATACTAAATGATGTTCAAATAATTCAAATATGAAATTTTTTTCTGCAGTGATAAGTCACCATTACATACTAGGTCTAGGTCTTTATGTATGGCATTGTCTCTAATTCTCTCAAACTTGGAATGTATATACTCTCTAATGTCTTTTGTAAGCAATACATTGTGCATAATTTCCAAGAACACTCCTAGACGGTCATCTTCCAAAGATAGATAAGGTTGTTTCTTTAAATTATATCTAGATCTCTCACTCACATCATAAACTATGGTATTCTCCATTTCTACTAATTCAATACTTTAAAGAAAAACTACAATTTTAGAAAATACCTAGATTTTGTGTAACTTGGGCTTTGTGATCTTCACACTACAATTTTTGTTGAATTATCTTTCAAATCACCTTTACTTTTCACTTTAATTCTCCTTCACTCTTTACATTTGATTGAATGATACAAAAAATCTTATTCACATGGCTTACATCTCATCATAATAAACTTTGCATTAATTGTGAAACAACTCAATGCGTAAAAAGATGTTTCTATTTCTTCATCAATTTGTTCTCTTTCATATAACTTCATGCAATCTCCAATTTGTCTATATACTTCACCATATCTTCTACACATCATTTTATAACTCATATTAACTTTGTAACTCTAAATTTGATCTCTAACCATATTTTCATCTCTTTGGTAGTCAATCTTTAATTAATAGGTGGTTAATTCAAATAATATGAATCACACAAAATACTTGACTTCAATCATTAATCAGGTGCATCAAAATATAATTTTTCTTCTAATAGTACATGTGAACTTGTTGATCTTTTTCTTTGACAAATACCTCTTTGAATTCTTCCACATGTTCTCTAAATTCATCTTTCTAGCTATTATTGCTCCTATCATTCATTCTTAAGTTTTCGTTATTATTCCTTCTAAAATTTGGATTCCTATTAATGTTCCTTATTTCCATTCTACAAAATATTTCTATATGACTAAAGTTATTGCATAGCTTACTTGTTAGTGCACTTCATCTTTGATTAGGTCTAGATTGGTCAACTAGTGCTCCACAATATCTAGCATTATTTCCAAAGTTGTTACACTTATAACATAATGTGATTTTTTACTCCATTAAGTCTTTTATTTGATCTATTTTCATTAGATGGCCTTTCACAAGATCTTATTCTTTCATTACCTATAAGGTTAGTATCTCTAAAAATTATCTTATTTCTATTATTATTACCAAATTTGGGTTTCTTACAATCAACTACTTTATGATCAAAACCATGAAAATTACAATAATAAAAATTAGTAATAGGTTTCAATGACTTACCTCTATAGTCTTTTTTCATATGACTAACTCCGTTATATATAAAGAATGTACCTTTAAATTCATATCTTTCCTCTCTAAATGATTCAACTTCCTATGTTGCATGTGGTTCATTAACTTCCTCAAGTTGACTTGCTTGCTCAACTTCTTTTGGTGCATCTTTAGTTTGATTGAATTCAATCTTATTTTTTTCATCCTTCTTATATTTATGATGTTCAAAAACTAGATATGGTTCCTTTTTTGACTCTTATTTCTTTTCTTACTTTTCTCCAATGAAATATCCAAGACTAGTCTTATCACAAGGTCTCAGAAAATATAGTTTCTCATCAATTTTCTCACTACTAGAATATAACTTTCCTAATCATTTTCTTGTCCTAGGTTAACTCTCCTTTCACACTAGTATTATATTTCTCAAGTTCTACATGTTCTGACTTGATCGATTCAAGTTCATATGTTACTTTTGTAATATGGAATCTTAGATTTACATTATCATATTTCATATGTGACTTAGCTTTGCTATCATATTTCTTCAAAAATACTTTTAGCTCAATGACCTTCAACTCATTTTTCAAGATCTTGTTTTATTTCTTCAATCTTGGTTCTTCATACCTATCGTTTGTCTAATCTTTAAGTTCCTTTCTACATTTGAGATGATCAATCTTGTCTTCTAATTTACCAATTAGTCTTTTGCATCTTCATATCTTTCCTTCAGGGTATCTCTTTCCTCAGTAAGAATACTAATCTACTCAAGACAATATTCAAGATTCTTCTATAAATTTTCCATATCCATAGGAATCTTACTCAACATATTAAGCATTTTTTGAGTAACTAGGCTTTAATATGAATTGTTAGAAATAAGGAATACTAGATAGGGATGGGGTGAATCAATATTCTACAAGTTTTTTCCCAAAATAGGATATTGTTAATAAATTTATATCATGCATATGATTTACGTAAACCAAGAATGTTGAATAGTTAAAATTAACCATACATAATGTGAACTCCTAACATCATACTTTGTTAACTAGGGAAACCCTAGCCAAGGGAAAACCATAGTGGGCATCCTACCCACAAAATGATCCACTAAACAAAAGTACCCAGTTAAGGATGTTGACCCTATTAGGAGATTTTATTACATGCATATAGTGTCTTGGTCCTTATTAGAGGACTAGGCCCTATTAAAAGCCTCAACCCTATTAGGAATTAGTATGCATAATTATAGAATATATGCAAGATGAGCCCACTGCCCAAAAATAAATATAAAATATTGTTCTTAGATAGAAAAGGGATAGATACAAAAATCTCTTTACAATGTTGATATCTTCAATATCTGATCTTTCCTTTTCAACTGTTTGCATACCAGTAATCATATATTATAATTTGCATCACATATAGTTCACATATTGCTATCTTTCCTTTATACCTTTACATTTTACTAAAACTATCTAGTTAGCCTTCAAGTATTCAGACACTTGGAAAAATACAAAACTAATTATTTCTCTCTTCGGTTTAACATATATGATGTCTTCCATAATTATTCAAATAATTATTTTGTAAAAAAATAATTTCTTAACCCATAATTCACAATTCTCTATTATACTCTATTATTCCTATACATTTGTGTAACTAATAAAACTTCAATAACTTGTTATGTACTAACTATAATTATTTTTGAACTTACATATGTCATTGTGACACTCTATACTATCCACACCTTACTGTGTATGTGCCAATAGTATATTTATCATTGTACACATCAAAATTGTCTTTGTTTGACTAGATAACTAACTTGTAGTTAGAAAATTTTCCATGTCTAATTGTGAAATCTGCATCTATAAATAGTGCCTTCTTTACAAAGTATATGTTGCCATAAATTATAACTCTAACACTATTCCAACTTATCCTTTTTAGCCAGATTGTGAAAAACACACAAAGTAAAGTAAGTTGATATGTCACACCATAGTCCAAAACTAGATATACCCTTCAAATATCTAGATATCCTCTTTACTATTGCATAATTTTCTTCTCTAGGATCTTCTTGAAATTTTTCTACTATACCAACTACATTTTCCATATTTGGTCTAGTGTGAGTCAAATATTGCAAACCTTCAATCATGGATTTGTATTTCTTTTGCTCAAGTGTAGGTGTCTCATTGTTGCAAGATAACTTGTGACCAATTATCATAGGTGTATCAATAGGCTTACAACTTTCCAAGAAAAACACTTTTGAAAAGCCTTTCAATAAGTTACTCTATGGTAGGAAGATATTGTTAGAAACAATAGTCCACCAAGATATCTAAGGCCGGGGGGGGGGGGGCAAAAGGAGATGAATCAATTATCCAACAATTAAAATATTTATCATATCTAAACAATCTTAACCATTCAACCAAAGTAAATAGCAACCATAATAAGATGCACATAGGTAGTTACACCAGGTATGTTGACTAGGAAAACCCTTGATCAGAGGGAAAACACCAGTGGGAATGATGCCCACAAGATGATGTACTAAAATAAATATTCTTTGTTAGAGGATGGACCCTATTAGGATTCTATGGCATCATTTAGTACATATAATCCCTTTTAGGAGGCTTTCAATCCCTATTAGGAGATTCCAACCCTATTAGGAGTTGTAGTGTATTGTATGGAAGATGAGCCCACTATGCAAACATACAATTTCAACTACAAGAAGAGCTCATTTCTCAAACATGCTATTTAATATTATGTTTTCTTTCCTTTTTTCTATCAACTGAACCAATCAGTGTCGAGTGTATACTAGGTCACAAATGTCAAATCCAAATATCAAACCTCAGATCATTGAGAAAAACCTTAGCAATGAAGTTTCCTTCACTTCCACACTACTCTGGTCAACTTCAAATTTCACTCTTATTGTTGCTTATCATCAATCATTAACCATGTCATATGATAAAGAAAAATTCCTTCCTTTATATTGAGTCCATAAAGAAAACCCTTGATTAGAGGGAAAGCCCTAGTGGGAATGATGCCCACAAGATGTTGTACTAAAATAAATATTATTTTTTAGATGATGGACCTTGTTAGGAGTTTATTACAAAATTTAGTACATATAGTCCTTTTTAGGAGACTTCCAATCCCTGTCAAGAGATTCCAACCCTATTAGGAGTTGTAGTATATTGTATGGAAGATGAGCCCACTATGCAAACATACAATTTCAACTACAAGAAGAGCTCACTACTCAAACATGCAATTTAATATTATGTTTGTGTTTCCTTTGTTCTATTAACTGAACCAATCATAATCCACTAATACATTTGGTACCAAATTGCAACAGCACTGTCATTGCAATTTTGTACCAAATGTATTAGTGATCAATCCTTGTATACTAGGTCACAAATGTCAAATCCAAATATCAAACCTTAAGTCACTGAACAAAACCTTAGCAATGAAGTTTCCTTCACTTCTACATTGCTTTGGTCAACTTCACATTTCACTCTTACTGTTTCTTATCATCAATCATTAAACATGTCATATGATAAAGGAAAATGTCCTTCCTTTATACTATGTCCATAAAAAAATTCCCTAAGCCAGGTGTTAGACCTTCTCAATTAATCATTATAGGACCACATTAAGAACATGTTACACTTAGTGATAACATTAATCTTCTACCTTGTAACTTAAATATATTTTTGTACATGCAATATTATGATGAGCAATCTTAGCCATGTCATCATTAACATATCTTCTTCATGTCTTTAACTTCCATCCCCAAAATATCAGATTTTGCTAAGAGATATAATAAGTTTACTAGAACATGCCTCTGTAAACTTTATCTTAGAAGAAACATCACCAAAACTTACATAACTTCTTCTAGACTTATCATTTCTTCTACTAACATTAACTGCATAAATTAGATACTTAGAAATATCTCCCATAACCTCATATAGTTATAATACTCAACTAGTCATCTATACCAACTTGTTCTATTTTTTGTTCTTCTATTAGATACCACATAAAACTACTATGTTGTCATCAATGAAAAACTTAGTCATGACTATAACATATTATCATAGTAACATATCTACAATACTCCAAAATAGGAATATCATTAGCACTCATGCTTGCAACAATCTCCCCCTTTGGCATTGATGGCAGCATAGATGAAAAATATCTAGTTCCAAGAATACCTACAAAAATATTGTTCATCTTTTCAAATCCTCTTCATCAACCATTATCCCCCATTGATATACCTCAATGTGCTTTCTGTCAAATTTTCATTCCATGTTGTACTTCTTCTAGGAATATTGTACTCATGTAAAACTTCTCCAACTATTATGCATACTATTTTTCATGCCAAACTTCTCATCCATTGACATTAATGTCAAAGGTTTTAGTGAACAACTTTACTACATCAAACTCTACAACAACTAATTCTTACATAGGTCAAGTGTCCAAAGACACTATTCAAACAACATCCAACAAGAGTCCTAGATGACTCTATCTATTACAAATACTCCCCCATATAGGAAGCATCAACATTTAGTCTAGACAATAATTGTGCTCTGTTACACTAGACTGATGTACTCTTGCATTTTCTACCCCAATATAGGAAGGGGCATAACCCCAATCATACCTTGCAAATACTCAAAAGTCTCTTTGGGAAGAGGCTTAGTGAATATATCGGTAATTTTTTCTTTAGTGCTCACATACTCTAATCTAATTTCCTTTTCTACAACTTTCTCTCTCAAGATGTGATACTTAATAAAAATGTGCCTAGTCTTAGAATGCAATACTAGATTCTTATACATATTTACTACGCTTCTATTGTCACAATGTATAACAATATGTTCATTGATTTCTATTTGTATATCCTTCAGCATCTACTTCATCCAAATGACTTGTTTGTAATTGTTCGCTACTACAACATATTCTACTTGCACTATTCTTTATGATGTACAATCCTACTACTTTTGTAGATAAGAAGCCAACCTTTATCCAAGAAATAAGGCTCAACCATTGGCACTCTTCTTATTATGCATACTACCTACCTAATCTGCATTAGTATAAACACTTACAGTGAAATCATTAGATTTTTCATACCATAATCCAAACTTAGATGTTTCCTTCAGATATCTAAATATCATTTTGACTATTGAATAATGCACTTCTCTAGAATCATCTTGGAATCTTGCAATAATTCCAATGAAATTTTCTATATCCAACCTTGTTTGAGTTAGA
The DNA here is from genome assembly GCA_028749045.1 of Cupressus sempervirens. NCBI lineage: Eukaryota > Viridiplantae > Streptophyta > Pinopsida > Cupressales > Cupressaceae > Cupressus > Cupressus sempervirens. The sequence continues at coordinate 116,672,559 of CM053792.1, read as the reverse complement.
TATTGTAATCCTCTAATTATTGATCTATACTTTTTCTGCTCAATAGTAGGTGTCCCATCCTTTGTAGATAACTTGTGTCTAGTTACCATAGATGTTCCAACAAGTTTACATGATTCCAAATGAACCCTTTTTAGTAAATGATTCAAGTACTTAGTCTGAGAAATAAAGATTACTTCTTTATTCTATACCATCTACAATCCTAAAAAATATCTCATCTCTCCTATCATACTCATTTCAAATTCTTTCTTCATCTCCTTAGAAAACTTCTCACTTTCTTCATCATTTCCTCCAAATATGATATCATCAACAAATATTACCAAAATCATCAAACTATTATCATTTTTTTAAAAATAGAAATAACTATCTGCCATACCTTTTCTATATCCAAGCTTTGTCAAATGCTTGTCCATTCTTGCATATTAGGTTTATGTTGCTCACTTCAAGCCACACAATGCTTTCCTCAATTTTCATATTATCTTGTTGTCATCTATCGAAAGACAACCTTCAAGCTACTCAATATACACTTCTTCTTCAAGTTATCTATTCAAAAATGCTGACTTGACATCCATCTGATACACTTTGAATTTCTTTTGTGCTCTATAGGTTAAGAACAATCTTATTGCTATTCTAGCCACTAGAGCATAAGTCTCCTCATAATCTATTCCTTCTTGTTCTGAGTAACCTTTACATAGTAGTCTTTCTTTGTTCCTTACAACTTTTCCTTGTTCATTCATCTTGTTTCTAAATACGTATTTAGTTCCTATCACATTCTTGTCTCCTAGTCTAAAAAATAATTCTCATGTCTCATTCTTTATGATCTGATCCAATTCCTCTTTCATATCTTATTTCTAATAATCATCTTTACATTCTTCATCTATATTCTTAGGCCCAACTTAAGATATCAAGCATAGTTCTTTAGTGGAATTGCTTCTTTTCATCAACCTTTGTCTTTTCTTGTGATGATCTACTTGGATGGGTGATTCTTTATCATATTCTTTCCTAAAGTAGGAGTTCCTTTGTCAACTCTTGGCTCTCCTTCATTCTGTAAATGATTGTTAGTCTCAAGAAATACATCATCATTCCTTGGCCTAGTAATAACATCATCAAAATTGTAATCAACTATTCTCTCTTGTATCCTAATTTTTCATCAATTCTCACATTTGCACTTTCCATAATAGTCTTAGTTCTTTGATTATAACATCTATAAGCCTTTCTTTTCAATAAATAACCAAGAAACATACCTTCATCACTTCTAGCATCAAACTTACCAATATCATCATCTCTCTTGATATAACACTTACTCCAAAAAATTATGAAATACATAACTATAGGTGAGTGACCAAACCATAGTTCATAAGGTGTCTTGTTTCTATTTTTCCTGAATTTCACTTTGTTCATAGTCTAGATGGTTGCATTCATAGCTTCTCTCCAAAACATCTTGGACACATCATTCTCTACTAACATAGCTTTTGCAGCTTTTGTAACTAACTTATTCCTTCTCTCTATAATACAATTCTGTTTAGGGGTTATTGGAGTTGATAACTATATTTTGATTCCATTTTCTTCACAAAACATGTTAAACTCATTTGTAGTACATTCTCCTCTATCTAGTCTTAAAAATTTAATCTTCATACTAGATTCATTCTCAACTCTATTCTTGAATATCTTAAACTTATCAAATGCCTTAGATTTCTCTTTAAGAAATGCATCTCACATCATTCTAGAAATGTCATCAAATAGAATCATAAAATTCCTTTCACCATAGAATCATTTAGTCTTTGTAGGACCATTGAGATTTGTTTGTACAATCTCCAACTTCAATGTAGTGGTAAATTTCTTATTGAGAAAAGAAGTTCTGATATGCTTTACCAAAACACACTCCTTGCAAAATTGTCTTCATAGGCATTAAAATATTTGGAAAATCTCTAACTACAAGCACACTACTAGCCTTCACAATACTATCAAAGTTTATATGACAAAATCTGTTATGCCATAACCAACTATTAGTTACCTTGGCAACCAAACATGTCATTTCAGTAGGATTCAAATAAAATACATTACCTCTAGATCTTGTTCCTATTCCAATTACCTTTCTAACTTTGATATGATTACGCATGTCTTCTATGTGAATTGCAACTAATAACTTTTGTCCACTAGTTTTCCATCACTCAAAATAGTGTGCTTCAAATCATCAACAAAATATACTTCCTTAGTGTTAGTTTTATCATCAAGAGTTATAGATCTCATACATATAAATTGACATGCTATATTGTTTCCAACTCTGACAATGCCTCCATTCTGACTTTTGAAGTCAAGAAACTTGTTCACATCACTAGTCATATAATGTGAATAGCCAATATCAATTATGCAATTAGATTTCTTCTCAACCTATGACACCAAAGCTACTTTCTCTAAACTGTTTTCTTTCATTTCCACAAATCCTTTTTCATCATCACTAGCACTTATTTCTTGTTCATTAGAATCATTATCTTCATTTGCATACAAACACTCACCGTCTTTTCTAGATTTGTAATTTGTCTTATACATTTTCTATCTTTTAGGACACTTAGATGCATAATGAACATATTCATTATTTAAAGATTGTCTTACCTCTTTTTTCTCCTTTCACCAAAAGGAATACCCCTTCTTCAATCCTTTTTTCCTCCTTAGATCTTCTACTACTAGAAAAATCCCCTCTAGCATTTGTGCTCCTTGATAGACTAGGTCGAATATTCAAGGCACTAAAAGTTGTCTCTATTTTGGTCAGTTCTCTGGACTATCTAAGCTCATTCTCAACTACTTCAAGGCTTCCAAGTAATGAATCGTTTATGAAATATTTGGTAAAATATATCAACAACTATATACTCCAAATGACTAACTTAAATGGTAGTGTTAGAGTCTTCAATATCTTCCATATAACCTTGGTTCCTCCTTGAGATTTAATACCCACAATATTTTCTAACATCCTCCCTATATATGTTATTATAGATTTATATTCCATCAATTTAGCATCTTGAAATGTATAAATCAAACTTTGTAGCCTTGGCTTCTTAGAATGAGCATCACCTTCAAAACTATTTTTTAAAGCTTTCCAAATCAAATGTGAAATAGCAAGTGATTTTACCTGATTGTATTCAAGTTCAAGAAGTGAAGTCAATACTGCTTCTTTGGCTCTCATGTCACAGATAAAAAGATCTCTTTCTAACTTGATACAAGTTTCCAAATCATTTTCAACAATGATTGTGTTCACATATTTTCTAAAGATTTAATATCTTGGATCCATACATAGTAGACGTGTCTTCATCTTTTCCTTCCAACTATCATAATCCATTCCATCAAACTGATGTAGGAGCATCCTAGGTGCAATGGAAATTTTGCATCACCCAAGAATATTTTATTTTCAATATTTTCTATTTTAATAAGGACTAGTAGATAGAGTGGTTACTATTTATGGGAACTTACTATTTTTAGTAAGTTTTTCATATGAACTTGGAATGTTTTCATTTTCTATTGGAAGGTTCATTTTAGAGTTGTAAGCCTACCATAAAAATCTTATTGCTCAAGCATTAGTATCAAAGAATTTATTATGGATTTTTGATAGAAACATTTGTAGAAAAATCATTAGGCTCACCATTGGAGGCCTTAGAGTGCCTAGATGATGTCTAAAAACTTGATAGAAGGGTTCTAGCACCACTTTGAGCCTATAGATTGGGAGATGGCATTTCCAAAAAGTGGTTATAATAGCCAATCAAAGAAATAGTTCTTGAATTATGGCATTTGGATGTTGGGCTACCAAAATTTCTAAAATAATTTGTCAAAGATGTATTTGGTTGATTCTATGTGTATTGTTAGCGTCTGTTAGCCTTAGGTATTAAGTTTGCACATCTAGAACCTTCTTGAGTAGCATAAAAATTCCTATTTAAGAAAGGCCTAAATATTGTCTAGGACAACTTTGGGTGATAGTTCGTAGCTTGTTGTGCAAATTATTGTACTAAAAGCACTCATGTGGGTTAGCATATTGGACTTATGAATTCTATAATTCTGCATTTTTGGTGCAAATTAGAAGTCCATATTTTGTTCTTTCATTTTCTATTATTTTTATATTTCTATTATGAGTTTATAGTATTATGGAGAGCTTTCTACATCAAGTTGTATCAGAGCTAGAGTTCTTGAGTGTGTGGATAGATCCCAACTGTGAGGCAGTTCACACTAGGACCATGGTTTGGGCTAAGAATGTAGACATATCACTGATTGTGAGGTAGTTTACACTAGGGTTTTAGCAGAAGTGCAACAATTCCTCCACAAAGAGAGCATGGTGGAAGAGCTGTAGGTGTTACACCAAATGGTTTTTGAGTCCTTCAAAGATAGATGCAAGAATTAGAAGAACAAATGCATAGAATAATGAATCTCCACATAAGAGATGAAAGTTAGGATGATGATGAAGTAGAAGAAAATGCCGAAGTAGAGGTAGTTCTAAATCTAGAGGAAGAGAGGCTTTTTATGGCCATCTCCAAGATTGTAAAAAGACCTAAGTTTGATGTGCCCACATTTTTGGTAAATCTTAACCTAGAGGAGCTAATTGATTGGATCAATGAACTAGAGGAGTACTTTGAGTATGCAGATATTGATGATCTTGATACGGTCATGTTTACAAAGGCAAAACTAAAGGGACATGCAAAGATTTGGTGGCAGGAGGTTTAGTTGGAGTGAAATAGAAAAGGAAAGGACAAAATCACCGGATGGGATCATATGAAAGATAAACTGAAGTGACAATTTATTCCTATGGATTATGATCTTGAACCATTAAAGAAAATACAAGGGTTGAAGTAAGTAGGAATTTCTTTTCAAGAGTATATCAAAGAGTTCTACAAAGTTCTCATTAGAACCGGCCATGTAGAAGCTAATAAGGAGAAACATTATCTTAACCCATTGTCTTAATGGGTTAAGGCCAAACATTTAGGATGAACTAAGTTTGGTTTGAATGAATAGTATCAAGGAGGCAACCATTTCTCCCTAAGAGTTAAGGAGAAGTTGAGCAAGCAGTTTGACAATAAGAATAGTGGAAGAGGTCACCATGGAAGATTTGGTAGATGATCTTATGGTTTCGTAATGATGATCAAAAGAACAAAGATGAGGCTAGAAGTATCATTTAGAAGTAGAAGACAAACAATTTCAACCATTTCCATGATCAGAACAATAGAGATTAAAGAGGAAGAGGCAGAGGACAAGGATCTGGAAGAGGAGGCTTCTATGGAGAATGTTTTCACTATGGTGAAGAAGGGTATAAAGCATTTGAATGTATCCAATGCCAAGGAGGGATAGATCAAAGAATAGAAGGTTAGGTAAGAGTTATATATGTTGCTAAAGATGCCATATCCTCACATTTTGAAGATGCTAAAAGAGGAGAAGTCTTAGTTAACTGAAGAGTCTTGATAAGTGGTGAGAATGAACATGAACAAAGAAGGATCTTGTTTCACACAAGGTGCAAATGTGAAGATAAGTGTTGTGATGTAATCATTGATGGTGGAAGTACTAATAATATAGTGTTAGAAATGGTGGTCACCAAGTTTAAGCTAAAGAGGTAGAAACACCCACATCCATACTATATTGCTTGGGTGCAAGATGACCACAAGGTCATGGTTAATGAGTAGTGCTTTATGAATTTCAGGATTGGAAGCTACCAGGATGAGGTACTATGCAATATTATACCTATGGACATATGTCATATGTTGTTGGGTAGGCTATCATAATTTGATAGACATGGTGTACATGATGAGCAAGCAAATACCTACACTTTTACTAAGGATGAAGTGAAACATAAGTTGAAGTCATTGACGGATAAAGATGAAAAGCTATGTAGTGTTACTAGAATATGTTTGGTTAATGGAAAATAGTTTCTTAAAGGTATGAAACATAAGCATGTGTGTTTTTCTATAATTCCTAAAGATGATAAAGTAGAAGTAGAGGAGGTACCTGTAGAAGTTGCAGATATGTTGGAAGAGTTTTCTGATATTGTATTGGATAATGCACCTGATGGATTTCCTCCAATGTGGAGGATTGGTCACTAGATGGATTTTATTATAGGAGAAAATTTTCAAAATAAGGCAGTGCAAAAAATGACACCAGCAGTAAGTGAAGAGTTGAATAGACAAGTTCATGAGTTGTTGCAGAAGGGGTTGATTCAAGAGAGTTTGATTCCATGTGTTGTAGCAATAGTATTGGCACCAAAGAAGAATGGAGAATAGGGGATGTGCATAGATTCTAGTCCTATCAACAAGATCATAATAAAGTACAAATTTCTATTGCCAAGGATAGATGATACTATGGACTATTTGAGTGGAGCTAAGTATTTCACAAAGATAGATATGAAGAGTGGGTACCATTAGATTCATATCAAAGAAGGTGATGAGTGGAAGATTTCTTTCAACACAAGGGGAGGACTATATAAGTGGTTAGTCATGCCTTTCAAGATAACCAATGTACCAAGCACTTTTATGAGGATCATGAATGAGGTACTGAAGTAGTTTCTAGGTAAGTTTTTCATTGTTTACCTAGATGATACATTAATCTTTAGTAAAAAATTAGAGGAGCATTTGATTCATATTCACAAAGTGTTTGATAAGTTGATGGAAGAAAAGTTTTTGATAAACCTAAAGAAGTGTAGTTTTGTAAAGAAAGAGTTGGTGTACCTAGGATTTGTAGTCTTAGGAGAAGGTCTGAAGATAGACCCAAAGAAAGTGAAGGCTATCCTTGAATGGCCTCCTCCAAGGAGTGCGACATAGGTAAGATCTTTTCATGGACTAGCTACAAAAAGTTCATAAGAAGTTTTAGCAGTATTTGTGGACCCTTGATTCAAACAATGAGAGGAGATATGAAAGAGTTTAAGTGGACTATAGGAGTAGATATGAGTTTTAATTTTTTGAAATAGAAAGTTACTAAGAAACCTATTTTAGCACTTCCTGATTTTAACAAGGTGTTTCAAGTAGACTATGATGCTAGTGGTACTATAATAAGAGTTGTTTTGAGCCAGGAATATAGACCAATTGCTTATATCAATAAGAAGTTGAATGAAGAAAAAAGAAAATATTCTATTTATGATCAAGAATTTTATGCTATAGTTCAACCATTGAAGAAGTGGATACACTATCTTCTTCCTAAGGAGTTTTTTTTTGTATACGTATCATCAAGCTTTGCAATATTTGAATGGTCAAGGAAAATTGAACCAAAAGCATTTAAAGTGGGTTGATTTTTTTCAAAGTTATACATTTGTTTTGAAACATAAAAGTGGGAAGTCTAACAAAGTTGTAGATGCTCTTAGTAGAGGAAAATTTTTGCTAACATAAATGTAGATAGAGCTAGTTGGGATCAAAAAACTCAGTACATTGTATCCAAATGATCTTTATTTTGGTGAAGCATGGAAGGCTTGTAAAGAACTCGTTACACTTGACATGACAAAGTGGTTGGATTTCATGATCCAAGATAACATGTTGTTTAAAGGAAGCCAACTATACATTCCTAGAAGTTCAATGAGAGAGAATCTCATCAAATAGAACCATCGTGGAGGATTGGCTTGACATTTTGGAAAAAATTAAACCATAGCTTTGGTTGCCAAAAATTACTACTAGCCATAGTTGCAACAAGATGTGATGAAGTTTGTACAAAGTTGGAGAGTATGTTAGATGGTGAAAGGAGTGAAGTAGAATACAAGTTTGTATCATCCATTACATTTACTAGAGAAGCCATGGGAGGATATTAGCATGGATTTTGTTCTTAGATTACTAAGGACATAGCATGGGCATGATTCTATTGTTGTGGTGGTTGACAAGTTTTCAAAGATGGCACATTTTATTCCTTGCAAGAAGACTAGTGTTGTTGTTCATGTAGTAGAGTTTCTTTTTAAAGAAGTGGTGATATTACATGGTCTGCCAAAGAGTATAGTTATCGATCCAGATACCAAATTTGTTGGGTATTTCTAGCATACATTGTGGAAGAAGTTGAAGAAAAATTTGAAGTTCAATTTAGCACATCATCCATAGACTAATAGACAAACATAAGCTTGTTGGAAATGAGAATGGACTAACTGAGAGGGGGAGGGGGTGAATCAGTTACTACAGAAACATTTCACAGTCCCTTAGATGTCTAAAATCTTGATCTTAGTTACAGATTACTAAAACTTGATAATGCAACAAATACTAATAATTATTAAGAACTGATAACCAAAACAATTCAGCAATCATGAACAACAGAGACACTAGATTTAACGTCGAAACTCAATATGGGAAAAACCACCAATGTAACTAGTTACTGTTTTTCACTCTTCTAAAGTGAGCCCTGTTAGGAGCCAACCCTATTAAAGGTTACAAAACACACTGTTAGGTGTGACCTTGTTAGAGGATTTAATCACCCTGTTAGGAGTGGCCTTGCTAGAGGTCTTTAGAACAATTCAACTGAACTGTCACCTTGTTAGAGGATTTACAATAGGGCTGTTAAAGCCACTCTGTTAAGAGATTTTGAGTTCATTGTTACAATGATTAGAAGGAAACAATGAAGTGACCTGATATAATGTGCAACTTATCTTTGCTGATTATAGATCTTTGTTATGCTTGATTGTATCCTTACTGATCACATACAACTTTGTAGCTCCTTCAATGCATTTGATCCTTCATCACACTTCTTCAACATTCGCTCATATGTTCAATATTCGCTTATTCCATATCCATACATTCGCACTCTTATGCATCCAAACAATTACATCTTATGAATTCATAGCTTGATCTTTCATATATACCTTACAGATTATCTTAGTCAGCTCTAATCATTGACCAATAATCAAACAAATATAATAGTCGGCTAGAAAAAATTACAAACCTACAAATCACTTTACTAGCTGACACTGCTTGGTTAATACTGTTTAGAAAATAATTTTTGTGTTAACTAACTAAGCTCGGTTAATACAATGAACTCCGTGACATCCCTTCAATCGTCGGGAGAGCTCGGCAAGTATAGATGACCGAGTGAGCTCGGTAGAAACTATCTTTTCCAAATTCCCTTTGGACACTGAGTGAACTTGGTAAACACTGACTTTCCTTTGCTTACCTTCCCAGCTCGATAAACACTAACTTTTCTTCGGTTACCTTCCCAGCTTGGTAAACACTAACTTTTCTTCGCTTACCTTCCCAACTTGGTAAACACTTTGACACAGTTTCCTTTGATCACCAAGTGAGCTCAGTAAGTACTGAACTTCCTTTGTTAACCAAGTAAGCTCGGTAGAAGCTATCTTTACAATTTAATATACAGCAATGCTTGATAGACTCTGTAAGCTACTATGCTTACCTTCTAAGCTCGGTAGACTCTGTCTGATGACCGATATGACATTTGTGTAACATTAAAGACAACACTCAATAAACCAATTGTATCCAACAATCTCCCTCTTTGGCATTGATGGAAACACAACACGTCATAGCAGAATGAAATTTGAAAACAAGTCTTTCTCTTAGTGCAACACAGTATGTCAACATAATACTTCTCCCTCTTTTAGTAATCTCCTTTTGTGAAGGAATTGTATAACAGAAAGATATGACAGTTTTATTCTCCCTTTACAAATGCTTACAAATTTCAGAATAGGTATTACAGTTTTACTCTCCCTCTTTGACAACACATGCCAAAGACAATACAACACAGTAAAAGCTCTTTTCGTATGCCAAAAGTACTCTCAACTGGATTACAATGTACCTTATGTACAGATTCATATGCAATGACTTCAATACCCAGCTGCATCAACTTGATAGATTTTCAACTTGTCATATGTTGATGCATCACTTAAAGCTTTATTTTAGTGAACTTCAGATAGGGGAGTGACCCCTAACTTACCTCTAAGATACAAGAATGTATCCTTAGGTAATGGCTTTGTGAATATGTCAGCAATTCGTTCCTTTGTATGCACATATTCTAGTCTGATCTCCTTGTCCTGCACCAATTCTCTGAAAAAATGATATTTTATTGCTATGTGCTTGGTCTTGGAATGCATCACTAGATTCTTAGATATATTGATTGCACTAGTATTGTCACAGAATATAACTTCTGGTTCTTTGATTTCCATCTTCATTCCTTGTAATAACTACTTAAACCAAACAATGTTGGAACAGTTTACTGCTACAGCAATATACTCTACCTCTGCTGTAGATTGGGATGTACAATTCTTCTTTTTGCTTGTCCAAGAAACCAATCTCTTTCTAAGAAAGAATGCTCCTCCACTTGTTCTTTTTCTGTCATCAAGATTCCCTGCCCAATCAACATCAGTAAAAACTTTCAAATCCAAGTTACCTCCAAGTTTGTACCATAGTCCATAATCTTCAGTTCCTTTCAAATATCTCATTATTCTTTTGATTTCCATTAGGTGAGTGTCTCTTGGTTTTGCTGAAAATCTTGCAACAATACCAACTGCAAGAGCAATATCTGGCCTGGTATGAACTACATACTGTAACTTTCCAATGATAGATCTATACAATGTTTGGTCTACTTCTTTGGATTCATCATCTTTGGTAAGTTTCAATCCAGTACACATAGGAGTTCCAACGGGTTTGCAGTCCTCCATACCAAACTTTTTCAATATCTCCTTGATGTATTTTGATTGAGTAATGAAGATGCCATTCTTATTTTGTTGAATTTGAAGACCAACAAAGAATTTTATTTCTGCAAACATAGACATTTCAAATTCCTTGTTCATTTGTTCTAAAAATTCTTTGCAAAGATCATCATTCCCTGTGAAAATAGTATCATCTACAAATATTTCTGCCAAGACAATCTTATTATCTGATCCTTCCTTTATATACAAGCTACTATTATCATTAGTTCTTTGAAAACCAATCTAAATAAGATAGTTATGCAATCTTTCATACCATGCTCTAGGGACTTGTTTTAGACCATACAGTGCCTTGTGTAATTTCCAGACCATGTTCCTTTTCTCTAGATCAAAAAAACCTTCAGGTTGTTCAATGTAAACCTCTTCATCCAATATTCCATTGAGGAATGCTGACTTGACATCCATCTGATAAACTTTGAATCCTTTGTGAGTAGCATATGCAAGTAAGGTTCGGACTCCTTCCAATCTTGCAACAGGAGCACAAGTTTCCCCATAATCTATGCCTTCTTCTTGAGAGTATCCTTTGCATACCAATCTAGCTTTGTTTCTGGATACCTTACCATCTTCAGTCAAATTGTTTTTGAATACCCACTTGGTTCCAATTATATTCTTATCTTTAGGCCTGGGTACAAGAGTCCATGTCTTATTCTTCTCTATCTATTCTATTTCCTCATTCATTACCTCAATCCAACTATCATTTCCAATGTGTCTTTAATACTTCTAGGTTCAAAATCAGCAAGTAAACAAGTATTTTTCAACTTACTTCTTGTCAGGGTTCCTTCATATTTGTCTCCAATGATCTGATCTGGTGTATGATGTCTTCTGACATAGTTAGCTAATACATGTTCTTTACCTCTTGAGACATTTTTATTGATATCTGCTTGTGCTTCAATTTCATATTCAGGATGTTCTAGCTCGGTTTCTTCAGACTCATTAGACACTTTCTCGGTAGTGTTTGAATGTAGTTGTGGCTCGGTTTGAATTATTTGCAACTCGGTTACTGAAGACTTAGGAGTTGAGGATCCTTGAGTGAATGGTATACTTGGTATAGTATCAGGTTCAATGTAAACAAATCTCTTGTAGTCTTCAGGTATCATTTTGCTTTCTTCTTCTGATTTTTCTGCAAACTCATCAACTTTCACATGTGCACTTTCTATGACTTTGTGAGTGGATAGATTTAAACATCTATATGCTTTTCTTTTGCAAGAATAACCCAAAAATATTCCTTCATCACCTTTTACATCAAATTTTCCTTTTCTAGATTCTTTCAAAATATAACATTTGCTTCCAAATATTTTCAGATAACTTACATTGGGTTTATAGCCATACCATAATTCATAGGGAGTCTTGAATGAACCGTTCTTCAACTGTACTCGATTTAAGGTATGAACTGCAGTGCTGATGGCTTCCTTCTAGTATTTGATAGAAATGTTTTTTTCTATCATCAGGGTTCTTGCACAATCCATAATGGATCTGTTTCTTCTTTCAGCTATTCCATTTTGTTCTGGAGTTCCTGGTGCTGAAATCTATCTTTTAATACCTCTTTCAATGCAAAAGTTATTGAATTCATGTGAAATGAATTCACCACCTCTGTCTAACCTTAAAAATTTCAGCTTTTTCCCTGTTTCTTTTTCAACTCTTGCCAAATACCATTTGAATTTCTCAAATGCTTCTGATTTATTCCTTAGATACATGACAGTCATCATTCTTGAATAATCATCAACAAAAAGAATGAAAAACTTTTCTCCAGTATAGCTTTCTATTCCAATGGGTCCACATAAATTAGTATGCACAATTTCTAATATATCTTCAGACTGATTTTTTTTACCTTTAAAACTAGTTTTTCCCATTTTACCAATTTGACAATTCTTGCATAGACCAACCTCAGGTTTCTTGATGTTAGGAATGCCTCTTGCTTTCTTTAATTTTCTTATTTTTACCAAATTATCAAAGTTGACATGACACAACCTTTTATTCCATAACCAACTCTCTTCAATTTGAGCAATAAAACATGAGCATTCACCAAGTTCTAGATAGAACAAGTTACCTTTAATTTGAGTGCCAGATCCTATCAGTTTTCTTTGCTCATTCAACAGTCTCACCTTTCCATGCATGAATTCTACCTTGAATCCAGTATTTAGTAACTGTGCCACACTTAGAAAATTATATTTGAGACCTTCAACCCAGTAGGCATTATTACATATGAGTTCTTTGGATAGATAGATTCTTCCTCTTCCTTTTATGAAATGAGGTTCATCATTACCAAACCTCACACTGCCACCATCATAGTCTTCAAATTGATCAAACTTAGTTTTATCACCAGTCATATGATGTGAGCAACCGCTATCTATAATCCATGTATCATTCTTACTTACATGAGAGATAAGAGCCATTTTATCTTCATCATCACTATCAGAGTTATCTTTAACAACAATATAAATGATTTCATCCTCACTATCAGAATCCTTAGAATTTTCAGCCATGAAACATGATTTCTTACCTTTGTTCTTGGATGATTTAAAGTCTTTCTTGGCATTCCATTTGTGATCTTTCTTTTCATCATCATTTTTCTTGTTTGGGCATCTTGCTGCAATATGACCAATTTCATCACAAGAAAAATAGATTAGAGAAACTTTACCTTTGTATTTTCCTCTGCCTCTAGAATATTTCCTGGCTAGTAGAGCTTCAATCACTTCGAGATCACTGTCTGAACTTTGGCTTGATTCATTTTCACTTTCTGACTGTGATTCTATCTTCTTTTTTGTTTTCTCTTTGAGTGAGAGCTTGGATTGAAATGCTGATTCAATGTTTTTGGAGGCTGGAACATAGTTGTCAAAGTTATCTAGTTCAAATTTAGTTAGTCTTCTGACTATGGCCTCAAGATTTATCTTATGATTTGCTTCATACCTTCTTTCCTGTATTGCAGAGACTCTAATTGCATAAATGGGAAGCAAGGTTATGAGAAATTTTCTTACAACTGTTTCTCCTTTGATGTCACTTCCAGCTGCCCTGATTGCACTTACACATGCTTTAACTCTTTCAACATAATTTGCAATGTTTTCATCCTCTCTCATCTTCATTTGATCAAATTGTCCTCTTAGACTTTCTACTTTTTCTCTTCTCACATTATCATCCCCTCCATAGATCTCCTTTAGCTTGTTCCACATGTGAAAGGTATTTTTGCAGTCCTTAATGTCATCAAATTCTTCATAGCTAAGAGTAGATGCTATTTCTATCATCATATTGTTGTGAGTCTTCTTTTCAGCAATATCATTAACTGACAGTGTGCCCAAAGGTTCTTCATATTTTTCTTCAAGGTATTTTAGTCTAGTATCACCAACAGTAGCCAGATGAATTTTCATCAATTCTTGCCATGCTGAGAAGTTATCTCTATTAAGTTTTGGAATTTCTCTTATGTAAGACATCTTGATCTTTGGCTTAGAACCTTGAAATCCTTTCCTGCAAGCACCAAAAGCTCTGATACCAATTGTTGGAAATGAGAATGGAGTAACTGAGAGGGGGAGTGGGTGAATCAGTTACTACAAAAACATTTCATAGTCCCTTAGATGTCTAAAATCTTGATCTTAGTTACAGATTACTGAAACTTGATAATGCAGAAAATACTAATAATTATTAAGAACTGATAACCAAAACAATTTAGCAATCATGAACACTAGAGACACCAGATTTAATGTGGAAACCCAATATGGGAAAAACCACCAATGTAACTAGTTATTGTTTTTCACTCTTCTGAAGTGAGCCCTGTTAGGAGCCAAGGCTATTAAATATTACAAAACACACTGTTAGGTGTGACCCTGTTAGAGGATTTAATCACCCTATTAGGAGTTGCCTTGCTAGAGGTCTTTAGAACAATTCAACTGAACTGTCACCTTGTTAGAGGATTTACAATAGGGCTGTTAAACCCACTCTATTAAGAGATTTTGAGTTCACTGTTACAATGGTTAGAAGGCAACAATGAAGTGACCTGATATAATGTGCAACTTATCTTTGCTGATTACAGATCTCTGTTATGCTTGACTGGATCCTTACTGATCACATACAACTTTGCAGCTCCTTCAACACATCTGATCCTTCATCACACTTCTTCAACATTCGCTCATATGTTCAATATTCACTTATTCCATATCCATACATTTGCACTCTTATGCATCCAAACTCTTACATCTTACAAATTCACAACTTGATCTTTCATATATACCTTACAGATTATCTTAGTCATCTCTAATCACTGACCAATAATCAAACAAATACAATAGTCGGCTAGAAAAATTTACAAACCAACAAATCCCTTTACTGGCCAACACTGCTTGGTTAATACTGTTCAAAAAACAATTCATGTGTTAACCGAATGAGCTTGGTTAATACAGAAAACTCTGTGACATCCCTTCAATCGCTGGGAGAACTCGGTAAGTATATATGACCGAGTGAGCTCAGTAGAAACTGTCTTTACCAAATTCCCTTTGGACACCGAGTGAACTCAGTAAACACTGACTTTCCTTTGCTTTCCTTCCCAGCTCGGTAAACACTAACTTTTCTTCGGTTACCTTCCCAGCTCGATAAGCACTAAATTTTCTTTGCTTACCTTCCCAGCTTGGTAAACACTCTGTCACAGTTTCCTTTGATCACCGAGTGAGCTCAGTAAGTACTAAACTTTCTTTGTTAACCCAGTTAGCTCGGTAGAAGCTATCTTTACAATGTAATATACAAAAATGCGTGGTAGACTCTGTAAATTACTATGCTTACCTTTTGAGCTCGGTAGACTTTGTCTAATGACTAATATGACATTTTTGTAACATCAAAGACAACACTCAATTAACCAATTGTATCCAACAAAGCTATGAATCATATTTTGGGAAATTGCTAAGATGCTTGGTTGGAGATAAACCAAAAGGATGAGATATGATTTTACCATAGGTGGAATTTGCATATAATAATTTTTTCAATAGGAGTACTAGTAAATCACCATTCTGAATTGTATATGGGACAGGTCCCATAAATTCTTCTAAACTAAGGCAATTGGATAAAGGAGAAGATTTTTCTTAACATTTGAAGGACATCCATGAAGAGGTGAGGAAGCACATCATAAAGATGAGTACATATTATAAGGCTAAGATAGATGTGCAAACAAGATATAAGGAATTTTAGATTGGAGATAAAGTCATGGTTCATTTGAGAAAGGAGTGCCTTCCAGTAGGTAAATATAATAAGTTCAAGTTGAAAAAGTTTGGACCATGCAAGATAGTGAAGAGGCATGATTCTAGCAATGTGAATGAAGTGGAGTTGCTTGCTGAATTGAATATTTCACCAGTATTTAATATTTTATATTTGATAGTGTATTATGAAGGAGGTGATGAAGATGAAGTTGCAAAAGTAGAGTGGAGCATTCTAGCAGCTAGTTTAGCTATGAAGGATATTTAGAAGATACTAGATAGTCATGTTGGAAAAAGTACTAGAAATAGAACTTATGAGGAATATCTAGTCAAATTTAAAGTTGATACCGATTAAGGATTCATCATGTATAGCAAAGGAGGAGGTTAACCATCTTGGTTTTCCTTTGAACACCTAAGATGTGATAGGGTAATTTCTCAAATTACCTTGGCTATCTAGTGTAGGGGCATCTTGGGTGCAAGTTCAATCTTGCGTCACCCTAAAATATTTTATTTTCAATCATTTTTATTTTAATATGGACTAGTAGATAGGGTGGTTACTATTCATAGACCCTACTATTTTTTAGTAAGTTTGTCATATGAGCTCAGAATGTTCTCATTTTCTATAGGAAGGTTTGTTTTAGAGTTGTAAGCCTACCATAAAAATCTCATTGCTCAAGCATTAGTATCATAGTAGTTATTGAAGATTTTTAGTGAAAAAATTTGTAGAAAATGTTGGCAATATGTCCAATCAATCAGATAAAGTATGTTATGGTTGTCATGTATGGCAACATATTTGTTTTGATTAGCTTTATTCAGTTGCAAAAGAAAATTGTCTAAGTATTAGATAGTGTTATAGTAGCAGGATAGTTTTGATGATAACATAATATTCCTTTGGAATATTCTCTTGCATAATTGACTAGAATTGCATGATGTCATAATGATGATTTATACTAGTGTGCATGTCCATACAATCAACCAAGTTCAAGTTATGAAGGAATTAGTAATGGAGTAATAACACAACACATAACAAAGCATATCAACAAAATGTGTTTAACAATTTGATTTATTGTTTTGAGTTATAATTTCTTGTTGAGTTGACTCTAATAATGTTATATGAGCTGACTAAGGAAAATTTACCAATGTATTTTGTATAAGTAAAGAACTTTATTTTTGAAGTTAAGTGGGGAAGGAATATGATTATAATAATGAGTAATCAGTGATTGAAAAATTGATATGATCTTGTGAAATGAGAGTAACAAGGGAATATGACATTGTGATATATGATGTGAAGCATTGTTATGTGAATATATGATGTAGTTTGATATGTGCATAGTCACTTTTGTGTGAAGAATCATCCATCAAAAGATTTGTGAAGTACAACAAACAAGTCAATATTGTACATATACTTATTGCTTGAAGAACTTATTGTAAATTTGCATGTTAGAGAAGTGGACTCTTCTTACACACATTTTTTTATGATTCAACAACTCCTAACAGAATTGAAGCAAATCCTAATAGGATTGAGGATTCTAACAAGGCCTACTCTCCTAACATGGACTCAAGACACTATACATGCTTTATAGACTCCTAATAGGGTCAGTATCCTTAACTAGATTTTTTTTTATAGTGAATCATCTAGTAGGTTCCATCCCCACCAGGGTTTTCCCTTGGTCATGGCTTCCCTAGTTAACAAAATATGGTGTTATGATTTCTCTTTGTGTATGGTTGTTTACATTGCTCAACATTATTGGTTTATTTTCTTATGCACATGTTAAAGTAACTAATAATATTCAGCTATGGATAAAAGGATTGAAAATAATGATTTACCCCCACCCACCGCCACCCCGCCCCCCCCCCCCCTTCAGTCTGATCTATTTATAACAATTGGAATCAGAGATCAGTTATTCATAAGAGGCTTAACAACTTGAATAAGATCCCTATGGATATGGAACAATTGAAGATAAATCTTGAAGAAGGACTTAAACAAATTGATCTTCTTACTGATGAAAGAGATGGCCTCAAAGATAGATACAAGGATGCTAAAGCTTCCATTTGTGAATTAAAGGACAAGATAGATGACCTGAAGCAAAAAGGACCTACTAATAAGAGTAGTGATGATGATATTGAAGATGTAAAGAAAGAAAATGAGATCCTAAAACATGAATTAAAGATAGTTGAACTTAAGCTGTGTCTTAAGAAAAATGGAGGAAAGATTGACTCTAAAATAAAAGTTGAATATGTAGATCTGAGATCCTAGTTAAGCAAAGTAACATTAGAAATAGAATCTATTAAGTTAGAACATGCAGAATTAGAGAAATACAACACCATATTGAAAGGAGAGTTAGTACAAACCAAGTAGCAACTTGAGAAATTATATACTAGGAGTGATAAAATTGAAGAACAAATATGTGTGCAAAGACCCAGTTATGATAAGACTGGACTTGGATTCTTTCTTGGTCAATCCACCAAGAAATCTACTAAAAAAAAGAACCTATTACTCTTGAAGTCAATAAGGACCTAAGAAAGAAAGATGATACATCTAAAGACAAAGTGAATGTTTCTCACTCTGAATCTGATCAAAATATGAATACCAAAAGAATGGAATCTTTTTCCTAATGTGATGAACCTGAAGACACTGAAGTTAATAGTGAAGGTAGGTCTTTCAAATCTATTTCTAAATTTTATTGTCATAATTTTCATAGATATGGTCATTATGTAGTAGATTTTAAGAAATCTAAATTTGATAATGATATTGCAAATAGTAGGATGCATAGGAATACTAAGCATGTAGGAACCATAAGAAGATCTCATAGTAATGAAAGTGGAGAAAGAAGATAGATTATTTTCTACAGATGCAATAATCATAGACACATTGTGAGGAATTGCATAACACTTGATGACAATTTGAATGAAGAGAAAAGAGATATACCTATATGTCAATTGTGTAACAACTTTGGACACACAACTAGGTTTCGTAGAATGGATAGAAGAGATCTAAATAAGAATTAGAATTATAGAAGGAACAATAGAATAAATGAAGTAAAAGAAAAACCAAATGAATTGAAGGAATCATTTGTGAAGGCAAAGGAACCAGAAAGCTCCCATACAACTATAGAAAATTCACTTGACATGAGAATGAAGTCACTTATTATATGTGACTCCTCTCACCAAAATTGAGCATTCTCAGTGGAATAGAGTATCAGTTGTTTTTTATTAGATCAAAAGGTTTTACAAGGATCCTGAAAATCGAGAGTTAAAACAAAATAGGCTGAAAATAAGCATTAGAAGCCCAATGACAATAGTAACAAGTCTAAAGGCTGATAATAAGCACTAGGCCCAACCAAGTAAACAAAGGCCAAAGAAAAGGCCAAACATAACTAATGCTAGAGGAAATATTTTGGGTTGAATAGTTAACATTAGGTAGTAGACATTGAGAAAAGTTTACAGTAAAGTGTAAATTGCCTGATATGATCAAGATGAGGATATATGAAAGAGTCAAACTCTCTGTTGCATACAGACATTATACTAAACTACTAATGTAAATTCATTTATTGCACAATATAGACTATGAAAGATTTAAAGGATGTGAATTGACTTGCATACATCATTTTCTTGTGCAAAGTTTTTGTTCGAGATTGGAGCAAGATTTGGAGAATTAAAGAGCCCTACAATCATGCAAAGTCACCAAAAACCATAGAACACAAAATTGAGGTATTTTTCTTAATTTTTTTGCATAATCCTTCAAGAACGAAAAGGTAGTAAGTTTATAATGTAAGCAACAAGCCTAGTTATAATTTCAAGAAACATCCATTTGTTTCTTTGCTCAATGACCCCATTAGAATGTCATAGGTTATATTTACTACATGAATGAACTTATAGGTGATTCAAATATTCACAAGGACTTGGAGAAGATGTGCAACAATGATTTATCATTGAAATTTGAACACAGGTATCTAGAATGTCTTAACCTAGTTAAGAATGTGTTCTATGTGAATATTAATAATAATGATTGGATGAGAATAATCCTTAGTAGAGTACATGATGATCTTCTATGGCTAGGAGATTCTATCATTAGCATTAACACTAACCTAATTCACAAGGTCACAAGATTGAGTAATCATGGCAACAATCTAGTAAACATCAAGAATGTGCTCAAACTTGTTGAGGAAAATCTCAACACATATTTTGATGGAAGGAACATGAAAGTAATCACAATCCAAGATGATGGAGTGAGACTTATTTCCAAGATTTTGGGTTACTAGTATAATGATGTAGCAAGAATAGATTCAATCTTTATAGGATTTCTTCATTCATCTTACCCGGTAGTAAGAGGTGAAGAAGTGAACATGTGTGATATTGTTAGAACACAACTATTCGATAATATTTCAAGAAACAAGAAATCAAGAAGTGCATTATTTAGATTTGAATCCCTTCTGATACACATATTCTTTTATGTTATCAAGAAGTTTCTTGGTATCATAGTTTTGAATGAAAATAAGTGTGTTATGCAATATATCACTTGAGCTTATAGGTAAAGATCTAAAGAAATTAGAAACAATGACTTGGATAGGATCATGAAATCTTTCAAAATAGAAATGAAGAAAAGGTATAGAATTCTTCTAGCACTAGTGAAAAAATATAAGGATGAGTTATTTTTCATAGTTGAGACAAATTTTACATGCATGAAGATAGTAGTTCCTCATGTGAAATTTATTGAACATATGGGATATGAGATGAGTGAGGATCTATTTGAAGGGTATGCACAAATAATCCTTCATTTTGAAGTTGATTCTAACAATCCCAAATGGGGAACATATTTAGAGAAAATAAGAGAAGTGAAAAATAGTCAAGTCATGAAGGACTCCAAGAAAAAGGTAGAGAAAGATATTGATTTTGTCTTGAAAGAATCTAGAATAACAAGAAAAGAGTTTGATGAGGTAAAGGGAATAGCTATGGAAATGAAGGCCAGTGGCCAAATTGAGCTATTAACCCTAACATACATTGTAGTGGCAAGACCTATTGAAGACGTCACAA
The DNA here is from genome assembly GCA_028749045.1 of Cupressus sempervirens. Taxonomy (NCBI): domain Eukaryota; kingdom Viridiplantae; phylum Streptophyta; class Pinopsida; order Cupressales; family Cupressaceae; genus Cupressus; species Cupressus sempervirens. Next base: position 116,651,712 of record CM053792.1, on the reverse strand, counting down.
CTACCCAAACAAGTGCACAAACTCCTTTTATGCCTTATGTAATAGTTGCATAGTAGAAACCTCTAAGAAAACTAGTGAAGATGGAGGAAACATCAACATCAAGAAAAATCCACAAGGATAACAACCCTTGCTAAAAGGAGAGTAAAGTAGACCATTAGTGCCCCAAGAAAAAGAAGGAAAACTCTACAGATTAGTTCATCTGAGTCTAAGGAAGAGAATGGAGATAGACCAGTTGAAGTAGCTGATTAAAAAGCCAAGACATCAGCAAAATGCAAAGCATGGAAGCCAAAGGTAGAAAACCTTAACATTAAAATTATCAATGATAACAAATTTTTATAGTCAAATAAATACTATGACTTGTATAATAACATGGATAGGAGATATGTAGAAAATGTTGTGGTTAGATACATGATTTTGAAAGATAAGAGGTTTGATATGATAAAAGATACCTAAAGATTTGTACAATAGATTGCTAAATAGGAAGAGTAGAGATTTATAAGAGGATAAGAAGATAAGAATAAACATGGTGAGAAAGTTATGCCCTATAAATAGTGAAGAAGACATAAAATAAATTTTGAAAGGTATAGCACCCATACTAGGCATAAGAAAAGATCCATTCTTATTATGGGAGGAAATTATGAGGAACTCAATAAAGAAACTCAGGAGGCTATAGTTTCTTTCATGTCCACTATGCCTAAGGATAGTGTATAGAATAAGAAGGCAAGCCAAATGCCTAGAGAAAGTGCACAAACACCTGGAGATAGTGTGTAGATGCCTAGAATAAGTACATAGGTAGAAGAGGCAAGCAAGAAGCCTGAAGTAACTATGTAGTCAGTCGAAGCTAGACAGAAACCCAAGGAGAGTCTGCAAGCAAAGGAGGATAGTCCTATAGCTTATATCCCTCTTCACAGTATTAAACCAGTAACTACACCAAGCTCTCCACCAAAGATCACTATTGGCAGTGCCTATGCAAGTAGACAACACCAAAGTGATTGTTGACAAATTAGAAGATCCATTCAAGGACTTTGGTGCCAACATTCTTGGCAATATCATTGATTATAGTAGCTTTGATGGAGAATAGGATTAGAAGACTAGTAAAGAAGTTACATAGAAAATGGAGGCTAGTACTGAAGAAGCTACCTCATGTTTTCCTTTGGAAATAATAGTACTAGTAGGAATTTCCACTCCTCCTACCCAACAGTAGTAGCAATAGCTCTAGCTCAATTTGATGAAGAAGATGAAGTGAAGAATCTTATATCTTCCTTGAGTAAACTCCTTGAAAAGAATAAATTAGTCAAGTCAAAAGAGAAGACTTTGACCATAGTTTTGGACAAGATGGAAAAGTTAGTAAGCCCTATTAACATCCTAGTTGATATTCAATAGCACACAATAATTTTGTGCAAGGCTTTTTATGATGAGTTTTCTACACTCATGAATGTAGCTACCATTCAAGCATAGATTGAGCATGATGGTAAAATTCTAAACACCATGTGCACTAACATGACAAATGATATAGAAACTCTAAACATATGTATTAAAGCACTAAGGTAGTGCATAAAGGAAGGAAAATAGGCATATACTAAGTGTAACTTAGCATACATTTATCTAAAATAATATGATGATTAGATCAAGGATAAAGTGACTAAGCTACAGACAACCACTAACAAATTTTTGAAGCATAATAAAAAAGTAGACACCATTGAGCATACAATTCAGCTACTTCATGATAATATAAGGGAAATACAAGAAGAGAAGGAGAAAATTCTAAAGTAGTTAACTCTTTTGAGAGTACATTTATTCCCTCAGATAACATTGCTATAAAAACAATTGCAAGAATTCTTGTCTACAAAAGCTTCATATGACAAGTTTGTGGCTATAGACTTGAATGCAGAAGAACTTGCAGCATATGCTTTATGTGTGCTCATCAATGTATCTAATGCACTGAAGAACATCTAGAAGAAACAATTTGAGTAGTTGAAGACAAATTTCAGTGATTATTGTTCCAAGTTTTGATATACAAGTACAATATTTTGACAATCCTTTTCATACCTTTATCATTGATGTCAAAGGGGGAGATGTATGAAAAAATTGTATTGCAAGAAATTGTAATGTGTATAATATGTAAGTGGGAGCAATAAGTTGTAATAGAAAGTTATAAGGGATGTAATCTTTCATAACATTAATACAAATATTTTAAATGTTTTATGTTATGACTATTTGTCTTGATTGGCATGACAACATGTTTGGGAGTTAGCCAATTTTCCAAAAATGTTGCCATCAATGCCAAAGGGGGAGATTTTTTGAAATATGTCCAATCAATTAGATTAGGTAAGTTATGGTTGTCATTTATGGCAACATATTTGTTTTAATTTAGCCTCATTCAGTTGCAGAAGAAAATTCTCTAAGTATTAGACAGTGTTATAGCAATAGGATATTTTTTATGATAATTGAATATTCCCTTGGAATATTATCTTGCACATTTGACCAGAGATGCATGATGTCGTAGTGATGACATATACCAGTGTGCATGTCCATACATTCAACTGAGTTCAAGTTATGAAGGAATTAGTAATGTAGTAATGACACAGTGTAGAATAGAGGATATCAGTAGAATGTGTTTAACAATTTGGTTTAATCTTTTGAGTTATAATTTCTTGTTGGGCCAACTCTAATAATGTTATATAAGCCAACTAAGGAAAATTTACCAATGTGTTTTGTATATGTAAAGAAATTTATTTGCAAAGTTAATTGGAGAAGGAATATGATGATTATGATGAGTAATCACTGATTGCGAAATTGATGTGATCTTGTGAAATGAGCGTAACAAGTGAATGTGACATTGTGATAAATGATGCAAAGCATTGTTATGCAAAGATATGATGTAATTTGATATGTGCACAGTCACTTTTGTGTGAAGAATCATCAATCAAAAGATTTGTGAAGTACAACAAACAAGTCAATATTGTATGTATACTTATTTCTTGAAGAACTTATTGTAAAGTTGCATGTTAGGGCAGTGGGCTCTTCTTGCTCACATTTATATATGATTCACCAACTCCTAACAGGTTTGAAGCAAGTCCTAATAGTGTTGAGACTTCTAACAAGGCCTAGTCTTCTAATAGGGACTCGAGACATTATACATGATTTATAGACTCCTAACAAGGTCAATATACTTAACTAGATTCTTTATATATTGGATCATCTGGTGGACTCTATCCTAGTGGCAGTTTTCCCTTGGTTAGGGTTTTCTTAGTTAACAAAATATGTTGTTATGATCTCTCTTTGTGTATGGTTGTTTACATTACTTAGCATTATTGGTTTATTTTCTTATGCACATGTTAAAGTAACTAATAATATTTAGTTGAGGATAAAAGGATTCAAAATATTGATTCACCCCACCCTCTTAGTATTATCTATTTTTAACAATTGGTATCAAAGTTAGTTATTCAAAAGAGGCTTAATAGATTGAATAAGATCCCTATGGATATGGAACAACTGAAGAAAAATCTTGAAGAAGCACTTGAAAAGATTGATCTTCTTACTAATGAAAGAGATGGCCTCAAAGATAGATACAAGGATGCTAAACCCTACATTGGTGAATTAAAGGATAAGATAGATTACCTAAAGTAGAAAGGATCTACTAATCAGACTAATGATCATGATATTGAAGATCTAAAGAAAGAAAATGAGATCCTAAAATATGAATTAAAGATAGTTGAACTTAAGTTGAGTCTTAAGAAAAATGGAAGAAAGATTGACTCTGAAATAAAAGCAAAAAATTTAGATCTAAGATCCTCATTAAACAAGGTAATGCCAAAACTAGAATCTATTAAGTTATAACATGTAGAATTAGATAAATACAACACCATTGTGAAAGGAGAGTTAGTAAAAACCAAGTAGCAACTTGAGAAATTATATACTAGAAGAGATAAAATTGAACAACAAATATGTGTGCAAAGACCTAGTTATGATAAGATTGGACTTGGATTCTTTCTTGGTCAATCCACCAAGAAATCTACTAAAACAAAAGAAAAACCTATTACTCCTAAAGTCAATAAGGAATTGAGCAAGATAAATGATACATCTAAAGACAAAGTGAATGTTGCTCACTCTAAATCTAATGAAGATATGAATACCAAAAGAAAGAATCTTTTGCCTAGTGTGATGATCCTGAAGGCACTACAGCTAATAGTGAAGATAAGTCTTTCAATCTATTTCTAAATTTTATTGTCATAATTTTCATTGATATGGTCATTATGTAGTAGATTGTAAGAAACTTAAATTTGAAAATGACAATGAAAATAGTAGGATGCATAGGAATACTAACCATGTAGGAGCCAAAAGAAAATCTCATATTAATGAAAGTGGAGAAAGAAGATAGATTATTTTCTATAGATGCAATAATCATGGACACATTGCAATGAATTGTAGAACACCTGATGACAAAGTGAATGAATAGAAAAAAGATGTACCTATATTTCAATTGTGTAACAACTTTGGACAGACAATAAGGTTTTTTAGAATGGACATATCTAAACATGAATCCGAATTATAGAAGGAACAATAGAATAAATTTGAAGTAAAAGAATAGCCAAATGAATTGAGGGAATCATTTGTGAAGATAAATGAAATAGAAAGCTCTTAGACAGCTATAGAAATTGTACCTGACAAGACAATGAAGTCACTTATTATCTATGACTCCTCTCACCAAAATTGAACATTCTTAGTGGAATAGAGTATTAGTTGATAATTGATGCTAGAGGAAATATTAAGCATTTCCCAGTTAATAGTAGGTAGTAGACATTGAGAAAATTCTATTGTAAAGTGTGCATTTCCTAATATGATTAGGATGAGGATAAATGAAATGATCTAACTCTATATTGCATAGAGACATTATATTAAACTAGTGGCAGATATGTATTTATTGTGTAGTATAGATTGAGAAAGATTTAAAGGATGTGAACTAACTTGCATACATCATTTGCTTGTGCAAAATTTATGTGTTAGATTGAAGCAAGATTTGGAGAATTAAAGAACCTTGCAAGCATGCAAAGCTAACAAAAAGCCTAGAACACAAAATGAGGTATTTTTGTAAATTGTTGAGTGTAATCCTTCAAGAATAGTAAGGCAAGAAGTTTATAATGTAAGCAATAAGCCTAGGTATAATTTCAAGAAACATACATTTTTTTCTTTGCTCAATGACCCCATTGGAACATTTTTGCAAGTTCCAGAAAAGGTTCTTCATGTGGAAGATATCAGAGGTTATATTCAATGCAAGATTGAAAGTATATGTAATTCAAAGATTCACAAGGATTTGGAGAAGATGTGAAACAATGATTTATCATTGAAATCTAAACATAGATATCTAGAACATCTTAGCCTAGTTAACCATATTTTCTACATGGATTTCAATAATAATGATTTGACAAGAATAATCCTTAATAGGCTGCATGATGATCTTCTATGGCTGGGAGAATCTATCATTAGCATTGACAATGACCTAATTCAAAAGGTCACAAGATTGAACAATTAGGGCAACAATCTAGTAAACATCAAGAATATGTGCAAACTTTTTGAGGAAAATCTTAACACATATTTCAATGGAAGGAACATGAAAATCAACTAAATCCAAGATGATGGAGTGAGACTTATTTGCAAGATTTTGGGTTACAAGTATAATCATGGATCGATTCAATCCCTATAGGATTTCTTCATGTAGCTTACCTGGTAGTAAGAGGTGAAGAAGTGAACATGTGTGATATCATCAAAACACAACTGTTGGATAATATCTTAAGAATCAAGAAATCAAGAAGTGTAGTATTCAGAATTGAATCCCTTCTAACACACATATTCTTACATGCTATCAAGAAGTTTTCTAGTATCATAGTTTGGAATGAAAATGAGTGCACTATGTAGCAGATCACTTGAGAATATATGTCAAGACCTGAAGCAATCAAAGATAGTGACTTGGATATGATCATGAAATCTTTCCAAATAGAAATGAAGAAAAGGTATAGAATACCTCCAGCACTAGTGGAAAAATATAAGCATGAGTTAGATTTCATGGTTGAGATAGATTTTACATCAATGAAGGTAGTATTTCCTTGAGTGAAATTTATTGAACCTATGGGATATGAGATGAGCGAGGATCTAATTGAAGGGTATGCATAGATAATTCTTCACTCTAAAGTTGATTTTAACTATCCCAGATGTGGAACATATTCAAAGAAAATGAGAGAAGTGATAATAACATGTATAGGAGACAGCTAGAAAATGTTGTAGTTAGAAACATGATTTTGAAAGATAAGAGGTTAGATACTATAAAAGGGAAAATACCTGAAGATTTGTACAATAGATTGCTAAATAGGAAGAGTAGAGTTTTAGAAGAGGATAAATAGATAAGAATAAACATGGTGAGAAAGTCATGCACTATAAATAGTGAAGAATACATATAAGAAATTTTGAAAGGTACAACACCATTACTAAGGCATAAGAAAAGATCCATTCTTATTATGGGAGGAAATTATGAGGAATTCAATAAAGAAACTCAAGAGGCTATAATTTCTTTCATGTGTACTATGCCTAAGGATAGTGCATAGAATAAGAAGGCAAGCCAGATGCCTAGAGAAAGTGTGTAGATACTTGGAGATAGTGCACAGATGCCTAGAATAAGTGCACATGTAGAAGAGACAAGCAAGAAGCCTAAAGTAAGTGTGTAGTTAGTAAGCCTATTGATATTCAACAATGCACAACAATTTTCTGCAAGGCTTTTTATGATGAGTTTTCTACACTCATGAATGTAGATACCATTCAAGCACAGACTAAGCATGTTGTAAACTTCTAAACACCATGTGCATTAACATGAGAAATGATATAGAAACACTGAACATATGTATTAAAGCACTATGGTAGTGCATAAAGGAAGGAAAACAAGCATATGCTATGTGTAACTTAGCATACATTTATCTAAAAAGAATATGATGATCATATCAAGGATAAAGTGACTGAGCTTTAGATAGTCACTAACAATTTTTTGAAATAGAATTAGATAGCGGACACCATTGACTATGCAATTCAACTACTTCACGATAATATAAGGGAAATAAAAGTAGAAAAGGAGAAAATTCTAAAGTGTTTCACTCTTTTGAGAGTACATTTATTCCCTTAGATAAGAAATTGCTAGAAAACCAACTACAAGAATGCTTGTCTACAAAATCTTAATATGACAAGTTTGTGGCTACATACTTGAATATCGTAGAACTAGTAGCATATGATTTATGTGTACTTATTAGTGTATTTGATGCATTAAAGCACAACTGAAATAAACAATTTGGGTAGTTGAAGACTAGTTTCAATGATTTTTTTTCCAATTTTTGATATACAACTATGAGATTTTGACAATCCTTTTGATATCTTTGTCATTGATGTCAAAGGGGGAGATGTATGAAAAAATTGTATTGAAGAAAATTCTAATGTGTACAATATGTAAGGGGGAGCAATAAGTTGTAATAGGAAGTTATAAGGGATGTAATCTTTCATAACATGAATGCAAATGTTTTTAATTTTTTATGTTATGACTATTTCTTTTGATTGGCATGACAACATGTTTGGGACTTAGCCAATTTCCCAAAATTTTACCATCGATGCTAAGGGGGGAGATTGTTGGAAATATGTGCAATCAATCAGATAAGGTAAGTTATGGTTTCCATTTATGGAAACATATTTATTTTGATTAGCCTCATTTAGTTGTAGAAGAAAATTGTCTAAGTATCAAAAATTGTAATAGCAGTAGGATAATTTTGATGATAACAAAATATTCCCTTGGAATATTCTCTTGTGCAATTGATTAGAGATGCATGATGTCATAATAATGACATATACCAGTGCACATATTCATACACTCAATTGAGTTCAAGTTATGAAGGAATTAGAAATGTAGTAATGACACAACACAGAACAAAACATATTAGCAAAATGTGTTTAACAATTTGATTTGTTGTTTTGAGTTATAATCTCTTGTTGAGACAACTCTAATAATGTTATATGAGCTGACTAAGGAAAATTTACCAATGTGTTTTGTATAAGCAAAGGACTTTATTAGCAAAGTTAAGTGGAGAAGGAATATGATGATAATGACGAGTAATCAATGATTACAAAATTGATATGATCTTGTGAGATGAGAGTAAAAAGTGAATGTGACATTGTGATATATGATGTGAAGCATTGTTATGAAAAGATATGATGCAATTTGATATGTGTGTAGTTACTTTTGTATGAAGAATCATCAATCAAAAGATTTATGGAGTACAACAAACAAGTCAATATTGTATGTATACTTTTTCTTGAAGAACTTATTGTAAAGTTGCATGTTAGGGAAGTGGGCTTTTATTGCACATATTTGTATATGGTTCACCAAATCCTAATAGGGTTGAGCCTTCTAATAAGGCCTAGTCTCCTGATAGGGACTCAAGACACTATGCATGCTTTATAGACTCCTAATAGGTGTTGGAAATGATTGAAAAGATCATTAATGAAGAATAATGGAATTGGAAAATAATGTTTCAATAATTTTTTTGTCATTGATGTCAAACTTGCTACTTGCAAGAATGACAATTACTTTAATAATCCAAATACTATCAATTGGTTGATTGACAAGGAGGTGGCAATAAATAAGATGTAACTAGAGTACCTAGAGAAAGGTTGAAGTTATGATGTTGTAATGAAGTATAAGGATCAGCTATGCCATTGATGAAATAATGTATTGATGAAATACTCTAAGACATAGAGGATGGACACACTGAAACACATCAAAGATCTAAGGATTAACTAAGTTCATTGGAGAAAGCCAAGATAGTTAGATAGTGCCGAAAAGATTCTCAGTTGAAGCCGAGCAAGTTCAACTTAATGTGTGTCGAGTGATCTTTAGGTGCCAAGCAGCCTTTAGGTGCCAAGTAACACAAAATTTCTTCAGGTGCCAAGCATCAATAAAATAACAATAGAAGCCAAGTAATACAGAAGGAGTTGAGCATCAGTAAACCAATGATGCCAAATTGCTGCATTATTTGTTAAAGTCAAATATTTTCCAGATCACCAATGATAAGTTTGTTACATCGAATTTTTTGAATTAGTTGGATGATAAAGATGATGAGTAGATGTCACAAAATTTTATGTAAACCATGAAAACTATTTCAAGGCTAATGCTAATGGATTTATCATGGAGTTTCTAGAAGAAGCAATTTGGATGGAAAACAATACCATTTTCTCAAGATTAGATTAATATTTGAGTGGGAAATGAAGAACATAACTTCTTTATAAGGAGCTACAGGTCAAAGATCAAGTGTGGATGCAAGAGAGGGAGTTGATCTTAAGTGTGCTCATGCGAAGAAGCCAAGAGGAGTAAGAACAGAGCATCAAGACTCTTAGTTGATCAAGTGACCATAGAATGCATTGGCATAACGAGTGGAAGAACTCAAGGAGACAGATCTTGAAGGGTGAACAAGCTATCAGCACTGCAAGGGAGGAAAGCCAAGCAAAGAAAAGAACTAAAGAGTGATCTAAAATTTTCATAGTTAGGGTTGCAATCTGTATTAGGTCAAAACCCTTCTAATAATTTCTTACCATTTTATTAGACATTGAAATCCTACATTGCTAGGTTAGCTTAATAGCTAGGTGGATAAGCCCCAAGAAAAGGATAAAGAGATCCCTAGGAGAAGGATAAAGAGATCCTTAGGAGAAGGATAAGAGATCCTTAGGTGGAGGATAGGAGATCCTTAGAGAGGGATGAAAGATTCTTTTGAGAAGGTGATTGTAAAGTCCCGTGGACTTGGGTGAGCCTAACAGCTCTATGTAAATCCTTTAATAGGGTGACATTCCAAGTTGAATGTTCTTAAGTCCTCTAACAAGGCACACTCCTAACAAGGTGTAGAAATCCTTTAATAGGGTCACATTTAACAATGTGATGTAGCCTTTAATAGGGTAGACCATCAGAAGTGGTTGAAATCAATTGAATAGTTATTCAGTGGGTATCATCCCCACCCCAATTTTACCTTCTTATTGCTAGAGGGTTTCTAGGTCATCAAAATCCTTAGTGTTATGGTGTGATACATGTTTACTTTTCATGATTGTTTAATGTTCAAATTGCATGCATGATAATTTTAGTTATGTGCCATTAAGGATTAGAAGAAAAAGTTGTATTGGACATCATTTGACCTTGAACAATTGATTCACCACCCCCCCCCCCCCCTCTCCCCCTCTTAGTTATTCTAAAGAATTCTAAAAATTGGTATCAGAGCACACTACTAATTTATTTCAAGATACTAGCAACAGGAAGATCAAGATATCCAAGAGAGAAGTTCCCATGCTAAACAAAGACAACTTTGTTGCATGTCAATGTCTGATGAAACTACACCTCGGATCAATAGATGACTATGCGCAAACCTCAATCAAATTTGATCATCTAGACCTTGGAGGACCCCTCATTGTAGATGACATGAGCAAGAAGAAGGAACACAGTCAAGTGATGTTGGATATTGCTTTAGCACTAAGCTATGCCAAGTATGATTACATCAAAGGATGTGATACTACACATTAGATGTGGCAAACATTGTCAAGAATCTATGGAGGAGATGATAATGTCAAGAGAGAGCCTAAGAGTAAAGTTTGATCACATGAAAATGGAAGTAGGACAGAATGCTACTCAATATCGTGCAAGGATGAAAGAAGTGGTAAGTACCATAAGAAGCCTAGGAGGATAGTTAGCAAAAGAAACAATATGTAGCAAATACTTGAGAACTTGGCTTCCCATCTATGCTATAAGAGTATCAGCCATCCAAGAACTAAGGTGTGTACTAGGCAACACATTATCATTTGAAGGAATAATTGGAAGACTTACTGGCTTTGAGCTATCCAACTTTGACAACTACAAGTCAAAAAACTTTGAATCTACATTCAAAGCCAAGATGAAAATAAAAGACAATGAGGAGGTACAAACAAAGAAAAAGTGTGGAAAAGGAAAGTATGTATCCAGTGATAGTAGCATGGATGAAGATGATGTAGACCAATTGGAGGCATTATTAGCGAGAAGAATTCATAGAGGGAAAGGAAAGTTCAAAGGTAAGCTACCAATCATTTATTTCAATTGTAATGAAGTTGGTCACATTATAGCTAGATGCAGACAAAAGAAAAATTACAAGGATGGAGGCAACTTCAAGAACAAGAAAGAGGACAACAAGGACTACAAAGGTAAAGGAAAAAAATGCTACATTGTTGAAGAAGACTCTGACGAGAATGATGATGAAGTAGTCTATGTGGCTATGAAAGATGAATTAGATGAAGATGAAGCAACTGCCCTGGTAACCTGCATGAACAAGAATGATAGGTGGATCATAGACAGTGGATGTTCTCATGAAATGACTAGAGAAAAATTTAAGTTCATTTCCTTTACTCAATATGAAGGAAATAGTGTTAGATTTGGTAACAATGCACCATGTCAGATCAAAGGGAAAGGTAGTATCAAGTTTACTAAAAAGATAACATGTGATAATGCATACTATGTTGAAGGCCTAAATTATAACTTGTTAAGTGTCTCATAGTTCGGCAACATAGGATACAAGGTTGAATTTGGAAATGGAATTGATAAGATCTATGATTCTCAAGGAAGTCTAATAGGAAAAGGTGACCAAACTAGGAGTAATTTGTTTTACCTAGACATGGAAGATGCCTCTTGTCTCACTGTTCAAACTGATGATGGATGGTTATGGCACAAGAGGCTATGTCATGTAAATTTTTACAATCTGATAAGCATCAACAAGATGAAGAAAGTTAGAGGTCTACCAAAGTTGAAGAAACCTAATAACACCATGTGCAAACAATGCCAACTATAGAAGATGACCAAGTCAACTTTCAAAAGCAAGACTTATAGTTCTACTGAAGTATTAGAGCTAGTTCATACTAACTTGTGTGGTCCTATTGAAGTGCAAAGCTACAAAGGTGACAGATACATAATGCTATTTGTAGATGACTATTCAAGGATGATGACAATCATGTTTCTAAAACTAAAATAAGTAGCATTTCAAATATTCAAATGGTACTTGGCCAGAGTTGAGAAAGAGACTGAGACGAGCCTAAAATGTCTTACATTTGATAGAAGAGGTGAATTCACATCAAGAGAATTTGAAGAATTCTACAATGAAAGAGGAATCAAAAGGCAAACATCAACATCTAGGACTCCACCTCATAATGGTATAGCAGAGAGAAGAAATAGATCAGTTATTGATTGTGCTAGGATATTAATGATGGAGAAAAATGTTGCACTCAAGTACTGGAGAGAAGCTGTAAGTACTGCAGTCTACACACTCAACAGAGTTCAAGTCAAGAAAGGTACAAATGCAACACCTTTTGAATTATGGTATGGGCATTCTCCTAATGTAAAATATTTCAAAATATTTGGATGTAAATGCTATATATATAAAGAATCTAGAAATGGAAAGTTTGATGCAAAGAGCGAGTAAGGCACATTTCTTGGTTATTCTACTAGAAGAAAAGCTTATAAGTGCTTGAATTTTAATACTAACAAAGTAGTAGAAAGAACAAATGTGAAGTTTGATGAGCTTGCAGAAGTTCAAAGTGTTAAGGACACCAAGAAAGTAGAAGAATACAAGACCTTTGTATAATTTTATGAAGGTATACCTAACAATGGTCAAGTTGCAACTTAGAATGGCAATCAGCAACGAAATCCAGCATCTGCTGAGTCACAAAAAATGAATGCGGAGTAGCAGACACATTTAGAAGTCGAGTTGTAGAATACAAAAAATGTTCATTTAGATTTTGAGAATATCCAACATGAAGGAAATTTAAAAATACCTGATGAAAATATACATGAGGATTTAGACTCTGAAAGAGACAATATGCAAACAAGAAAAGAACCAGTATTGGCAAAGTATGTGAAAAGAAATCACCCTGCAGATCAAATTATTGGAAATAAAGAGGTAGGACCAATGACAAGGAATAGAATTAGAAGTAAAACATGTTTTCTCAGATAAATAGAAAAAAAAATAGTAAGAGAAGCCATAACAAATGATGACTGGTACAATGCTATGAAAGAAGAAATAGAACAAATTGAGAGCAACAAGACATGGACCTTAGTCCCATGACCAACTGATAAGAATGTAATTGGAACCAAGTGGGTGTTTAGAAACAAGTTAGATGAGAATGGTGAAATCACAAAGAACAAAGCAAGAATAGTTTGTAAAGGGTATGCACAAGAAGAAGGACTAGACTATGGAGAAACTTTTGCTCCAGTTGCTAGCATGGAAGGAGTAAGGGCCTTACCGGCATATGCAGCCTTCAAAGGATTTAAAGTCTATCAAATGGATGTTAAATTTGCATTTCTAAATGGTATACTTGAAGAAGAAGTCTACATAGAGCAACCAAAAGGTTTTGTTGATGAAAAGAAAAAAAATAAGGTATGAAAATTACTCAAGGCTCTATATGGATTAAAGCAAGCCCCTAGAGCTTGGTATGAGAGACTTCACAAGTATATAGTGCAAATAGGATTTGAAAGAACTGATGACAATAGCAACATGTACATAAAATCAAAAGAAGGTAAGGATATTATTGTATCTAAAATATTTGTGGATGACATAGTTTTTGGAGGAAAGGAAGTACTTTGCAAAAGTTTTGCTGACAAAATGAAACATGAGTTTCAGATGTCAATGTTTGGAGAAATCAAGTTCTTTGTAGGATTGCAAGTACATCAACTAAAACATGGCATATTCATGACACAATAAAAATATATCAAGGAGATACTCAAGACATTTGGATTGGAAGACTCAAAACCTGTAAGCACACCAATGGCAATAGGACATAAGCTATCTAAAAATGATGAATCAGCTAAAGTCAATCAAATTATGTATAGATCCATGATTGGAAAACTACAATATGTTGTACATAGAAGACCAGACATAACATTAGTACTTGGAATAGTGGCTAGATTCTCTACTAATCCTAGAGAAAGTCATCTCATGGCAGTAAAAAGGATAATGAGGTATCTCAAAGGAACTGATGATTTTGGCCTATATTACAAAAAGAATGAGAATTTTGAGCTCAATGCATACATAGACATAGATTGGGGAGGCAACATTGATGATAGGAAAAGAACAAGTAGAGGAGCATTATTCTTAGGTAAAAGGTTAGTTAGTTGGACTAGCAAGAAATAAACAAGGACATCTTAGTCCACTGTAGAAGCAGGATATGTGATAGCAGTAGTCAATTGCACAAAGATTGTGTGGCTGAAACATCTATTGAAAGGAATGAAAGAAGAGGTAACCAAACCTATGATACTATATTGTGATAATACAATTGCTATAAACATATCCAAGAATCCAGTAATGCATGCAAAAACAAAGCATATTGCAATCAAGTATCACTATGTCAGAGAATTGGTGGAAGACAAACAAGTGAAGATGGAGTACATTCACACAAAGGAAAAAATTGCAGATATCTTCACCGAACCATTGCCCAAGGATGCTTATGAATATCTCAGAGGAAAGTTGGGGATAATGCCCCGAATTCAAGCAGTCTAAAGCAACAAAGAAGCTACCTTGCATCAATAGGAGTAGATCATTGAAATATTAGAAGAAGGATGCAAAGGATGACAACAAGAACAAAACCTCTAGATCAATCAGAAGCATGGTGACAGAGGGAGAAAACATGAAGATGCAAAGCTTATATTTAGCATGTTGAATTTGCTACATCTTTGGCATTTATGTCAAAGAGGGAGATATATGAGACACTAATCAATACAAAATAAGAGGGAGATATATATGAGAGATGTATATGAAAGAGGGAGATTCAAGAAGAGATAAGATTTAACAAATAGCTATGAAGGATCAGGAATATAGATTAAGGATGTAGCAATCTAGAGGGAGAAGCAGAATAGAGGATTCAGTTTTTATCAGCAAAGAATAGATAACATATGTAATTTTGGTGGTAACTAAGTTGATAAATTAATTAGTTTGGTTTTCCATCAATGCCAAAGAGGGAGATTTTTGGAAATGATTGAAAAGATCATGAATGAAGAATAATGGAACTAGCAAAGAATTTTTCAATCATTGTTTTGTCATTGATGTCAAACTTGCTACTTGCAAGAATGAAAATTACTTTAGTGATCCAAATACTATCAATTGGTTGATTGACAAGGAGGTGGCAATCAATAAGATGTAACTTGAGTACCTAGAGAAAGGTTGAAGTTATGATGTCATAATGAAGTATAAGGATCAGCTATGCCATTGATGAAATAGTGTATTAATGACATACTCTAAGACATAGAGGATGGACACACTAAGACACATCAAAGATGTAAGGATTAACTAAGTTCATTGGAGAGACTTGAGCTAGTTAGATAGTGCCAAACAGATTCTCAATTGAAGTTGAGCAAGTTGAACTTAGTGTGTGCCAAGTGATCTTCACGTGCCGAGTAACACAAAAAAATTTCAGGTGTCGAACATCAGTAAAATAACAATAGAAGCTAAGTAACACATAAGGAGCTGAGCATCAGTAAACCAATGATGCTGAGTTGCTGGATTATTTGTTAAAGACAAAGATTTGCCAGATCAATAGCGATAAGTTTGTTACATCGAATTTTGTGAATTAGTTGGATGATAAGGATGATGAGTAGATGTCACAAAATTTTATGTAAACCATGCAAACCATTTCAAGGTGAATGCTAATGGATTTATCATAAAGTTTCTAGAAGAAGCAATTTGGAGGGAAAAAAATACCATTTTCTCAAGATCAGATTAAGATTTGAGTGGTAGATGAAGAATAGAACTTCTTTATAAGGAGCTACAGGTCAAAGATCAAGTGTGGATGCAAGAGAGGGAGTTGATCTTAAGTGTGGTCATGCAAAGAAGCCAAGAGGAGTAAGAATAGAGCATCAAGACTCTGAGTTGATCAAGTGACCATAGAATGCATTGGCATAACAAGTGGAAGAGCTCAAGGAGATAGATCTTGAAGGGTGAACAAGATGTCAACACTACAAGGGAGGAAATCCAAGGAAAGAAAAGAACTGAAGAGTGATCTAAAATTTGTATAGTTAGGGTTAAAATCTGTATCAGGTCAAAACCCTTCTAATACTTTCTTACCATTGTATTAGACATTGAAATCCTACATTGCTAGGTTAGCTTAATAGCTAGGTGGATAAGCCTTAGGAAAAGGATAAAGAGATCCCTAGGAGAAGGATAAAGAGATCTTAGGAGAAGGATAAAGAGATCATTAGGAGAAGGATAAGAGATCCTTAGGTGGAGGATAGGAGATCCTTAGAGAGGGATGAAAGATTCTTTTGAGAAGGTGATTGTAAAATCCCATGGACTTGGGTGAATCTAACAACTCTATGTAAATCCTATAACATGGTGGCATTCCAAGTTGAATGTTCTTAAGTCCTCTAACAAGGAACACTCCTAATAGGGTGTAGAAATCCTTTAATAGGGTCACATTTAAGAGTGTGTTGTAGCCTTTAATAACGCATGCCTTTAATAGGGTAGACCATTAGAAGGGGTTGAAATCTCAATTATTCTAAAGAATTCTAACAACAGGGTCAATATTCTTAATTGGATTCTTTATATAGTGAATCATGTAGTGGGTTCCATCTCCACTAGCGTTTTCCCTTGGCCAGGGTTTCCCTAGTTAACAAAATATTGTGTTATGATCTCTCTTTATGTATGATTGTCTATATTGGGTAGCATTATTGGTTTATTTTCTTATGCACATGTTGAAGTAACTAATAATATCTAGTTGTGGATAAAAGGATTAAAAATACTAATTGATCCCTCTCCCCCTCTCAATATTATCTATTTCTAATAGAAAAATCTTTAGGCTCATTATTGGGGGCATTAGATTGCCCAGATGAGGTCCAAAAACTCAATGGAAGGGCGTTAGCAGTATTTTTATATTGTAGATCAGGAGCTTTTATTTCTAAAAAGTGGTTATAATAGCCAATCAAAGAAATAGTTTGTGAATTATGGCCTTTGAAAGTTGGGCTACCAAAATTTCTAAAATAATTTGTCAAAGATGTATTTGGCTAACTCTATGTGCATGGTTAGGGTCTGTCAACCCTAGGTATTAATTTTGAGCATCTAGAACCTTCTTGGGTGGCATAAAACTGCCTATTTAAGAAAGGCCCGAACATTGTCTAAGACAACTCTGGGTGATAGTTCACAACTTGTCTTGCAAATTATTGTAGTGAGGGCACCCATGTGGGCTAGCATATTGTACTTATGAATTCTATAATTCTACATTTGCAGTGCAAATAAGAAGTCTATATTTTGTTCTTTCATTTTCTATTATTTCTATGTTTTTGTTAGGAGTATATTGTATTAAGGAGAGCTTCCTACATCACAAACTTTAGACTATCATTCTCGAAAATATTCACCATGGATTATCTAAAATTGTTAAACTTTATCGTCAAGGACTTGATGCTTTGATATCAATTGTTAGAAACAATATTCCACCAGGATAACTGAGAGGGGGGTGGGAGGGTGAATCAGTTATTCAAAAATTAAAGCATTTATCTTCTTCAAACAAACTTAACCATTCAACCAAAGTAAAAAAAAACCATAATAAGATTCACATAGACAATTATACTAAATATGTTGACTAGGGAAACTCTTGATCAAAGGGAAAACTCCAGTGGGAATGTTTCCCATAAGATGACGTACTAATATAAATATTCTTTGTTAGAGGGTGGACCTTGTTAGGAGTCTATTGTAACATTTAGTAGACATAGTCCTTTTTAGGAGTCTTTGAATCCTTATTAGAAGATTCCAACCATGTTAGGAGTTGTAGTATAATGTATGCAAGATGAGCCCACTACCCAAACATGCAATTTAAATTGTAAGAAGAGCTCACTACTCAAATATGCAATTTACTATCATGTTCTTCTTTCCTTTGTTCTATCAACTAAACCAACAACTATCAAACCTTGTAGACTAGGTCACAAACCTCATATCCAAATATCAATCTTTGGATCACTCAGGAAAACATCAATAATGAAGTTTCTTTTACATCTGCACCATTCTGCTCAACATCACATTCTTCTCTTACTGTTTATTATCATAAATCATCAACCATGTCATATAATAAATAAAAAATTTCCTTCCTTCATACTGAGTCCATAAAAAAATTCCTTGAGTTAGCTATTAGACCTTCTCAATTACTCATTATAAGACCACATTAAGAACACATTACACTTAGCAATAACATTGATCTTCTACCCTGTAACTTGAATTTTTTTTGTACGTGTAATATTATGATAAGAAATCTTAGCCATGTCATCATCAATATTTCTTCTTCATGTACACAACCTTGATCCTCAAAATATCAACCTTGCTAAGAGATATAACAACTTTACTAAAACATGCTTCTATAAGCTCTATCTTAGAACATACATCACACAAAATTACATACCTTCTTGTAGACTTATCATTTATTCTCTTAGAATCAATGACATATATAAATAACTTAGAAGTGTCTCCCATAACCTTATATGGTTATAATAATCAACTAGTCATCTATACCAAGTTGATCTTTCTACTATTCTTTTGTTAGATACCACAAAAAATTGCTATGTTGACATCAATGAAAAAGTTAGTCATGAATGTAACATATCATCATAGTAACATATCTATATTATTCCCCCATTAGAATATCATTAGCTATCATGCTTGTAACAAATACCATCATTTTTCTACATAAGCTATAGACCTAAGAAATATTTCATCTCACCACTCATACTTATCTCATATTCATTCTTCATTTCATCAAAAAATTATGTCATATACAAATGTCACAATAATAAAAAATTCATTATCAATTTCTTTCAAATAAAAATTACTACCTTTTGTACCTTTAGAATATCCCAACTTGGCCAAATATTTCTCCACTCTCACATACTAGGTTTGAAGTGCATGTTTTAGACCATACGATGCTCTCTTCAATCTACATACCATATATTTTATTCTCACAAAATAAATCCTTTAGGCTACTCAATATATTCTTTTTCTTCAAGTTCTCCATTTAGAAATGTTTACTTTATATCCATTTGATATACTTTTAGCTTCTAACTTGCTACATACTCCAAGAACATTCCTACTACTTCAATTCTAGCGACAAGGGAAAATGTGTCTTCATAGTCTATACCTTCTTTCTATGAATATCCTTTGCATACCAATTTTATTTTGTTTCTAACAGCCTCACCTTGCTTATTCATCTTGTTTTCAAAAAGCCATTTAGTTTTGATAACATTCTTGTCTTTAGGTCTAGGATATAATTCCATGGTTTGTTTCTTCACAATTTGATCTAATTATTCCTTTATTGCTTGAATCAAATGGTCCTCCTTGCATGCATCATCTACACTCTTTCGTTCAACCTAAAAAATAAAACATAATTCTTCATGTACTCTATTTCTTGTCATAATTCCTTTTTCTTTCCTTCCAATAACCTAATTTGTAGGGTGATTCTTTGTCAAATTCCTATTAGGTATAAGCATTATTGTCTCAACTCTTACTCCTCTAGTTTCAAATCTTTGATCTTCTCTTTGTCCAACAATTTGTACATCATTTTGCAAATCATTGTTAGTCTCAAATAAAATTTCAACATTTTTGTAATAGGTTCAGGATTATCTTGCTCATCATCAGAACTATAATCTAACAATCTTTCTTTGACTCCAAACTTTGCATCCACTTTTACATGTGTACAATCAACAATAGTATTAGTTCATTGATTAAAACACCTATAAGATTTGATTTTAAATGAATAACTAAGAAACATACCCTCATAAATTATTGCATCAAACATACCAATATCATTATCTCTCTTATGTAACACTTACTTTCAAAAATTCAAAAATACTTCACTAATAGTGCATTTCCAACCCATACTTCATATGGAATCTTATTTGAACCTTTTCTAATCTACACTTTGATCATTTTTTATACTTTTGTATTAATTGCTTCTCTCCAAAATATTTTTTATACATAATTCTCAAACCTCATGGCTATGTTGGAATATTCAAATATGGAAAGAGTACTTATGAGAGGGGGGGTGAATCATAAGTATCACACTTTAGCCAATAAAACTTTTAACTGAATGTAAATTGCACGCATGTAAATACATCAAATAAACATGAAACTAAACACATGCATCAACAACTCATAACACTGGAATTTGGTAACCCAGAAACCCTCCAGGAATAAGAAGGTAAAACTGGGGTGGGGATGATACCCATGAAAATTACTGCAGCAATATTGTTCAACCACTTCTGATGGTCTGTCCTATTAAAGGCCTACCCCGTTAAAGGCTTTATAATATATTAATAGTGACCTGGTTAGAGGCTTTTCAAACACTTAACATAAAGTGTCACCCTTCTAAAGGATTTAATCACCTAATTAAAGGATCTACAAAATAGTTGTTAAGCTAACCTATCACCATAGGATTTTCATTCTAATACAATTGCTAGAGAGTATTAGGTACAATGAACCTGATAGATTACAATCCTTGATTGCTGAATGCAGGCACCTTTTCTGCTTTCTCTAATCTTGATCCTTTTGTGATCTGATAATCCTCGCTTCTAAAAATAGAATTCCTTGTGCACCCTTGTATGTCCACTCATATATTTACAATGAAATTTCATCTTCCTTATAAAGACATTTGAGGATTTAGGGTTAGGTATGGATCTACGATCCATATTCAATCTTCATTTTCTGCTTATTATTTGCACTTCTTCTATTGGTTGCATGCCTTCATCATTTTTCTTATTGGCTAAATGTAGATTGCATAGGAAATGTAAAAGATTCGATCTCATCATTAAATCCTTCGAGATTTTCCTAATGTCGACTGTAAAAATTGTTTGCATCATAGTTTGTGCAATTACAAACTCTTATGCTAATATTCTGAGTTACTCGACTCCTGAAGTATTACTGATACTCGGCACATGTTGTTTCTTGGATAGCTCAGCACCTAAACAAAGTTGTATCACTCGGCACCTTATGTTACTCGGCACTTGATAAAACTCAGCACCTTGTGTTGCTCGACACTTGTTAACACTCGACACCTTGTGTTGCTCAGCACTTGTTAACACTCAATATCTGATCTTCACTCAGTATCTGATCTTTCCTAACTCGGCATTTGTTGTGGCTCAACATGCATGGTGTACTCAGCTCCAATGTGGAATGTGATTAGGTGTGTTGGCACTCAAGTGTCAAAAACTTTTATGAGTTTAACAATCTCCCTCTTTGACATGAGTGACAAAAACACTTAACTGATCTTATAAGTACATTTACTAATCTGATTGATATATACAAAGTTTAAAGAAAACTTGATCAAAATTTGTAACTAACAATCTTACAATATATACCTCAAAAAGTTTGTAACTCCCCATGAGTTGATTGTGCCTTATCTGTATATCAAGCTCCTCCTTTGTATCTTTTCTCCCCCATTAATTCATCTCATAATATCTATATCTCCCCCTATTATGTCTATTTTCTCCCCCTTTTTGACACTTATGTCAAAGAATGTTTAAGGGTTAAGACCATATTTAGCCAAAAATGTGTTTTCTACCTCCATAATCATCCTGAGAGCTGCATCCCAATTGTTCAAAGCAATTTCCAGTGACTTATGCTGGATGGCAGTCTCGGCAGCAAGATGAATAAGTCCATCTGATGTAGAAAGATTTGGGTCTTTCTTGAGAATGGTTTCAGCATATACTTGCTCTTTATGGAGTATCTCTAAATGTGGGGTAATGGAGGACTAGAGCTATATTAATTTGGCCTTGATATTAGCCTCATCTATTGTTAATACAACTATTTCTTTGTGAGTGTAAGGTAATTGAGCAAAATGCTTCTCACTTTGAGCTGGATCTTTAGGTAGTTGTATGCTTGAAATGTTTAAATTTCTTTCCAAGCTTAGTATCTTTTGGCTTGTTTCTTGTGTGAAGTATGAAAAATCACACAACTTTTTGTACAATGAGAATATATTCTCAAGTACCTTTTTCACTTTGTCAATAAGCTTTGGCAATTCAACTTGTGAAAGTGCAATTTGACTTGATATTTTCTCATTCACTTTCCCCTAAAATTTTCTTTCTGACCATTCCATAAGTTTTGCATTTGTTTCTAGGTCTTCATTTGTCACCTAGTAAACAATATCTATTAATTGATCCATGATATGCTTTGACTCATCTGGTGATTCCAAACTGAAGGCATCCATAAAGATGTCCTTAATCTCATATAGTGTTTGCTTTTGTTTATACTCCTTCCTAAGTATTTCCTGTCTTTTCCTCCTATTCAGTGCTTCTTGCACCTCATTGATTTGATCAATGGTTATTGTTTTTGAGTCATAGCCTGGTATGACTATCTCCTCATCTAATTTAGGGTCTCCATAGTGAAGTACCCTTGTAACTCTGGTAGTACTAGATGTTGGTATAGATGTTTGCAATGGTTGGTGTGAAGGAGTTCCTGAGGTAGGCAAATCTATTAATGTTTGTATTGCCTCCTGTTCTTTAGGGGTTTTCACTATTTCCTCCTTCTGTCTACCATGATCAATTATTGTAATCTTGGGAAGTGCACCTTGTGTTTGTGCTATAGGATCAGATGTAATAGTCTGTCCTATTTTTTCTGTTCCTTTTTCTATAGCTACACTTGCCTTTTGTCTTGCAACATCAACTATTCTTGTTGACATTTGAAATTGACTACTAGTAGTTGTAGAGATGATAGAAGGTGGTTCTTGTGGATTCACCTTATCTTTGACTATATTTTCTACTAGTTTTTGCAATTCATCTATACTAACCAATACTGGATCTGTACATAATATTGCTTGTTGTGTAGATTGGTCGAGAATTCTTTTAAGATCTTCTGCAGTTAATGGATTGACATTCTGATCAGAAGTATCAGGAACATCAGTAATAGTTACAGTGTCTGTAGGTGAGATGGATGCTTGAGGAGGGCTAGGGGGTGGAAATTGTGTGTCTTGCACACTCTAATCTGGTTGCTGTTCTTGCTCAACTATTCCCATTATATCCTATTTTTGTGTCTGTTCCTCCTCTCCATCTTTCTTTTCTTCTTCCTTCTTCTCTTCTTCTCTTTTCTTTTGTTCTTCTTCTTTTCTCTCTTCTTCTCTTTTCTTTTCTTCATATTATTTCCTTTTTCTCCTCCCCTCTATTGGTACAACAGCTTCTTCCTTGTATTCTTCTTCAAGAAAATCTTCAATATTTTTGTACAAGTTTTTCCATGATTTCATTATTCTTTGAACAATTTCTTCCATCCTATTTTGGAGTATGAAGAATGCCCTGTATTTAGGTGTAAACCTATTATTATGCCTTTTGACTACATTCTTTGTTTGTTCCCTAGTCAAATCTGGCAATACACTTGCTAGGGTTGATTCCCTCATCTTTTTCTCCATTTTCAAACAGAAATGCCATATGTCTTCTACAATTTTTTACAGTTCTTTTGGCAATTGTCCATCTAGTTCAAGTGGAGTGTACTTGAACTGTGCCATCATTCCATAAACTATTTCTTCTATCTTATTCTATTCTTTTTTAGTAAATTTATTGAAATCAACTCTATTTAAATTACTTAAGTCACCATTTCCAATCTTTTTACATAAGGTATCAATTGAAGAGTGGTTTACCTTTTCAGATTGGTCTTCTTCATCAGTATTAGGTTGAGCCACATATCTTCTTCTTTTGCTCGGCTCTTCCTGTGTTTCCTTGATTTTTTCCTTCTTTGTAACTTCCTCTTTGGCCTTTTGAGTGGAGGCCCTTGTTGATGCTCATGTTGTTGGCTTTTGAGGTGATGGTGTGGCAACTTTCTTTGATCTGGGCTTAGCTAAAGGTTGTTCTATTGCCTTTCTCTTCTTTGGCTTAGCTTTAGTTGGTGCTTCCTTAGCTTCTTCTTCCTCTGCACCTTCCTCCTTGTCTTCTCCAAGACCTTGAGTTAATTCCATTGGCCCTTGTTCTTGCTCATCTTTGTCATCACTATCATCTTCTTCTTCTTCTGCTTCAGCCTCAATATCTTTACCAAATTTCTTCTTAATCTTCTTTAATAATTCGTCTTTCTTCTTCAATGTGGAAGCAGTTTTTAATTCCATGTTTATCTTTGATCTTACCACATCATAAGTTCCAAAATGTGGAGAACTTTTATCTGTTTCTTCTGCCAATAATGCAGTTATTGTTGCAGATGCCTCATCAATATTAATTTCATATCCAAATGGCCTTAGCCATCTTACCCTTGGTATTACTGCTTGAATATAGGTAAAATCAATGTCAATTAAGAAACATATATCATTAGTATGTTTTTCTACTAAGGAAGCTGGTATCCTTGATCTTTGCTTCATGGATTTCTTGAAATCCTCAAAATAGATTGTCATCAAGGTATCAAAATTTTCTCCCATTTGTTCTATATATTCATTAATTTGAGCAATGATTGTTCTGTCATTCCTCCATGCCACTTTGCCAAAAGAAGGAAACTCATTCTAAACATAACAGAATATGCAAACTAGGATTGCTCCAAATTTGCATTGAGTGCCCTTTGTTCTTCTTATGGCAGCTAGGTTTTCATTGATCTGTTGTACTTGTAGTTCTGCAAGATCATAAGTATGATCCTTTTTCACCAATTTGTAGCCTACATCTACTGCAATACATGTTACATTGTTGAGTCTACTGGATTGGTAGAATTTATGGGCGATGACTCTAACAGCAAACTCAACTAGAGGATCATGTATGGTTTGAATTGTCATTCCTCTTTTGTTCCACTGGGCACTAGTATTATTTTCAATCACCTCCTTTGATTCACTTCTTAGAGTTTTGTACCGATCTAGGGTTGGGTACCCTATTACTCTATGTATGATTTCTTATGTCAATTTGATGGGATTATCTTCTAACCACAAATTTCCACCATGAATTCTGCTCAACACAAGTCTAATCCATTTTGTTTTGAATACGGTGGGAAAGCTTAAAACTCGGGTCAAACCCTTTCTTTCAACAATTTTGAATTCTTCTTTCAAGACTCCATCTACACACAGTTTCTCATAGGCTTTTCTTATTTCCATGTCGCCTAGGGCTCCTATCTTATAGTTGTAACATTTTCTCATGTCTTGAACCATTATAACTTTTGGGGGAATTTGGGAGAGAGCTCCAGTTGGGTCATTTTTGTAGGCAACTTCGAGAATAGGATGAAAATCAGGTTGCTTGACCTCATTTGAAACTAACTAAACTTCAAACGTTTCTTTATCCTTAGTTTTCTTCGAACTTGAAGCCATTTATGCAAACTAGAGTTTTCACAACACAAGCATACAAAACTACGTAGCTCGACACAAATAAAAATACCTCAAGATTGATGAAAAAAGTGTTGAATGCAATTTCAATCTACTTGATATGCTGGATTCTTGCTATGAAGTCGCTCATCTCTCTTTCTTCTTCTTTGCTTCTTGTTCACGATGAGTAAAATTGATTGAAATCGCGATAATATACCCTATTTCCATCACATTAAATGCTCAACTACCAACTTAGCTTCTGAAGATATTTTAACCTAACTCGGCTTGTACTACATTTCCACTTTACTTGGCTTCCATTGGAGTTATCCAACTTAGCATTGAAGTTATCAGCTTAGTCCCTGTTGGGAGCTCGGCATCTGTTGGAGTTTAACTCAGTATCCAAAGATAGCTCGGCAACAACATTTAGTTTTTATCTTGACATCTTGTTTCATGTAGGTTTATCCTTTGCTTATCTTCTTTGTCTTGGGACTGATGTGTGATATAGCTTCGTATATCAGTCCTATGTACTTCTCATGCTTAGTTTGATGAAGTGTGATCACTTGACCCATTGGATGAAGTGATCCCTCCACTTGATCTGTTGCACTCTTATTTCTTTTTCCAAGTCTTATTCATTTGCCTTCTTATATTTTTGACATCAATCTTTTTTTTTCCTTTGTTTTCTTTAGTCTTGGGTGCCTTTGATCTTATAGGACAACTTCTGTTGATATGACCAATTTTCAAACAACTGAAACATCTAGTTTGATCCAACCATCTTTTGTAGTTCCCTTTGAAATGTGTTCTTATGTAGTTCTATGGTATATGTCCATATTCTTGGCAATAGTGACAACTGTACCTGGTGTTGTAATCCCAAAATTCTTGGTTTGATGTCTTCATAAGTTTTGATCTACATTCAAGAGCTCTATGTCCAATTTTTTTGCAATTATAACAATGTCCATCAAATCTCTGAGTCCTTGCAACATTGGATGTGTAATTTTGTGTCATATGTCTTTGCATGTTGCACTTGTGATAGAAACTCTTATTTTTGGGTGTATCTGATTGATTGAATCTTCTACTCCTACACACATTAGTTGCATGCCCCTTCTTATTACAGTGATGACAAGCAAGTTTTGAATTCTTACCTTTGTCACTTCTTTATTCAGCATTCTTTGATGATTCCCCAACTTCAATGCTATTGTATCCTAGTCCTGATGTATCATGGGCAAATTTTGGGGATTTTAGCAACTGTTCAAAATACTTGATGGCTTCACTTGATTTGTTGAGATTCTCTGCTACCTCTTTTTCTCTATTGAATTCATTATGCATTTTCTCATTCTACATTTTCAAAGTAGAGATCTCAATATCTTTTACATTGAGTTCATGATGAAGGTTCATCATTTGGGCAAGTGTATCCATCTGCATGTTTGAGATCCTTGTCAATTCAGTACATTTTTCTTGAAGTCTATTAGCAAGATTTCTTTTTTCATTTTCCATCATAACTTTATCTTCAACTGCTCTTTTCTTGTGTTTAGTAATTTCACATATCATTATGGCTTGTGACTCATGTTCCATCTTGAGAGATCTTATCTCATCTGCTTGAAATTTATTTTTCTCCATCAATTCTGCTATTGTTGCATCAAACTCTTTTGTATCTCCATTGGAAAATATGTTGGTGGTATCAATCTCCTTGTAGTGTATATCATTTTCAGCTATGGCTAGATCCTTCCTTTTTTTTAATGAGTTTCTTAACTTGTTTCTAAATTCTTCCAAGCTATGCAGAGCAAGTTGCACATCTATCACCTGATTTTCAATGATCTTTCCAAGTTTGAAAGCTTCCCTCTTTAGATCTTTTCCTCCAAGTTGTTAGGCTTTTCCTTGTGAGAACCTAGATTTTCTCTGATACCAATTGTTGGAATATTCAAATATGGAAAGAGTACTTATGAGAGGGGGGCTGAATCATAAGTATCATAGTTTAGCCAATAAAACTTTTAATTGAAAGTAAATTGCATGCATGTAAATACATCAAATAAACATGAAACTAAACACATGCATCAACAACTCATAACACTGGAATTTGGTAACCCAAAAACCCTCTAGGAATAAGAAGGTAAAACTGGGGTGGGATGATACCCAGAAAAATTACTGCAGCAATATTGTTCAACCACTTCTGATGGTCTGCCCTGTTAAAGGCTTGCCCTGTTAAAGGCTTTACACTTTATTAATAGTGACCTAGTTAGAGGCTTTTCAAACACTTAACATGAAGTGTCACCCTATTAAAGGATTTAATCACCTAATTAAAGGATCTATGAAATAGCATTTAAGCTAACCTATCACCATAGGATTTTCATTCTAATACAATTGCTAGAGAGTATTAGGTACAATGAACCTGATAGATTACAATCCTTGATTGCTGAATGTAGGCACCTTTTCTGCTTTCTCTGATCTTGATCCTTTTGTGATTTGATAATCCTTGCTTCTGAAAATAGAATTCCTTATGCACCCTTGTATGTCCACTCATATATTTACAATGAAATTTCATCTTCCTTATAAAGACATTTGAGGATTTAGGGTTAGGTGTGGATCTACGATCCATATTCAATCTTCATTTTCCACTTATTATTTGCACTTCTTCTATTGGTTGCATGCCATCATCATTTTTCTTATTGGCTGCATGTAGATTGCATAGGAAATGTAAAAGATTCGATCTCATCATTAAATCCTTCTAGATTTACCTAATGTCGGCTGTAAAAACTGTTTGCATCATAGTTTGTGCAATTACAAACTCTTATGCTAATATTTTGAGTTACTTGGCTGCTGAAGTATTGCTAATACTTGACACATGCTATTTCTTGGATAGCTCAGCACCTAAACAAAGTTTTATCACTTAGTACCTTATGTTACTCGGCACTTGTTAACACTCGGCACCTTGTGTTGCTCGGCACTTGTTAACAGTCAGCACCTTATGTTGCTCGGCACTTGTTAACACTCGGTATCTAATCTTCACTCAGTATTTGATCTTCACTCGGTATCTGAACTTCACTCGGTATCTGATCTTTCCTAACACAGCATTTTTTGTGGCTCGGCATGCATGGTATACTCGGCTCCAATGTGGAATGTGATTAAGTGTGTTGGCACTCAAGTGTCAAAAACCATTATGAGGTTAATAGGCTATTGTTGCTTCTATTAAAGATATATTTCATCTTTTATCAATCTCATTCTACTTAGGGGTCTTAGGTGTTGATAATTGTCTTTTAATGACATTCACTTCATAAAATATGTTTTCCACATTTGAGGTAAACTCTCCACCTTTATCTTATCTTAAACATTTTATCGTCACTCCATATTAGCTCTCAATTCTATTCTTAAACAACTTAAAATTTTCAAATTCCTTAGACTTTTCTTTAAGGAACACTCCCCACATCATCGTAATAAAATCATTAAAAAAATCATGAAGTACTTTTCACCATAGAATTATCTTATTCTATTAGGACCACTCAAATTTGTATGAACAATCTCCAATTTTTTTGTGGTAGAGAACTTCTTGCTAGGAAAGGAAACATTTTTCTACTTATCCATAACACATTCTTCACATACAACATTAGTAGGCTTCATAATTTAGGTAAATCTCTAACAAAAAATGTACTACTAGCCTTCAAAAAATTATCAAAGTTTATATGACAAAAATATTCTATGCTAGAACCAACTATTATCCATCTTTGCAACTAAACATGTCATCTTTGCAAGGTTCTATTGAAAAAATATACCTCTATATCTTATAATAGTTCCAATAAACTTACCAGATTTATCTTTGACAATGCATTTCTTTTCTATGAGTTGTCATTGATATCCTTTTCAACCAAGTGTCCAACACTCAATAGATTAGGCATTAATTCAACAAAAAAATAGACATCATTGGTCTTATTCTTTCCATTAGAAGTGATAGATCATATTCCCTTGATATGACAAGTTGCACTATTACCAGCTCCAACAATCTATCCATCATCACTACTAAACTTAACAAATTTACTCATGTCACCAATCATATCATGTGAACAACCACTATGTATGATCCAATTAGATTTATATTTAAACTACAAAACTGGGGATTCCACTTCTTTGACTTTTTCTTTAGTAGCTACAAATTGTAGTTCATTATCATGTTCAATCAAAACTCTTTCATCAGATTCATCATCTTGATTTGAATACAAACAATCTCTAGGTCTTCTAGATTTTAAATTTTTCTTTGATGTTATCTCACCTTTAAGACACTTAGAAGCATAATGACCAAATTCATGAAATGTCCAAAATTTAAAGGTTCTTTTATTGTTTGGTTCTCTCCCTAAAAGTAGCAAAATTTGATCTTCAATTCATTTATCCTCCTCATATTTGAATTTTCCACTACTAGCATAGTATTCACTAATGTTTACACTTCTTGACAAGGAAGAGAAAGCACTTAATGCACTAAAAGTTGTTTCCACTCTTGGAAAATCTCTAAATTATTTCAAGCTCAATTCTACTACTTCCAATCTTCCAAGGAGAATATCTCTAGTAAACTTCTCAATGCAAGGTATAATTTGTCAGTCTTTTGTGTTGTCTATTTAAATGGTGGTGTAAAGGTTCTCAAGATCTTCCATACAATGGCATATTTACCTTAATGTCCTTTTCAAGACTTAAATCCTACAATAATTTCTAATATTCTATCTATATAACTTATTACATATTTATCGTCCATCATCTTAGCATCTTTGAAAAAAAAAACCCAAATTTGTAATATAATTTTCATAGCATGTACATCACCTTGAAATTGAGATTCCAAATCTTTTTGAATTGCATGTGAGTTTTTAAGGAATTTACCTAATTGTATTCATTTTTAGGAAATGTTAACAATAACACTTCTCTGAAAAGCATATTTCACATCAAAAAATCTCTTTCAACTTTAATGCTTTCCTCAAGTTTTCTTTCTTCCATGATCTTCTTTCCATTCTTCATCATTAGCTAATATCTTGGACCCATATATAGCATAGGCATTTTCATCTTGTCTTTCTATCTATCATAGTTACACCATCAAATTTAGTACCATCCTTTCTAAGATGACCCACCAATGGTCTCCTTAGTTGTTAAGATTTTCCTTCAAGGATATGTTTCCCTAATACCAATTGTTAAAAAGTAAAGTTCACCAAGATAACTGAGAGGTTGAGCGGTCAATTAATTGTCTAGTTCTATTAAAATATTTATCAACCTTATTAATCCTTAACCATGTGAACAATTTAAACAATAACCATTAGAAGATACACATATAGAATAACACCATATATGTTAACTAGGGAAACCCTTAATTAGAGGGAAAGATTTGATCTAGATGCAACCCACAAAATGATTTACTAATATAAAAGTTCCTTGTAAGAGGGTAGATTCTATTAGGATCTAATGAAATATATTTGGTACATATTGGTCCTTGTTAGGAGACTTTGAATCACTATTAGGAGTTTCCAACCTTTTTAGGATTTGTGCCAAGCCTGTTAGGAGTTTTAGAAGGTGAAAGGACATACTATCCAAATAGCTTCAGGGACCAGACCATCGAACTCACTATCCAACTGATCTTAATATTATTCCATACAAAATGTTAGAAATAAAATAACATGAACTCCTTCTCTATCCTCTTGATCAAACAAAACCTCTAATAATCTCAATACCAAATTACCAACTTCACATCCAATAATCCCTTGGATCAATTACATGCATTTTCTAATTTTGCATATGACTTGAACACATATAATTAAATACACACTTGCATACATCTTTCAGCAAAAGGAAAATAACATTTTTTTATGCCATATCCTCCAAATAATTCTTTGGGTCAGCCTTAAAGCTCTCCCAATTAATTATAATAGGACCTCATGAAGATATAATAATTCATTACATGTTTTCAGAATTACAAAATACTATCAGCTTAAACATAACTTCTCACATGTCTGATCTCTTACCTCACACACTTTCTAACATCATCATTAGGTTTTCCAAAGTCACTCTCCAACTTCTCTCATTATGATTCTATCCCTAATAAGAGATATAATCCAATCCTTAGAAGTTACTTCTTGGATATTATGTTTGCACACTATCTTCTATAATTCTTGAATAACTCTTGCATGTCTTTGACTTTTTGTTTGTGCACTTTTCCACCTTATTAGGATATAATGTAGAACATATCATAAAATTTCCTTGACCTCATCATCGATATACAATTTGTACAACCTCATCCTCTTTCTACTACTTTATCTATCTTTCCTGAAATAATACTATGGTGACATCAATCATAAATATAGTCCTAAATGCAACATGTCAATTAGGATAAAAAACTCTCTAATGCTTAGGATGCTTCCCCAAAGGAATATCATCAACATTCATGCTTATAAAATTATCCTTTGAGTTTGGAAATGATTTTTAAGAATAGTGTAGCGAAAAGAATATTAGTTTTAGTTTATGGAGAAGAGTTGTATTATCAAGGATAAGAATGGAACATTGGTTGGTACCAGTACAAGAACAAGAGATAATGTATTTTAGTTAAACCCTAATTAAATAACATGTTATATCAATGTGCCAAAGATTGTGAAACCTACCAATATGATTTGCAAAGAATGTATGTTAGCAAAGAAGAAGAAAAATGTTTACTATACAAAAGTTGGAGATTATACATATAGATATGAGTGGTCCTACACAAACAAGGGCCTTTTATGGTGAAAGGTATTTTATGCTTCTTATTGATGATTTCACTAGAATGAATTCAATTGTATTTCTAAGAGAGAAAATTGAAGATTTTTAGAAATTCAAGATATTTAAGAATATAGTTGAGAATAAATTTGGTTTGAGGATAAATTTTTTGATGTTTTGATAGAGGAGGAGAATTTATTTCAAATGAATTCAAAAAAATTTGTGAGGAGAATGACATAAAAAGAGATATTTGATCCCATGAAAGTCTACAACTTATTGCTATAGAATAAAGAAATAATAGATCAATGAAAAAGGTAGTTGAAGCAATGATGTTTGACAATAATGTAGCACATATATTTTGGAGAGAAGCATTGAATACAATTGTATACACTGCAAATAGAGTACATATTAGAAAAGGTACATGTAAGACAAAAGATGAGTTATTATTTCAATATACTAATTGCTAAAGTTTATGATGAAGGGCATTCCCCTTAATACTATAAACACATAACAAAAAGAAAATAATAAAAACAATTTTCTAGAACAAAATATGGGATTCTTATTATCTCATGACAATTGGCTAAAAGAGATATGTAATTGTTTCCATTTATTGCAATAGATGATGTACATGCTTATAGGAAACCTCAGAAATAAAGATACTTAGCTTTTGGGTCTCAGAAAATTTTCTAAGTATGAATTTTGTATACAACAGTGTATTTTTTTTTTTATAACTTATTACTGATGTCATATTATTAATAGTGAAGTTATATGGAGATTGTATACATGTTGATGATGATGTTTATAACCTTGGAAGTCAGTACGAACTATACTATGTAACAAAGATAATCATGTTTTAATGAAACAAGACAGTGGAATTGAAGGAAAGGATTATTTTGTTTATAAAATAATTACTTGTCCAATTAGGGATGAAATCCTAGATGTTTACTCTAACTTGGGAAAGTGTATTATTGTCTTAGCTAACCTAGCACCAATTGTTGTAAAGGAATCTAGTATTTATGCAAAGGACATTTTGCAAATTCAAGTGTGTTATCTTGAAGAAGTTATGTTGAGTAGTTGTTTGTGAACTTTTGTGAAAGTGATATATACAAAGTTTTGTAAAAGTTATTTTGTGATATGAGATTAAGATAAATATCAAATATCGATTGAGGAAGAAGTTATCGTACTTATATTTTAGAAGTCTGATTACTTGTTTGGGTAGTGAGCTCTTCTTCTAATTGGAAGTGCATGTTTGGGCAGTGGGCTCATCTTGCATCTACTATACTATAACTCCTAACAGGGTTGGTACAACTCCTAATAGGGACTTCTTATACTAAATTTTCTCATTAACTCCTAACAAGAACCATTCTCTAACAATGAACTTATATATTAGTATATTATCTAGTGGGTATCATCCCCGCTAGGGTTTTCCTTTGCCTAGGGTTTCCCTAAACAAAATATGGTGTTATGAGTTATCTTTGTGCACGGTTACTATTACTATTCAACATTACTTTATTAATTTGTTATGTATGGTTTAAAGTAAGAAATAATATCCACTTGGCAACTAAAGTTTGTAGATTACTAATTCACCCCCTCAATAATCCCTATTGCTAACAATTGGTATCAGAGCATAGTTACTCTAAAGAGGCCTAATAGATTGAGTAAGATCCCTTTGGATATGGAATAGTTGATGAAGAGCCTTGAAGAGGAACTTGGACAAATTAATCTCCTTATTGAAGAAAGAGATAAGTTGAAAGACATATATGAAGACTCCAAAGTATACATTGGACAATTGAAGGAAAAGATCGAACATCTCAAATCCAATTCTAAATCTACTGAATCTAAAACTAGCAATGATAACTATTCAAAGTTGAAGATATAATATAGGATCTTGAAGAAGGAATTGAATATTATGAATCTAAAAGTGACTTTGAGAAATAATCCTAGCAAAGTTGAGTCTAATTTGAAAATTGAAAATGTAGATCTGAGAGCAAGTCTAGCAAATAACACATCTAAATTTGAAGCATTGAAAGAAGATCATGAAGAAATTCATAAATGCAATACCATTATGAAAGTTTAATTAACTTAGTGCAAGAAAAAACTTGAAAAACCTTATTCTAGTAGAGAAAAGCTTGATGATTCAATGACAATACAAAGACTACTTATGATAAGACTAGTCATGGCTAACTATTTAACATGTCTGCAAATCAACCTGAGATTAGATTAGATCCAAAAGGATAAGGAAAATCTAATGATAAGACTAAATCTAGTCAATCTTTTGACAAACCTAAAGAAGTTAGAGAAGACAAGGAAGTTTAAATTTTGGATGAACCAAAGCAAGTGGAATATCCTAAAGAAATTCGGTATGAATTTAGAGGTAAGTATTTTTCATGTGATAAAATAGGTCATATGAAAAGAGATTGTACAAACAAGTCATTTAATCATGTTAAGGATTTTTATTGTCATAATTGTCATGGTATGGGTCATAAAGAAATTGATTATGGGAAAAATAAAAAAGATAATGATTGAATAAATAGTAGAATATCTAGACATACTAACCCTAGAGATAGAAGAAGATCTAATGAAAGAAAATTCAGAGAAAGAAAACCTTATGAAGACAAAAGACAGGTCGTCTACTATAAGTGTATCTACTTTGGACACATAGCTCAAAATTGGCATGCACCTGATGATCAAAAAAATACTAGAAGTACAACACTAGTATGTCAGTTATGTAACAAATTTAGATATACAAAATTGTAGAATGGACATAAATGCAAAGATAGAAAGAAAAATGGAAGAAACTTCCAAAATAGAAGGAATGATGAAAGAAATGTCAGAAATGATAGAAGGAACCATGAAAGGAACATCAGAACTAATAGAGATAATGACGAACAAAGGGCTGTATTCAATGAACTTTAAGAAGAACTGAATGAGGCATTTCTAAAAGGATTGGACATCTCAAAAGATAATTTAGATGATTGTGACACATAAAGATCGAAGTTAGTTATCGAGTTTGATTAAATTAAGTTGAATTAAGCTTTTTTACAGAATTTGAAAACTTCATTCATAGATCTAATTAGAGGTAGAGAAGTTGAGAAAAGGTGTATTGAGATATGTTTAGATGGTCCCTAATCTCACTTGTCATTTAGAGCTTATCTAGACAAGTTATGAAGGAATTAAGAATTACTAGTATTACAAAGAAAGTGAATTCTACAGAAGAAGATGAAAACTATGTTTTTGCAGAGAATTTTTTGAAGTGAATTCTTGTGGAGCTTTTTCATGATGAAAGAAGGCTATGGAAAACCTTGTGTGGCATCTACTGATTGGATAGATGATCTTGAGTAGTTACTTGATTACAAAATATAATTGATAGCTCTTTCATGTTTATAAAGTACACAATTAATGCATGATCAAGTTGATAGAATAATTGGAGTACAAAATTGATTTTCACTTCCAAAGCTAAAAACACTCAGAATTAACTTGTCAAGGCAATTTTGAAGCAAATCCTATTTCTAAAAAGAGGTATTTTATCATTTTTCTACAAATTTATTCTGTAAAAGTTCATATTTGATATAATCATGGATATGTTAGTAGTGCACAATATGAAGAATGAAGAAATACCTAAGTTAAAAGTTGTTTCCATGAAAGCCATAGAAGGAAACCCTAACTCAACATTATCTGTTACTCCAAGTAATGTAATATATTTGGAAGACATAAAAAGTTACCTTAACAATAAATTTGACTCTATTGGGATTGAATACATGAACAAGCGTAAAGAATTAATTCTCAATCATGATATGACTATGAAATTCAAATTTGAATACTTTAAGGAACTAGAACTATTCAAATATAATTTCAATAGAGAATTGGACACAAATCATATTAAGCAGAATACATGATGAGAAATTGTGGATGCAAGATAGTGTAGCTGATATTTTTGCCAACCTTATTCATGAGGTAACTAGTCTTAGTAAACAAGGAAGTGTACCTATAGGTGATAAAATGGTCAAGAAGAAAGTTGAAAGATATACTAAAGCAATGTACAATGGAAAGGCCATAGTGATCAACACCATTAAGCAAGATGATGTAAGATTCTTGAGTAGAATTATTGCCTCGTCTATATGTGCAAGTTCAAAAATTAATGAAATGTTAGCTAGATTCATCTATGTAGCCTATAACATATGTATTGGGAAGAAATAAGAAAAAATCACTAAAATTTTGATAATAAAACTACTTGAGAACCATGTAAAAATAAAGAGGACTAAGAATAGTGTGTTTATATTTTAGTCACTAATCAATCACATATTCTGTCATGTACTTAAAATATTTCCATATTTATTAGTGACATAGATAATGAGTAGTGATAGATGTACAATGGAGAAGATCACAAAAGTATGTAGAAGACATACTATAGATAAAATATTGGATAGCGAGAACCTAATAATGAGGACATTTTAGAATGAAATGAGACATAGATTTATAATTGCACTTGTAATTGCAGATATATTTAAAGATGACATTTTTGTTATAGTTGATGCAGATTTTACTTATATACAGGTAGTAGAACCTTGGGAAACATTTCTTGATGCCTTAGGTTACGAATTGAGTGATGGTATTACAATTGGATATATTGATTTTTTGTTGAAATTAGAGAAGGATAAAGTTGAATACACATTTGAAATATATGATGGGATTACCTAGTTAGCTCATTAGGCATCCTTGGTGAATGATTCTCACAAGAAGATAGAAACTATTATAAAGAAAGCTTTATTAGAGGTTGGTATGACTGAGAGTGAGTGTGGGGTAGTCAAGAAAACCATGAAACAAGGCATACTAAATATAAAACCTTTTTTAGTATCAATTTTAGAGATATCTATGGAATAGAGAATTTCATATGCAGCAATGTCAAATGTGCAACCAAGTGAACTGAAGAGAAAATTTGAGAGATTAGTGGAAGCGGTGACCACAAAGCCTAAAAGGGTCAAGCAACAAGCCACTAGATGAGGTAAAAGACAATAGATATTGTTGACAATTGTCAAGTCTAGTGATGAAGAAGAAGAAAAACAGGAAGTCAAAAAAGTAGAGAAAGTAACAAAGCAATTAGCAGGAAAATCTTGGTAACCCTAGAAACTAAAGATAGAAAAGATAAACTCAGCTATTGCTATTGAGGGTAACTGTTTTAAGATGATTTTTTTTTATGATTTGTATATAAAATTTGAAAAATATCAGAATGATATCTCCACTATGAGATATAATATAGGAAATAATCTAAAATTGGAGGATATTAAGGGCACAGTAAACCAAAAAGTCTATGGTAGACTTATTGACAAGAAGGTACCTACAAGAGAAGAAGATTTAGAACTTTAGAAGTCTATGCTAAGAACTTTTTGGAAGATTAATGATGAAGAATAAATTAAGAGATTGTTGAATAATCTTGCACCTTATCTGAGAAATAAAGTGAGACCATTTTTGTTTCTGGTGGGTGAGAAAGACAACTTAAGAAGTGAGACTACAAAAAAAATTAGTCAAATGTTAACAGAACCTAAGGTAACATCTCCACTAGCACCCAAAACCTTAGAAGTTCTAGTGAATGGTGACACTATGTAGATAGATCAGACCAATGTTACCATTAAAATTGATGATACTAATACATTTGAAGGTTCCAAACTTAATGAACCTAAGACTGATGATATTGAAGAAAAACTAAGTTAAATTGAAGAGGAGAAGAGATTACTTGAAGAAGAGAAGAGGAAAGTAGAAGAGTCCGAGAATAAATTGCTTGAGTACGAGAAAAAAAGAAAGGAAGAGGAGGAAAACAAAAGAATAACATAAGAAGAAATGAGAAAGAGAATAGTGAAGGGCCTACAAAAAACCTTGAAGGGAAATACAACACATAGAATTAGATCCAAAATAGAGGGCACAAGTAGTGCTAAAGTCATTTGATGAAGAATTTACCAATTTTTTAAATGTTGTAGAAGCAAAGGCACAAATTTCACATGATTCTAACTAGTTTAGCATCATTTTCCAAAATATTAAGAATGATTTGATAAGTCTTGGTACTTGTATCAAGGAACTTTAGAAGTGTCAATAGGATGGTAATATAATATATATTATGTGTACTCTATCATATACACTAAATAAATTAATTAATAGTTAGATTGGAGTAAAGATGAGTGAGTTAGAGGCTCTATCTAGCTAGATAAAACATCCATCTTGTAAGATTGATAATTTTGAAGGACAAGTGGCCAACATTCACAATGATATGAAGAAACTAGAACTTCAAAAGGAAAAAATTTTGAAGAGAATATTGGATTTCAAAGAATCTATTTCTCTGAAAGTATCTTTTGTTGAGAAACAATTGGAGGAATGTGTCAAGGCCAAGGACACTTATTTTAACTTTTTGTATTCAGAATTTAATGTAGTTGAGATTGTATCATATGCCATATGTACAATTCTCACCTCTACTAAATCTACCAAGGAGACATGGACTAAATGTATGGATAATTTGAAAGCAAATTTTGATGATTGCATCAAGATCCTATCAGCTTAAGACAAAAGGACAACATTTTTGATAGCTGATGAATAGTCTTTGAATAGTTTTTGACACTTTGATCTTTGTCATTCATTTTAAAGTAGGAGAGATACAATAGGAAAATTGAAAATTATGTAAACATGAGAAAACAATATTATAAAGTATATTGTAAGGGGGAGCATATGTCAAGATGGACAAATTGTAATATTATAAAGTATTATTTTATTTATAACTTGTTGTTGATGTCATATAATGACTAGCAAAGTTAGATGGAGATTTTCTACATGTTGATGATGACATGTATAACCCTAGAAGTTAGTATGGACTATACAGAACAAAGATATTCATGTTTTAATGAAATAGAATAGCAAAATAGTAGGAAAGGGTTATTTTGTTTATGAAATAATTACTTGTCCAATGAGGGTTGACATCCTAGACATTTACATTAAGTTGGAAAAGTGTATTATGGTCTTAGCTGACCTAGAAACAATTTGTATAAAGACATGGCATTTATGCAAAGGACATGTTGCAAATTCAAGTGTGATATCTTTAAGAAGTTATGTTGAGCAATTATAAGCAAAATTTTGTGAAAGTGATATATGTTAAGTTTTGTAAACACTATTTTGTGATCTGAGATTGAGTTGAAGATCATAGATCAATCAAGGAAGTATTTATAGTACTTATATTCCAAAAGTCTAATTATTTGTTTGGGCAGTGATCTCTTCTTGTAATTGGAAGTGCATATTTGGACAGTGGGCTCATCTTGCATCTATTGTACTACAACTCCTAATAGGGTTGGAATCTCCTAATAGGGATTCAAGGTCTCCTAATAGGGACTTCTTATAGCAAATTTTCTCATTGACTCCTAATCGGTTCCATCACCTAACAAGGAACTTATATATCAGTATATTATCTAGTGGGTATCATCCCCATTGGGTTTTCCCTTGGCCATGGTTTTCCTGGTTAACAAAATATGGTGTTATGAGTTATCTTTGTGTATGGTTAATATTAATATTCAACATTACTCTATTACTTTGATATGTATGGTTTAAAGCAAGAAATATTATCTAGTTGGTGACTAAAGTTTGTAGATCACTAATTCACCCCCCCTAGTAATCACTATTTCTAACATTATCATCATAAATAAAGAATTAAAAAATTTAGTATTACAATATGATAACCCAGATGGGCACCTTCATTATAGTAATCTACAAGATAAAGCTATGAACTATCACCCAGAGCTGCCATAGACAAAGTTTGGGCATTTTATAAATAAAATTTTTTATGTCACCTAGGAAGATTCTGGACACCCAAAGTTAATACCTAGGGTCAACACACCCTAACAATACATGTACAGTCAACCAAATATATTCTTGACATTTATTTTGGAATTTTAAGTCAACCCAACTTTTGAAGGTCATAATTCTTGAATCATTGCTTCAATTAGCTATTATAACCTATATTTAGAATCCTCTTCTTTTGATCTATAGGCTTGGATCCATGCAAGCACCCATTCGTCACATTTTTGGGTCTCATCTAGTCACATTTAGGTCATCAATTGTTAGCTTCATGTTTTTCTACTAAAATTACATGCCAAAAACCTATAATAAATCCATTAATATGCATGATATAACATAGAGCCTCAACTGGTAGATTTATATATCCAAGATGAGCCTCCACTTCTAAACTTAGAAATTTTCAAGCTTGTATGACTAACCTACTAAGTAGAAAGCCTCCATAGACAAAAATTCTAGATCAAGGCTACCCTTATTCAAACAATTGAAATGAAATATTTTTGGTTGATGCAAGATTTCTCTTACACCTAGGATGCTCCTACATTAGATACCCATGGTAACTTGAGAAGTGACCTCATCATGTCTTAGATATTTATAGGAAAAGAATACGATTAACCTCCTCCCTTGGTATACATGAGGAATCCTCTACTAAAATCCCTTTCTATTTGATGAGGTATTATTCATAAGTTATATTCCTTGTGCTTTTTCCAACATGTCTATCTAGTATCTCCTCAATCTCCTTGGTGTTGGTGTAAATAAGAATTCACCATTTACACTTTACTTAAGTTTACTTAGGTCAATGTGTTATTTTATTATTTATGATGTTGACACTTAGGAGTTTACATGCTTTTATGAGTTTTCACATTGACAACACAATTATTGAGACTCTTAATTAAGCACATGGTGTCTGCAATATAATTATGTGTGCTACACCTTTGTAGGCTTATCCTCTCATCGTTGCATCAACTGCTAGTGGACATGTACCTTGTTGCAAGACTTATAAGTATGATGACTCCTAGGCATTCTAGAAGCATTCTAGAGGCCTTTATATTTAGGCATTCCTAGTGTGTACTTGAACATCAATTTATTTTGATATTTTTATTCTGATCATACTTTGTTCTATTATGTGCTTGTGCTCGACTTCCTTGATCTTGGGTGATTTTTCTCTAAGGAAAATTCTTACACGGTATTAGAGTTGAGGGAATGTTTTCTTCACATAGCCATTGGAAACTAATCTTGCTTCACCTCTTGGAGGACGTTGACCTAGATCTAGAGTATGACAGTAATTGGGAGTCTTTAGAGCCAAAATGGACCTTGTCATTGTGTTCAAAATGTTTATTTGATGAAATTTGACTATAAATTTGCTTACTATAGGCCATAGTCAAATTTGAGACAATTTTTTTTACAAACTGGAACCCAAAGGCCTGATTTACAAAGTATGGTATGATCATTTCTTAGATCTACAACTTAATTCTTTAGATCTAATTTAATTTCTCTGAAAATTCTATCTAATTTTTTCTGCCATTTTTTTGCAAATTTTTAGAAATTTTTTTAACCCATCAAGCTTGTAGAGAAATTTTTTATGTAGGAACTAAGTGGTCAAATCTTGGACCCTACAGTGGAATAAACTCTACAAATGTGGCTTATTTTATTTTCAAGATAGTAGAATATTCCATTAATTTTGTCATCTACTAGGTAAACATACAATTTTTTGACAACCACCTACACCTACTAGTAGGCACACAACCAACCTTGGTGGATGCTCATTGTCATAGTTTCTGGCACTTGAACTTTTAAAAATGTTGAAAGTTCATTGTGCAACATATGTGGGACAAAACCTCATAGTCACCAACTGCATAATTTCTCTAACCCTCGTCGACAACTATATACCCCTTTCTAGTGCACAGGAACCCTGACTTCCAGAATTATCCTTCCCAGAAATGGTTTCTAATTTTTTTTTTCTGATCTTAGTATTCTGGTTCACTTCTTCTATGCACAAAATTAAAATCTTGGCATTGATGTATAGATTTAGGCAGCCATATTTCTATTTTTTTTTTTCAACCTAAGTGTTAGCTTTGTAAAGACCCCTCCATGTAGACCACTGACTCGACAACCATGTGGACACCCTATCTAGTTAGTTAGCCACCTAGTTAGACCTTGCCACATGGAGTGACACCTCAAAACGTTGATAGGCAGTATGTCATGCCAGTGTGCCACATAGGGCCTAGTCAATAGCCATGTGGCTCATACACATCATATTTTTTCATATAGTTTGTACATCCATACAGTGATGTTAGTAGTGATGTCATCCAAAGGGCTATTTTTTCTACTGATATCAACATTTTACTATGCTAAATTTGATGGCCATTTGACTATCATTTCTAGGAAAAATTGAACTATTGTGACATCGATTTGAATAAGTATTCACTATTTACACTTTACCTAAGTTTACTTTGGTTAATGCATTATTTTATTATTTATTAGGTTGAAACTTAAGAATTTACATGCTCTTATGAGTTATCATGTTGACAACATAGGAGCAAGCATAATTAACTAAATTGTCACGTTGACAACATAGTTATTCACACTCTTAATTAAACACATGGTGTGTACAACATAATTTTACATGCTACACCTTTGTAGGCTTATCCTCTCATCATTGCACTAACTCCTAGGCTTAATGTAGTATAATCCACTCCTAGTGGACATGTGCCTTGTTGTAAAACTTATCAGTGTGCTAACTCCTAGACATTCTAGAAGCATTCCAGAGGCCTTTATATTCAGGTACTCATAGTTTACTTGAACATCAATTTATTTTAATATTGTTATTCTGATCATACTTTTTTCTATTTTGTGCTTGAGCTTGAGTTTCTTGATCTTGGATGATTTTCCCCTAAGGAAAATTCTTACACTTTGTATCCAAAGTAGTTGCTAGAATACTCTACTACATTTCTACAACTTCATCCCTGTCATCTCCTTCATAATACATTGTCAAATTTGAAATGTTAAATACTAGTTAAATATTCAATTCAAAAGGAAATTCCACTTCATAGGCATATAATCATGTCTATTCACTATCTTGCAAGGTCCAAACTTCTTCATTTTCAACGTATTCTATGTACCTACTAGAAAATGTTCCTCTCTCAAATGAATGGTGACTTCATCTCCAATATTTAATTCATTATACATCATTTTCACATCTTCCTTAACCTTGTACTAACTATACATCTTTACAATGTTCCTCATCACCTCCTTATAGATTTTATATAAATATTTAGCAAATTATTTTTCTTCAACACCACTTATATATCCTTTATTTAACTATATCAGTTCAGAAGCATTTCTAGAACTACTCCCATATATAATCTGGAATGGTGATTTACCAATACTCTTGTTGAGAGAATTTGTATATGCTAATTCTTCGTGTGTTAAAATTAGATCCCATCCTTTTGGTTTATCTCCAACTAAACATCTCAACAAGTTTCCTTGACTATGATTCACAAATTCTATCTATCCATTAGTCTACAAATGATTTGATGAACAAAACTTCAAATCCATCTTCAATTTATGCCAAAATGTATGCCAAAAATACCCAATAAATTTGGTATCATGATTTGAAACTACTTTTTGGAAAGACATGTAGTCTCACCACTTCTTTGAAAAACAACTTTGTCACCTAATCAACATCAATAGTATTCTTGAAGGGACTAAAATTTTCCATCCTTGAAAACCTTTAAACCACCACAAGAATAGAATTATTCCCTCATTGAGTCCTTAGCAACCCAAGAGATAAATCCATGCTAACATCCTCCAACAACTTCTCTGGTATATGTAATGGATTCTAAAACACAATAGTCATCTTTATGACTTTTGTGATTTGACAAAATCTACAACTCTATATAAAATTATTCATATTTTACTACAACTATGGCTAGTAATAATTATCATCAACCAAAGCAATTGTCTTATCTCTCCCAAAATGTCCAACCAATCGTCCACTGTGCTTCTCCTTGATGAGATCCTCTCTAATAGAACTTTTGGGAATACATAATTGACTTCCTTTGAATTTTACCATCTTTGATTATTAAATCCAACTAGTTTGTCCAATCAAGTGTAACAAGTTCTATACAGGTCTTTGAAGCTTTACCGAAATTAGGATCCTCTATAATCAAATTATTAAGTTCCTTAAATCCAACCAACTTAATTTGCATCTATATCAAACAAAAGTTATCTTCTACTAAGATAATTTATAAATCTATTAGACTTCCCACTCCTATGTTTCAAAAAAAATGTATAACTTTGTAAAAACTCAACCCACTTCAAATTGCTCTAGTTTAGTTTTCCTTGACTATTCAAATATGGAAAAGCTTGACGATCACTATACAAAAGGATCTCCTTAACAAGAATATAGTGTCTCCACTTCTTCAATGCCTAAACTATAGCATAACAATCCTGATCATAAACATAATAGTCTCTTTTGGCATCATTCAAATTCTCATTGAAATAGGAAAGAGTTCTACCTTCTTGGCTCACAAAAAATCCTATTGTAGTAGCACTAGCATCACAATCTAGTTGAAACACCTTGTTAAAATTTGGAAGTACTAAAATAGGATCACCTTTAACTTTATTCTTCAATAGATTAAAACTCTTATATACCCCTACAATCCACTTAAATCCTTTCCTATCCCCCTCTTTGTTTCATCCAAGGGTCCAGAAATATTGCTAAAACCTCTTATGAACTTTCTATCAAAAATTGCAAGTCCATGAAAAGATCTCACCTCTATAGCACACTTTGGAGTAGGTCATTCAAGGATATCATTCACTTTC
Organism: Cupressus sempervirens; assembly: GCA_028749045.1. Classification (NCBI taxonomy): domain Eukaryota; kingdom Viridiplantae; phylum Streptophyta; class Pinopsida; order Cupressales; family Cupressaceae; genus Cupressus; species Cupressus sempervirens. The sequence continues at coordinate 116,607,057 of CM053792.1, read as the reverse complement.
TCTAGGTTCCTTTTTTAGACCTTATACTAAAACTACAAATCCTAGGTACACAGACTCCTTTAAAAAAACTACACTTTGGGTTAATTAGCAGATTTTCTTCCCTCAATTTATCAAACACCTTTTGAATATGCATCAAATAATCCTCCAAAATATTACTAAATATCAAAATATGATCTATGTAAACAATGAAAAATTTACCCACAAACTCCTTGAGTACTTCATTCAAGCACATGAAAGTGCTTAGTGTATTGGTTAGCCCAAAAGGCATGATTGGCCACTCAAATAGTCTATCTCTTTTCTTGAAAGAAATCTTCCACTCATCACCTTCTCTAATTGAAATCCAATGGTATCCACTCTTCATATCCATCTTTGTGAAGTACACAACTCCACTCAAAGATTCTATAATATCATCCATCGTTAGCAATGAAAATCTATACTTGATTGTGACCTTTTGGTAGCACAAGAATCTATGCACCTGTTCAATTCTCCATTCTTCTTTGGTGCTAATATTAAATGGTACAACATAGGGAATCAAACTCTCTTGAATCAGCCCCTTTTTTGATAACTCATGCACTTGTTTGTTCAACTCTTAACTTTCTACTAGTGTCATTCTATGTGCTTTCTTGTTTGGAAAACTTGCTCCTAGAATCAAATATATCTGCTGATTCATCTTCTTCACTAGGGTTCATCCATCAAGAAAATTAACTAACACAATATCAATAAAATCTCCTAAGAAATATGTAACATCTATTGGTAACTCCTCTATTTCTTCTTTACCATATTTTGGGATTACAAAAAAACATATATGCTCATGATTCATACCTTAGAGAAACTTATTTCCATCAACAACACATACTCTGGAAGCACTTTTATCCTTTCTTCTTTCTCCTTCAATACCTTCATCTTATTTGTCACTCCATTCTTTATTAGAGAGTGGGTATTTTCTCAACCATCATGTAAAAAATGCCTATCAAACTACCATGGCCTACCTTGCAATGTATTGCATATGTCCATAGGTATAATATCACACGACACCTTGTTCTGGTAGCCTCCAATCCATAACTTCACTGAGCATTGTACATTGACCATGAGCTTGTGGTTATCTTGCCCCCAAGAAATATGGTATGGACTCAAGTCTTTTTGCCTCTTTACCTTCAACTTTAAGACCATCTTTTTTGATAGCAGATTGTTAATACTTCCATTATCAATGATCACATCACAACACTTATCTTCATATTTTCATCTAGTGTAAACAAAACCCCTCTCTTGATTAGGTTCATTCTTGCCACTCAACAATACCCTTCAATTAATTAGGGCTTCTCCTCTTTTAGCATCTTCAAAATGGGATGATTTGGCATCTTTGTCACCATGTGCAACTCTAGCCTTGCCTTATCTTCTTTAATCTATCCTTCCTTGGTGATGGGAAAAATCAAATGCTACATGCCCTTTTTCTTTGTAGTAAAAGCATTTTCCATAAAAACCTCCTCTTCTAAATTCTTTCTGTCTTCCCCTTCTTCTCTAATCTTTATTATTCTGATAATGGAAACAATTGGAATTTCTACCCCTCTACTTCTAGCTTCTACTCCTCACCTCATCCTTGTTCTTTTGATCACCATTTTGACTTCCATAATATTTTCTATTAGATATTCCACTATGGCCACTACCACTATTTTTTTATTCCAACTTTTTCTCAACTTCTCCAATACTCTTAGGGAAAACCGGTATACTTCTTCAATAGTGGTCATTAAAACTAGTCTCAACTCCTCCTAAATTCTTTGCCTTAACCCATTAAGATACTAGATAACTTTCTCCTTATCAGGTTCTACATGGTTGGATCTTATGAGAACTCAAAAGAACTCCTCAGTATACTCTTAAATATCTCTTCTCACTTGCTTCAACCCTTCCATCTTGTCTAGGAAATAAAGCTCATAATCCATCAGAATGAACTGTTAGTTAATTTCAGCTATCATCTTATCCAATCTGGTGGTTTTCTCTTTCCCTCTTCTATTTTACTCCAATTGGATCTCCTACCACCAAATATTTGCATAAACCTTTAGTTCATCCTTTGCAAATATGACCCTATTTGAATCTTCAATATCTTCATATTGAAAGAACTTTTCTAATTCATTGATCCAATTGATCAATTCCTCTAGGTTAAGATTTCTCAAAAATATTAGAGCATTAAACTTAGGTCTCTTATAATCTTAGAAAGGCCTTGAAAATATTTTCCTCCTATAGGTTCAAAACTTCATCTTCTACTACTTGCTCAATGTTTCCTTCTTCTTGCCTTTCATCCTCACTTTCATTATTGCCTATAAAAAGATTCATTACTCTACATATTTGTTCTTGTAATGCTTTCATTTCCCCTTGGAGTGGACTAGAAAGCTTAGGTATAACACCTACATCTCTCCCACCATGCTCTCTTTGTTGAAGCTTCTTCACACTTCTGTTGAAACCCTAGAACAAACTGCCTCACAATTGGAGATTCATGTACACACTCCACCCAAACCATGATGTTTGTATAAACTACCTCATAGTTGGCTATTTTTCCACACACTCAAAAACTCTATCTCTAATACCACTTGGTGAAGGGTGCTCCTCTTAATACTATAAACACATAATATAAACAAAGGAATGACAATAATTTGTAAGAACAAAATGTGTGCTTCTTATTATCGGTAGAAATATGGAATTACAAAATTTAGGATTGCAATATGCTAACCCAAATGGGCATATTTATTATGGTAATCTTCAAGACAAAGTTACAAACTATCACCTAGAGTTGTCCTACATAATGTTTGAGCATTTTTTAAATATGAAATTTTATGTTTCCTGAGAAGGTCATAGTTACTCAAACTGTTTCTTTGATTGGATGTTATAACCACTTTTTGGAATCCTCAACTTTTGATCTATAACTTGGATCCATGCAAACTTCCATTTTTTAAGTTTTCAAACCTCATATAGGAACATTTAGGCATTAAACAATGAGCCTAATTTTTTATACCAAAATTATACACCAAAAATAAGTAATTTAAATACATGAATATGCATGATATGAAACTAAGCCTCATCTAGTAGACTTATATATCCAAGATGAGCATCAACCTCTGAAATTAGGACATTTTATGCTCATATGATTAAATTACTAAGTAGAAAGATTCCACATCGAACAACTCTTCATTAAGATAAACCTTATTCAAACAACTGAAATGAAATATATTTTTTTGATCCAAGATTTTTCTTATATCTAAGACTCTCCAACATTAATGTACAAAACTTGGTTATGACATAAGATATTTTTTCAAATCAACTTTAATAAAACTGTGAAGGTTAGTACTACATTTTTGGTAGATATTTTTCTAAGATTGTGATACATACTAACATAATGTGAAAATAATGTGCATCGTAAAAGTAGAAGAAAATTTCATTTCCAAGTAAGATGTTTACTACTTCAAACAAAATAGTTGGAGATTAGGCATACAGATTTAAGTGGTCCTACAAGAATAAGAGCATTTATGGCGAAAGGCCTTTTATGCTTCTTATTTATGATTTGACTAGAATGATGTAGGTGTTATTGCTTAAATAAAAATCTAAATTTTTTGATAAATTCAAGATATTTTAGACTAGAGTTGAGAATGAATCCAATTTAAACATTAAAATATTGAGATCTAATAGTAGAGGGGATATTTTTCTTAAATTAATTTAATAACTTCTATGAGGACAATGTTATAAAGAGCTAACTTTCAACCCCTAAGACTTTGTAGCCAAATGACATAGAAAAAAGGAGAAAGATATCAATAACATGAGAACCTAGAGAAATAATGTTTGAGAACATTGTGTCATATTTATTTTGGAGAGAAGAAATGAACAACACATTATATAGCATGAAAAATGTATAGATTAGACAAGGTACTAGTAAGAGACCTTATAAACTTTGGTTTGGATAGACACATATGTGAAATAATTTAAAATATTTTAATTTAAATTCTATATTAATAGATATGATGATGTTGGAAAGTTTGATTCTAGAAGTAATGAAGGAATTTTTCTTAGTTATTCATTGAAAATTAAAGCATATAGATGCTTTAATCTGAGATTGAAGAGTATTGGTTAAAGTTCTAATGTGAGATTTGATCAAAAGTTAAAAGTATAAGAAAGGATACTAAATTATGATTCTAATGGAGAGGTTAATCAAAGGACTAAAACTTAGAATGTTATGAAAAATTTCTTTTATGAATTTGATACTGATTTGCAAACTAAATTACAAGGAGAATTTTGGAGAGAAGAACCTAGCACTAAACCTAGAGTAGAAAGTAGAATAGGGGTATGTGCAGGATCATGGTGTGCCAAAAAGTGGCAATCTGAAAAATATGTAGTTCTGAAATGCCTCAAAGAATTTCAAAATCTAGTCCAACTTTTTTCCCACCCATCCTGATACTAAATGAAAACAATTAATACCTTTATAATTCCTACTATATCTATCGATACCAACCTTATATGGTCATCTTTAAAACATCTCAAAAATGTGTTTTTGGCATGTTTTTATGTGTTTTTTACTTCAAGCATGTAGCTGATCACTTTTTTAAAACCAAAATTTGATGTAATGAAAAGGGTTTCTTAAGAATGTTCTTATCTTTTCATAAATGTAAGTTTTGTCAAATTATGAGTTGAGTAAGTAATTATTACTTATTTTCTAATGGAGTTAGCTACAAAGTGTTGATTGACATACTGGTTGAAAAATAGCTATAACTTCCAAACCATATAAGATTTGTGAAATCCAAAAGATGTGTCACATTCTATGACTTGACTAGTATAAGAAAAAAAATTTAAAAAACTTAATTTTGATTTTTTTTGAACTAGTTAAGGTGGTCAGACACGGGAGTTTTTTAATTCTAAAAATAGTATAGTAGAAAATTCATAATTAATTATTTATTTGGAATAAAAATTTCCAAAAATATGTGTCACATCCAAGAATGAGTCTACTTTTTATATCTAAAATTATATTTAAAAATATTATCATTTGATTATGATTAAGGTGGTCAGACATACACCTACTTTTTATTTTCACCTTCAAATTTTTGTAGGATTGCATTAAAATCCAAACTTTTGACCAATCAAATTATGTTTTCTCTAGATAAGACCTTGTAATTTAGAAACTAGATTCAATTTCCTACAGATTATTTTGTTACAACTTTTTGATATAAAGTCTAGAACCACTTTAAAATTTTGTGTCAAGTTGACATAACCCTAATTTTTTGGTTTTTCACTGCCACTTAAGGCCATAGTTTTGTACACCATGATCCTGCACATACCCATAGTGAAAGTTACACCTAACATAAATGTGCCAAAGGGTCACCTTTTTAAAAGAGTCATTAGAAGTGTCAACAATGGAGTTATAACAAGAAACAAGGCTATTGAAGAATTGTTTTTGATTTCTCAAGTTGGGCTTAAGAATATTGATGAATCTTTTAAAGATGACTACTAGATAAAAGCTTCATAAAGGGGGAATTAGAATAGATTGAAAAGAAAAAGACTTGAGAATTAGGTCCTAAACCTAAAGTTAAGAATGTTATTTGAACAAAATGGGTATTTATAAATAATATGATTGAACAAGGTAATGTTATAAGAAACAAAGTAAAACTAGTTTCTAAAGGATATTCACAACAAAAAGTTATTGATTTTGAAAAAAAAAAATCTCGTATTGCTAGAGTAGAGGCATTGAGAATGTTTTTTGTATATACAAGTAACAAGAACTTTAAAGTTTATCAAATGAAATTTAAGTCATCCTTTCTAAATGTAGCTTAACAATGAGGTTTTTGGAATTCTTTAGAATAATTGAAGGGGGGGGTGGTGAATCATTTATCTAAGGCCTAGATGTATAAATAAAATGTTTCATAGCTTGGTGAACCCATTTCCATAAAATATATTCATGCATGCATTCATTAGATCATAGAATCACTTAAACTGTGTAGGTTACTATCAAATCAAGTTTGCATAAATATAAGCATGAAACATAATAGATTCAACAACACATTTGACATAATGATTTTATGTGGAAACCCAATTTGTGAAAAACAACTACTAACATTCTACTCATTCTCACTCTTCTGAAGTGACTCCCTATGAAAGGTGGACCCTATTAAAGGTTACAATACACATTATTAAATGTGATCAAGTTAGAGGATTTTAATCACACTTTTAGGAGTGAGCCTTGGTAGAGGAATTTAGATGATTCACTTGGAGTATCACTTGGTTAAAGGATTTATAAATGACTATTAGGTCAATCTTAATCAAAAGAATTTACCCTAGACTACTACAATGATTAGAAAGTAATAGTAAGGCTTGATCTAATAACAAATTATAGCTCATTTGCAAATTATGAATCTTTGTTTTAGTCCTCCATTTTACTTTTCCTTCACACATTTTAGCTTTGATAGCTTGTTCACCCTTCAAGGATTCATACTCTTAAGACTTCTTTCTTTATTTTTCAATGGTAGTCTCTTCTATTTGATCACTAAATGAAGCAATACCCTAGACCTCTTGTCTAACTTAGGTTCTTGAATATTGACCAAACATATCTATAAATAGAAAATTAAGATCTTTTGTCATTCATCTCCTATTCTTCATTTCAGGGATAGGTAGGATTAGGTAGGATTCAATGAATGTACCCATATTTTTATTTTAGTCTCTTCTAGAAACTTCCCCTTTAATCCTCTTTGAATTCACCTCAAAATGATTTCCTATGAATTCTATGCCACAAAATTATTATAGTTATCTTACACATGCTTCAAAAAATTCAAGAAAATAAAGTCAGCTCAAATTCATGAAATCTATAATTGAAAATGAATACTCGCACTCAACATCAATATGTTTTCACTTAGCTTCCATATTGTTCTTCTATTCATCATCTACTAGATAACTTAGTAAACAGTAAAGGCTATTGGTGCTTGGCATCAACTAAACTTTACTCGACTTGCACTGTATCACTCGACATATACTTCTTAGAAACATGAATGCTGATGATATTCCTATGGGGAATTATTTTAGAAACATGATTAGATCACTATCTTGATGATATGTTACATTTATGATTGTGCTTTTCATTGATGTCAACATAGCAATTTTTTGTTGTATTTGATAGAAGATGAATGGCAAGGTCAAGTTGGTATGAAGAGATCGTTGAGTAATTTCGCTAGCAATGTTAAAGGGAGATACTACTAAGTGTCTAGCATATGCATATTGTTAGAAATATAAGAAGAGAAACAAAGAGGAGAGGGATGGATTAGTTAATACAAAAATAAATCTAGATACCTTAGATGTCAGTATAGAATAAATCTATGAAAACTTAATTCAGCAGATGCTCAGTGAATAAAGAAATGTTGTAACTTGGTAAAAACTATAATTTCTTGGTAAAAATTAAACATGAAAATCTTAAGATGTTATCTATTATTTCTTTAACTCAGTTGTAAGCATATAAAATAAAAAGAATGAGCACATTTGACACCGATATTTAACATGGAAACCCAATTTGGGAAAAACCACCAATTGCAACTAGTGACTATTTTCACTCTTTTGAAGTGAGCCCTATTAGGAGCCAACCTTGTTAATGGTTAGAGAGTAATTATGAAATGACTTGATTTGAATGCAACTAAATTGCTGATTATAGATCTCAATTTTTCCTTGTACTTGATCCTTCCTAATTGAATTTATACTTTTAGCTTCACAAGGATATTATACTTATCCTTATAATTCACTTCCTTTTTACATCATTAGATCTTCCCAAATCTTCATGCATTCATGCATTTTTTACACTTTCTAACACACAACTTGACCTAAAAGATCCCCCCCCCATAACCCCAAGCAGAAAAAGCCCTAGGGATATTGGGCAAAAGCAGGCTGAGAATATTGAGGAGGGAGGTAGCGATGATGAGGAGGATCGGGAGTCTGAGGAGGTGGTTTAGGAGACGCAAGAGGAAACAAAGGAGGAAAGTGGAAGGAAGAAGTGCAAGAGGGAGAGTTTGGAGGATGTGCACTCTCAATTTGAGGAGGTGTTTATGCTGCCCCTTTCCCCTGTCCATCTCCACCCTGAGGAGCAGAAAGAGGAGAAAGCTAGGTATGTGGAAGGGGAAGTGCAGACCAATGATAGGAGGAAAGCATGGATCAACTTCAATGTCAAGATTGCAAAAATGGGAATCTTTAGGGAGTCCATGAATCCCCAAATCCTCATGGATAATCAAAAGGAGCAGCGGCTAGAAGAATTAATTGATCCGACGATTGTGGCTATTTTGGACAGAGCCAGGGAGACAGGGATGAACCTTTTAAATAACACTCGCAATAGCATGATTGATAATTTTAGATCAATCAAATGGCTTTTCCATGAGCTTGAGGAGGTTAAAGATCAGGTAAAACATATTGAGGCAACAAGGAAAGGAATGGATGCCAATAGGAGGACAGATTTGGCTGATAGGCTCAATCTGGCAGAACAGGGGATACACAACCTAGAAAACTACAATCACAACCTTGCAAATCAAATGTTTTCCTTGTTAAGCTCCATCAACAACAACATCATCTCTCTCATGGGCTGGATCAAAGACAAAGAAAAACACGATGATGAGGATGGTAATGATAGGGATGAGGCCAGAATGAAGGATGACCCTACAAAGGACAAATCCACTCCTTCTCAGGACCAAGGGAATTAATGGGCACAACAGATGGAAATGGAGGAGAATCAACTCACCTTTGAGGCTGCTTAGGTGATTCATGATCTAGAGCAAAAGAATGAGGAATAACTCTCACCTATTCTTTTGTTTATCACTGTCTTTTGGCTTTTTGTTCTGGCTTTAGGCTGTGGCTTTTCTTGCTTCCTTTCTTGGACTTTTCTCAAAACTCTTTCCTTTGGCTGGGCTTAATGCTTATTATCAACCTTTGAACTTATACTTTTTGGCTGGGCTATCATGCTTATTATTAGCCTTCTTATGTACTTACTTTTGGGTTTCAGGTTCCCTATAAAACTTGTTTATCTAATAAAAAGCACACAAATTGACCTTTTATTTATATCTTTTATTTTGTCAAGTTGGGTCAAATACAACTTAGAATAATTAATATTCATCTTCTTAGTCAGCTATTACCAAGAAACAAATCAATTAAACTCAATATGTTACAGCAAGAAAATCCTCCATTAGCCAACCCTACTTGGTAGACACGAACTCAAATTTTTGTTTCTTGTGTTAACCAAGTGAACTAGGTTAACACTATATATGCAAAGTTCCTTTAGTAACTAGGTGAGCTTGGTTAACATTCATCTTCTACAAACTTTCCTTTGATGCTTGAGTGAACTTGGTAGACACTTCCTTCTAGACTAGGCAAACTCCATATTACTCGGAAGCCATTGAAAACTATCTTCAATGCCCAAGTGAGCTCGACATGTACTAACTAATAATGATATGACATTTTGTGTGACATCAAATATAATATGCAATTAATCAATTTTATCCAACAATATCCCTCTTTGGCATTGATGGCAATGCAACATGTCATAACACAATGGAATTTTTGAAGTAGAAACATATCCTTAGTTTCATTGTGATTCTCATTCATGAGAACTCTCTCTGTCAATGTGAACTCTTTCTATCTTTAGTTTCTCCCTCTATCAGTAAATCTCTTTTTGCAACAACTTCTACAAGGTTCATTCTCTCTCTTAAACAATTTTTCTCTTCCAGTATCCCTCTTTGACATCTCTTCACTATGACAACAAACTTCTCCTTCTTTACAACTAAAATTTCTATGAGATCTGATAGTATACTTCTCCCTCTTTGAAAAAACATGCCAAAGATAATACTTGGTGAATATTAATGTACCTCAATTATTGACTCATTTTCAACAAGTCCTTGCAAGTATACTTCAATGGATTGATCTTCAATAATGCTCTAGTTGATGCATCACTAAAATTCATTTAGTGAGCTTCAGATAGGGGAATGACCCCTAAGTTACATCTTAGATACATAAATTCATCCTTAGGTAATGAATTGGTGAATACGTCTACAATTTGTTCTTTTGTATTAACATATTCCAATTTGACTTCTTTATCTTGCACAAACTCTCTTAAGAAATGATATTTTATAGCAATATGTTTTGGTTTGGTATGCATGACTAGATTCCTTGATATATTGATTGCACTGGTGTTATCATAGTACATGACTACTGGATACTTGATCTATATCTTCATTCCTACCATTAGTTGTTTGGACCAAACAATGATAGAATAATTAACTTTCGCTACCACATATTTTTCCTCTAATGTAGATTGAGAAATACAATTTTATTTGTTGCTTGTCCAAGACACTATTCTTTTACCAAGAATGCTCCACCTCTAGTTCTTATCATATCATCAATAATTCCTACCCATTCAACATCTATAAATAATTTTATGTCAAAATTCCCTACTATTTTGTACCATAACCCATATTATTCAGTACCTTTCAAATATCTCATGATTCTTTTGACTTCCATTAAGTGATTTTCTTTGGTATTTGCTGAGAATCTTACCACCATACCAACTGCTAATGCAATATCAAGCCTTGTATGCACTACATATTGCAATTTTCCAATCATCAACTGTATGTGCTCTAATCTAACTCTTTGGAATCGTCAATTTTAGAAAGCTTATATCTAGTAGACAGAGGGATTCCAGATGGTATTAAATCTACCATTCCAAATTTCTTTAGTATTACCTTGATGTACTTAGATTAAGTAATGTAGATACCATTTTTGTTCTACTGAATCTGCAATCCAACAAAGAATTTTATCTCACCAAACATAGATATCTCAAATTATTTACTCATTTCTTCTAAGAAATCCTTGCACAAGTCATCATTTCTTGAGAATAAGGTATCATGAACAAATATTTTTGCCAACACAATTTTCTTTTCTAGTTCTTCTTCGATGTATAGACTACTATTATTATTTTTTCTTTAAAAACCAATCGGTACCAAGTAGTTATGAAGTCTTTCATACCAAGCTCTAGGAACTTACTTGAGACCATATAATTTCTTGTGTCATTTGCAGACCATATCCTTTTTGCTAGGATCTACAAAACCTTCTGTTTGTTCAATGTAGACTTCTTCATCAAGAATTGCATTTAATAATTTAGATTTTACATCCATTTGATAATCTCTAAATCCTCTGTGTGTTGCATATGCTAGCAATTTTCTCACACCTTCTAATCTTACAACAGGAGTAAAAGTTTGGCCATAATCAATACCTTCTTCTTTAGAATAGCCTTTACATACTAACCTTGCTTTGTTTCTAGAAACTTTTCTATCTTCGTTCAGCTTGTTTTTGAATACCCACTTTGTGCCAATTAGATTTTTATCCTTGGGTCTAGGAACAAGAGTCCATGTTTTGTCCTTCTCTATTTTTTCTATTTCTTCATTGATTTTTTCAATACAACCTTCATTATCCAATGCATCTTTAACATTTCTAGGTTCAAATTTAGCAAGTAAACATGTACCTTTCAATTTGTTTTGTGTCATTGTTCCATCTAATTTATCTCCAATGATTTGATCAGGTGCATGATGCCTTCTGACATATCTTGCTAACAAAGGTTCTTTGGATTTGAAATGAATTTTACTAATTTCATCACCAAACTTCAATATCTATCTTGAGTCTCACCATTTGTGATTCTATTTTCTGCTGAAATAGCTTAGTAGCTTACAACTGCAACTCTGGTCCTTCAAACTATGACTTAGGTTGTTTTTTTTGCAATTTGGTAGTTGTTGGGGATTTTGGGGACTAGGGTGGTGAAGCCTCCTTTCTTTTAGATAGGTTTGAAAAGGTATTAGGTTCATAGTAAAGAAATCTTTTATAATCCTATGGCTCTTTCTTGCTTTCTCATTCCCTCTTTCTAGCAAGCTCATCAATTCTCACATGTGCACTTTCTATGATTTTATGAGTTACAGACAAAGTCAAATATTTCTATGCTTTACTTTTGTAGGAATATCTTAAAAATATTCCTTCATAACCTTTGACATCAATTTTTTTTTTCTAGATTCTTTCAAGATATAACATTTGCTATCAAATGCTTTAAACTAATTTACATTAGGTTTGTAGCTATACCATAGTTCATAAGGAGTTTAATTTGAATCTTTCTTCCACTGTACTCTATTTAAGGTATGAATTGTAGTTTTAATTGCTTCCTTCTAGTATTTAATTGCAACATTCTTTTCTATCATCATTATTCTTGTAAAATCCATGATGGATGTGTTCATTCTTTTAGCTAAAGCATTCTGTTCAGGTGTACCAGGGGCTGATATTTATCTTTTAATTCCTTTTTCAATGCAAAATTCATTGAATTCATTGAAGACGAATTCACCACTTTTTTTTGATGTCAAACATTTCAATCTTTTTCTAGTTTATTTTTTTACTCTTTCTAAGTACCATTTTAATTTTTGAAAGGCTTCTAATTTTTCTTTTAGATATATTACAATCATCATTCTAGAATAATCATCAACAAAAGGAATGAAAAAATTTTCTCCACTTTAACTCTCTATTCTAATAGATCCACATAAGTCTATATGAGCAAGCTTTAATACTTCTTTAGAATGATAGCTTTTTCTTTTGACACTAGTCTTTCCCATCTTACCAATTTGGAAATTTTTGTATAAACCCATATCAGGTTTCTTCAAACTAGGAATACCTCTTACTCCTCTATGTTTTCTTATCTTAATTAGATTATCAAAGTTCACAGGATACAATCTTTTGTGCCACAACTAACTTTGATCTATTTGAGCAATAGAACATGAATTTTTATTGAGATCAAGATAGAATAGGTTACCCTTAGTTTTTTTCCTAGATCCAACCAAATTTCATTTTCTATCTAGTAGTTTAGCCTTCCCATTCATGAATTCCACCTTAAATCAAATGCTATTCATCTATGCCACACTTCGTAGATTATGCTTTAGTCCTTCAGTCCAATAAGCACGATCACATACAAGTTCATTAGTTATAGAGATACATCATCTTCCTTTAATGCAACAATGTTCATTGTCTCTAAATCTCACACTACCACCACCATAGTATTCCATGTGCTCCAACTTTTTTTTATCTCTAGTCATGTGATGTGAGTAGTCACTATCAATATTCCATGTACCATTTTTGATAACATTAGTGATAAGTACCATCTTATCTCCTTCATCATCTGATTCATCTTTTACAACAATATATACCATATCATCTTCATTGTTATCAAAATATTTTTCCATAAAACAATATTTCTTACCTTTGTCCTTTTAGTTCTTGAATTTCTTCTTGCCTTTGTACATTTTACTTTTCTTTTCATCCTTTTTTTCTCTATTTGGGCACCTAGCAACAATGTAACCAACTTCTTCACAAGAAAATAGATTAGAGGAATGTCACCTTTGTACTTTCCTTTGTCTTTGGAATATTTTCTTAAAAGTAGGGCTTCAACAACTTCAAAACCATTGTTAGAAATTTCTTTAGTTTCTTCTTCCCTTCCTGATTGATTGGTCTTTGGTTTCTTACTCTTTTCCTTGAGTGAGAGTTTGGCTTCAAATATCATAGTTATCGAAGTCAGAAGTTGTCAATATTCCAACTAGAGCATCCAAATTTATTTTGTTATTTGGATTACATCTCATCTCTTCAATAACATATACTCTGATGGCATAAAAAGGAAGAAGAGCCCAGTGTACATTTTTTACAACTATTTTTTCATTAATGTCTCCAACAGATGCTTTGATTGCATTCACACTTGCTTTGATTCTTTCCACATGTTAGTTTTTTGAAACATTATGGTTTCAAATTACCTTGATGAGAATAGGATACATCTAGGGGAAGCTACATCCCATCTTCAATATACCCTTACAGACACTATGCCAACTATAATGCTAGACCCTTCTTCTACTTTAGGCTTTGTGAAACCTACGTAGATGGACTTGTAGATTCTTCATATGGTACCAGTTGTCAAAAGCATACAATGAATCTAAACAAAGTAGAAAAAGCCCTTAATCTTCTAAGACTTCTACAAAAGGTCTTAGACATGAAATAGCTAATGACATGACCTAAGAACTTGATAAGCTAAGTGAGGGAATTCTTTTAAGTTCCTTCAACATTAAAGGGAAAGATATTTGATTAATGATGTTGATTTTAGCAAAACATGACATGAACACCATAACACTCTTATCCTATAGCTGATCAATTCCTTATCTATTGGGAAATCCCACAAACCCCTAACATACATCGTTGAAAGTCATTGACATATCCCATACATTAGGGATTCCTTATCTATCTATTCACCTTTTGAATTAAACATCTGAATCTTTCTAAACCTCCTATTTGACCTATCCCTTCATGAGATTTGCAATCCTATGATGATAAATCAAACATTTATATAACTCCTCGAGTCATAAGAAAAATAAATCAACATATACAACCAACATATTAGAATTGATTTTCATACTCTTTATTTACAAAACACAAAAGATCACAAACAACATGAATGCGAGACAAGATATTAGAATGAAGATTAACTTGTTGCTATAGTTTCATTCATTTCTTTGAAACAAATACAATAAGATGCATGAATTTGAAATGTAAAACTACCTAATAGATCAGAAGTATTTGTATACTTATTTCTTGTTGTTCATTACAAGGGAAATTGGTGAAGAAAATATGGTTGAATCATAGCTCTAGAACCAACAATGTGGTCTCATGAACAAACTGGAACCAACATGGTATCACAATAGTGAGAATTTTTCTCCAAAACTAGAACCTTTACAATGAATTAGAAAGAGAGATATATAGGAGAAGAATGAAATTTTAGATCTGATCTAGAAGTGACATGTGTCTAGTTGAATTTTCATTCTCTGCAATTCTAAAACATTTCTCCTCGTTCTATACCTGAAATATGATATGATTTTCATCATTGTTCTGTAACAAACTTGGAAATATCTGTTATGAATGATCAAAACCCTTGTGTTGCCCAAATTTCTGAAATGCATCATGAAATGTTGATAAAATATTGATTCAATCGACTTAAAGGTAACAAAACTTGACCTATTTTTATTTCCTTTTACATTCATTCAACTCACCACTTTATTGGAAATCAAATCTGAATTGCCCCAACTGAATGAAACTAAAAATTGGGTACCTGAGACAAATCCTTGGATAACTTGAACTAGTGGCCTCCTATGCAAAAGAAAACTCCATAAATGGAAAGTTAGTTCTCTCCCAATTTTGGCAATATATAATAGTGCTATACTTGCCTACTAGAAATTCCTAGAATACCATTTTGAAAAATAGGCTCCGTAGCAAGGGTCTCTTATGTCTACAAATCTTTTCTAAAAAAATTTAAAATTTACTAAAGTTTAAAACTTCAGCTTATATCCCCTTTTAAATTAAAAAATTTTGCATGTCATTTTGAGAAAAATATTTTTAAAATCACTTTTTCATAGTTTATTTTTTGTCGTATCAATGAATTTGAGTCAACTAAGTTTGAGTTTTGTGCTACATGAAAACACACCATTGGTTGGCATCTACCAAGTCACCTTCATCTAAGCACCATGTGGCATCCTCTAACTAGTTGACACATCACTGCCATGTGTCAATATCTCACTGGATTCCAAAATGCCTCATTAGTGACACATAACCTTTTGCCTAATGCTTTCCACCTCACCACTAATTGAGGCTCACTGCCACATGTCAGCTAGGCACATTCCCACATCATAGTCAGTAGCTACTAACTATGCATGCAGGGATGCACCTTTGTGGCACATGTCCTCATACCGCATCAGAATCTCAAAATTTGTGCTAAGTTGGGGAGTCCTTTGCCACTTATCATTACACAATTCCTTCTTGGGTGTCCATGTCATTAGGCCATGTTAGCATTTTCATTCAAAATTATATTGACTCTTCTTTAACTTGGTGTTGAGCATGGGCCCCATGCAAGCACTTGATTCCTCCAAAAGCATCCTTGTCTCAAATATATTTCATTCAGTGAGTGATGGAGTCTATAAAAGTAAAAATATTTCCCGACCTAGTGAATATGGGACTAAAATACTCCTAATTTCTTTCCTTTGCCATAGGTTTCTACACCAAGTATTGTTGTGCAAGGTCCTTCCACATGGTCTATGTCTTCCAAGCAACCATATTATAATTGTGCCTTTGTTTGAGCATCTTTCCCTTAGTGTGCATTTTGAGAGGTAATGCAATAATCAAAATCCTATCTCCCTTCTACACGAGGTGGAACCTCCTTCAATTCTTCTTCATTGCTTCCTAAGGTTTCATTCATAATGATAGCATTCTCTTCTAAAACATTTGAAGTTTATTCTTCAACATTTTCCATAGCTTAAGATGGGTTGAGACACACCCTTCCTAGTGTTTGGTCTCAATATTGACAATGAGAAACTTTCAATATCTACTCAAATCTAATGGTTAAAGCATACAAGAAAACCCACATGTTTTTCCTTCAATTATACTAATGGTGTATTTCTATAGCATGACTCTTTCTAGCTTTATACTTGGCTACCTTCCTCCTACCATGAATTTCTCTTACCATAGAGCCTTCTCTCCTCTAAAATGCGAAGGATACCCTCTTAATTATAATCCCAAAGACTGATCATTGGCAATGATTACATTCTCCACTCTATATTTTTTGTTTGGTAGGGCATAACACTAGTAAGTATAGTCATGTCTACTTTCTATCATAAAATGGGAAATGACAGCTATGTTCAGTGGAGACTCAGATAAAATTTATGTTGTATGCTTCCCTCTTTCCTTCTTTTTAAGTATACCTTGGATTGCGAATGTTTATCTTAAGAATTAACATTAAGATCCAAATTTGAATCCTAGGAAGAAACCATTGTAACTTCATTACAAGCATTGCCAAGTGAAGGGTTACTTTCAAAATTCTTAGTAGATGCTCGTGATTGTTCCCATATTATATGGGGCAATAAATTTCTTTTAAAATCTTTAGGTGCACTAGTCCACTGAACGCAACTTTTAATGAATTGCCCTTCAGATTTTATTTGTCAAATACCCTTCATATTCAATTGTCAATAGTTCTAAATTTCTTGCAAAGATTTGACTCAAATTGATTTGCAAGATGAGTCAAGAATCCTCCACAAGTTGCATCAGGTATGAGCCAAATTTAATATGAACTTAAATACTCAAATGCTTTCTCTATTGCTATTAAGATTGAGTCATCCTCAATCAAGCTATGAATCTCCCACAATGTACATACCAAGAAATTATAATGATTACAAATCATTATAGCATTTCTTTTAAAAATAATTTCTTGTCAATTTGGTCAATTAATTGAGCCCCAAAATGGGCTCTGCTAATAAAATTATATTTATTTTCAACCACCTAATATTTTAAACTAATCCATTCACTATTTGACACTGATTCTAAACAATTTCAACCACTGGAAAAAAATTTAAATCTAATTTTACCACTTTCTACAACTTATCAATTTCTTGCCAAGAGGTCCTTTGACTGGCTTTAAAAACTAATCCATACACCTAACTAGGCATTGAAATCAAACCTACTAATTAATTTTTTTGCATTCTTATACCCTACCAAACCTCGTCTCATGAAAAGTTCTCAGTCAAAATACATTAACTATCAAATTTGTCTTTTCATAACTACCTATAAGAAAACATGTTAGAAAACCATAAATCACATTCAGATTTAGATTTGAAAATAGGTCAAATAGACACTTGGGGGCATGAATACTAGGGCATTATTTCACTACCATGAGGAAAACATAAATTTGGGATTTTGGATCATGATGAATAATGGGGAAAATTTGGCAAGCATTCAAAGTGGGCTACTCAGATTTGCAAATTTGGAAACATTGGTAGAAAAGTGTTTTTTGAAAATAGAATGAAGCTAGGAAAGTGTGCAAATGGATTCATCAAGACTTGGAAACTAGGACACATAAAAGAATTTTCAAAGTAGAATACAATGGTACAATCTATTTGATCTCACCTATCATGAATCTAGAGTTATGACATCTCGAACAGGGGTGCTAACCAATCTGCACCTTTTGACACCAATAAATCTTCACAAATTGCATTTGCAATCATGTTTGAAAAATGAGAAAATGGATTCGTCATAAGCTTAAAATTGAAACATAAAAAATATCTAACTTCTAAAATAGAATTCAAAAGGATTTTTTTCATTTCGGTCAACTAGGTTAAAGTTATAATAAGTCAAAAATGGCCTCCCAGAGTTCTGAACAATTTGAATCAGCAAGACAACAATAAATGACCAACTTTGAGGGATGCAAAACCTAGTCAAAACATATAAAAATGACTCAATATCTGAAACATAGGCTTTCTAATATGGATAGTAAACACTTCCAAAGTAGTGAGTCATGAAACATAACTAGGTGCAAGATATTCAATTGCAAACAAGGCCCCCTATCATTGTTTTACACTAGGGCAAAAATGAAAATTTGGACATTACTCAAAATGGAACTTCATAGAATGAATCAAGAGATTTATCTTCATGGGATGAGTGGACATATTCAATGCAAGGTGTTAGAAACATTAAACACCTCTTAGGCCTCGAATGGACAGTCAGGTACACATGCATCAAAAACCACTTATAGGGCTTGACTTTTTGAATGGAACTCAAAATTAGGGTTCAATTTTGACTACCAATAGTGTATTTATCTAGGGATGCATGTCACTTGTGGGCATACCAATGATTCAAATCTTGTAATGAAGTAGACCACACACTTGACAACAAAAATAGATACTCCTAAACTATACAAATGATGGCCCTAGGCCACCAAACTTATCAAAACTTCTCATCTCTACTATATATTTGATTTTCATCTACACTTTCATGAGGTAAGCTTAAAAAATTACTTCTACCAGTTTAACCAATCACAATAGCATTCTAAATCAACTCACTTGGCAAAAAAAAATAACTTTCTTCATTCTCATAGTGCATACATAAATTAGCATTAACTTCTATAGCATACTCATGTAAACTAGGATCAATATGAAAACCATAATCTAAATATGACTGTTGCATGCTATCAATTAGAAACATGAATGATTCATATTCTACTTTGTTCAAAAATTTGCATGTTTTAAAATTTTGCAACTCCCCTATTGTAACTAGAAGTGAAGAGTATGTGAAATCTAATCACTGCCCACTTGCAATTATTTTACTCATCAAATTAGATTTATCTTTCACCAAAAATTCTTCACACTCAAACAAATGATTAGTCACCAAGTATGAAGACTTATCCTAAAAGTGTTGATCTTAACTATGTTAATCACAATCATTTTCTTCATCTAACATACTATTAAAATGAACCATAAAATTATTAGTACAAGACTTATCAACACATAAAGAAAATCCATATTATGATTGACAACTTTCACTATTTTCCCCTCCATCACATGAAGCATCAAAACATATTTTAGCAATACCAAAATTAGAATAATCTAAAATAGTGTGAAATTTCCCTTTACTAACATCCCCTACATCTAACAATTCATCATGTGCAAAGATATTCAAGGTATTGTCATATACACCTCCAAATTTTGACAAAGATTGTTTGGATTCTATATCTCTTTCCACATCAAACTTTGGGGAAGTAACTTGACTAAATGAAGAAATATTAGGAGTGAAAATATGAGCATCCTTAGAAACATTTACATGCTTTTCAAAATCACGAGCCAACAAAAATGAAATTTCATCAGGGCTCAAGAAGATTGGCTCACAAATCTTCTCCTAGCTATGATTATCATCTGGATAACATGAGGAACTCACAACAACAAAATCATTAGTATAATAACATAGAACATTAGAATCATTACAAAATTCATTATCATCATGGCAAGAACTACCTCCACTAATATCATATAATTCCTCAACTTCATATTCACTATAACAAATTTTATTTTCACTTTTATATTTTTCTTTCTCATGTTGATTACAATCATCTAATTCATTTGCATTTGAATCCATCTGTTCACATTTGGAAGACAAATTATCTTTCTCTATAGATTCATTATATTCATTACTACCTTGACTTTAAGTACACCCATTATTATCATTAGAATATATTTGACATGAACTCTATAATTATCACTATCCATCTCCTTAATGAATCTCTCAACTTGCAAAAAATCATGTAATCTTATAGGTGTTGGCCAATTAACTGAATTAGGCACTAGAACATTAAGGAAAACTCTAGGGAGGGAAGATTCCTCAAGTCTATAATTCAATGACATCTTGCTAATTAATGATTTAATCCTTAGATAAGATTGTTCAACATTCAGACCTTAAGTACTTCCTACTTCAATTCTTATAACACTGACAATCTTAGATCTATATTCAACATAGAATTTTTTTTAACAATAGTGTCCAAACTTTCAAAAATTGGAAAACTAATGTCAAATATGAGATTTGACTTCATCTTAAAATAAAATTTCTACATCTTTCTATTAGTGCTGAAAATCACTGAATAGGGGCAACCATTTTTAACACTTGACTTCCATGAAAAAGGAAGATGAAAATCAAAATACCTCAAGTGTTGATGCAAGACTTTGATCTACTGATTTGACATGAGTGCATATTGAAAATCCTTCACACCATTGATAAAACCTTGTAGAGCTGCCACCTCTTTTCAAGAGGATAAAGAAATCACTATTATGATTTACTTTTAAAATACTTCACTTTCTTATAACAAAAAATGTAAACAACACTCTAAAATTTATGAAGAACTTAGACTTCCTTTTTAAGAAACTATCAAAAGCTTCAAATCTACCCATACAACTTGAAAGTCTTTCAAAATTTTGCAATGAAATGAACTAGGAAACAATTTGTACTATAATTTAGAGTCACCACTCATGCTTGTGAGAAATAAAAAATAATTTTTCAGTTGAAAAATCTGATCTAGACCTTTAGATATATGAGAGATGAAAATCATCAAACCACTCTTGTAGAATTACAAACTTGAAAAAGAGAACAAAACCTTTTGTTCATTTTTTACTCTAATTTAACAATAGCACTTTGAAAAATAAATCCAGTTGAATTGATTGAAAATGAAACTCTCTTAACAACCATCATTTACATTCAACCTCAAAGCTACTACTTCAAATAGATAAAACATTATTGGGAGACATGAATATTTAGTAAAGAGACAAAAAAAACTTTATGACTTTGTTGCTATAACAAGCTTTGGACATGCCTTTCTTCTAATCATATTGAATCTTTCTTTCAGATTCAATACATCCCCATTAGAGTCACAATTTTGTTGGTGACTCAGATGGCCAAAACCATACTTAAATAAGTAATAAAATATTTAATTCACACCATACATCCTTGTCCTTTTAACAAGGAGTATTTTCCATCATCTCCCTAGTAGAGTCACCATTTCATTGGCATTTTGAAACACTAAAATTTCAAATTACCCTAATGAGAACAAGATACATCTAGGGGTAGCTACCTCCCATCTTCAACTTACCCTTTCAGACACAAGGCCAACTATAAAGCTAGACCCTTCTTATACTTTAGGCCTTGCAAAAATCAGCTGGGTGGACCTATAGATTCTTCATACAGTACCAGTTTTCAAAAGTATACACTAAATTAAAGGGAAATATATTTGATTAATGATGCTGATTTTAGAAAAAACATGAAATGAACAACATAACACTTTGATCCTATAGTTGTTCAGTGTCCTATCAATTGGAAAATCCCATAAACCCCTAACATACATCCCTGAAATTCATTAACATATCCCATACATCAAGACTTCCTGATCTATCTATTCACCTTATGAATCAGACATTTGCATCTTTTTAAACCTCCTATTCAACCTATCTCTTCATGAAATCTGCAATCCTATAATGATAAATCAATCATTTATATAAATCCTTGAGTCATAAGAAAAGAAAATCAACATATACAACCAACAAATTGAAATTGAGTTTCATACACTTTATTTAAAAAACATAAAAGATTAGAAACAACATGAATGAGAAACAAGATATCAGAATGAAGATTAACTTGGTGTATTTTCATTCATTTCTTTCAAATAAATACAATACGATGCATGAATTTGAAATGTAAAATTTCTTAATAGATCAAAACCATCTGTATTCTTATTTCTTGCTATTCATTATAGGGAAAATTGTTGAAGAAAATGTGGTTGAATCGTAGCTTTGGAACCAATAATGTGGTCTCATAGAAAAACTAGAATCAACATGGTATCACACTAGTCAGAAATTTTCTCCAAAACTAGAACCCATATAATGAATCAGAAAGAGAGAGTTATAGGAGAACAATGAAATCCCATATCTAATCTAGAAGTGACATGTATCCACTTGAATATTAATTCTCTACAATTTCAAAACATCTCTCATCTCTCATATCAATTTCAAAAGATATACATTTTTATTGAAACATAGAAGTGGTAGGTCTAATAGGGTTCTAGATGCATTAAGTAACAGATGGTTGTTCCTGATAGAAATGCAGGTTGAAATGGTTGGGTTTGATGAACTCAAAAATTTGTACTCTAAGGACCCTAACTTTACATAGGCTTGGAAGTCTTGTAAAGAACTTGTTACTCTACATAAGACCAAGTGGCTAGATTACATGATTTAGGATGGTATGTTGTTCAAGGGTAGTCAATTGTGTATTCCAAGGACTTCTGTGAGAGAAAATTTGATCAAGGAGAAATATAGTAGAGTGATGGCACAACACTTTGGTCAGGATAAGACCATTGCCACTATTAGTGAAAATTATTTTTGTCCTCAATTTTCATAGGATGTTAACAAGTTTGTGTAGAGTTGTTGAGTATGTCAAATAGCCAAAGGATTTAGTCAAAATACTAAACTCTATCAGCCATTTCCTATTCAATCGAAGCCTTGGGAGGATGTAAGTATGGGATATATTCTTGGATTGCCAAGGACACAAGGGGTAATGACTAGTATTTGTAGTGGTTGATAGGTACTCCAAGATGAGACATTTCATTCCATGCCACAAGACTCATGATGTAGTGCATATTGTAGATTTTTTTTTTCAGACAGGTGGTGAGGCTACACAGTCTCCTAAAAAGTATTATTTTTGATAGAGATACTAAGTTTCTTGGGTATTTCTAGAGGAATTTCTAAAAGAAGTTGATGAAAAAATTGAAGTTTAGTTCTACACATCATCCATAGACTAATGGACAAACAAAAGTAGTGAATAGAAGTTTGGGCAATTCACTGAGGTGCTTAGTAGGAGATAAGGCCAAGGGATGTGATTTGATTCTACCACAAGAAAAAATTTATTAGAATAATTATATGAATAGGAGTATTGGTGGATCACCATTGCAAATTGTGTATGGGAGTAGTCCAAGGAATGCAACAAAGCTGAGGAAGATGGATCAAGGAGAGAGGACAAGTGTTGAGGTAGAAGACTTTTCTAAACATGTCATGAACCTACATGTGGAGGTACATGCACATATTGCCAAGATGAACCGACAGTATAAGGCTAGAGAAGTTCAAAAGAGGAGACATAGTGAGTTCTAAGTTGGGGATTTGGTTATGGTATACTTGAGAAAGGAAATATTTCTAGTGGGTACCTACAACAAGCTAAAGATGAAGAAATTTGGTCCCTACAAAATTTTGAAAAAACATGATTTAGAAAATGCATATGAGGTGGAATTGCTAGATGAGATTCACATTTCTCCTATTTTCAGTATTGCAAACTTTAAAAAAATCATAATGATGGTGCAGAGGAGGAGTTGATTTTGCAGCCATGTCCAATTTCTTCTTCTAAAAAGGAAGAGATTAAAGAAATTCAAGATATTCATGTTGGCTAGAGTACTAGAAACATGCAGTATGAAGAATACTTGGTTAAATGGAAAGGATGATTGGTGGAAGATTCAACTTTGATATCTATGGTGGAGGTTTCCCATTTGGATTTTCCTCTACTAGCTATAAAGTGACAAGGTCACTTTTAAATTTACACTGGGTGTCTAGTGCAAGAGCATCCAGTGGTGTAAGTTAAATCTTGTATCACCCAAAAATATGCTTAGTGTTAGTTTTCATTTAATGTGTTTTTATTTGTAGATAACCATTTGGATCAAATAGAGATTCCAACTCTCATACTTCCACTATTGGATTTTGGGTTAGTATTTTTTAGCACCTTGGGATATGTGTCAATGTAGAAAATATGTCATTTTGTAATTGAGCCATAATTATGATGAGTTAGAGGGTTTAGGTTGGATGGATGATTATAATTGTAATTCAAAGCAATCCATAAAAAGAATTAGGTCAAAAGGCTTTATGGTTTGAAAGTTTTTGCAATTTTAAGTTGCCTTGAGAACCGCTAAGAGCACTTTAAAGTCAAATTTGAGGCACTAAATAGCCTTTTATAGGCTCCACAATTGGGGAAAAGAAAAGGTATTCCATAGTGCTATAGAGTACTTGGAGATCTTTCTGAAAATGTAAATGGTTTGTCAATCAGAGTTCCAAATCAAAAGTTATGCCTCCTAAAGGTTGGACTACCATTTCTAGATTCTTCTAATTTTGCACCGACTTCTAATGTGTTTTCAAGAACCTTCTTTTTTTGTAGGGGATGCCAAGTGGAACATTTTAAAATTTATTCTTAACCCTAAACCTAATTTGATTTACTTAAGGTAATTTTTGGCATTGTAAATGTAGTTTTTGGTGGAGTTTGGAGAAGGTTCTATAAGAAGGATTTTCTCCAAAATCTAATAAAATTGTAAGCCCATAGGGCATGTCATAGAGTCTATTTTTTTTGTACTAAATTTGATAGCATATCACTTAGAATAATAATATTCCCCTTTTCCTTTTGTGTTCATTTTGTCTTGGGTTGTGCCCTCATCAAGTGATATTAGAGTAGGTTTTCTTGAGTGTGTAGATAGAGCACCGGCTGTGAGGTAGTTTGCACTAGGAATCTATGCTTGTGGGATTTAATATGGTGAGAAGACACCTCCATGAAGAGAGCATGGTGGAAGGGTCAGATTTTTTCCTCCTGAGGTTAGAGGCCTCCAGAGATAAGTTTAGGCATTGCAAAAGGAGATCCCTAGAGGGATGAATATTGTCATAGGTGACAAAAGTGAAGAGGAAAATGAAGAAGGAAATATTGTGTCGAAAGGGGAAGGAGATAGATAAGTCCTAAAAAAGGCAGAGGAGAAGCTTTTTAGGGCCATTTCCAAGCTAGGAAAAAGACCTAAAATTGATTTTGACATGTTTTTGAGGAATCAAAACCTAGATGAGTTGATTGACTGGATCAATGAGCTAGAGGAATATTTTGAGTGTGAGGATATCAAGGACCCTAATAGGTTTAAGTTTTTGAAGGAAAAAATGATATGTCATGTAAAAATTTGGTTGTAAGAGGTTTAGTTGGAAAAAAATAGAGGAGGAAAGGAGAAAATCACAAGATGGGATCGCATGGTGGACAAACTAAAGGAGTTATTTCCTATTGATTACAAACTTGATTGTTCAAGAAGATGTAAGTGTTAAAGTAGGTAGGAAAATCCATCCAAGAATATATAGAGGATTTAAATAATGAGTCCTTATTAGGGCAAGACATATGAAAGCAAACAAGGAGAAGCTTTCCTATTACCTTAATGGGTTAAATCCTAGCATTCAGGAGGAGTTAAGCCTGCTTAGAATGAATAACATTTAAGAGAAATACAAGTTTTCCTTACAAGTTGAAGAGAAGTTAAACAAAAATTATGATGGAATGAAAAGAGGATTCAATCAAGGAGGAACGGGTTATGGTAGGTTATTTGGAAGCCAAAATGAGAACTAGAAGAAAAATAAAGATGTGGGTACCAGCTGAAACTAGAGGAATGGGGGTTTCAACCACTCATGTGATCAAAAATTTGGAAATCAGGGAGGAGGAGGAGGCTTTTGTGTTACCTTTTCTCATTACAATGAAGAAGGTCATGTTCCTATGAATGCCCTCAATGACAAGGAAGGATAAATAGGTGAGTTGATGGTCAAGCAAGAGTTGCTCATGTGGATGATGATGCATAGTCATCACATTTAGAGGATGTAGAAGGAGGAGAGGTTCTAGTAAATGAAAAGGTTTTACTGAGTGGTGAGACTAAACGTAGACAAAGGAGGATTTTTTTTTTGTACCACGTACAAGTGTAAGGATAAATGTTTGATGTGATTGTTGATGGTGAAAACACTAAAAAAAATTTGTTAGAGGAGATGGTCTCAAACCTAAAGCTCAAGAGGGAGTAACACCCCCACCCCTATCAGATTGCTTAGGGTTAGGATGATCATAGGGTCTTGGTTAGTGAGAAATTTTTGGTAAAGTTCAAGATTGGGAGTTACCATGATGAGGCTCTTTGTGACATCATCCCAATGGATGTCTATCATTTATTGTTGGGAAGGTTGTTGTAGTTTGATAGGCATGCTATAAATGATGGTCATGTGAATACATAATCTTTAACAAAGGATGTAGTTTGCCACAAATTGAAGCCCTTGATAGGGGAGGGTAAAAGGGTATGTAGTAGTTCTAAGGTATACCTTAATGATGGAAGAAAACTTTTGGATGTCATGAAACATCAGCATGTGTTATGCTTTAATTCCTTGAAAGGATAAGGAAGGTAACAATGAAGTTCCACTTGAAGTTTTGGGTCTATAAAGTGAGTATGGAGATGTCAACTTTGATAATGTTCTAGAAGGGTTGCCATCGATAACGTAAATCAGTCATCAAATAGATTTAGTACCTGGAACCAGTTCCCTAACAAGGCTACTCATAGGATGACTCCTACTGAGACTAAGGAGCTAAATAGACAAGTTCAAGAGATGTTGAGGAAAGGTTTGATTTGGGAGAGCCTGAGTCCATGTGTAGTACCTACAGTGCTAGCACCAAAGAAGGATGCAGAGTGGAGAATGTGTATAGACTCTCAACCTATAAATAAAATAACCATGAAGTACCAATTTCCTTTTCCAAGGATGGATGATCTTATGGACTATTTTAGTGGAGCTCAATACTTCACAATGATAGATCTCTAGAGTGTCTATCACTAGATATGGAAATGAGAGGGAGATGAGTGGAAGATTGCATTGAAGACCAAGGAGGGTATATATGAGTGGATAGTTATGCCCTTTCATCTGACCAATACACCAAGCACCTTCATGTGGCTTATAAATGAGGTACTAAAGAAATTTTTGGGAAAGTTTGTTATTGTCTATCTAGATGATCTTTTGATTTTTAGTAACTCTTTGGATGAACATTTATTTCACATTCATAATGTCCTTGAAAAGTTAAGGGAAGAGAAATTGTTTATTAATTTGATGAAGTGTAGCTTTTTCAAAAGGGAGTTATTCTATTTGTGGTTTGTTTTATTAGTTGAAGGTCTCAAAATGGACCCAGAGAAGGTGAAGGTCATCTTGGAGTGGCACACTCCAAGGTATGCCACCAAGGTGAGGTCATTCTAATGTCTAGCTAGTTTTTACAAAAAGTTCATTAGAAATTTCAGCAATATATGTGCACCCATAACTGAAACAATGAGTGTGGATAGAAAAGAGTTCAAGTGGACTACAGGAGCTACAATGAGTTTGTAATTGCTGAAAATGAAGGTGATAGAGCAACTTGTGTTATCACTTCCTAATTTCAAAAAAGTGTTCTAGGTGGATGTGATGCTAGTGGTAGTTCTATTGGGGTTGTGTTGAGCCAAGAAGGTAAACCTATTGCCTATTTTAGTGAAAATTGAATGATGCAAAGAAGAAGTATTTTTTTTATTATCAAGAGTTCTATGTAATAGTTCAAGCCTTAAAGAAATAAAGATACTATTTTTTACCAAAATAATTTGTGTTTTATACTGATCATCTGGCATTGTAGTAACTAAAGAGCCAAGGTAAATTGAATTAGAGATATTTGAAATGGGTAGAGTTCATGCAAAGCTATACATTTGTATTGAAACATAGAAGTGGAAGGTCTAATAGGGTTCTAGATGGATTAAGTATGAGATAGTTGGTACTGACAAAAATGTAGGTCAAAGTGGTTAGGTTTGATGAATTCAACAATTTGTACTTCAAGGACCTTGACTTTGCAAAGGATTGAAAGGCTTGTAAAGAACCTATTACTCTAGATAGGACTTGGTGGCTACATTACATGATTTAGGATGATATTTTGTTCAAGGGTAATCAATTGTGTATTCCAAGCAATTCCACAAGGGATAACTTGATCAAGGAGGAACACAGTGGAGCAATGGAAGGACACTTTGGTCAAGATAAGACCATTTCCATTATTAGTGAACATTATTTTTGGCTTCAATTGTCACCGGATGTGAATAAGTTTGTGCAAAGTTATTGAGTATGTCAAATAGCCAAAGGATTTAGTGAAAATACTTGACTCTATCAGCCATTGCCTATTCCATCAAAGCCTTGGGAGGACATAAGTATGGATTTTGTTCTTGGATTTCCGAGGATGCATAGCAGTAATGACACAATATTTGTGGTGGTTAATAGGTTTTGCAAGATGGCACATTTCATTCCGTGTCACAAGACTCATGATGTGCATATTCTAGATTTGTTTTTTACGGAGGCGGTGAGGCTACATGGTCTCCCAAAAGGTATTTTTTTTGATAGGGATACTAAATTTTTTGGGTATTTTTGGAGGATTTTCTAGAAAAAGTTGAAGAAAAAATTGAATTTTAGTTTTTCACATCATTTGTATATTGATGGACAAACAAAATTAGTGAATAGAAGTCCAGGTAATTTTTTGTAGTTCTTAGTAGGAGATAATCCCAAGGGATGTGATTTGATTCTACCACAAGTAGAAGTTGCTTACAATAATTCTATGAATAAGAGTATTGTTAGATGATCATTCAAAATTGTGTATGAGAGTAGTGCAAGGATTGCACCAGAGTTGAGGAAGATGTATCAAGGAGAGAGGAAAAGTGCTCAGGTAGAAGACTTTGTTCAACATGTCAAGAACCTACATGAGATGGTAAATGCACATATTGCCAAGATGAAACTATAGTATAAGGATAGAGTAGATCAAAAGAGGAGACATAAGGAATCCCAAGTTGAGGATTTGGTTATGGTATACTTGAGGAAGGAACAATTTCTAGTGGGTACTTACAACAAGCTAAAGATGAAGAAATTTAGTCCCTACAGAATTTTGAAGAAACATGATTCAGGAAATGCATATGAGGTGGAGTTGCTAGATGGGATTCACATTTCTCCTATTTTCAATATTGTAGACATAAAAAAATATCATGATGATGGTCCAGTAACAAAATATCATGATGATGGTGCAAAGGAGGAGTTGATGCTAGAGCCATGTCCAATTCTTACCTTTGAGAATGAAGAGATTAAAGAAATTCTAGATAATTATGTTGGTCATAGTACTAGAAACATGTAGTATGAAGAATACTTGTTGAAATCGAAAGGGAAACCAATGGAAAACTCAACTTGGATATCTACAGTAGAGGTTTCCCATTTGGGTTTTCCCCTACTAGCTATAAAATGATAGGGTCACTTTTCAATTTACCCTGGGTGTTTGATGTAAGAGCATCTAGTGGTCTAAGGGCAATCCTATATCACCCAAAAATATGCTTACTGTTAGTTTCTTTTTAATGTGTTTTTATTTCTGAATACCCATTTGGCTCAAATAGGGATTCTGACTCTCAAAGTTCCACTATTGATTTTTTGGGTTAGTATTTTTTAGCACCTTGGGATATGTGTCAATGTAAAAAATAGGTTATTTTGTAATTGAGACATAATTATATTGAGTTAGAGGGTGTAAGTTGGACAGATGATTATAATTGTAATTTAAAGAACTCTAGTAAAAGAATTAGGCCAAAAGACTTTATGGTTTGAAAGTTATAGTATTTTTTAGTTGCCTAGAGACCCACTAAGAGTGCTTCAAAGTCAAATTTGAGGCACTAAATGGCCTCGTATAGGCCCAAAAGATTAGGGATGAGAAAAGCTGGGAAATAAGGATATAGAGTGCTTGGATAGCTTTTCAAAAATATAAATGGTTTGTCAATCAGAGTCCTAGATCAAAAGTTATTCCTAACCCTAAACCTAATTTTGGTGGTAGATGCCAAGTGGTATATTCTAAAATGTATTCCTAAACCTAAACCTAATTTGGGTTACTTAAGGTCATTTATGGCATTGTTAACATAGTTTTTGGTGGAGTTTGGGAGAAGGTATTGTGAGAAGGATTTTTCTCTAGAATTTGATAATATTTTAAGGCCATAGGGCATGTTGTGGTGTCTATTTTTGTTGTACTAAATGTCATACCATATCACTTCTAATAATAATATTCCCCTTTTCCTATTGTCTTTATTTTGTCTTTGGTTGTTCCTTCATCATAATTGGATAACTTATTCATGTGCTCCCCCCACCCCTCTTTTAGTTATCTGGGTGGACTATTATTTCTAAAAATTGATATCAATGCATTGAGTCCTTGAAGATAATGTTTAACAACTTTAGGAGATCCATGGAAAACATACTCAGAAAGGATAGTCCAAAGTTTGATGGATCAAATTATGATTAATGGAAGTATAAGATAAAGACACATCTTCTAGTCTAGGATATGGGATCTTGACAAAATTAGATAAAACCATTATTGCTAAAAGTACATTGGAATATTGCATTGAGGATGAGAGAGAAATTTTCATGTACAACATGAGAACTAGGGAAGCATTGTTGTCTACACTTCTTGAAATAAAGTACAACTAGGTAAGAACACTTGATACTTATTATAGTATTTGGGAAGCCTTGTAAAATAGTTTTGATGGTGATGAACATTCTAAGAAATTGAGGCTACAAATTTGGATTTGCGCATTTCAAGATGCTAAAATGATGGAAGATGAATCTATATGATCATATGTATGTAGAATATCAAAAATTGTTGCAAGTATCAAATCTCAAGGAGGAACCATTTAAGCATGCAGTCCAAATGATACAATTGTTGGTCTCTTGTAACAAAGATTTTACCAAGGAAACATTACTTGGGGGACTTTAAGAAGTTGGGAATGATCTTAGATGGTCCAAATAATTATTTAAAATAGAGATAGCTTTTAGTGCCCTAAACATTTGACCTAATCTATCAAGGAGCACAAGTGTTAGAGGAGATTTTGCTAGCAGTAATAGATCTGATGAGGACATAATGATAGAAGAAGGAGTAGCCCTTCTTGTAAGAAGTAAAAAATATGGTAAGAAAATCTTTAAATGTTGGACTTGTAATGAATTTTTTCATTATGAATCTAAGTTTCCTATAAGAGAGAAAAAGTACAAAGGAAAAATCAAACCTGTAAAGATAGAGATTGCTTGTATGTCAATAAAGAAGATGACTCTAATGAACAAGAAGTAAGTGCTAGTGATGATGAAATAGAATTTTCAGCTATTAAAGAAGAAAGTATAGAAAAATAGCTTTGGTATCATAGGTTGAAAAGAAATCTATTTGGATAATTGATAGTGGTTGTTCACATCATATGACTAGTGATAGGAACAAATTTGTTGACCTTAAAAGTTGTGATGGAGTCATTTTCAAAGTTGGAAACAATGCAACTTGCCATGTTAAAGGTATTGGATCTATAACTCTTTATGGTAAGACTAACGCTGAGGATATATATTTTTTTGTTGGTTTGAAACATAATCTTTTGAGATTTGGACAACTAGTGCATAAAGGTTATTAGTTATAGTTCATAGAGAAGACATGCATGATCTAAGATAAAGATGGAAAGGTAATTGGAATAGGAACTAGATCTAGAGGTAATGTATTTTAGCTGAATCCCACTAAAATGACATGTTTGGTTGCAAAGATAGAGGAGAATTGGTTATGGCATAAGAGATTTTTTCATATAAACTTTGACAACATTATAAAACCTAGTAATATGCTTGTAGTTAGATATTTTCCTAAGATTGTAAAGCCTACCAACACAATTTGAAAGGAGTGTATGCTAGCAAAGCATAATAGAGCTTTTTTCCCCAATAAGAAATTTACTACTATAGAAAATTTGGAGATTGTACACACAAATATTAGTGGTCCTACAAACACTAAAGGATTCTATAGTGAAAGGTAATTCATGATTATTGTTAATGACTTTTCTAGAATGATGTGGGTTACATTTCTTTAAAAAAAAATGAAACATTTCACAAGTTTAAGATATTAAAGAATAGAGTTGAGAATGAATTAGGTATGAAGATTAAAAGCTTAAGATCAGATAGAGGAGGACAATTGACTTCAAATGAGTTTAATATCTTTTGTGAAGCTAATGAAATTAAAAGACAATTTTTAGTGAGTAGAATCCCTAAACAAAATGGCATTGCAGAAAGAAGAAGTAGGTCAGTAACAAAAACAACAATGTTAGCTAAGAATGATATATCCAATATATTTTGAAGAGAAGCTATAAATACAATAATATATTCTATGAATAGCGTGCAAGTTAGGAAAGACAAAAATAAGACCCCTTATGAACTATTGTCTGGTTACTCACCTACAGTTAAGTATTTTAGAATTTTTGGTAGTAACTGCTATATCAAAAGAGATGATGATGTTTGTAAATTTGATGCTAGAATTGATGAAGGTATGTTTCTTGGTTATTCATTGAAAATAAAATATTATAGATGTTATACTCTGAGAAGTAAGACCATTGTACAAAGTGCAAATGTAAGATTTGATGAGAAATTCAAGATACAAGAAAAAATAGTTTATTGTAATTCTGATGATGAGAATATTGTTACTAAACCAAGGAATGATGAAGTATTATTTGAGACTAATATGATTTTCATAATGAAGGATATATAAGATAAGAAAAGAGTTCCAAACCTAGAATAGAGCTAAGAGTTGAGATAACAACTTCTACTTATGGTAAAAATATGACAATGAATCATTGACCAAAGTAGATCATTGGTAGAAGAGATAAAGTTGTAATGATAAGAAGCATAATAAATGAATAACTATGTCTAATATCTCAAGTAGAATCAAAGAATAAAGATGAGGCATGCAAAGATTACTATTAAAAGAAAGATATGAAGGAAGAATTGGATTAGATATAAAAGAATGAGACATGGGAATTGGTCCCTAGACTAGTATACAAGAATGTGATTGGAACAAAATGGGTATTCAAGAACAAGATGAATGAACAAGGTGAAGTTTTAAGGAAAAAATCAAGATTGGTATGTAAAGGTTACTAATGTTGGGTGATGCGACGCGCTCCCCTGCCCACAGGTGGTTAATTATGTGGTGTTCCATGTTCACTAACAGTCATGGCTTTTGGTGCAACGGCAAATGGGCCCAACAATTGGTATCAGAGCTTGGTTTTGGCCTGGTCATGGGTTCAAATCTCCTCGGTGCCATCTCAACCTGCGTAAGCACTTGATATGCGCATCGAGGGGGAGATTGTTGGGTGATGCAACGTGCTCCCCTGCCCACAAGTGGTTAATTATGTGGTGTTCCATGTTCACTAACAGTCATGGATTTTGGTGCAACGACAAATGGGCCCAACAACTAATAGCAAAAAGGAATAGACTATGATGAAACCTATACTCTTGTTGTAAGAATTGAAGTAACAAGGTTATTTTTAGCCTATGCAACACATAAGAAATTCAAGGTATATTAAATGAATGTCAAATCAAAATTTTTGAATGGAGAACTTCAAGAAGAGGTATACATAGAATAGCCTAAAGGCTTTCCTTTAATAGATGGCAAAGACATGTTATGCATATTGAAGAAAGTATTGTATAGCTTAAAGCAAGCACCCAAAACTTGGTATGCAAGGTTGGACAAGCATAACAAAACTTGGATTTAGTAAATGTATGGTAAACAATAATCTATATGGGAAAGAAATAGATGATGGAATGATGATTTTTGTAGTATTTTTTGACAATGTCATATTTGGAGGAGATGATCATGAGCGTGACAAGTTTGTAGAAGAAATGAATTAGGAATTTAAAATAAGTATGATAGGAGAGATGAAATACTTCCTAGGATTATAGATTATGTAGGATAAAGAAGGAATCTTTATTTCTTAGACTAAGTATTTGAAAAATTTATTGAAAAGGTCTGGTTTGGAAACATGTAAACCAATTGGAACACCTATGGCAACTGGACACAACTTATCTACAAAGGATGACACACCTGCTATTAAGCAGAAGAAATATAGATATATGATTGGAGGATTGCAATATCTAAGTCACACAAGGCTACATATAGAAAATGTAGTTGAAATTGTTGTAGATTTCCTACTCATTCCATAAAATAACATTATGTAAGTTAAAAGGATATTTAGATATCTAAAGGGAACTCTAGAGTTTAGATTGCGGTATGGAAAATCTAATTATTTCACTTTATATGCTTATACTGATGTTAATTGGGAAGGTAGTATGGATGATAGAAAGAGCAGCAGTAGTTGAGCATTTTTTCTTGGAGGAAGATTGGTCTCTTTGTTAAGCAAGAAGAAGCATTGTATCTCAAAGAGTAAAACACAGGTAGAATATGTTGTAGCAACAAACAATTGTAATCAAGTTGTTTGAATGAAGCAGATACTGAAGGATACTAGGATATAATTCAGTGAACTTTTTGTCATACATTGTGATAACATAAGTATATTGGATATGTCAAATAATCTAGTATTACATTCTAAGACTAAGCACATTTCTATTAAGTATCACCTACTGAGAGAGAAAGTTGTAGGAAAGGAAATCGAATTGGAGTATATAAGCACCAAAGAGAAGATTGCAAATACTTTCACCAAGCTTCTTCCCAAAGAGACTTTTTAGTATTTGTGAGGTATGTTAGGGGTTATGCCCCTACCTACATTAGAGTAGATGATGAAAAAGTGCATTAGTCCAGTGTCACAAAGCACTATTATTTGTCTAGACTGAATGTTGATGCTTCCTATGTGGGGGAGTATCTATAATGGACATAGCCATATAGGACTCTTGATAGATGTTGTTTTGAATAGTGTCTTTGGACACTTGAGTAAGTTAGAGACAATTGTTACAGACATGGATGGTTACTAAAATGTTTTGATATTGATTTCAATGGGGGAGAAGTTACAACATAAAAAATGATTTGACATAGATTAAATTAAAGGGAGAGATTATAGTATGAAGAACAACTTTATATAAAGTACATTGAGGTATATCAATGGGGGGTAATGATTGATGAAGATGATTTGAAAAGAAAGGATAACAATCTTTTACAATTGGTATTTTTGGAACTATATGTTTTTCATTGATGTTGTCATCAATTCCAAAGGGGAATATTGTTGGAAACATGAATGTTGATGATATTCCTATGGGGGAGTATTGTAGAAACATGATTATATCATTATCATGATGATATGTTAGATTCATGATTGGGTTTCTCATTGATTTCAACATAGCAGTTTATTTGATAGAAGAATAATGGAAAATCAAGTTGGTATAGATAGATCATTGAGTACTTTCACTATCAAGGTTAAAAGGAGATAGTACTAAGTGTCTAGCATATGCAACTAACCTCATACGAAAATGGTATTAAGTCTAGAAGAGGTTATGCAATTTTTGGTGAAGATTGTTCTGTGATAGATTTTATAGAAGCAAGGTTAAAGGCATGTAGAAGAGATGTTGGTGATGAAATGGCTAAACTCACTCATCATAATATTACATGTATAGAAATTTATTCAAGATACAAGGCAATTGATTAATCTTATAGCTAAGTGTAACATATTCTTAATGAGGTCCTATAATAATTAATTGAGAAGGTGTAGTAGCTCACTCAAAAAATTGTTTTATGGAATTGGTATAAAGGAAGGACATTTTACTTTGATTTCAAGTGATTGTATGGGGGTAAAAGTACAAAGTTGTGTCACCTTTCAGGATGACTTGTTAGAATGATTGAATTTCAGTATTTCTATCTAAAAATCAATTTTGTTAAAATGCACGATCTAGATAAAATATATTCTATCTAAGTTGTATATGGTCTCACACTTTTCCAATTGGAAATGGCTATTAAATGCATGTTTTATTCTAATTTATATCCAATTACTAAAGAAATAAAATTATTTTAGAAAAGTGGTGTTTCAATAACTCTTACTTTTTATGGTATTCTTTTAATAACATATAAAAACCATTTTATAGAGCTTAGAGCCAAGAATATTCTCATATAGAGTTTATAGTGTTTTAATTATATATAATAAATTGTAATTAAAAAAATCCTACAAGCACATATTTAAACATTTGAAAAGATGTCAATTTTGAGAAATAAAAAAATATTAAATCATATCAAAAAAATTGAAAATTATGTGATGTTCTAGAGGAGAGAGTCCTCTTCTAGAATGTGTAATTTTTCTCTTGGCTAGAAAAGATTTGTTTTGAAAAATTTGGTGGGAGATGAAAACTATCAATTTCAAGTGAGCTGAAATTTGAATCATTATAAATGAGAAAATATAGGTCTAAAGTTGATTTTTATTTTGATTGCTCTAGCTATATATATTATCTATAACATAGTCTAAGATTAAAAGAAAATAAATTTATTTCGATGTAGTTGTGTGGTGGGAACTAGACCCATAATTTTTAGTGTTTTTTAGCAACTAAAAAGTTGTCTATAAAAATTACGAAAATATATCAATTCTTATTCCAAATAATTATTCAAATTCAAAATAATAATACAAATTTTATGTCATTGAAGGTGAGAAAATATACTTTTGTTAGCCTTTTCCTTCACAAAAGGGTGTCACAAGTTTGTGCTTTTACCCATGGATGATTTCAAGAAGCACAAAGAGAAAAATAGAAAAGAAATAATTGGTATTTCAAGATAACTAGAGAAGAATAAAGTTGGAGAGAACTTCATTGCTAAGATTTTATTTAGAAATCCAAAGTTTGGTACTTGGATCCAATATTCATGACATGGTCTACAAGGTGTAACAATTATTAGTTTGGTTGACAAGATAGAGGAAAGAGGATAAAGTATAGTACACAAAATTATTCTGTAATGAATAGTTGAGAGATTAGTTGAACAATGAGTTTAGTGGGCTTGCCCCTAAAGTTATTTGGATAATGGGTCCTTCTACCTTCTACAACTCCTAACATGGTTGAAATTTCCTAACAAGGATTCAGAGACTCCTCACATGGACTCTTATGAACTAAAAGTGTTTATAGGATGGACCCTATTAAGTGGGCATCATTCCCACTAGGGTTTTACCTCTAATCAAGGGTTTCACTAGTTAACAAATCTAGTATAATTTTGCATGTGCATCTTGTTATGATTGTTGTATACTTTGGTTGAATGTTTAAGATTAATTAAGTTTGATATATGTTTTAATTAGATAATTGATTCATTGCCTACCCCATCTTAGTTATCTTGGTGGACTATTATTTCTAACAATATTTTTTTTTACTTTGCTTGGGTCCAACTGAATTTCTACTTAGCTCGCACTAACTTTTTTTGATACCTACTATCCACTCAGTTAAGCTTGGCATACTCAATTCTTCTTACTTGTTCTTCTATACTTTGTGTGTGTATCTAACCTTTGCAACCTTAAATAGATAATCAATACACTTTAACACCATTGTATTAACTAATCTTTGTACTCCTTTTTAATACCATAACTCAACCTTTCCTCTAGGTTCTATTGTTATCACATTTGATCAAATCCTCTTCATCAATCAAACACATGATAGTACTCAAATCAACTAAGCAATTATCTTACTAGCAAGTAGTAGGTTTGATGTCAGTCACAAAACAATGATTGAAACACATTCTCATACTTGTATCAATATGTTTCCAACAATCTCCCTCTTTGCAATTGATGGAAAACTAGTTCCAACAAGAATATTAAAAAATAAATAATTTGTTGTATTGATCAACCTATATCTTCTGTATAGGTTAAATAATTTTGTTCTTATCAATAGAAAACCATCTGATACTTATGACTCCCTCTTGATCACTTCCCCTTTCTAATATTTAGGTATCTATGTCTTCCTATTATGTTCTTGTATTTTCATCTTTCTAGGTAAATGTATGTCTTTCAATCATTTCCCTTGTTGTAGTTAAATCATGACCTACACTATCTCCCTTTAAGTAGATATTCCATGTTTATTCCTTGTCCTTACTATGTATGGTGTTTTGTATTTCTCTCTTTTTGTATTTTTCCCTCTTTGTATTTCTCCCTCTTTGACACAATGCCAAAGCTTTGTCATCATAATATGAAAAAATGAATTTTTTTAAATTTCTCCCTCTACCACCTTCCTTGTGACTGATCTAGAACTCTAGCTCTTTGATTACTTTAGGTAGCTCCTAAAGTAAGATCCATCACATCAAGTTGTAAGCTATGACTTTCAGATCCAAGTGATGTAGGGCACTACTTATGCTTTTAAATAGCCTTAGATAGGGGTATGACCCCTAGTTTACCTCTTAGGTAGTCATGAGAATCCTTATGTAATGCTTTTGTGAAGATATTATCTATTTTCTCCTTTGTACTCATATATTCCATCTTCACCTCTTTGTCAACAAACTCTCTCAAGTAATGATGCTTGATTGCAATGTCCTTAGTATTTGCATGCATCATAGGGTTCTTTGATATATTTATATCACTTGTATTATCACAATAAAGTGTCCAAGGTTTAATGGTTTCCTCCTTCAGATATTTGAGTAGCTATTTGATCCATACAATGTTTGTATAATTTACTTCAGCAACAACATATTCAACTACAACAATAAATTGAGATATGCAATTTTGTTTCTTTCTGGTCCATGTAGCCAACCTCTTTCCTAGGAAAAATGCTCCTCCACTAGCATTATTTTTATCAGCAATATTTCCAACCCAGTTAGCATTAGTGTTGCCTCTCAACTCAAACTTCTCATGTTTCTTGTAGTATAGACCATAGTCTTTTGTTTCATTCAAATATCTCATTATTCTCTTAACATCCACCAAATTATTCTCCCAAGGATTAGTAGAGAATCTTGAATCTATCCCAATAGATAATGTAATATTAGGTCTGCTATGCACTAAATATTGCAACTTTCCAATCATAGACTTGTACAATGTTTGATTCAGCTCAATTGAATCATCATTCTTTGACAAGTTATGTCATTTCACCATAGGTGTGCTTACTGGCTTGGAATATTCCAATCCAAAAGCTTTTAGTATTTCCTTTACATATTTTGATTGAGTGATGTATATACCATATAGAATTTGATGTACTTACAAACCCACAAAGAACTTGATCTCTCCAAACATAGAAATCTTAAATTTTTTCTTCATTTTATTTGCAAAAGATTTACATAAAGTATCTTGACCACCAAATATGATATCATCAACAAAAATTTTAGATAGTAAAATACAGTTTCCTTTTTCTATATTCAAGTACAGATTGTTGCTATCATTAGTCCTCTCAAATCCAATCTTCACAAGATAATTGTGTATCCTTTCATACCATGCTCTTTGGGCTTTCTTCAAACCATGTAAAATATTTTGTAGTCTACATACCATGTTTTTATTGTTAGCATCAACAAATCCTTCTAGCTTTTCTATATAAACCTCTTCTTTGAATATGCCATTTAGAAATGTAGATTTACCATCCATTTGATAAACTTTGAAATCTTTGTATATAGAATATGTAAGCAGAGTTTTTATTACTTCTAATCTTGAAATAGGCTCAAATGTTTCTCCATATAAGTCTATCTCTTCTTCTTGTGCATACCCCTTTCAAACTAATCTTGCCTTATTCCCTATGACTTCACCATTTTTATGTAACTTGTTTCTATACACCCACTTGGTGCCAATCATATTCTTATCTTCTAGTCTAGGAACTATAGTCCACTTCTTGTTCTTTTTTATTTGTTCAATCTCTTCTTTCATGGCTTTTCTCCTATCCACATCTTCTAAGGCATCTTTCACTATCTTAGGTTCAAGCATTCTAAGAGTACATGTTTCACTTCTCAACCTATTTTTTATCATTGGTCTTCCATCTTTATCTCCCATAATTTGTGCAATAGGGTGATGTAATGGTTCTTCTCTATTGTCCTCATTAGGTCTATCAATTTTTGAATCACTATGTACTTCTCTATTAGGTAATTCAAAATCTCTTTAATGTACACTAATCTTAGAATTAGAATGTACCTTAGCTTCATTCTACAGCTTGGCACTTGACTAAATCTTGGTTCTTGAATACAACTCAACATTTATTGCATGTGACTTAATAGTCACTAAAACTTGTTGGTGATTTGTGACTTGATTTACAACATCTTTATTAGTAGGCATACCCACATAAAAGTATAGAAGATTTTTATTCTTTTTTTTCCTTCATAGGTTCATCCTCATGTACTTTTGTATATTCATC
Organism: Cupressus sempervirens; assembly: GCA_028749045.1. Taxonomy (NCBI): domain Eukaryota; kingdom Viridiplantae; phylum Streptophyta; class Pinopsida; order Cupressales; family Cupressaceae; genus Cupressus; species Cupressus sempervirens. The sequence continues at coordinate 116,566,759 of CM053792.1, read as the reverse complement.
AAATATCACATTTGCACTTTCCACAGCTTTGTTAGTGTTAGTATTTAAATAGTTATAAGCTTTACATCTTGTGGAATAACCAAAGAATATACCTTATTCACTTTCAAAATCTAATTTTATATTTCTAAAATATTTGAGAATAAAATAGTTGCTTCCAAATACCTTAAAATATTTTACATTGGATGAATATCCATACCATAGTTCAAAAGGTGTTGAATGAGAACCTTTCTTGACTTGCACATGGTTCAAGGCATAGACAACTATACTTACAGCCTCCCTCCACTAATTCAAAGCAACATTGTTCTCCATCATGAGTTTCCTAGCATGATCCATTAGAAATCTATTCCTCCTTTTAGCAATTCCATTTTGTGAAGGGGTTCTAGGGGAAAATGTTTGTCTTTTGATTCCTCTGTCATTACAAAATATCTCAAACTCATTTGATGTAAATTCTCCTCCTCTGTTAAATCTAAAACATTTTAGAATTTTACCTATTTTCTTCTCAACTCTTGCTAAGTACCACTTAAACATTTGGAAAACATAAAATTTCTATTTTAGAAACACAACTGTTATCATACTAGAATAATCATAAAAAATTAACATAATGTACTTGTCCCCTTTGTAGCTTTGTACATCAATTGGCCCATACAAGTTAAGTACGAACAATCTCAAAAATTCCTTTAGAGGTGTGATTCTTACTCTTAAAACTAGATTTTGTCAGTTTTCCTAGCTGACATTGTTTGCAAATTATATTGTTAGGTTTCTTCAACTTAGGAAAACATATGACTCTTCTCATTTTACTGATACTAACCAAGTTATCAAAATTAACATGACAAAGCCTCTTTTTCCAAAACCACACATCATCAATTTCTACAACTAGACAAGCATCATCATTCATATCAAAGTAGAATATATTACCTCTAGTTTGATCACCTTTTCCAATTAGTTTTCCATTAGTATCATATATTATATCTATCTTGTTCCCAAACTCAACCTTGCAACCTAAACTATTCAGTTGTGACACACTCAACAAATTATAGTTAAGTCCTTTAGCACAATAAGTATTATCACATAAAATCATTTCTATGAGTTTGATAAAACCTTCTAACTTTATCAAATAGGCTGCATCATTACCGAACCTTACACTATTTCCATTGTAATAATTTAAGGTAGTGAACTTACTTTTATCTCCAATCATGTGATGTGAACGCCCACTATCAATGATCCATTTGTCATTCTTTTCTACACAAGAAACTAGTGTGGTTGCATCACCCTCATAAGAATCATTTTTCATTGCAACATACACCACTTCATCATCATGATCCTTAGATCCATCTTTGGTTTCCTCTTCTACAATGTAGCAAGACTTCTTGTCTTTGTCTTTGTAATTTTTGTTGTCCTTATCTCTCTTACTTTTGTACTTGTCTCCATCTCTATAGTTCTTCTTCTCTAGACATGTAGCAACAATATGAATAACTTCATTGCAATTAAAATACATAATAGGTAACTTGCCGTTAAATTTTCCTTTTACCACTGTGAGATCTCCTTGCTAGTAGTACTTCAAGTTGTTTTACATCCTCCTCATATGTATCTCTATCACTGGAAACATATTTTACCTTTTTCTTCTAATTAGTAGGCTCATTTAATGATATCTTAGCTTTGAAAGAAGATTCAACATTGTTAGATTTTAAGTTGTCAAAATTGGATAGCTCAAAAGTAGTGAGCCTAATTACCAGACCTTCAAGATTTAGATTAGAACCTAGTACACATCTCACCTCTTATATGGTAGAAACTATAATAGCATAGATGGGTAGTAGTGTTCTCAAAATTTTTCTTAATACAATATCATCATCTATCTTTCTAGTAGATCCTCTTATAGCATTAAAAACATCTTTTATTCTAGAGAAATATTGAGCAACATTCTCACCTTGTTACATCCTTATATCATAGAACTTACCTCTAAGAAATTTACATTTAACTCTCAAAAAATTTTCATATCCTCTATAGATGGTGTGAAGAGTATCCCACATCTTTTTGCACTATTAAAAACCTAGATGTCATTAATCTTGGCATAAATTAGGGAAGAGACAATCTCCAACATTGCCTGATTATGTTCTTTTTTTCTTTTTTCAGATATTCAATAGTTAGGGCTCAAGAAGGATCAACATGCTTAGTGGTGATGATAGATTATGCATGATCTCAAGGACTTCCTATGTGTAGCTTCATTATACTTTGCCACGTAGGAAACTTGTCCCTATTAAGCTTGGCTACCTCTCTTTTTGACATCTTGATCTTTTGCTTCTAGTACCTTCAAACTAGTCCACTTAAGTAGATGGCTCTGATACCAATTGTTGGAATTCTTTAGAATAACTCAAAGTGTGAGGGTGGATGAACTAGTTATCCAATGTCTAGATGTACAAATAAAACTTTTCACATCATAGTGAACCCATATCCATAAAACATATTCATGCATGCATCCATTAGATCATACAATCACTTAAACTTTGTAAGTTACTATCAAATCAACTTTGTAGAAATGTGAGCATGAAACATAAAAAATTTAATAATGCATTTGAGATAATGATTTTATGTGAAAACCCAATATAGGAAAAACCACCAGTATCATTCTACTCATTCTCACTCTTCTAAAGTGATACCTCATGAAAGGTCAACCCTATTAAAAGTTATAATGTACATTGTTAAATGTGACCTAGTTAGAGGATCTCAAATCATTCTTTTAGGAGTGAGCCTTATTAGAGGACTTTAGATCATATAGTTGGAATGCCACCTAGTTAAAGGATTTACAAATGACTATTAGATCAACCTTAATCCAAATGATTTACCCTAAACAAGAATAATATTTAAAAAGTAAGAGTAAGGCTTGATCTAATAAAAATTTACAACTCACTTGTAGATTATAGATTTCTATTTCAGTTCTCCATTTGGTTCATCTTTCACACACTTCAAATTAGATAGCTTGTTCACCCTTAAAATATTCATACTCTTAAGCCTTCTTTCTTTACTTACCAATAGAAATCTCTTCTATTCGGTCAATAAATGAAGCAATACCTTAGACCTCTTGTCTAACTTGGGTTCGCAAACATTGAGCAACCTTGCTTTTGATCAGCCATCTCTATAAATAGAAAATAAGGATCTTTTGTCATCCATCCTCTATCATCTATTTTAAGGATAGGTAGGATTCAATGAATTTACCCATCTTTCCATTTTAGTCCCTTCTAGAATCTTCTCCTTCAATCCTCTTTGAATTTGCCTCAAAATGATTTATGATGAATTATGTGCCACCAACTCATTATACTTATCTTCCACATGCTTCACAAAATTCAAGAAAACAAAATAGTCATCATAGATTCATCAAGTCTATGATTTGAAATGAATTCTAGCACTCAGTATCAATATGTTGTCACTCAGCTTCCATACTGCTCTTCTACTTGTCATCCAATAGATAACTCGGTAGACACTAAAGTTTACTAGTACTTAGCTTCAACTAAACCTTACTCAGCTTGTATTTCATCATTTAGCATATAGTGAACTTTGACTTTTCTTGGCTCCTACTAATTTTCTTGTCGACAGCTACTATCCACTCAGTCAAGCTTGGTAGAATAAATTCTTCTTACTACTTCCTCTAGACTTTTTTAGCATATCCAACCTTTTCAACCTTAAGTAGATAATCAATACACTATAACATCATTCTCTTAACTAATATTTATACTCCTTTTTCACATTATAACTCAACCTTTCCTCTAGGTTCTCTTGTTATCACTTTTGATCAAATCCTCTTCATTAATTAAAGAAATGGTAGTAGTCAAATATACTAAGCAGTTGTCTTATCGACAAGTTGCAGGTTTGATATCAATGACAAAATAATGATTGAAGCACATTCTTATACTTGTATCAATCTATTTTCAATAGAGGTAGAAGTTTGATAGATGAAAAATATATGGGTTGTAGTTTTAAGATGGAATTTTATGGAATGAAACAATTAGCTAGAGCTTGGTATGAAAGATTGTATAAATATTTGGAAAAATTAGGAATTTTGAAAGGTAATATTGAGAATAATTTTTACCTAAGAAAGAATGGAGATGGTTCGCTAGTTTTTAAAGTATTTGAGGATGACAATTTTTTGGAGGTAATGATGAAAATACAAAGACATTTTTAGAACTCAAGAAACAATTTGAGAGGAGTATGATTGGAGAGATGAAATACTTCTTGGGATTGAAAATTTTATAGAACAAAGTGTTGCAATTAGGATTATTTTTGTCATTAGTGACAACACTTACTCAATTCTGAATGCTTATTGAGCATCCAGTGGTTACCTTGTAAGCTTAGCAATTCAGTAGTTTACACCGAGCAAACAATAGCTACCAAGAAAATATAGACAATGTGAAGTCCAACAGTGTCTACCAAGCTTTTGAGTATCTACCATGCTTCTTAGTGTCTACTGAGCAAAAAGTTTGTGTCATGAAGATTCGGTGCAAACTGAGCGATGAAAGATTCAGTGTTTACTAAGTGAAGCAAGGTAAACTTAGTGTGCAGTATCTACCGAGTGACACTACATCTATCGAGTCACCAGTGGTTGCCAAGTTCAAAACTGCATCGAGTGATTAGTATGAGTCAAGCCTTCACTTCTATTGAGTGCATGATGATGCCAAGTAATGTAGTGGCTGCCATGTATTAGAAGGTCACCGAGTCAATTAAGTGAACATGAATTATTTACTATTGGGTTGACTCGATAATGTATTTGTTTACTTGTATTTTGGTCGACCTTGTGATTTTGTAAATTTGAAAGGTATATATGTAAGATGTATTGTAAGATATCATGCATGATGAAATGAATGAAAAAGGAATAGCAAAATAAGGTGAAGTATATGTGAAAGATTATCAGCAGCAATTCAAGGAACACATCAAGGTCAATTCAAAGATTGAAAAGTTATATGCATCACATGAGGTGATTAGTGCATAAAGGATCTTATCAGCAATTAGTTGCAAGAAAATACACTACTTCATCCTAACAAATGAATCAATTTTCTAAATCCTTTGACAAGGTAGACTTAACAGTCTTTGTACAAATCTCCTAATAGAGTGCATACTTCATTGTATGTTTGCAAATCCTCTAACAAGGTGCACCTAGCAGTACTTTGTGCTCCTAATAGGGTAGATCACTAGAAGTGGTCAATGTAAGACTTAACAAGCCAACTTTATACTATAGTATTGAAGTTATGTGGGTATCATCCCCACCCTAGTTTTACTTTCTATTCGGAAGATTTTTGGATCACCAAAATATTGTGTTCTCTTGTGTAATGATTGTTTTATGTTTCAGAACTAATGCATGCAGTAGCATAGATGGATGTGTGGTAAATTAATATAAAAAATTAAGGTTACTGATTCACCCCTCCCCTCTTAGTAACCTATCATATCTTGAATATTCCCAACAATTGGTATCAAAGCTTTGTGGTTCTCAGGATAAAAGTTTGGTAGCTTGAGCAAAGATGTAAAAGACAAATGTAGATATTCAGACTTGACAAGGCAATTGAGAATGAAAAGCTAGATCTAGAGATGGTCATGGCTCAACTCAAAGAAGCAAAGGAGAATCTTTCCCAATCCCTGAAAAGAAGGAAGGAATTTGTAAGATAAATGAGTGACCATCAGTATGTTGAAGAAAAGATTGAAGACCTTTTACCATCAAGTAGCTCAAATGAAGCTAATGAGGCAATCAAGGAACTCCTAGCAAATAATGGATCTTTGTAGGAAGAAGTAAGAAAACTAAAAAGAGAACAAGAAATCCAATCAATCAAGCTATGTGAAGGTTTGGAACAAAGAAACAAGGAAAATAAAGACTTGGAGGCAAGAAATAATCAATCCAATCTACATAAAGACCTCATTGATCAAATCTCTAGAGCAAATGAAGAAATCAAGATTCTTAAAGCACAGAATGAAAGAATAAGAAGTGATCTAAATTGTGAAAGGGAAATTAATGAAAGAATATTGAGAAAATTGAGATGTGAAAAGAAAATTGTTGAAAAATTAATGAGTGACCTAAATATTGAAAAAAAAATCAATGAAAGAATGATGAAGTCACAAGAAGACATGAATCAACTAATTCAACAAAATGAGCATAATCTTCACAGACAAAAAGGTAAAGCAAGACTTGGATACAATGAAGAAGGTGAATCTTCAAAACAAGGTGCCCAAAAGAATCAAAGACCTAATTGCAATCACTATGGTAAGTTAGGTCATACATCAAACAAATGTTGGAGCAATAGAAAAAAAAAAATTCAATGAAAATGCTACAACTACAATCAGTGTGGTCACAAAGCTATTGAATGCAAGGAAAAACCAAAATTTGAAGGTCAATGTCACAAATGCAACAAGTATGGTCACAAGGCATCACAATGCAGAACCAAAACATTCAATCCAACTGAACAAATTGTAAAGGCAATATTTGGATGGGACTACAATACCTTGTGTAGATGTCATTATTGTGGAGAATATGGACACATTGGTATAAATTGTGCAAGGCATCACCTAAGGAAGAAGGACACTACTATAAGGTGTTATACATGCACTGAACTCGATCATAAAGCTAAAAACCGCATGAATATAGATAAAATTGAAGATGAAAAGAAACCAAGGGCTGAGAACACAAGGAAACAAATGAGGCAGCAATGGATTCCTAAATCCACTGAAGATACAAGCTCAAATCATGGAAGTAAAGTCACTCAAGAAGTGGGTGACTCCATCCCCTCAAACTAAATCCCTAAGAATGCATTGGAGTTGTACTCATCATGAAAATCATAAGTAGTTCCAAGAAATATGAGGAATGCAAAATGATCCAATCAATATTGAAGATACATCAAGATCACATAAAGGTTATCTTTCACCGAGTGCATCAAACTCTACTGAGGAAAGTGGTAAAATACCTTACCAAGCAAGGTTGGGAATAGAAGAAATTTTGTTTGTCTATCGAGTTAATACTTTTTCTGTGTTAGGTTAGTGGATGATAGTCTGTCATGCATTATGAAAATATGGTACCTAGCATTAATGGAAAAATTTTCATCAAAATGGGTGAAATTCAACTTCATTTTTCATTGTATCCTTAGAGAAAAAATATTTCTAGGTGCATTCAAGCAACTTCAAGTGATTTCGAGTGAATTTGTAGTTAAGGAATTTATTCACAGATTTTCATCACTTATCGAGCAACAATGGCTTCCACAAGCACAAGCACTAGCAAGGCAAAATGTGGATCAGAAATGTTGGTCAAGGGTGTAGAATGGAAAGCACCAAACTTCAAGTTGCTTCCCACAGTAGGAAAGGCACTCGACCCTAATGGCGCATAGTCACAAATTCCACCAAAGGTAATTCTAATCAATGATATTTAAACTCATTTCAAATGTTCAATTCAAGAAATAGGAACCCTAGAAATGGATAGCACGTTAGAAGAAATGTCTGTTGATGGCTCATTGAAACCTATACATAAACATTTCGAAACAAAAGGGTTGACCCATATATCTCATCTACTAAGAAGCTTTCAGATAAAATTAATTAGATATATTCTCAGCCATGTTCATAATGGTTAGTTATGGTTGGAGCAACCCATATTAATCACCAAGAAGATGATTCAGAAGATTACTGGCCTTCCCATTCTTAGCAAAGTCAAATCTACCAAAACCCTAGGTCAGGATGAACTTTAGAAGAAAACCCTTGCCGAGTGGGACAACAAAGGCTTAAAGATTAGTAATGTTACCAATGTAGAGCTAAGATTTGGAATTCATGTGGTTTTCCATCAGATTTATAGTTCCATTCATTTGAACAGTGTGTCATGTGAGGCCATAGACCTAACATTTAAGGTTGTGAAGAAAAATTTGGAATATGACCTATCTAAGCTATTGCTAAGGAAACTAAACAAGAACATGGATAGCATCAAATCATCCAAGAATAAACCCTGTAAATTTGGTTCTTTGTCAAAAATTTTATTCTTTTATGTACAAAAATTCTTTCCCTCTAAAGGTTCTATCATATGGAGAAAAGATGTTCCCATTCTATATTAGATTAATGAGTTTATAGTAGAAATGGATGTAAATCTTGATAGTATAATGGATAACTATTTCAAAGACTTCAAGGAAAGGATGACCAAAAGGTTTAGGATTCCTCTTAAACTTGTTGAGGACTACAAATATTATGTATGTTTTATGGTAGATTGCAACAGAGTATACATTCAGGTAGTTAGGCCCCAAGTTACATGGGTAAAACCTCTACCTTATGAGGTAAACATTGATGAAACCAGGGATATCATTGAAGAACTAGTAAATTAGCCAAAAGATCCCAAGAAACCAATTTTTGGTACCTATGATGAGGCAAAAGCTAGAATAGAATTAGAGATTAAACTTCCCTAAGAAATTAGCAAAGGTAAAAGAAAGGTTTCTAAGATGAAAACTAGTACCGAGCCTTTAATAATTACCAAGGGAAATGGTGAGGATGAAGAAGAGGAGTAGGAACCAGAAAATAAGAGGAAGAATTTGAGAAAGAGATAGAGCCAGTCAAGAATAAGGGCAAAGTAATCATTAACAAGCCACCCAAAGCCTCCACAACAGTGTTTATCAAAAGATCAAAGAAGAAAGGAGGTAGTGAAGTTTTATTTAGTAAGCCACCTCTCAACTTCCAAGAAGGATTGAAACAAATGGAAGAAGGTGTTGGCATCACAAATTTCAAAGCTTTAAAATTTGAAACTAGAACTGATGCAGAGAAGATGTAGATTAAGGAACTAGTACTTACCAAGATAAGAAAATGGAAGTATTCCCTAGACTAGATTGCCCCTCAAATTTCAAAAGAACTATTGGTAAGACTAAAACTGAGGTGGGAGTCAGCCACTCAAACAAAAAAGGACATATATGAAAAATCCTTGAAGAATCTCTTACCGAATCTTAATGAGGTAGAAATAAAGGCAACCATGAAGAACAATGAAGGATGAATGATGATTAGATTCCGTACATGTTTTATTTTAATCAAAGATATTGAGCATGTTGTTAATGATGCAACAAACATGTGGAAGGGCATCTATCATCTACATAAGCCTAGTGATGATCCTATAGAAATCAAGGATGATGAAAGTGACCAAGAGGATGAGGAAGATGATAATACTCCCTTAGTCATAGTAACTAATGAAGATATGCAAGAACTGATGAAGGAGAAGGAAGAATAGAAGGAGGAAGAAGTAGTGGAGGAAGAAAAGGATGAAGATGATATGGTCAGGATAGTAGTAGAAGCAATAGCATCTCTTCCTCACACTCTGCCAAATACTATCACATTCGTGGTGATAGCCTCTACTAGTGAGATTGTGAGCACAACAGCAACATCAATTGCTCAATCTTCACTAGTCTCCTCCCAGCTCTAGGTATCTACAATGGAAGTGTCAAGCACTTCATCTACCAAGCTATCTATTACCTCTTCAGCTACCAAGTTATCTCCCTTTGCTCACACATCATCAGTATGGTCTATAATATTTTCTTCTACAACTCCAATTGCATCAATTTTTTTTCCAACTAGTTCTTCAATTGTAAGTATTCCAGCCTATACATTACCCATTGATACTTCATTTTTGGGAAGCACATCAATTTTTGATATAATTAGCACCTCTCTCAGTTTTCCTCCAGTTGCACCAATTCAAGTTTTTTCTACTAGCCCATCTATGTCAACTATCGTTTCTATTTCCAAATCCAAGGAAGCAAGCACTGAAGTAAAACCTAAGACTCCTCTAAAACTTTTGCTTACTGGGAAGCAAATTGATGAAGACATAGACTTGGATAAAGAAATCATTATTCTCAAGATAGATTTGGACATTGCCTCAGCCAGTGAAATGAGAATGGTTAGTCAACTTTTAGAGTAGAAGGCAAGGCAGAAGCAACTTATAGAAGAAAGCGACAGAGAATATACTATAATTAAAAATGCTAAAAACATAATTACTAAAGCCATTGGTGTTGATGTTGACCCATCTCAACACATTTTGTTGCAATTAGAAGAGGTTGTAAATAAGTTCAATGAGGAAACCTTTGGGCAAGAGAAACTCATTGAAAATGCAAAAAATTAATTTGACAATAAGGTGCTTGAGCACATTGCTCAACACATTGCAATAAAGCAAGTTGAATTATCTTCAATTTTGAGCAACCTTGAGCAAGCATTTACAAATATAACATCACTTTTTTGCAAGCTCTATGATGTTATTGAGTACACCAAAGAGGTCAAAGAAAAATCAAATAAGATAGATGTGGAAATGAAGGATAGTGCTCAAAAGTTATAGCTTGACCATAGTTCAAGCAAATCACATCACATGAACGTGAAATTTTTGTCCAAAATGCAGGTAGAGTTACTTAGAGAAGAAGCCAAAATAAGGTCTACACTGATTGACATTCAGAATATGATTCTTCCAATCATGGACCAAATGCATAGACATATTGCCTATTCAAAAACATTGATTCATGACAACAATTTTTCAATAGCTAATCATATGATTGAACTTTCTGCAGAAGTTCAAGTGGCTCTCTCCACCTGCAAAAATTTGCAAGATAATTGGGATAAGACATTGTCTCTTATTCCCAAGGTACACTCTAAATTTCTCTCACACTATTGTGTCTCTATTTAAATTTATTATATATACATTCTTTAGCATTATTGTCAAAAAGGGGTAGATAAGGTTGTTGGCATTGGGAGTATGAGTTGTACAGGAAAAGAAAGAAAAAGGAGTAAGAAAGACATTGTATAGATAAAAGCTATGCATGCCATATGTATGGGGGAGATATGTAAGATATGTAAATAGCCGAGTAAATCAAAATATTAGTTAACATAAGTTTTGGTTCATAAGTTTTTTTTTCACTAATGCCAAAAGGGGGAGATTGTTGGCATTATGATTATTTTTTTCATCACTAACAACACTTACTCAATTCTAAATTCTTATCGAGCATCCAGTGGTTATCTTGTAAGCTTAGTAGTTCAGTAGTTTACACCGAGCAAACAGTGGCTACTGAACAAATAAAGACAATGTGAAGTCTAGCAGTGTCTACCGAGCTTCTCAGTTGTTATCATGCTTCATAGTGTCTATGGAGTATGAATTTTGTGTCATGAAGATTTACTACAAACCGAGCTATGAAAGATTTAGTGTTTACCAAGTAAAGCAAGGTAAACTCAATGTGCAGTATCTACCAAGTGATACTACATCTATCGAGTCACTAGTGGTTACCAAGTTCAGAACTGCATTGAGCGATTAGCATGAACCAAGCCTTCACTTCTACTGAGTGCATGATGATGCCGAGTAATGCAGTGGGCATCGTGTATCAGAAGGTCACCGAGTCAATTCAGTCAACTTGTGTTATTTACTGTTGGGCTGACTCTATAATGTATTTGTTTACTTGTATTTTGGTCAACCTTGTGATTTTGTAAATTTGAAAGCTATATATGTAAGATGTATTGTAAGATATCATACATGATGAAATGAATTAAAAAGGAATAGTGAAGTAAGGTGAAGTATATGTGAAAGATTATTAGCAGCAATTCAAGGAACACAACAAGGTCAATTTAGAGACTGAAAAGTTATATCCATCACATGAGGTGATCAGTGCATAAAGGATCTTATCAAAAATCAATTGCAAGTAGATTTACTACTTCATCCTAATAGGTGAATTAGTTTTCTAAATCATTTAACAAGGTAGACTTAACAGTCTTTGTACAAATCTCCTAATAGAGTGCATACTTCATTGTATGTTTGCAAATCCTCTAACAAGGTGGACCTAGTAGTCCTTTGTGTTCCTAATAGGGCAGATCACCAAAAGTGGTCAAGGTAAGCCTTAATAGGCCAACTTTATACTAAAGTATTGAATTTTTGTGGGTATCATCCCCAGCCCAATTTTACTTTCTATTGGAAGGTTTCTGGGTCACCAAAATATTATGTTCTCTTGTGTAATGATTGTTTTATGTTTCAGAACTAATGCATGCGTTAGCATAGATGGATGTGTGGTAAATTAATAAAACTTTTAAGGTTATTGATTCACCCCTCCCCTCTTAGTACCCTATCATATCTTGAATATTTCCAACACAAAATGGCATTTTCATATCACAAGCTAAGTAACTGAGATGTTCATTAAAGAGATTTGGATTACAAACTTGTAAACCTCTTAGAGCACCTATTGTAACTAGATGTAATCTATCTGGAAAACATGAATCCCCTAGTGCAAAATGAGCAAAGTAGATCTATGATTGGAGGATTACAATATTTGAACCACAATAGATTTGATATAGCTAATGTAGTTAGAATTATGGAAATATTTTTATGTAGATCCTAAAGAGACAAAACTTGCAGCACTAAATTTGTTTTTTTTAATACTTCAAAGTATCACTTGATTATGGTTTATGGTATGATAGATCACATGATTTCATATTTTTTGCATACATTAGTACTAATTGGGTAGGAAGTGTACATGATAGAAAGAGAACCATTGTCAAATCATTCTCCTTGGAAGAAAGATTGGTTTTTTTGTTGAGAAAGAAATAGAATTTCATTTCATCAAAAGTAGAGTATGTAGAAGCAATAAATAGTTTTAATTAGGTTATTTGGATGAAGAATATGTTGAAAGACATTGTAATTGAGTTTACTAAGCCTATTATTAGACATTGCAATAACACAAGTACAGTGAGCATGTCAAACAATCTAGTTTCACATTCAAATAGAAGGTACATATCTACTAACTTTTTGAGAGAGAATCTAGAATAGAAAGATATAAGATTGGAAAATGTTAGCACAATGGAGAAGATAGGATACACATTTACAAAACCTTTTGATAAGACCATATTTGAGTATTTCAAAGGTATAATTTGGGTTGTGTTGCAACCTACTTCAGAGAAGTTGATGTAGAGATTGTGCCAACCTTGTATGTAGAAGACCACTATTTCTTTTACCTAGACTATATGCTTGATGCTTCTATTTTAGGGGAGTATCTCTATTTGAGACAAGTCATCAAGGACTCTTAGTAAAGGTACCTAAAGGCATTTTTGGATACTTTATTGAGAGTTCAAACAAATTGTTTTTGAAATGATTGAACTCCATGAATGGACATAATGATACCTCTATTGTTCATGTCAATAGGTAAGATTAATTTATTAAAAAAATTATTTTGATACATTCTTGATGAGGGAGAGAGAAAATTCATTATTGGTTAGAGTAATGCATACAAAACATTGATTCATGTCATTGGTGATAGAATATTATGCATGTAAAGAAGATTTTCATTTTTAAAGAAGGTGTTAAGGATGAAATTCTATTCTTCATGCATATTGGTTGTTTGACACATTGTATGTTAATAATTTGAACATGAGTAAATCCTTAAAATTTGTTTGAAGGTTGAGATATATGTTTATATTAATGGAAAACACAAACTTTGGATTAAAGGGAAATGAGAAAGTGATATATTTGGTATTAATCGTACTTAGATATTTTTCATATATGTTTTCATTAATTCCAAAGAGATAAATTGGTAAAATAAATGTTCATGGTATTTTTATAAGGGAGTATGTTAACATCATTGGAGACATTATTTAGTGCTTATTTTTTGCATACATGAAAATGTTTGTCATTGATTTCAACATAGACCTTAGTCTATAAAGACTACCATAGATATAGAGTGGGTGTATTTGGCACAGTCAATGGTCAATGAGTTGGGTTGTGCATTATTAGACATATATTCAAATATGAATACAAATGTTGTGGTTTGTACATAGAAAGAGATCTATAGTTATAATAGAGTTATGCAATCTTTTCTAGAGTTAGCATTTAGAGAGATTTTATAGAAAGAAGATACTAGTAAATCAATTGTATATTTTTTTCTTAGATGTAATTATGTCTAGCACATTTAGAGGATGGTCAAAGACATGTTCAGGATGATATGTTCTAGATGGAAAAATTAGATATGTAGTTTTGGCCAAGTTATGAAGAATAGTCAGTGGCTTTGTTCCTGTAAGTCATCTATTATAAATATTTTTGAAGAAGGAATTTAACTAAAATGAAATATGTAAGAAAATATCATAATAATTTCCTATATTATCAATTATAAATTGATAGAGCCTCTAGGATAGTTCAATGCTTCTTTAAGGACTTGGTATAAAGGAAAGGTTATTTCCTCCTGGAATAGTATCTAGTATAGATGTTTTTTAATTAGTGAGATCATAGTGTTGGCTATGTGAACTTGGATGTGAATTATATCTGATTACATAACATATTGATGTCGAGGATGTATTATGAGCTTCAAAGGAACTATATTGGAAAATAAGTTGATGTTTAGTCATTTCATATCTTGGATAGATTATCCTAAAGATTTTTTTGTTAGGATAGTCTAAGGATATTTGATAAGTGGATTTAGTTATCCTCATTTCAACTCCTAACAAGATTTAGATAACTCTTAATAGGTTTGGAATCTTCTAACAAGGATTAAAAGTCTCCTAAAAGGGACTCATATGTACTATTTTTTATTTCATTGGCTCCTAATAAAATCTATCTTTTGTGATAAGTTCATAGCATGATTGCACCTCCCTTTCCATGAAATTAGAATGATGTATCATCATTTCTTATATAGAGATATGTTTGGATCTCATATTGCTATCAGTTGTTTGAAGCTTGACCAAAGTGGCTTGAGAATTTAGTATAATATTGTGTAATGTCCCCTTTCTAGCATTCATAGCATGATTTTGTCATTAGCCTATTTCCCCACAGTCTCGTAGGCTAACTAGGACATTAAAGGGGCTTAGAGGCCATTTGGCCTAGACAGTTTCTATTGCAGGTCTTTCTGAGGGGTTCTGAGGCAACTTTGGGCATACTTACTATTTATAGTAAGTCATCTTGGACATGGCCGGACATTCAGTCACAGTGGTATGTTGATGGTAATTGTTTAAAATTGACAAGAAAACTTATTTATCATTGATAAGATTTGTTATGCATTGATAAAGCCATTTTATAAAGTTTAATTTAAATATTTAACTTTATTAATGCATAGACTATAGTTTGTGGGAAATATTTAAATTAAAAGAGTTCCCTTTATTTTTATAACACATTGGAGACATAAGGTACATAAAGGGAGTTATGTTTTATCCCACATTGAGAAAACAAAGGATTGAGCTCTTGTGAGAACACTATAAAAGAAATGGAAGAGCTTTTTTTTTGTATGCTTGGATGAAGATTAATGTTATATTGTTGGATATCTGATTATCGGGCTTGGAGGATAGAATCCCTCTTTGCTAGCATTCTCTTCGCTGTTGGAAGACACAGTCAGGAGGATCAAGGGTGTTTTCACTTTAGGAAACACACTGGATTTCATTTGGGGCATTTGCATAAAGAAATTTACAAGGGTTTGAGGTGCAGATCTGAAGTTTGTTATTGCTATAGTGTCGTAGGAGCAATATTTTGCTACAGTCGGCATGAACAGTATTTTGCTACAGTAGAACATGAACAGTGTTGGTATCAATTTTACTTGTTTTTTTGGCTGATTAGAAGTTTGGAGGGTTGGCTGACTACAACTGCAAAATACTACGGCAACTAATTCCAGGTTTCTTCTGTCAAATTTTGATATTTTGCATAATAAATGTTGAATACAAGTCTGAATAGTTGTTGCAGCCTTTAAGGCAACTGTAAGTGCACATCTACATTTAAAAATCACCCTTTATTAGCAGATTGAAAGAGTTTCTAGATTTTTCATATACTATTGAATGTGTGCCAAGTGTTTGTGAAAATGTTATGATGTGTATTATGCATTTTAATGCCACTTCATAATTGTTCATAAATCTACTTATTGGAAAGAAATTTATTGAGGAAATCAGCTTTATGAGTTTGCATACAAAGTGTTTGACAATATTCCTTAAGTTAAATTTCTGCAAGTCAAAGTTCAAATCAAGGGAGGATATTACAGTGGTATCAGAGTTATAAGTCCTGCCATCCTGTGGAGATCTTATAGGAAATTTGGAACTGGCGGATAGAGGGGAAAGTGTTTGATGAAATGTCAAAACACTAAAATTAGAGCATTTATGTTTGAGCATGTGACAGGGGCCTTATAATTTCTACAATACCAGAGCAAGACAAAGTAGGAGTTTAGACCTACAAAGCAAACAGTCTAGTTCATCCATACAGGGG
The DNA here is from genome assembly GCA_028749045.1 of Cupressus sempervirens. NCBI lineage: Eukaryota > Viridiplantae > Streptophyta > Pinopsida > Cupressales > Cupressaceae > Cupressus > Cupressus sempervirens. Next base: position 116,550,585 of record CM053792.1, on the reverse strand, counting down.
GGTATAGAATCCATTCATACAGACACAGCGGAGGTATTCTTTGATCAAGATAGCAATATGGGTGACTGAGATGACATGAATACAAGATTAGGTGGAGGCAGGAATGCTAGTCCAGAGCCTAGAGAGGAAAGATTCTTAAAGTTATTAGAGACCTTGGTACAAGGTCAGCAAGTAGCAGAACAAATGGCACAGGAATAGGATCAGAGATTGGATCTTATGATGCAGATGATGGCTCGTCAAATGGGTTTGAATGCTATCATGGGTGGAGGAAATAATCAGAATGGTAACAATCAGAATGGAAATGATCAGGATGGGACACATAATGGAGATGAACAAGTTGGGAACAATTTTGGTCATGCACCCCAACGAGCTAGGACAGTGAGTTCAAGACCCATGATTCCTACATTTCCTCCTAGAGCTCCAGAGTAGCTCGTACCAGAGCCCCATATTATTGATATATAGGACCAGTTGAGGAGAGATTGGGAAGCCGGAGGGCCATATTTTATTGTTGCAATTACCTTTAGGGAGTATATGGATGTGCGGATGAAACATATACCACGTGGACATGACAGGAACCAGAGCTATGAGCTTCGGAAGAAAGTAGGCAGACTTGAGTTACCATATTATGATGGCTCAGGAAAGTCTACAGCAAGAGCTTGGGTTCAAAAGCTTGACACATACTTTCAATTGAACCCTATGCCCGAGGAAGAAGCTATTAAGTATGCAGAAATTCATCTGGATGGGTTAGCACACGAGTGGTGGCATCATGGTATGGTCACTATGGGACATGCAAACATTACCTCATATGTGGAGTTTACAGAGAGGCTGATTGAACATTTTGATAGGAAGGATCCAAAACTCCATTTCAAGGAGTTAGCCCAGTTTAAATAGTGGGGATCATTGGAAACATACATTTCAGAGTTTCAAAAACTTGCAGTGTTAGTAACAGATGTATCTGAATGAAGGATACTAGTTCTATTTATGGATGGGTTAGCTGATCCATTGAGAGGGTGTATTAAAGCTCTCAACCCTCCCACTTTGTAGGAAGCCATTAAGAAAGCTTGTGACATGGATTCCTCTTCATCTTCAAAAAATAAATTCTAGGCAAAGAGTTTCCCTTCAAGGAAAGATAAGGACAGGAAACCTTTTCATAAAGAGGTTCAACCAACTAAGGAGGAAAGTAAGAGGTTGGATAATGAGACACTTAATGATCTCAGGAAGAAGAAGCTTTGTTTTCATTGCAGGGAGCCTTGGGATTTGTCACATAAGTGTCCATTGAAAGCAAAAGCTAAGTAGATGGAGTACTTTTCAGCCGAAGAGTCAGTAGATGGAGATTCAAAGCAGTCATCCGAATCAGATGGAGATGATGATAGTTCTTCATAGGAGGGAGCACGTGGTGATAGCACGATAGCTCAGTTGTCAAGTATACAGGAGGCCGTCACTTTCAAAGTTAGGGGAACCTTGGATGGATAGAGAGTTGTGGCACTCATTGATATAGGGGCAACACATAACTTCATTGATGAGAAGTTTGTGACACACAGAGGGCTACATACAGAGGAGCATAGGGGATTTAAGGTGATGGTTGCCGATGGCTTCAAAATTGAATGTACCAAGAAAATCTCCAACTTGTAGCTTCGTTTGGGAGATTATGACATGACAGGAGATTTCTTTGTGGTCAACATTGGTGATCAGGATATGGTACTTGGGATGAATTGGATGAAGTCTCTGGTAGAGTTTACATTTAACCTTGAGAAAATGGAAATGAGGTTTGAGGAAAATGGTAAGAAGATAGTGCTTAGAGGTTTGTCAGATGGGAGATTTCAAGTGGTGTCACTCAAGTGGATGTAGAGTTTCTTTAGACATGATCAGGTGTAGTGGGTAGCAGAGTTTAGAGTAATGCCTGAGATGACAAAGCAGCATAAACTAGAGTATCCACCTAATTTACAAAAAATAATAACCAAACATACTAAGGTTTTTGGTGAGGTACCTCCAGGGAGACCCCCGAATAGGGGAATCGAGCATGTTATTGAATTAGAGGAAGGGGTTAAGCCAGTTATCATCACACCTTACCGCCATTCGAAGAGATATAAGGATGAAATAGAAAAGGCAATTAAGGAGTTGATTGACATGGGGCACATACGGCCAAGCAAAAGTCCTTTCACTTCTTCAATAGTATTGGTGAAGAAGAAGGATGGTACAATGAGGATGTGCATTAATTATTGGGAGTTGATGAGTACATGTCCTGTTTTAGCCATTCCAGATTTCACCGGGCCTTTTGAGCTGCAGTGTGATGCCTTGGGAGAGGGCATAGGAGCTATTCTCATGCAAGACAAACATCCCTTCATATATGAGAGTAGAAAATTATGAGGTCTGGAGAGAACCTACAGCATCTACGACAAAGAGATGCTAGCAATCATGCACGCGCTAGCTAAGTTTAGGCAGTACTTAGTGGGAAGCCAATTCACAGTAAAAACAGATCATAATAGCTTGAAACATTTCCTTGGATAGAAGGACCTTAATGAAAGGAAATAGAAATAGGTGAGTAAATTATAGGCCTATGATTTTGACATAGCCTATGTCAAAGGGAAAAAAAATATTGTTGCAGATGCCTTATCTAGAAGGCATCAATTGCTTGCTGTTGGGATAGTCATGGATGATTGGAGAGAGATGATCTTGGCAGAATATGCTAGGGATAGTTGGGCATCTAGCATTATTGAGGGAGCTATTCAAGATAGTCAATACATTGTCGTAAATGATCTGATCATCTACAAGGAAAGGATTTATTTAGTACTCGGGTCTGCTATGAAGTAGAAGATTTTGAGGACATTTCATGATTCACCAATGGTAGGACATCCCAGATTCTTTAAGACATATCGGCAGGTGAGAGGGTGCTTCGCTTGGAAAGGACTCAAATAAGAGGTGCTTCAATTTGTTAGGGAATGCCCTGTGTGTTAGCAGAACAAACAGGAACATTCTTTTCTGGGTGGTCTACTACAGCTCCTAACCATACTAGAGAAGAAGTGGGATAGCATTTCCATGGATTTTATCACAGGCCTCCCCAAGGCACAGGGTCGGGATTGTATCTTTGTTGTGGTAGATAGATTGACAAAATTTGCACATTTCTTTGCAATTTCGTCTACTTATTCAGCAGCACAAACACCAGAACTATTTTTTTGAGAGGTATTCAGACTACATGGCATACCACGGTGCATAGTCAGTTTCAAAGACATCAGATTTATGAGGCACTTTTGGCAGGAGTTGTTCAGGTTATGTGGAACAGAGCTCACTCCGAGTACCAGCTACCACCCCCAAACTGATGGGCAGACAGAGATAATGAACAAATGGGTTGAGGGGTACCTTCAAAACTACATTGCAGGAGATCAGAAGGCTTGGGTGAAGTGGCTACATCTAGGGGAGTACTGCCATAATACCTCTTTCCATATGTCTATTCAAATGTCCCCTTTTATGGAAATGTACGGGTATGATGCTCCTAATTTTTTGGATTTGTTATTTGGGGACAGCAGGGTGCCTAAGGCCAAGGATACTTTGCAAGAGTGTCAAGACATTATGTGATCCTTGAAGGAAAATTTGCAAAAGGCACAAAATCAGCAAAAGCAATATGCTGATCAGCACAGGGTTGAGAAGTCTTTTGAGGTGGGAGATATGGTGTACCTCATGTTACAACCGTATAGACAGTCCTCTCTCAAGAAGAGTGGAGCAAAAAAATTGAAACCACGCTACTATGGACTGTTCAAAGTAATCAGGAGAGTGGGCAAAGTAGCTTATGAGTTGGAGTTTCCTGTATACAGTAAAGTGCATAATGTGTTCCATGTGTCATGCCTTAAGAAGGCATTGGGTCATAATGTGGTGCCTTCAGTAGTATTTCCACCTCTTGATGATGAGGGAAAGCTTATCTTGGTTCCCGAGGCCATACTTGACTCCAGGGAGAGGGTGCTTCGCAGGAGGACTATCAGGGAGTATCTAGTGAAGTGGAGGAACCTACCTATCGAGGATGCTACTTGGGAAAATGAGCAGATATTGCAGCATCCAGAGCTGAAATTTCTTGAGGACAAGAAATTTTGGGAAGGGCGGACTGTAATGTCCCCTTTCTAGCATTCATAGCATGATGTTGTTGTTAGCCTATTTCCCCACAGTCCCGTAGGCTAACTAGGACATTAAAGGGGCTTAGAGGCCATTTGGCCTAGACAATTTTAGTTGCAGGTCTTTCTGAGGGGTTCTAAGGCAACTTTGGGCATACTTACTATTTATAGTAAGTCATCTTGGACATGGACGGACATTCAGTCATAGTGGTATGTCGATGGTAATTGTTTAAAATCGACAAGAAAACTTATTTATCATTGATAAGATTTGTTGTGCATTGCTAAAGCCATTTTATAAAGTTAAATTTAAATATTTAACTTTATTAATGCATAGACTATAGTTTGTGGGAAATATTTAAATTAAAAGAGTTCCCTTTATTTTTATAACACATTGGAGACATAAGGTACATAAAGGGAGTTATGTTTTATCCCACATTGAGAAAACGAAGGATTGAGCTCTTGTGAGAACACTATAAAAGAAATGGAAGAGCTTTTTTTTTGTATGCTTGGATGAAGATTAATGTTATGTTGCTGGATATCTAATTATTGGGCTTGGAGGATGGAACCCCTCTTTGCTAGCATTCTCTTCACTATTGGATGACATGGTCAGGAGGATCAAGGGTGTTTTCACTTCAGGAAACACACTGGGTTTCATTTGGGGCATTTGCATAAAGAAATTTACAAGGGTTTGAGGTGCAGATCTGAAGTTAGTTATTGCTATAGTGCCACATGAACAGTATTTTGCTACAGTCGGCATGAACAGTATTTTGCTACAGTATGGCGTGAACAGTATTGGTATCAAGTTTACTTTTTTTTTTTGGCTGATTAGAAGTTTGGAGGGCTAGCCGACTACAACTGCAAAATACTATGGCAACTAATTCCAGGTTTCTTCTGTCAAATTTTGATATTTTGCATAATAATTGTTGAATACAAGTCTGAATAGTTTTTGCAGCCTTTAAGTCAGTTGTAAGTGCACATCTACATTTAAAAATCACCCTTTGTTAGTAGATTGAAAGAGTTTCCAGATTTTTCATATACTATTGAATGTGTGCCAAGTGTTTGTGAAAATGTTATGATGTGTATTATGCATTTTAATTTCACTTCATAGTTGTTCATAAATATACTCATTGGAAAGCAATTTATTGAGGAAATCAGCTTTATGAGTTTGCATACAAAGTGTTTGACAATATTCCTTAAGTTAAATTTCTGCAAGACAAAGTTCAAATCAGGCGAGGATATTACATATTGTAATGATCAATGCTAGAACCTGTTGACTATGAAATAATATTCGTATATCTCTTCATCTCAGCTTGAATATGGTTTATTTTTCCCTAAAGTTCACTTTTGAATTTGGGCACGTCTTACAAAATTTCGTACAAATGTTACATAACTTCTAGATTAGTTCTACTATAATTTGTATTCCCTCTTGCAATTACACTTTCTTCTTGGCAATGGTTATAGAAACTTTGTCCACAACCTTATTTTGAGTGTTCTTGCAGACCAATCTATCAATTTCTTATTTCAATCTATGTTACAAGCATTTACTTGTTCAACAATATTTACTAGTTGGGTGATTATTGGAGCTTCTTTATCAAAAAGATTTATGTCAAAAGCATCAACAAAAATATGTTTTACAACATAAAGTACCTTTCTTTTCTTTAGCTCTTCTTTTTGTTTCTTCTTTGCTAAAAATTCTTGTAGAAAATTTGTTTTCTCCAATGTGAGATTTTCCAATTCTAATTGTGGCATCTTAATTATTTCATCTAGACTAACTTCAATATCTGGTTAAGTGTCCTTTATTATTCTCCTTTTTCTTGGTGAACGATTATTACTACTTGGAATTACTTTGGGAATTGGTGATGGAGTTTCACCATTCATTCATGCTATGACTTCAATGCTCAAGACAAAAATGGTTTCACTCACTTCAACTCTACTTATTTCTTTGTTTTCCTCAATATGAGGTGTTGAAATGGTATTACTATCTACACTTGTTTCTTTTGCCTTGGTTCCTACCTTTGTATCTATAATCCTTGATTTCTTTCCCTCTTGAGTGTTAAGGGTGTCCACATGTATTGGTGACATGTTGCCTTATGGACTCAACAAACCTAAACTTTCTCCATTGTTGTAATCATCCTCGATGGTCACAATCTCCTTCTCTGCTCTTATGGTGGATAGCCCAAAAATGCTTTTCCAAAGGAACTCATCTTGTTATTCCAGTTCTTCTATTTTATTTTGTAAGATCAAAAAAAATTGTACTAAGTAATAAATCTACTCCTGTACTTCTTGAAAAATATGTTCTATTGATCTTGTGACAGATTAGGCATAACTTTGAGTAATGTGTTGTTCCTTATATTTTTCTCGTCTTCTTCTATCTACTGCCATCTCCTTTCTGGTCTCTATAATTAATCTTTGGGTGTCTTAATCTTAATTTCACTACAAGCTAGATCTTGGTTTCAAATCATATCTATCATAGCCTCCTCAACTTTGGTTCTATTAGTATTACCCAATGTATCATATTTTACAAATCTAAAACTGGATAATCCTATATAGATATTCTTATATCTACAAATACCTCTTTAATGGACTTTATGTTCCTTATGGGTGGTCCTCTGACCATTCACCTTCTCTTATTTTTGGGGGCACCAAGCTTTGTAGTCTCTTCTACTCTCTATTTTGTAGTCTACTCAAGACTAAAAGTTTCCTCGGTTCTTAGCTTGTTTGGTGGTGGACAAGAGGGGGTTGTCACTAATTTCTTCCTTTTGTTTCCTTGAGACTTCATGCTTAGTGGAGTGACAACGACTAGGGATTTACCCTTGTCTACTTCTTTTCCTTCCTCTTCCTCATAATTTCTATCTTTTTCTTCGTCCTCTCCAAGACCTTGTCTTAATTGTAGTGATTTTTTTCTCTTGCCTAGGGTTTCTAATTTGGCTTCTTGGTCTTTAATCATTGTTTTCCTTTTCTTCTTCTTAGAAGTTATTTTTATATTTACAGTTATTATTTCTTTCTATTCTTCATATTTCCCAAAGGATTTAGCCTCAATGTCTATTTCTTTATTCAATAGTGCAATAATGCTTTCACTCACTAAATCACTATTAATTTTATAGTCAAAACTTTGTAACCAAGCCTTCCTCAACTTTATTGCCTACAAAAATGTGTTGTCTATATCTACAAGAAAACATATCTCATTTTAATACCTTGTGAGAAACACTTCAAGCATTTTAAATTTCTCAAAATACTTGAATCCATAACATTCTCAAAATTTTCTCCTAATTGAGTGATGTATTCATTAATCTATCATGTCATTGGTTTTTCTTGTTCCCAAACAACATCATCAATACAAGGAAAATGCTTCTTGACATAAAATAAAATGCATACAAAGAGGGATCCAAACTTACACATTGAATTCTTTTATTTTCTTAGAGATGATATATTCTCAGTTAGTTGTGGTCTTTTTAACTTGGCGAGATCATTCTCATGATCTTTCATCACTATCTTCCATGCTTGATCCCTTGCCATATGTGCTACACTATTCAATCTAATTTATTGATACAAATTTTGAGCTATAACCCTCACTAAAAATTTGATTATTGGATCAAAAATGTTTGCAATGGAAAGACTTTGACCATTCCACTTGGATCCTTTGTTTTCCTCAATTTCCTCTCAACTTAGGCATCACATGGTTTTCTTCTTGTCTAGGGTTTGATAGCCTATAACCCATTGAATCATTTTCTCTTTGATCTCCATAGTTCCATTCTATATCCAATACTTCATATAATGGATTTTAGTAGAAAAAAATTTAATCCATTCAATCATGAAATTTCTTGGGAATTCTAGGGTATGAGTTAACCCTTTTCTTTCCACAACTTTTAATTTATCTTTCAAGATGTCTCCATTACATAATTTCTTATATCCTTCTCTAATATCATTTTCTCCTACTTCTCTAAAGTTACACATGTAACAATTTCTAACATCCTAGATCATAATAACTTTTGGTGGTATCGAGGATAGCATACCCATTGAATCTTCTTTCATCATAATTTCTAGAATAAAATGAAACTTTGGTGGGGGACAACCATCACCTTTCACCACTTTAATTCTACTAACCTCTTGACTCATTCTAGTAGTAGATGAAGCTACCATGTTCATTTTTAGGGTTTGAAGTCATTTCTTCTCTAAATTACTCAGCATAGTTCAGCTCTTCAGTTTTTGAAGCTTCTCATCTAAATTTCTCTTGAGCTCTTTTACTCATAATTCAAATCACCAAATCACTTTATACTCTTGAAATCTACATGAAAGGTATGAGATCATGTTATCAAAATTTGATATATACCTTCTTTTTATTGACTTAGGGTCTTCATAATTTTTTTGTACTTAGGTAGGTGGATGCTAGCTATTTCATTCAATATTGATGTCATTTAACTAGGTCTATTCTCTATAACACAGGCTCCTCCATTTCACTTGGTCTCTACTATTTTACTTTTAAAGTGTTGAGTCAATATTACAATGCTTGGTCAACATGGATATTTTTACTGATGTTTGGATACCTTTCATAAATTTTTTATTATCCATATTTATATATGCAAATATGAAATTTGGAACATTTCATGTAACGAACTGATGTATGATATATCAATTAAATATACATGTCTACGCATACCTTTCTTTCTTAGTTTGAGATGATATGATCACCTTATCCACTAGATTGGGTGTCCTCAACTTTATTTGCTTCACTATTTCAATATTTTTCTTTATTTTTCCACTTTTAATTCATTTCCTTCTTGATTTTCTCAATGTATGGTTTGCGTTTTTCATTGTCTTTTGTTTGATTTTTTTAATGTACTTGAGTCCTGCAATTCTTTCTTAGATGTCTAAAATTATGACATTTGGAGCATGCTTTATTTGGTTCATAATTCTTCCTCTAATTTGTTCGGTAAGGTTTTTTTTATGATCTACATTCATATGCTCTATTCCCATACTTCTGACACTTATAGCAATATCATTCAAATTTGGGTGTAGTAGATACATTCCTCATTCTTGACCTACAGTCATGTATTTGATGACCTTGTTTCTTGTAGAGAAAGTAGTAACCAGTCAACTTAGGTTTAGAAGTTTGCATACCATATTTCCTTCAACAAATATTTGCAGTATGAACAAGTTTTCTATAGTGATAACATGTTCATTTTTTATTTGAATTTTCATTTCTCAGCTCTACATTCTTGGATGATTCTCCTTTCTCAGTGCATGAATGTCCTAACCCATTACAACTCTTAGATGACTTTGTAAGTTCTTCAAAGTACTTCATTGCCTCTTTTGGTTTGTTCAATCTTTCCACAGATTCTTTCTCAGTTTTTAGCTCATCTTTTAGTATTTTCCTTTATGATTTAATATTTTTAATTTTCACATCCTTATGATTCAATTCACAATTTTAGAGAATTAACTTATTTATCATGTTGAGTTGAGTGTTTGTGAGCTTCTACACACTTGATATCCTTTTTTCATGTCTTATAGCTATTACTCTTTTATCTTCCTCATCCACAGTCATGTATTCTTTAGCTTTCTTCTTTTGTTCAGTCACTTCAAATAGTCATACTAATTTGATTTCATGTTCTCTTTTTAGTCCTCTTATTTCTTCATTCAAAATTTTAATCTTTTCAAGTAGATCTATAGATACTTTGTTTTTTAGATTGATTGATTCAAAAAACCCTTCAGTTTTAACTTCTTCATAAGAAAATTGTTTTATCTAGATAGCAATTTCCATTTTCCTTTTTAGGGAATCCTTAAGACCTTTTCTTACTTTCTAAAGCTTCTACAGTATGAGTTTGATGTCAATCACTTGATTGTCAATAACCTTGCCTATTTTAAAACCCTTCATCTCCAAGATCTAATCTCTAGGTGATTATGAATATCTTAGAGAACCAGTACTTTGATTTTGATAATTAACTAATGGAGGTATAAATAGGATAAAATGATACTAAGGGGGGGGGGGGGGGGGGGGGGGGGTAAGCACTTTTAGTTATCACCAATTCACTCACACATACACTAGTAAACCTATGCATAGAAAACTTGCTATAATAAACTTGTTGTATCATGTAAATTTGATCTATCACATGCATGAAAACAAGCATATAACACAATATTTGTTACCCAGAAACCCTCCATGGTGAAGGTAAAACTAGGGTGGAGATGACACCCACAAATCTTCACTATTGCAGTAATAAAGTTAAATTTTTATGGTTATAATGTTTGATCACAAAATATGATCTAACCTATGAGGGGCATACCCTATTAAAATATTAAGAGAATATTAGGTCTCATGCAGTTAGAGGATTTAACAATTAAAAAAAAGTAAGGAATCTATTAGGAGTTTTACAAATATCTATTAATTCTACTCTATTAGGAGATTTACCTTGATTCAAGCTAACTAGAACTAATTCAGTTCCTGATTCTTGGTGTTCTCTTAAATATGATACTAAAGTCTTATCCTTGATAACTAATCCTCTCCTCTAATTCGATAATACTTATCTTCCATTTCACTACTATGATTAGGTGACTTGCTCTGTTATGTTATAACATAACATTTTCACTGACCTCTAATTTGATCCCAATCCTCCATTTCACTATTTACATATTACTCCTTTTTTTTATGCATGTTATTCTCTTATTCATGAAATACCACATGACATGATTTTTCTTGTTCATTTGAATCATTGATCACAATAGATAGAGACTTTTTATCCACATTATTAACATGAATAGCCTCCACATATATTATATGTTCTTTCAAAGTCATCTTGGAAGAATTTTACCTCAAAATCTATTCCATTCCTGACTTTCATGTAAACTATGCATTACTCTACCTTTACTATCTTCTGACAGTCAACATTGTTGTTGCTCAATTTGTATAGTACTTGGTACATACTATGTAACTCAATTTTTTTATACTCAAAATAGCTTGTTGAATGCTAAGCTCAGCTCATATAGAAAATCCTTGGTGACCATACAGTTACTTGGCTCCTACAGAGCTTAGTACATATATCCTTATGTACATGACTTGGCCTATATAGAGTAACTTGGTCATACTCATGACCATCTAACTCTACCTTGTAAATGTGTAAGTTTTTGACACTAATAGACAACAATTTTTAGAGATACCAACAATTTTAACCATGTAACATTATAATAGTTCTTTTGTAACCCTTAGCTTGGAAGATTCCTAAGAGGGTGTATTTCAAAATAGTACAAATATATGTGAACATCATTATCACACTGTGATTTTTATCTTGACTGAGTTCTCATGATATACTTTTTTTGTTATTATTATGTGGATTTTTTATAAGATGAGTGATATTTTAATGTTTACTTTACTAATAGTTCTACTAATAGGTTAAATAAGGATTAAAGGTTGAATTTATTTGGTAAAGGTAATTTGGAATGAGTTTTGTCCTCGAGTATTGAGGAACGCCTCTTTGGGTGGAAACTAGATGTTGCACTATTTTTTCATATGATCACCCCATCAATGGGGACCCCTTTATTTTATTGATTTTCTTGCACCATATTCTAATATTGTGGAGAATGAAGTATTTTAAAAAATCCTCTCTCGAGGCCAAATTCCACTCGGTTAGGAGAATTTTCTCTTCCTAGCAACCAAATATTTTGCCCTGATTATACATAAGAAGTTAGTGAAGTTTGTAATCATTGAAGCATTTCATTAGTAGAGGGTTTAATTATTGGAGCATTATAGGGACAGCATATTTGACTATTTTCTCCCATCCTAACAATTTCAACTCACTCGAAGATTTGTTTAATTTTAATTAAATTTAGATGCCATTTTTTTATTTAATAATTTTAAAAGGTTCTTTTTTTTTAGTTTTTTTTTTTACAAAGTTGTGTTGGGCCCTTATAAGGAGTCACAGCTCATCCTTAGCATCTCCTATATATGAGAGGCAAGTTCTTTTATTTTTTAACTCCAAATGCAAAATGAAGTCAACTTTGTATGTTTTGACTTAGTGTTTTGAGTGATGAGAAGAAGGATCTAGAGGTAAGAGGTTTCTACTTTATTTTCCCTTTTCAATTTTAACATATTAAATAATTGATATATTAAATAGGAAATTAAGCCTAATGTCTTTCTTGTAACCACAATGAGAATTTTAATTATATTATTTATTTTAATTTTTGAAATCTTCTTTAAAGAGGCTAGATAAATTAATTTGATAGTAATTCATTTATTTAATTTTAAAATAAAAATTAGACCCTTTTTGTATTGTTTATTTAGAAAATATTTTTAAAGGCTCTTTTCCAATTTTTGGTAAAAATTTCCACTAACATAGAAATTAATAAACTCTAGCCTATAGGCAAGAGCCTACAACACAATGGTAACCTACATGCCTCTCATGTGTGATGTCTTGGATTCAAGTTTTCTTGAACTTAGCACATAGTAATAATAATTATGTTCAAAAATAATAATTATCAATATAGGCTTTAGTCCACTACCAATAAAGAAAAAACTATAGCCTTTTAATTTGAATTGAAATAGTTATAGTTCTAGAGAGATAATAAAAGGACTATTTTTAGTATGAGGAAACGTCTCTGAAGCTAAGGCAAGATTCCTAAAGAGGGAGAAGTGAGGAGATGGTTGAGACTTCAAATGGATCCATGGAAATAGTTTAAGATCAATGAAATTCATATGAGAAGAAGTTACAAGTTATCATGTAGTTCAATTAAAATCCAAATGAAACTTAGCAATGCATCCTAGAAGGAAGAAGAAATAAATTCTACATATGGAAATTTTTATTTTCTAATTGGGATTTTGTAGAAAACTAAAGTTCATATTGAGGGATCCTACCACATGGAGATATCACCAAGTTAATGAGTGCAAAAAATGGTATGTAAATATTATAGATACAAATTAAATATAAGTTGTACTATAAGGAAATGTTTCATGGGATGGATAAAATAAAAAGATGAACTCATAGAAGAAGAATCAAATTCTACAAGTGGAAATTTTTCTTTTCAACTTGGATTTTCATGGGAAATCCAAGTCTACATTAGGGGGTCCCACCACATGAAGATGTCACCATGCTCATGAGTACAACAAAATGTATGTAAATTTTATAGATACAAATGAAATTCAAATTGAACTATAGGGAAAATTTTCATAGGATTGAGAAAATCAAAAGATGAAGTCATAGAGGGCATCACCATCACTGTTAAATGATTGAAAATTTTATCTAATATTTAATTAAAGTTAGATAGTTATAAATTTTGAGTATTTATAGATAATTTCTCTTCAACAAAATATTGAATATATCTACGAGATAATGATATTGTTTTGACCACACTTTTTTACCTCTAACAAGAAATTTTTGTTTTTAATTTATATCAATCAACTCTTGCCAAGTGTGTTAGTTTCTTATTGTCTATTAATAGAATTATAATTTTCTTATAGGATCATGATGTGGTGTCTTCATGTGATTTGTTTAAAAAAGTGAAGCCCTAATTAGGTTTTTAAGGGATGAAACTTCATCCTCCATCTCCAATTGATCTTGGATCTTTGTTGTAATGGAACTAAAATAAAACGTGAGCGCCTTATCATTAGTAATTCATGAGCTAGGAGGAGGGATTAGAGAGACCAAGTAGTGTATGATAGTTAAAGGAGACACCTAATCCAATTATTTTTATGTGAATTGAAAGAAAATATGACCTATCCTCAACCCGAATTCCTAAAAGGAATTATCCAAATTTATTAATCACAAAGAAGTGATCAATGCCCAAATGGATCAAGCAATGGAGAAGAGGGAGAAAGGAGATCCTATGGTCTTTCTATTTGAGAAGTATGTGCATAAATATCAAAATAGATAAAAGATAAATACTAACCTTGAAGTAGGATAAATCTAGAAAAATTTGATTTCTAATTTCTGACTTTTGTGTACAATTTTAGGGAATTTTGCAACTTGTTTCAAACTAGAAATATTGAGACAGAGAAAACCTAAACAAATTTTGTCCTTTTGAAGAGAGGTCGACCTTGACCCAAATAGAGGGGCACAATTTTACTCTGGGGTACAATTGTACCCCAAAAAGTCAACCTTGACATGCAAGCTTAACGAAACTTATGTTCCCCAAAAAATCAACCCTGACAAAATTTATGTTCACAGATCTTGCAAGCTTAATGAAAATAGTATCTAAATCTACTTTTAATTCATTTTTCTACACCTGTATTTGCAAGAAAAAAATGGTTTTTTTTGTTTGGATGGGGGGATTTCCTTAGTCGAACCATGTTTGCCTTGGCCAAACCACAACTTGGAATCAACCTTGAAATGTAATTGAAATTGCAATATAAATAAATAAAGTAAATGGAACTATTCAACTTGCTTATATTGAAATCCTTGTGGAGGATTTGAATCCTTGAATCCAAAAGTATGGATGCTCCAAATGAATATAGGATGTCTCAAATTGATGGCATTAGATATTCAACACCAATTTTGAATGTATATTTGCATAGAAAAAGGCTCGGATTAATGTGGATGGAGAAACCTTCAACAAGAGGGCTCCATAGAGCTTAAATCTTTTAATAGCTAACAATGGTCATCCCTGATGAATTGGATCTTGAATGCTTAAACACTTGAATTCTTAGTAGATGTTCACTTCATAGAATAATGGATGTAGAAAGATAATAGTTTGTCTAATGTCATAATGTATCTTATGAAAAAGTAGATGATAACTTTTCTCACAGATAGTGGATGACAAAATAAGAGAAGAAGTCTTCCTTATATAGAGATCTACGGCACAAACTTTTGGAGATGGCTGACATGGGAGAATTAAATGAAAAATAACCTTAACCCCTAGAAACGGACCTATATTAAATGTAATTTAAGAGTGTCCCATTCTAAAACCCAAAATAGCCAACTCGAAAGAGGAAAAGTGAAACTTTCTGAAGCCTAATATCGCAAAACTCCCAAAAATTGAAAATTGGACCTAGGATCAAGGATGAGGTCGACCCTACCCTAGGTTAGGGTCAAGGTCAGCCTTGACCTAAAAGGTTACCCTTGATCTAGAAAGTCAAAGTCCTCAGTTTCATAGAGAAAGTTGTCAAAAATAGGCTAGAAATAGAGAGAGTGAAGCAAAACAAACAAAAAATAGCTAGATCCATGCAAAGACCCATTTGAGGTGTTTGACATGACCCTAGACCACTTACTCAGAGAACTAAACACTCTTAGCATGGAAGTTCTACCATTTTAAGAGGATATAGTATGGTCATTTGAAAGTAATGGATAGTTCATTGTTAGTACTTTATGATGAGTTACTTGTTAGTACTTCGAAGTTTTACATGGTTTACTTAATATTTCACTTGGAGTTAATCTACTTTCATGTTCAAATAGTTTAGTTGGATGAGATTATTTTTCAATATTTATTTTAGTGGCTCAGAAAAGCCTGGGCCACTAGGCCCTTGCTAATTATAAGTGTTCCATGTGTAATGAGCCAATTCAAATTCTTAACTTCAATTGATGTTGAATCTCTTTTTTTTGCATCTAAATGATGAGATTGGAGAGAGGATATTGATGTGAAAACTATTTGTGTATTCTTTTTAAGTGTACATTTAGATGGGTGGAGTTGAAGATTAAGTTGCATCTAATGGGTTCTATTTTCATCAATAAAAATAACTCTAGAAAAATTATTGAGAATACCTTGGCATAGAAAAATGAAGATAGAAAAATAGTTGTTATATGTTCATCTAGTAGGTTTTATATTTATCGATAATTATAACATTAGAAAATTTATGTTTTGAGACCCTTGTTGTAATAAAATTCATACAAGTATCTTCACATGAATTATTGATCAACAGTGATAGATGAATTGAAGATAAATCTATTAATGGAATCTCTTACAAAAATTAAATAGTGAATATGAAAATGGTGCTTGGGCATATCCTTATTAGATGAAAATTTATTTGATCTATGATATGTGGTATAAAACCTATATCATATGTATGGAAGCTTGTTCCTTGTCTATAAAGGACTCATTTCATTTATACCTTCATTGGTATGCATAATTTAAGGGATAAAACAAATGATAATCATGAAGTGTAGTAATAAGGGACTCACTCCTTTCAATTGGCTGAGCTAAAGCTATAAGTAATAGAGTCTTAGATAAATATATATCCTTATAACATTTTGTGGGGATGGTGGTGGGAGTTAGATAAACAATTATTTAAGATTCTATATGTAAGGTGGATTGTGGTGATGACATTATGAGATGATTTTATGTTAGAGATAGAACTTGATGAATAGTGTTGAATAGTGAGCTAATTATTTAAATAATAAAAGGATATAAATATAATACTTATAAAGATAAATAAATATTTTAGTTTATTTTAAAGGAAATAGTTTTTTTGTGAGTTAGTTTTATTATAGGTTAATTTTCTCATCTTACAAAATGCAAGCTTCCATCCATGCTTTACATTATAGAGTTGTAGCTAGTGTTGAATTATAGTGAAAATTAATGAATTAGTGTCGGGAGTATCAAATCTAGGGAAAACTCATGACCTCAAACTCAACTTCACCAATAGAGCATACCCCCATTCACTAGTCTAGCATAAGTTTTCTTCACATGCTTAAAATATCTAGACCCCAAAGAGCCCAAAATTAAGATGCATAATGTATATCATTTTGTAAACATTGGTCATAGATTTTGCATTTTCTTCTTTTAAGTTACACTAAATTTTTGTGTAAGACTTTCTTTAAGAGATCAAGTTAAAAAATTAAAAGTCAGTATTATTATTTTTAATTTATAAAATAATAATTTAACATAACATATTTATATAGTCATTTCATATATATATATATATATATATATATATATATATGCATGTGTATAATGCATATGTATATATGTATATGTACATGTATGTATATGTACATATACATATACATATACATACATATACATATACATATACATATACATATATACATATGCATTATACATATGTATATACATATATATACATATGTATGTATATCTATACATATACACAGGTCTATATATATATATATATATTCTAAGCTTTCTTCTGATTTTATTAATAAATTTTATAATAATTGTACAAATAAAAACTATAATTCTTCATAAAACCTAAAATGATTGAATGAATAGTTTTATGAAAGAGAATTAGATTCCGCTGTTTACAAAGTCCTTATTGACTTGCATATTCCGATTTAACGTGGAATAAGTTGTAATACTGACTTTGCAAAGCAATCCTTGTTCAAAGTCAAGTCAATTTGATATTTGTGAAAATACAATTTGGCCAGGGAATATGATGATTTTGTTTAATGTCTTGATCTAGTCTTTCATTTGTATTGAAACTCAAATTCTTCAGGAAGAATATACGCCAGGGAAAAATGGTGAATGAGGAAAACAAGGGCTGAATTTCCAATAAATGGAATCAATGTCAAACTTGGGGTCCATATGATGATTTGTACGATATGACATCAATATATAACGATATCGGGTTGATTCAATTTTCAAATTTATCAGATAAAAATTCGTTGTCAAACTTGGGGGCCATTTGATGATGTGATGTGAATAAAGATTGATCTTGGTTAACCTTATTTGTAAATATATCAGCAGAATTTCTTATTTTTAATAATTGAATAAAGAGTTAAACACCTTACACGACAAGACAACCAAACGTTGACAAAATATAACAATCAGGAATTCTGATCAACAAAATTTTGGATGTACACAATTAATTCCTTCTTTGTCGCGATGAGAAAATTTCACAATCGGCTGAACTTTACTCGATTCTTTTATTATGTCCCACGATATTTATAATTTATTTAGGTTTAAAATAGATTGTTGAACGATCTGGAGGTTGTTAATAAGAATCTATCTCCTCTTCAATATATTTTAAATTTTGTAATAATTTCTCAAATAACTGCTGGTAAGTCTTTTTTTTTTCTGCTTCCTCCTCTTTTGTTTTTCATGACTGCTATATCTTCCCTCATGTGTTGTTCCTTTGTTCAAAACTCTCTATTGATTTTAAGATTAATAGTTTATTCTAGATTCTACATTAGAATGAATTGCTTACTCTTCAAAACATTTATAAAAGGTTTTCTCATATGCTTAATTTTCAATAAGGATTGTGACAGTGTGACCCACATGCTTCTTCATTGCTCTTCTTTTATGCACAAGCGTGGAGTATTTTTTTAGAATAATCACTTAGTTGAAGTTGTTTCTATAGGTCATGATCTAAGCCTAGCTCAAATATTAAGAAAAAAATAGCTACATATTTCAGGAGATTATTACAAACCTACACAATATATTAAGGTTGTTAAGAACCTACATGGTCAATACAAAAGTTGTGATAGTAATTATATTGAAATTATAAAATTATTTGGTAAATGAAAATTATTTCATACATTTAAAGAAGGAAATTCAAAGGAAACTTTTGTTTAGTACAAGTGTAAAAAAAATGTGAAATCATGAATTGAAGAAAAGTGGACCAGCTTTCCATAAAGGTCATATTGGCAAGAGTAACTCATTAGTGCATGGTATATTTTCATAAATTGTAACTAGAATTAACTCTCTTGGCTACAATTTACATTTGTATGTTTATCTATTTATGGAAAAATAGAACCAATGAATTTAGTTATGTAGACTAGATAATATGAGTTTGATAGCTAAAATTTTTTACCCAAAGTGATTTAATGCAAGAGAAATAAGGTCTTCCAAGCATAACTCTAAGTATTGAACCCAATATAGAAAAATATCTCAAATAAGATTAAGCAATTGTGCAAGAAAGTCCTCTATCATGCAATGCTAATTTACATAAGATTTAAAATGAGATAAATTTGAATTATTTGATTAACTATGATATTAATCAACTTATCTAGGGCTAATTAATTTGTACGAAAGAAACACATGTTCAAACCCAATCAATCAAAAAATTAGATTTGAGAAGTAAAAGGACAAGATAAATTTAGTCACCTTGAAGAAGGGTAGTGTAAGTGACCATTGTACTTAGAAATTTAATAATAATAAATTGTAACAAAAAGTTGACTATAGATGTGGAACCAAAATAAGAAACCAAAAAGGACTAAAAATATTAAATCTCCAAGTGTGGGTTGACCTAGAGTTGACCTATATATGCATATGTGGAACTTGATAGTGGTGTTGTTGGGGGGTAGAAACTCAATCGACAACAGATCTCCCATAGGCTTTTAAATATAATATTTTGGATCTAAATTTGTAATTTTAATAACATACTCTTGCCAAAAAGGAAAAATGGTTTTTTCTTGGGAGGAGTCTAATGTCCCTATAACCCTAACATATGATTGATATATTGAGTAATATAATTATAATACAAGGTTTATTTGGAGTTATGTTTTTTTTAAGTGATTAGTTCTAAATATCTTAGTTTGAAAATGGTATGTGCATATGTACCATGATAAAATAGAAGCAACACCATTTAACACATTTTATCTTATGTTATATTCTTGAATAGATCAGCTTCAATTGACATATTCTTGAATAGGGGAACCTAGGTTAACCTATTCTAGAAAAATTTGACCTAGGACAACCTATTCCTAGGGGTTTTTAACTATGAAGGCAAGTTTATCTCGTAGTTAAAAAATTAAACATTAGGTGATTTGATGGTCTTTATTTGTTTAGATACCCAAAAAATAGTTTAAAAGAAATCCTAGGAACCTCATTTTCAAAGAAAGAGGAAAAAAATAAGACATCAAAGAAATTTTTAAGTATTCAAGCATTTAAGAGAGAAATTTTTTGTCAAGCATTTAAAGCATTAAAATATTGAAAGATCAATTATGATCATTTCATCTTCAAGATTTGGCACTTTGTTGGAAATCAAGGGGTGGAGATCTACATTAGAGAACTCATTCTTTTCTTCATTAATACACATTCACATTCATAGATTGTTGAAGTGGTTTTTGTAGATCCATTGGATTTGTGGTGACTTCCTACATCATCCATTGTAAATTTAGCATTGATAACATAAAAGCTTTTCAAAATCTAAATTGGCAAGATTTTTCTTAGGAAATGTGAATATTTATATTTCTCTTAGATTCTATTCATATTTATATTTCAATTTCTAGTTTGATTCCACAAAATAGGTATTTATCAAGGCAATCCATCCTCAAAATAAGAATAAAAAATTAATTTTATGTGTACCAGCAAGATATCTAAATTCCCACAAATCTAGAAACTACTCTTTGAAATATTTCTAAAGAACTTGGGTCAAATTTTATATTAATCATTGGGAATATGTTTAACATCCCATAAATTTTCCATATAATTTACCACTATATTGATGCATTCTTGGAGGATTTCTAGGATTTTTTTTGTGATCCCAAATTCATAGTTAGAGGTTCAATCATAAGTTTACGAAAATAATTTTTGGAGAAAAATAGAATATTCCCTTGTCCATTTTAAAGTAATTACTTTATCATTCACTTTACCTTTTAGCTTAGACCTATTTGCATATTTTAATTTGCCTAATTTCATATATTTAGCACCTAGATCTATCATAATATTCTCATTTGATTAATTAGTTAAATTTTACATTTACATTTACATGTATAAAATAAACTTAACATTTTATAAGAGGTGACTTGCATTTGTACTACCTTGATGTAAGTTGGGTTTACAATTAGAATCCATTTATCCCATTCACTTTTTCCTAATTTATCTTTTGTTATATTGAGAGTTATGTTTGGAAGCTCATCTTTCTCTTATATATTGAATGCTAGTGTAGAGCTAGTTAGTTAATAAAATATCTCTTTCATTTCAACACTAATAATGTTGGTAAAAATTATAATCATATTGTTGGAAATGATTCAAAAGATCATGAATCAAAAATAATGGAATTGGTAAAGAATGTTTTCAATCATCGTTTTTTCATTGATGTCAAACTTGCTACTTGTAGGAATGACAATTGCTTAAGTGATCCAAATACTATCAATTGGATGATTGTCAAGGAAGTGGCAATCAATAAGATGTAACTAGAGTACCTAGAGAAAGGTTGAAGTTATGATGTTGTAATGAAGTATAAAGATCAGCTAAGCCATTGATGAAATAGTGTATTGATAACATACTCTAAGAGGATGGACACTCTAAGACACAACAAAGATGTAAGGTTTAACTAAGTCATTTGTAAAGACTAACTAATTTAATTGGAGAGAGTTGAGGAAGCTAGTTAGAGTCGAACAGATTCTCAGTTGAAGCCAAGAAAGTTCATCTTTAGTGTGTGCCAAGCAATACTTTAGGTGTTGAGTAACACAGAATTGGTTAGTTGCCGAGCATCAGAAAAAAGGTAATGGATGCCAAGTAAGTCTTCAAGTGCTGAGCAAAGAAAAAATGCTATAGGTGTTGAGTGCCAGTAAAATAACAATAGAAGCCCAGTAACACAGAAGGAGCTGAGCATCAGTAAACCAATGATGCCAAGTTGTTGCATTATTTCTTAAGTTAAAGATTCACCAAATTAGTAACAATAAGTTTGTTACATCAAATTTTGTGAATTAGTTGGATGATAAGGATGATGAGTAGATGTCACAGAATTTTATGTAAATCATGCAAACCAATTCAAGGTGAATGCTAATGGATTTATCATGAAGTTTCTAGAAGAAACAACTTGGAGGGAAAACAATATAATTTTCTCAAATCAAATTGAGATTTGAGTGGAAATTGAAGAACATAACTTCTTTATAAGGAGCTACAGGTCATAGATCAAAATAGGGGGAGTTGGTCACAAGTGTGGTCGAGGCCAAGAGAAGGCTAATGTGAAGGAGGACACAGTGAGGAGTAAGTACAGAGCATCAAGACTCTGAGTTGATCAAGTGATCATGGAGTGCATTGGCATAACAAGTGGAAGAACTCAAGGAGATAGATCTTGAAGGATGAACAAGCCATCATCACTGCAAGGGAGGAAAGCCAAGCAAAGAAAAGAACTAAAGAGCGATCTAAAATTTGCAAGTTTGAAGTTGCAATCTTTATCAGGTCAAAACCTTTCTAATACTCTCTTACCATTGTATTAGATATAGAAATCCTACATTGCTAGGTTAGCTTAACAGCTAGGTGGATAAACCTCGGGAAAAGGATAAAGAGATCCTTAGAGAGGGACAAAAGATTATTTTGAGAAGGTGACTGTAAATCCCATGGACTTGGGTGAGCCTAATAGCTCTATGTAAATCCTTTAATAGGATGGCATTCGAAGTTGAATGTTCTTAAGTCCTCTAATAGGGCACACTCCTAATAGGGTGTAAAAATCCTTTAATAGGGTCACATTTAATAGCGGGTTGTAGCCTTTAATAGGGTAGGTCTTTAACAGGGTAGACCATCAAAAGTGGTTGAAATCAATTGCGCAGTTATTTTGTGGGTGTCATCCCCACCCTAGTTTTACCTTCTTATTCTTGGAGGGTTTCTGGGTGACCAAAATCCTTAGTGTTATGTGGTGATGCATGTTATCTTTCATGGTTTTTCAATGTTTAATTGCATGCATGATAATTTCAGTTATATGTCATCAAAGATTTGAAGAAAAAGTTGTATTGGACATCATTGGACGTTGGATAACTGATTCACCCCCCCAGTTATTCTAAAATAATTCCAACAATTGGTATCAAAGCACACTACTGATTTGTTTCAAGGTACTAGCAGCAGAAAGATCAAGATGTCCAAGAGAGAAGTTCCCAAGCTAAACAAAGACAACTTTGTTGCATGGAAAAGTCTGATGAAGCTACACCTCAGATCAATAGGTGACTATGCACAAACCTCAATCACAATTGATCATGTAGATCCTGCAAGACCTCTCATTGCAGATGAATTGAGCAAGAAGGAGCACAACCAAGCGATGTTAGATATTGCTTTAGCACTAAGCTATGCTGAGTACAATGATGTCAAAGGATGTGGTACTGTACATCAGATGTGGGAAACATTATCAAGAATCTATGGAGGAGATGATAATGTCAAGAGAGACAAAAGAGAGAGCCTAAGAGGAAAGTTTGATGATATTAAAATGGAAGAAGGAGAGAATGTTGCTCAATACAGTGCAAGGATGAAAGAAGTAGTAAGTTCCATAAGATGCCTAGGAGGACATTTATTAGAAGAAATAGTATGTAGCAAATACTTGAGAAATTTGCTTCCTATCTATGTTATAAGAGTATCATCCATCCAAGAGCTAAGGTGTGTACCAGGAAACACAGTGTCATTTGAAGGAATAATTGGAAAAATCGATGCCTTTGAGCTATCTAACTTTGACAACTACAAGCCATAAAACTTTGAATCTGCATTCAAAGCCAAGATGACAATAAAAGACAATGAGGGGGTGAAAACAAAGAAAAGGAGTGGAAAAGGAAAGTATGTATCTAATGATAGCAGCACTGATGAAGATGATGTAGACCAACTAGAGGCATTACTAGCAAGAAGATTTCATACAGGAAGAGGCAAATTCAAAGGTAAGTTGCCAATCATTTGTTTCAATTGTAATGAAGTTGGTCACATTGCAGCTAGATGCACACAAAAGAAAAATTACAAGGATGGAGGAAACCTCAAGAACAAGAAAAAGGACAATAAGGACTATAGAGGAAAAGGAAAAAGATGCTACATTATTGAAGAAGACTCTAATGAGAATGATGATGAAGTAGTCTATGTAGCTATGAAAGATGAATTAGATGAAGATGAAGCAACTACTCTGGTAACCTGCATGAACAAGAATGAAAAATGGATCATAGATAGTAGATGCTCTCATCACATGACTGGAGAAAAAAGTAAGTTCATTACCTTTACTCAATATGAAGGAAATAGTGTTAGATTTGGTAACAATGCACCATGTCAGATCAAAGGGAAAGGTAGTATCAAGCTTATTGAAAGGATATCATGTGATAATGCATACTATGTTGAAGGCCTGAATTATAACTTATTAAGTGTCTCATAGTTAGGCAACATAGGATGCAAGGTTGAATTTGAAAAAGGAGTTGCTACAATTTATGATTCTCAAGGAAGTCTAATAGGAAAAGGTGACCAGACTAGGAGTAATTTGTTCTACCTAGACATGGAAGATGCTTCTTGTCTCATTGTTCAAACTAATGATGTATGGTTATGGCACAAGAGGCTATGTCATGTAAATTTTGACAATCTGATAAGCGTCAGCAAGATGAAGAAAGTCAGAGCTCTACCAAAGTTGAAGAAACTCGATAACACCATGTGCAAACAATGCCAACTAGGGAAGATGACCAATTCAACTTTCAAAAGCATGGCTTATACTTCTAATGAAGTATTAGAGCTAGTTCATACTAACTTGTGGGGTCCTATTGAAGTGCAAAGCTACAAAGGTGATAGATACATAATGCTATTTGTAGATGACTATTCAAGGATGATGATAGTCATGTTCCTGAAACTAAAATCAGATGCATTTCAAATGTTCAAATGGTACTTGGCCAAACTAGAGAAAGAGACTGGGAAGAGCCTAAAATGTCTCAGATCTGATAGAGGAGGTGAATTCACATCAAGAGAATTTGAAGAGTTCTGCAATGAAAGAGGAATCAAGAGGTAGACATCAACACCTAGGACTCCACCTTAGAATGGTATAGCAAAGAGAAGGAATAGATTAGTTATTGACTGTGCCAGGACCTTAATGATGGAGAAAAATGTTGGACTCAAGTACTCGAGAGAAGCTGTAAGTACTGCAGTCTACACACTCAACAGAGTTCAAGTCAAGAAACATATAAATGCAACACCTTTTGAATTATGGTATGGGCATTCTCCTAATGTAAACTATTTCAAAGTATTTGGATGAAAATGATATATGTAAAGAGTCTATAAATGGAAAGTTTGATGCAAAGAGTGAGGAAGGCATATTTCTTGGTTATTCTACTAGAAGCAAAGCTTATAAGTGTTTGAATGTTAACACTAACAAAAGTAGTAGAACGCACAAATGTGAAGTTTGATGAGCTTGTAGAAGTTCAAAGTATTGAGGAGACCAAGAAAGCAGAAGAATACAAGACCTTAGTATACTTTTATGAAGGTATGCCTAATAATGGCAAAGTTGCAACTCATAATGACAATCAACAACAAAATCCAATATCTGTCGAGTCACAGACAGTGAATACCGAGCAGCATACACATTCAAAAGCTGAGCTAGAGAATGCAGAGAATATTCATTCAGACTCTGAGAACTATCAACATAAAGGAAATGAAGAAATATCTGATGAAAATATACCTGAAGATTCAAATTCTGAAAGAGACAATATGCAAACACGGAAAGAACCAGTATTGGCAAAGTATTTAAGAAGAAATCATCCTGTAGATCAAATTATTTGAAATAAAGAGGTAGGACCAATGACAAGGAATAGACTCAGAAGTGAGACATGTCTGCTCAGTAAAATGGAACCAAAAATAACAAGTGAAGCCATAAAAGATGATGACTAGTACAATGCTATGAAAGAAGAAATAGAACAAATTGAAAAGAACAAGACATGGATCTTAGTCTAAAGACTACCTAACATGAATGTGATTGGAACCAACTGGGTGTTTAGAAACAAGTTAGATGAAAATGGTGAAATCACAAGGAACAAGGTAAGACTAGTCTATAAAGGATATGCACAAGAAGAAGGACTAGACTATGGAGAAACCTTTGCTCCAGTTGCAAGAATGGAAGGAGTAAGGACCTTACTGGCATATGCAGCCTTCAAAGGATTTAAAGTCTATCAAATGGATGTGTTGTCAATGAGGTTTGCAACCTTGTCCAAAGCCTATGCATGAGGACAACCTAGTGAAACATGGAAACAACCTCCAAGTTGTGGGATTTGAACTATGAGGTTGAGTCTCCAAAGAAGGCCAACTTCCTCTTACTATCAGGGCACACCTAACTACTCTTGGAGAGGAAAAAGGAGAAGGAGGGCATGAAATTAGATCTACCTAATCTAATATAAAGAGATGATGCACCAAAATAGAGTGTTCAGACCAATCTCTACCCATATATGCACTTTTGAATTATGATGACGCCAAAAATATACACATTCAGACCTTTATTAATCTAACAACCACATGCAGATCAGAAAGCTAGATGAATAACACAAGGAATGAAAGATTCACTTATATATCACTCATAGACCAAAGGGACATAGTCATGCAAATTGCAGATCACTATAAAACACCAATGAGAGGCAAATAATTCTTGCACTTATACATTAATGGTTGAAGGAGATAAAATAGAATGTCATACAGTTTAGAGGCAAAGGGAATTTACACTGAGAATCTGTAGAGCAATAATAGAGAAAAAAAAGAAAGGTTGACCCTTACAAAATTCATAAAAATTTTCCTTTATAGCTCAAGCATAACTGGGATGTCCTCCAACTGTAATTACTTCACAACAACCTGCCATTAAGTCCTACATAGAACAATCATGAAGAAAATCTGATCTGGATACAGATCTAGATGTAATGATATCTGATCTTCTATGTCAAATAATGCCTTGAGAGGATGGAAACAGTGCCATTAAGCCATTCTGACTAGGTAGATGGATCAAAAAATGGGTAGTGGAGTGTCCCTCTCACTTTGCACTCATTTTGGGTTGGTCAGATTCACAAGATAACCTTGGTTTTCCATCATTTTGGCTCATGAATCAGCATAAAAATGAGTTAAACTAAAATTGCAAGCAGGATGAGCCACATGGGCCAATAATTTCTTTCCCTTTTGCCACCTCGCAAGGTCTTCCTGAGTTGACCACCTCTTTCATTACTAACTGCGCCATCCTCTTTAAAAAAAATCCTAACCGCAATGTTATACTAACTGTTGGCCACTAATCGTCAATGCCTTAACTATTGTTTATACCTTAGCTGGACCTCGTGATCCTAACTGGCACCAACCAAAAATTTTATAATACTTGGCCCCACCCTGCCATGCATCGCTGAGGCACTATGTCACTATGCATATCCTCTAAGCAATTTCCCATAGCGAGATAGCACCCACCATAGATCCAGACTAATCTGACGATCATGAAGACTTGCTATATTATTGCGCTATCTCCCTTAAAAAAAATTTGAAAACTTGGGCCCACGAACCACTCAGCACACCTGGCATCTTCATCTTGGCATGACCTAGCCCCACTGATCCACATGGCATAATGGCGCTATGTCACTATGTGTAATATCCTCATAGCTTTCCATAGCAAGATAGTGCCAACCATTGATTTTCCTTAAATCTATGGTGAGCAAGAAAATTGCACGACTACACACCAAGTTGGCTGAGTGGACCAAAAATATGCCACCATTGTACTATGACCCACCTGACAACTGCCATCGAGGATGAACCGTAAGATTACTTTGGAGAAGGGCGGGCCCATGATGTCATCTATGCCACATGTCATCAAGGTGCTATGTTGCTATGGGTAATATCCTCATAGCTTTCCATAATGAGATAACACCCACCGTTGATTTTCCTTAGATCTATGGCGAGCAAGATGGATCCGACCTATCAATATACCAACCAATAAGAAACTAGCCACGTGCCAACCTATCTGACAAATCCTCATTTGCAGCCCACCAAGTGAAGTAGGACCCACATTCTACACAGTCATAACTTAGCCAATGAAAAAATTGACCAATTAGAATGTGTACCAAATTTCATCACCGATATCCGATGGGGCATACTTGGGACCCACCTTCCTTCTGATGTTGCCGCAGTATCCCTTTCCTTCTAGGCACTATGTCGCTAACGAAGAGGAACACAAATTTTTTGATAGCACGATAGTGCCCTCCGGGGATCTACTAAAATTCAGCGCCAGAGAAACAACAAGGAAAAGGGAGGACCCACCGGCCATGTGGCCAAAATTCGCTATGTCACTATGGCAAAACAATGTGCAACTTTCCATAGCAAGATAGTGCCAACCATTGATTTTCCTTAATCCAATGATGGGGACTTGCGAACCCACAGAAACATTGAAATGCACAGGGAAAGAAATATACAAGGTTGAGCGTAAAGTATTCTGTGCCCCTTTTGAATGTTTGGATATTTAAAACTTGTGAATGTTACTATGTTGAATTCAAATGTGGTGATTTTGGTGGGAAGGCAAAAATGACCAATAGGATGTTAAGTCAGCATTTTTGAATGGTATACTTGAAGAAGAAGTCTAGATAGAGCAACCAGAAGGTTTTGTTGATGAAAAGAAAAGAAAAAAAAGGTATGCAGATTACATAAGACTCTATATGGATTAAAGAAAGCCCCTAGAGCTTGGTATGAGAAACTTCACAACTATCTAGAGAAAATAGGATTGGAAAGAACTGATGATAACAACAACATGTACATCAAATCAGAAGAAAGTAAGGATATCCTTGTATTTGAAATCTTTGTGGATGAAATAATTTTTGGAGGAAAGGAAGTGCTTTGCAAAAGTTTTGCTGAAAAAATGAAACATGAGTTTGAGATGTCTATGTTTGGAGAAATTAAGTTCTTTGTAGGATTGCAAGTACATCAACTAAAACATGGCATATTTGTGACACAATAAAAATGCATCAAGGAGATACTCAAGAATTTTGGATTAGAAGACTCCAAACCTGTCAGCAGACTGATGGCAATAGGACATAAGCTATCCAAAAATGATGAATTAGCTGAAGTCAATCAAACAATGTATAGATCCCTGATTGGAAAACTACAATACATTGTACATAGCAGACCAAACATAGCATTAGCAGTTGGAATAGTGGCTAGATTCTCTACTAATCATAGAGAAAATCATCTCATGGCAGTAAAAAGGATAATGAGGTATCTCAAAGGAATTGATGATTTTGGCCTATACTACAAAAAGAATGAGAAGTTTGAGCTCAATGCATACACAAATGCAGATTGGGGAGGCAACATTGATGATAGGAAAAACACAAGTTGAGGAGCATTATTATTAGGTAAAAGGCTAGTTACTTGGACTAGCAAGAAACAAACATGCACATCTCAATCCACTGCAGAAGCAAAATATGTGGCAGTAGCAGTCAATTGCACAAACATTGTGTGGCTTAAACATCTATTGAAAGGAATGAAAGAAGAAGTAACCAAACCTTTGACACTGTATTTTGATAATACAAGTGCTATAAACATATCCAAAAATCTAGTAATGTATGCAAAAACCAAGCATATTGCAATCAAGTATCACTATATCAAATAATTGGTGGAAGAAAAGAAATTGAAGATGCAGTACATTCACACAAAGGAACAAATTGCAGATATCTTCACCAAACCATTACCCAAGGATACTTATGAATATCCTAGAGGCAAGTTGGGGATAATACCCCTAACTCAAGTAGTCTAGAGCAACAAACAAGCTGCCCTGCATCAATAAGAGTAGATCATTGAAATATCAGAAGAATGATGTAGTGGATGACAACATGAACAACAATTCTAGATCAGTCACAAGCACGGTGATAGAGGGAGAAAACATGAAGATGCAAAGCTTATATTTAGCATGTTGAAGATGCTACATCCTTGGTATTTATGTCAAAGAGGGAGATATGAGAAACTGATCAATGAAAGATCAATGAAATGTAAGACGGAGATGTATATGTATATGAAAGGAGAGATGATAGAGGGAGATTTAGAAGAGATAAGAATTAGCAAGCAGCTATGAAGGATCAAGAATATAGAGTAAGGATGTAGCAGTCTAGAGGGAGAAGTAGAAAAATGGATTTAGTTTGTATTAGCAAAAGAGGGAGTTATATACCAAATAGACAATGTATGTAATTTTGGTGGTAACTAAGTTGATCAGCTCGATCAATTCATCATTTTGGTTTGCCATCAATGCCAAAGGCGGAGATTGTTGGAAATGATTGAAAAGATCATGAATGAAGACTAATAGAACTGGTAAATAATGTTTTCAATTATTTTTTTGTCATTGATGTCAAACTTGCTACTTGTAGGAATGAAAATTGCTTAAGTGATCCAAAAGCTATCAATTGGTTGATTTTCAAGGAAGTGGCAATCAATAAGATGTAACTAGAGTACCTAGAGAAAGGTTGAAGTTATGATGTTGTAATGAAGTATAAGGATCAGCTAAGCCATTGATGAAATAGTGTATTGATGACATACTCTAAGAGGATGGACACACTAAGACACAACAAAGATGTAAGGTTTAATTAAGTCATTTGTAAAGCCTAACTAAGTTCATTGGAGAGAGCCGAGCAAGCTAGTTAGAGCTGAATAGATTCTCAGTTGAAGCTAAGAAAGTTCAACTTTAGTGTGTGCCAAGCAATCCTTCAAGTGCCGAGTAACACAAAATTGGTTGAGTGCCAAGAATCAGAAAAAGGTAATGGATGCCCAGTAAGTCTTCAAGTGTCGAGCAAAGAAAAAATGCTATAGGGGCCGAGTGCCATTAAAATAATAATAGAAACTGAGTAACACAAAAGGAGCCGAGCATCAATAAACCAATGATGTTGAGTTGCTGCATTATTTGTTAAGTCAAAGATTCGCCAGATTAGTAATGATAAGTTTGTTACATCATATTTTGTGAATTAGTTGGATGATAAGGATGATGAGTAGATGTCAAAGAACTTTATATAAATCATGCAAACCAATTCAAGGTGAATGCTAATGGATTTATCATGAAGTTTCTAGAAGAAACAACTTGGAGGGAAAACAATATCATTTTCTCATATCAAATTGAAATTTGAGTGTGAAATGAAGAACATAACTTCTTTATAAGGAGTTACAGGTTAGAGATCAAAATAGGAGGAGTTGGTCACAAGTGTGGTCGAAGCTAAGAGAAGGGTAATGTGAAGGAGGACACAATGAGGAGTAAGTACAAAGCATCAGGACTCTGAGTTGATCAAGTGATCATGGAGTGCTCTAGCCTAATGAGTGGAAGACCTCAAGGAGACAGATCTTGAAGGATGAACAAGCTGTCAGCACTGCAAGGGAGGAAATCCAAGCAAAGAAAAGGACTGAAGAGCAATCTAAAATCTACAAGGTTGAAGATGCAATCTTTATCAAGTCAAAACCTTTCTAATACTCTCTTACCATTGTATTAGATATAGAAATCCTACATTGCTAGGTTAGCTTAACAGCTAGGTGGATAAGCCTCAGGAAAAGGATAAATAGATCTCCAAGAGAAGGATCAAGAGACCCTCAGGAGAAGAATAAAGAGATCCTTAGGAGAAGGATAAGATATCCTTGAGAGGAGGATAGGAGATCCTTAGAGAGGAATAAAAGATTCTTTTGAGAAGGTGACTATAAATCCCATGGACTTGGGTGAGCATAACAGCTCTATGTAAATCCTTTAACAAGGTGGCATTCTAAGTTGAATGTTCTTAAGTCCTCTAACAAGGCACACTCCTAATAGGGTATAGAAATCCTTTAACAAGGTCACATTTAATAGTGTGTTGTAGCCTTTAATAGGGAAGGTCTTTAACATTGGTTGAAATTAATTGCATAGTTATTTTGTGGGTGTCATCCCCACCTCAATTTTATCTTCTTATTCTTGGAGGGTTTCTGTGTCACCAAAATCCTTAGTGTTATGTGGTGATGCATTTTTCTTTCATGGTTTTTTAATGTTTAATTGCATGCATGATAATTTCAGTTATATGTCATCAAAGATTTGAAGAAAAAGTTGTATTGGACATCATTAGACCTTGGATAACTAATTCACCCCTCCTCTCAATTATTCTAAAAGAATTCTAACACATATACCTCTCTCTTTCATCTTGGTGTAATATTTTTATCTCTTTGGGATCTCTCTTAGTGTGCCACTCATTTTCAAGAACTAGACTATATTATCTATCCATCTTCCTTTTGTTGAATCCAACATGCATCTATTTTTTATACATTGGAGTTAGATACCCTAATCTCCTTTTGGTACATTATAGACATTTTTATATTTCAAAAGTTATATTTAATTATATCGTATGGTAAGATGTGTCTTTTAATTCACCTTATTACATTGGTATTCATGTGATTAGATTTCATTAGATATCCCTATTGTGATATCCCCTATCATGAGACTTCTTAGATTAAGTCTAGCCTATAACATGTTGGCATTAAGTTAGTATTGCTATTAGTGACAACACTTATCCATATCAGTATAGCTACTGAGCTTAGCACTTAATTTCCTACACTCATCGAGCATTCTAGTAGTGTTCAGCAGTTCACATTGAGTAGAGAGTGGCTACCGAGTAAATACAAGAAATGTGAAGATTAGCAGTGTCTACTGACCTTCAAAGTGTCTACTGAGCTTCACAATGTCTACTGAGCAATAAGTTTGTGTCATGAAGATTCAGTGTAAACTAAGCATAGGAAGAAGTAGTGTTTACTGAGTAAAGCAAGGTAAACTTAGTGTGCAATATCTACCAAGTGACACTACATCTACTGAATCACCTATTGTCACCGAGTTCATAACTACATCAAGTTATTAGTATGGACTAAGCCTTCACTTCTACCGAGTGCATGATGATGCTGAGTAATGCAGTGGACGCCATGTATTAGAAGGTCACTAAGTCAGTTCAGTAAACCTAAGTTGTTTACTATTGGGCCAACTTTGTAATGTATTGTTCATTTGTGTTTTGGCTGACCTTGTAGTTCTACAAATTGGAAAGGTATATATGTAATGTGTATTATAAGATATCATATGTATGAAGAAATAGAGAAGTAATGTGAAGTGATTTTTGAGAAGTACATGCAAACTATTATCAGCAATAGTTCAAGGAATAAAATAAGGTCAATACAGAGGCAAAAAATTTATATCCATCACATAAGGTGATCAGTGCATAAAGGATCTTATCAGCAATAAGTTGTAAGTAGATCCAGTGCTTCATCTTAACAAGTGAATCAGTTTCTAAATCCTTTAACAAGGTAGATTTATCAGTCTTTGTATAAATCTCTTAACCGAGTGCATACTTCATTCTATGTTTGTAAATCTTCTAACAAGGTGGACCTAGCAGTCCTTTGTTCTCCTAATAGGGCAGATCAACATAAGTGGTCAATGTAAGCCTTAACAGGCCAACTTTATGCTGCAGTATTGAATTTTTGTGGGTACCATCCCTACCTCAATTTTACTTTCTATTTGGAATGTTTTTGGGTCACTAATAAATTGTGTTCTTTTGTGTGATGAATGTTTTATCTTTTAGTATTAATGCATGCAGTAGTATAGATTCATTTATGGTAAATTTAAAATGGAAGAATTTAAAGTTACTGATTCACCCCTCCCCTCTTAGTAACTTGTCATATCTTAAATATTTCCAACAATTGGTATCAGAGCATTGTGGTTCTTAGGATAAAAGTTTGACATCTTGAGCAAAGATCTAAAGACAAATTGAAATATTCAAACTTGACAAGGCAACTGAAAATGAAAAGCTAGATCTAGAGATGGCCATAGCTCAACTCAAGGAAGCAAAGGAGCATCTTTCCAAATCCCTAAAAAGAAAGAAGGAACTTGTAAGACAAATGAATGACAATCAGTATGTTGAAGAAAAGATTGAAGACCTTTTCCCATCAAACAACTCAGATGAAGGTAATGAGGCAATCAAAGAACTCCTAGCAAAGAATGGCTCTCTACAAGAAGAAGTAAGGAAACTCAAAAGAGAACAAGAAATTCAATCAATCAAGCTGTGTGAGATTTTGGAACAAAGGAATAAGTCAAATGAAGGCTTGGAGGCAAGAAACAATGAAGAAAAAAATCAATTCAATCGGCATGAAGACCTCATTGATCAAATCACTGGAGCAAATGAAGAAATCAGGATTCAAAAAGCACAGAATGAAAGAATAAGAAGTGATCTAAATTATGAAAGGGAAATTAATGAAAGAATAATGAGAGAATTAAGATGTGAAAAGAAAATTGTTGAAAAATTGAAGAGTGACCTAAATGCTAAAAACCAAATCAATGAGAGAATGTTGAAATTACAAGAAGATATGAATCAATTAAATCAACAAAATGAGCAGAATCTTCATAGGCAAAAAGGTAAAGCAGGACTTGGATACAATGAAGAACAAGGTGAATCTTCCAAGCAAGGTGCAAAAAGGAATAAAAAAACCTCATGCAATTATTGTGGGAAAATTGGTCATACATCAAACAAATGCTGGAGCAGTGGAAAAAAAAAATTCAATTGAAAGTGCTACAACTATAATTAGCATGGTCATAAAGCTAATGAACGTAAGGAGAAACCAAAATTTGAAGGTAACTATCACAAATGCAAAAAGCATGGTCACAAGGCATCTCAATGCATATCCAAATCATTGAATCTAGTTGAACAACTTGTAAAAGCAATATTTGGATGGGACTACAATTCCTAGTGTAGATGTCATTATTGTGGAGAATATGGACACATTGGCATAAATTTTGCAAGGAATCATCTAAGAAAGAAAGATACTACTAGAAGGTGTTACACATGCATTGAACTCAGTCATATAGCTAAAAACTGCATGAATATAGGCAAAGTTAAAGATGAAAAGAAAGCAAGGGCTGACAACATAAGGAAAAAAATTAGGCAAAAATGGATTCCTAAATCTACTAAGGACACAAGCTCAAATCATGGAAGTGAAGTCACTCAAGAAGTCGGTGACTCCATCCCCTCAAACTAAATTCCTAAGAATGTATTAGAGCTATACTCAACAATAAAATCATATGCAGTTCCAAGAAATATGAGGAATGCAAATAATGCAATCATTATTTTAGATACACTAGGATCACAGAAAGGTTATCTTTCACCGAGTTACATCAGACTCCACCAAGGAAGGTTGGTTGAAGACCCTACTAAGCAAGGTCGGGAGTAAGAGAAATTTTGTTTGTCTACCAAGTTGATACTCTTGCCAAGTTAGGTTAGTGGATGCCAATCTATCACGCACTGTGTCATTATGGCACTGAGCATTTATGAAATTTTCTCAACAAAAGGAGCAATTTCAATTTCATTTTTCACCACACTCATAGCATTCAAAGAGCAGGGCGATTTGAAAGAGGAGTATAGTGTTTTTGAGTGATTTAGTAGTGAGATCTTCACAAATTTTATCATCTATCGAGCAGCAATGGCATCTACCAGTGGAAGCAACACTAAACCAAAGAAGGGTTCTGAAATGTTGGTTAAGGGTGTCAAATGGAAGGCACCAAATTTTAGGATTGTTCTGGCCATTGCTGAATCTCTTGATCCTTATGGAGCTTAATCAAAAATCCCACCAAAGGTACTTCTAATTAATGACATAAGAACTCATTTTAAATGTTCTATTCAAGAATTAAGAAAATTAGAAATGGATACTACCCTAGCTAAAATGTGTGTTGATGGAGTTTTGAAACCTGATCATAAATATTTGGAAGCTAAAGGATTAACTCATATCCCTCACATGCCTCAAAATTTCCAAGTGAAATCGATAAAATACATATTGAGTCAGTTTCACAATGGTCAATTATGGTTGGAGCAACCCATTTTGACTACAAAGAAGATGATACAAAACGTTATGGGTTTGCTAATACTAAGCAAAGCTAAGACAACCAAAACCCTAGTCGAGTGGGATGGTAGAGGTTTGAAATTAAACAATGTCATTGACATAGAGCTTAGGTTTGGCATCCATATCATTGCACATAAAATCTATAGCTCAAGTCAGTTGAATAGTGTTCCCTATGAGGTAGCTGACCCAACATATAAGGTTATAAAGAAGAACCTTGAATTTTATTTTTTAGATGTGTTACTAAAGCAATTAAACAAAAACATTGAAACTGTGAAAATTTTTGAGAATAATTCCTTCACGTTTGATTCATTGCTCACCTGTTTATTTTTCTTTGTTCAAATATTCTTTCCATCTAAGGGCACAATTGTATGGAGGAAATATTACCCTGTTCTTTATCAAATAAATGAATGTATTGAAGAAATGGGTGAAAACTTTCAAAGGGTGTTGGATAACTACTTTGTGGCATTCAAGGAGAAAATGAACAACAAATTTTGAATCCCACCCAAGCTTGTTGAAGAATACAAGGATGACATACATTTAATGGTAGACTATGAAAAATTGTACATTCAAGTAGTCATACCAATAGTGGCATGGGTAAAACCATTTCCTTATGAAATTAACATTGCTGAAGCTAGAGACATCATTGAGGCTTTAGTAAATGAGCTAGACAATCCTAATCTTCCTACATTCGGCACATATGAGGAAGCCAAGAAGAGGATAGATCTCAATATCAAGATTCCTCAAGCTCTCAGCAGAGGCAATAAGAGAATTGCCAAATTAAAGACAACTGAAGGTCCTCTAATGCTTACTGAGGGCAAGGGTGAGGATGAAGAAGAGGAATATGAAGAAGAAGAAGAAGAAGAATCAGAGAAAGAGGAACCAAAAAGGAAGAAAGGTAAGGTGATTATTGTATATGAGCAATGTTAGTATGCTAATAGAAACCAAATTTAAATAAAGCTTCTACAAACTAAAGAAAATTCATAAACTTCAAGATAGACTAAGATGAGCTCTCAATTGATAATATGAGCCATTAATGGGCTCTCTCAATGAGAAGCTCTCTTGTTGAGTAGCTTTGTCTAAATAGATAGGATGTATGCTCAAGTTTTATGCTTCAAAAAGGGCTTCAAATGGAGTTGGAATTTGGGTGTCAGTGTATGGTTTTGATGTAAAATGCCTTCTTAAAATGGCATTATGACTTTACTTCATGGATTGTGTTATTTTGCAAAAGGGGAAGGATCCAATTTATAGGCAAGAGGCTCTATGGATTGAGGGCTAAGATGCAAGGATGGGAAAAAGCTCATGGAGGGCTCAGATTGCATGAGAGGAGAGCACATGGATTGTGCTTCCTTACAGCCAATCAGGGAGTGACACATGTCACAGGGTGAGAGGATGGAGGAAAGTGGAAGGATGAGTCAAAAAAGGAGGCTCAAGGGATAAAATCTCCATAAAGACCCTCATAATGGCTTGTAAGAGCAATAAAAGGGCTTGGAAGAGTCATTTATGGCCTAGTGGGCTTCATAAAGTTTTATGGTTGGGATATTTTGAGGGAGATGAGAGGAATTTCGACTTGGGCTTGATTAGGAAGGTTTTAAGCTTGCTTAGGATTGTGAAAATGATTAAAGGATGGATTAGGATAGTTTAGGATTAGCTTAGGGATAGGCAAGTGGATGGCATTTAATGAGGGTGGGTGAAGGAGGAGATATTTGTTAACTTTGGCTTGGGTTAGTAAGTCTTAACCCATGTTTAGGGAATGTGACAAGGTTAGGAGGGGATTAGGATTAGGTTCAAAGACATCTTCTAGAAGAGTCTAGACTTTGGATGAGGATAAAGACTTTCTAGAATAGTCTAGAATTTCCTAGGATGAGGATGAAGATTTTCTAGAAGAGTCTAGAACTTCTTAGGATGAGGATAAATTATATTTTTAGGAAATAAATAAAGTTTTATTTATTTCAAGGGTTTGGGTTGAGGAGATATTTATTAAAACTTTTTTAATAAACATAAGGATTAATATTTAATCTTAATTAAATATTTTGAGTTGGGATTAGGGGTAGGAAATGATGGGATTAGCCTTTAATCAAAATTAAAGAAGGATTAGAAGATTTTGGAAGAGGTTAGTGGTCTTAAGGAAATTGGCCAAGTTTTGGGCAAAAAATAAATTTTTTATTTATTTTGAGTTTTTTGGTCAATTTATTAATTAAATAATTAATAAATTAGGAAATAATTTTTAAATAAGATTTAAACATTTTTGGGAGGGATTCCTTAATTAAATTTTTTTAATTAAGATAAAGGGATTTAATGGCATAAAAAATAATTAATTAATTAATTAATTAATGATGATGTCATCAAGAATTTTTCAAAAAATAAAAATATTTTATTTTCTAAAGGTTTTTAGGTGTCTACAATTATCACCAAACCTTAGAAGAAACCAATTGTCATGTTGTCCAAGAGAGGTAGGAAAGGTAAAAGTGAACTAGTATTCAGTCAGTCTCCACCTACATTTGAGGAAAGGATGAAATAGCTAAGTGTTGGAGCAAGAATATGTAACTTCAAAGTTCTCAAATATGAGACTTAGACTCCAACTAAGAAAAAAGAGATTGAGGACTTAGTCATGGAGAAGATGGGTATTTGGAAATGCTCCCCTGAACAAATTTAACCTCAAACCCATGCAGATCTTTTTGCCAAAATCAAAGTTTGATGGGAGAACATGGTGCAAACTATAAAAGACAAATTTGAACAACAGTTGTAATAGCTAGTACCGAATCTGACTAATGAAGAAGTAAAGAAGGCAATAAAAGAGCATGATGACAGAATGATTCTAAAGCTTAACACATGTTTCATATTAATGAATAACATAGAATCAATGGTTAAGCATGCCTCAGATGTTTGGAGAGATTTATATCATCTCAACAAGCCATTAGATGCAACTATTGTAATTAAAGATGATGACAGTGACGATGATGATGATGACAAGACTCCTTCAATCTCAGTTACTACAAGAGAATTGCATGTTCTAATGGAGGAAAAGGGGAGAAGAGGAGGAGGAAGTAGAATAAATAGATGAAGAAGGAAAGGAGGAAGAAGTAGAAGTGGAAGAAAAGGATGAAGATGATCTATGGAGATAGCTTCTACTAGTGAGATTGTGAGCACATCA
The DNA here is from genome assembly GCA_028749045.1 of Cupressus sempervirens. NCBI lineage: Eukaryota > Viridiplantae > Streptophyta > Pinopsida > Cupressales > Cupressaceae > Cupressus > Cupressus sempervirens. Next base: position 116,511,918 of record CM053792.1, on the reverse strand, counting down.
GTAACACAAATTGCTCAATTTTCACTAGCCACCTCCTAGCTCCAAGTGTCTACAATGGAAGAGTCAAGCACTTCATCTATTGAGTTGACTATTACTTCTTCAACTACCGAGTTAGCTTCCTCTACTCCTACACCATCATCAGTATGTGCAATAGTAAGTTCTATAATTTTTTCTTCATTAATTCGTATAAGATCTACAATTTTGTTTTCATCAACATTGTCTGCATCAACTTTGATTCCAGTTACTTCAAACATTTCTATGGGTGTTCTACCAAGTTTGGCACCATTTTTGGGAAGTGTTTCAATTTTTGACCCAGTTAGTACTCCTAGTCTTATCCCATTTTTCACTACTAGTCCTTCTATCTCTACTATTGTGCTTGTTCCAAAGGTCAAACCAATAATCACTTAAGTAAAACAAAGACAACCATTGAAACTTCTAATCACTGGAAAGGAAATTGAAGAAGATATTGATTTAGACACAAAGATAGTAATATCTAAGATTGATTATGAGACTACTACTATTGAAGAAATGAGGTTAGCTAGTCAACTCATAGAGAAGAAAGCTACGCAGAAGCAATTAAGATCTGAAAGGGATAAGGAATACAGAATAATTGAAAATTCTAAGGATATATTTACAGAACCTTTAGATGTTGAAGTGGATTCCACTCAACATATTTTGATTTAGTCAGAAGAAGTTGTATAGAAATATAATTAGGACTCCTCTGGACAAGAGAAAGTCGTTGAAAAAGTTGAAAGGAAGTTTGATAACAAGGTGCTAGAGCATATTGCTTAGTAGATTGCAATCAAACAAGATGAGTTGTCCACATTTTTGGGTAATTTAAAAAATTCTTTTAATAATGTAGCATCAATTTTTTCAAAACTCTGTGATGTGTCCAGTTTTACCAATGAAATAAAGGAGAAGCTAAATAAGATTGATACTGACATGAAATATATTGCATCAAAGTTGTAGGCTGACCCCTCTTCTAGCTCCTCTCATCACAGCAAGGTGAAATTTTTGGTAGAAGTGCAGGAAGAACTTCTAAGAGAAGAAGCAATAATAAGAGCAAACTTGATTGATATTCAGAACATGATCTTGCCAATAATGGATACAATGCAGAAACATATTGCTCATTGCAAGACATTGGTCAAGGATCAAAAATTCTTAGTGGCTGATCACATGATCAAATTATCAGCAAAAGTTCAAATTACTCTCTCCACTTGTCAAATTTTGCAAGAGAATTGGGATACCTCATTCGTTCTCATTCTCAAGGTACATCAAGAATTTATCTCTCATTTTGGTGTAACCATATAGATAGTATATGTAGCCCTTTGGCATTACTGTCAAAAAGCGGGAGAGATATTAGTATAAGAAAAAGGGAAAACTCTGTATATAAGGAGAGATATCAGTATAAGTGAAAGGGGGAGATAGCATTCAATAGAGTCAGCATGTATATGTGTATAGCTATGTACACAAGTATCTTTATATATACATTATGTGTCATCAAGGAGATATATGTAGAAATGTATATGCAGCAGCTTTACAAAGATCAATTTTGAAAAACCAAAATTCAATGAGTTAGTTTATGTACATATGTTTTGGCTTATAAGTGTTTTGTCACTAATTCCAAAGGGGGAGATTTTTGAAATTAAGTTAGTATTTCCATTAGTGACAACACTTATCCATATCAATATAGCTACAAAGCTTAGCACTTAATTTCCTACACTCACTGAGCATTCTAGTAGTGTTCAATAGTTTACACTAAGTAGACAGTGGCTACCAAGTAAATACAAGCAATGTGAAGATCAGTAGTGTCTACTGAGATTCATAGTGTCTAATGAGTAGTGAGTTTCTATCATGAAGATTCAATGTAAACCAATCATTGGAAGTAGTTTTTATTGGGTGAAGCAAGGTAAACTTAGTGTGTTGTATGTACCAACTGACACTACATCTACCGAGTCACCAGTGATCATTGAGTTCAGAACTGCATCAAGTGATTAGTATGGACTGAGCCTTCACTTCTACTGAGTGCATGATGATGTTGAGTAATGTAGTAGACATCATGTATCAGAAGGTCACTGAGTCAGTTCAATGAACTTGAGTTATTTACTATTGGGCTGACTTTGTAATGTATTGTTCATTTATTTTTTGGCCGACCTTGTAGTTTTGTAAATTGGAAAGGTATATATGTAAGGTGTATTGTAAGATATCATATGTATGAAGAAATAGAGAAGTAGTGTGAAGTGATTTTTAAGTAGTACATGTGAAGGATTATTAGCAGCAATTCAAGGAATACATCAAGGTCAATATAGAGGAAGAAAAGTTATATACATCACATAAGGTGATCAGTGCATAAAGGATCTTATCAGCAATAAGTTGTAAGTAGATCCACTACTTCATCTTAATAGGTGAATCAATTTCTAAATCCTTTAACAAGGTAGACTTAACAGTTGCATACTTCATTGTATGTTTCTAAATCGTCTAACAAGGTGGGCCTAGTAGTCCTTTGTTCTCCTAATAGGGCAGATCACCAGAAGTGGTCCATGTAAGTCTTAACAGTCCAACTTTATGCTGCAGTATTGAAGTTTTGTGGGTACCATCCCAACCCCAATTTTACTTTCTATTTGGAAGGTTTCTGGGTCATCAAAAAATAGTGTTCTTTTGTGTGATGAATGTTTTATCTTTCAGTATTAATGCATATAGTAGCATAGATTCATTTATGGTAAATTTAAAATGGAAGAATTTTAAAGTTACTAATTCACCCCTCCCCTCTTAGTAACTTGTCATATCTTGAATATTTCCAACATAGCATTCCCCTTAGGAGAACCTATAGACTCATGGGCTCTTTTAATTATAATTCCTATCTTTTTCCTAGGACCGATGATGATACTAAAAAGATTCCTTAAGCTCCTAATCTTATTATGGATAATAAACCTCCCCATTCTACCAATGGTGAATTTTAAGTTATAGGAGTTCCTCCTTCCTAGGTTGATAAGATCTCTCCTAAAGTTTATCATTTGGAAACTTGGTGTGTGTGAGAGAATCAAAATTCTAACATTATAATCACTACTAGAGATATTAAGAAGCTCATTATTCATGATGATAATTATATTGCCACTTTTACTCTTATATCTAACTAATATGCACGCTAAGACTTTGCATAAATATAATCAAGACTTAGGATACAATCCTCCTTTGACAAATATTAAACCTTATATTCTTATTTATTCCTTCATTACTATAATTTTAACTTATGCACTACATCTTATGAAGACTCCTACACAAGTCTCCAATCATATAAGTGTTGGTCTTTATAAACCTTCATTTCACTTGAGTGTTCCTCTTATGTCCTTACCATTTTCATTACATTCATAAAACATCATTCCTTTCACATATTCCAATCATCTTCTCATTTCTTCTTATCCTTTTCAAACATCTTTAAGTATTCCTCATGCTTCCTACAATATTTTTTTTAACACATGAAAGTGTCTATGCCTACTAATGTATCTTAAAATCCAACAATTAGTGATATATTCACATTAAAAAATCCTCCTTCAGTGATATATTTAAATAAAAAATGATATTAAGACTAATTTCTCCTAGATTCAATACTCTATGGATGTGGATGACTCTCTAGAGTCTACAAACAAGAAAAAGGAAAAATCAAGGAAAAATAAGATGAAAGAGGACAATTACTACAACGAAAGATCTAATATCCAATGGATGGTGAGAGGTGACCAAAAGACTTCCTTTTTCCATAGAAATAACTCAAGGTATAGGATAAGGAACAACATCAAATGTATCATAAATTATAACAATGACAATCTGACAGGAGGTGTAGATGTGGGAACATTGGTTTCCAATCTCATCCTCTTTAATTTTACTAATCATTCTATAGTAGAATCTACTATTAGAGGTAAACATTTGGATCATATCCCATTGATTATTGATGAGGTAGATAATGTGTTATTACTCTCAATTCTAATTAATGATGATCTCATGATTTATAGTTGCTTCATGTGAGCTTATAATTCCATAGGCCTTGTTGGATTCCCCTAGCATTCTTTTAGGATCTTTAAGAAAACTTCTAAATACTTCCTCTACTCCAATAAACTTCTAAATAATTTTAATAAAGGATACATTGTACCTTTTCTTAATGTCCTAGATCCCAAGCCAAAGATTGACTTTTCACATATGGGTAAGAGCACAAACCTCTGTCACCATTTGTATAGTAAAAAGCTAACAAATGTATAACTATTCATATTCAATGACATTAAATTAGTATTATTATTTTGAATTTGGAAATGAAGTAAACTAATGAAATGTGTAGAAATGGATGAATTTTAGGATTATAATTTTTAATATTTATTTGGAATATGAATTGATATATTTTCCTAATTTTTATAGATAATATTTTAGATGCTAAAAAATGCTGAAAATTAGGGGTCTACTTTCCACCACAAAAGTATATGGAAATAAACTTATTTTCCTTTGATCTTAGACTATTCTATACATGACATATATATCTAGAACAATGAGAAATAAAAATTTGCTTTAGACCTATATTTTCTCTTTTATAAGGATTGAAATATCAACTCACCTGAAATTGATAGTTTTCATCTCCCACTATATCTTTCAAAAAAAATATATTTTGACCAAAAAAAAATCTATAAATTCTAGGAGAGGACTCTCTCCTCTAAAATGTCATATAACTTTTATATTTTCTTAATATGATTTAATTTTTTTTTTTCTTACACAAAACTAACATCTTTTCGAGTGTTAAAATATGGGGTTGTAGAAATTTTTAATTACAATATACTTTATCTAATTAAAATAGTATAAACTCTATATGAGAATATTCTTGACTCTCAGCTCTATAACAGGGTGTTTACATATTATTAAAAAGTATCATAAAAAATAGTAAGAGTGACTGAAACGTCAATTTTTTCAAATAATTTTACTTCTTTAGTAATTGCACACAAACTAGTATAAAACATGCATTTAATAGACATTTCCAATTGGAAAAGTATGAGACTATATGTAACTTATGTAGAATAAATTTATCTAAATCATATGTTTAAAAAAAATATTTTTAGATAGAAATACTTAAATTCAATCATTCTTAAAAGTCAGCCTAAAAGGTGACACAACTTTTGTACTTTCACCCTTCTACAATATTATAGTTAATATTATCAAACCTATCCTAAATAAAATTATATACTAATCCTATGAAGGATATTTCCCTCATCATAAATAATAGATGTTGTGATGTCTATCCACAAGGTCATTCACTCCATAGAGAAATATAAATCCCTCACAATGGTGCTAAATCTTGATATTTTCCAAGACTATTATAAGGTAAGCTAGAAACTACTCTTTGTTTTTCTATCAATGTTAGAATTCCACACTAGTTTCATTGACATCATATAGGAGTCATTTGGATCTATTCATTACTTGTTTATTTTCAATGGAACCTCATGGGGGTTTTCCAAGGCTGAGAAGGACCTAAACTAGGGAGATGTTATCCTACCTTATCTTTTCATATTGTGCTAAAGTTATAAAAATGACATTTTTCTTCTTAATTAGAGAATACAAATCCTAGGTATTAGTTCTTCTACCACCCTCCCTATGGAGATTCTACAAAATATTTTTAATGTCACCTTTCTTTTTAAGGTGTCCTTAGTAATTGAGAAGGGAAATTGAAAGAAACTCATGGATTTTAATGCCTTAATCTCTCTCTAATTTATTAATTTTTTAAAAAAATGAAATCTAATTATTTTACATTTATATTAGCCTACACAAAAATATCACTGGGATTAATGGTTGCATAGATACAACTCTCTCTAACACTTGGGTTTTTTCTTGTAGGATGAAATAGGATTCTCACTAATCCTACAATTCCATCCTTTGAAGGATTTAGAGGAACTAGTCATATGAAAATGTAAAATCATAGCTAATCCTAGTATACTTCATCTTCTAATTTATTTTATTAATAATTACAGTTTAAAGATAATTGAGCATGGGGAGGAGGGGGCCTAGTGAGGAGGAGTGGGGGTGAATCAATTTTCCCAATATACTTTTAGAAAGAACCTAAAAAATTACATAAAAAAATAGTGAAATAATGATACACAATAATAAGAAACTATATGCTGATACACAATAATTCTCTGACTAGAGAAACCCTTGGTTAGAGAGAAAACCTTGGTGGGAAAGAAACCCATAGGGTAGTGTACTAATAAAATTGTTCATGTTGAAAGGGTGCGACCTTATTAGGAACTAAACTGATATGATATCCAACCTTTCTTTTTCCCTGAGCTCTCCCTTATGGTCTCCTTAGGTTATACACTTGAGAAAGTAGGGTTTCTATACACCATATGCTTCTTAGAGTTTTGAACAATAGATCCTAAACCATTCAGTTAGTGTACATCAATTAGGTAGAAAACAAACTTGTTTACTACTCTCCAACAATATAGGTAAACCAAAGCTTGTAAAGGACATGATTGGACTCCTAGGATTTCTTTATACTTCCTCTAAGAACCACAATCAAAATCAAGACTAAAATCCTAAGTGAGTTTCCATTTTCAAGAAAAAATGCACCTAAGTGCTTGTGAAAAGACTACAAGGATTAGACCTCTAAATACAATAAAATTGGGATATTTTGTAAAGCTCCATAACAAGTATCCAAAAAAACTACCATTCCTAATACCCTTTTCAATGTTCTTGAAGATTTTAAAATTCTTCAGTTCCCATCTTGTGCATACTATAGGGGCACAATTTTAGGCTTGAATTAAGGTTTCTAAGGTTTTACATGTAGTCTGATAAAAAAAAATTGTTTTACATTCCTTTGGGTTATCATGAAACCTTATCCTCATTATTGGGCTTAGTCCAAAACATCTTTTATCTCTCCACATGCTTGGATTGAAGTATCAACATTTTCAACCCTTTCCAAAGCTCTTTCTTTGCTCTATGGTCCCTAACCAAGTTGAAATGACTTGACTAGGGAATCAACTTAAAAATCAATGTTGTGTTTTCCATTGACCCTCCTTTACTATACATGGAGTACATGGAGTCTAGCTCAAAATCCCAAGAAATCTTATGATGCCAATGGTTGGTAGTGGGTTTACGACTCCATCTTGCACTCACACCTCTGGTCAGACTAGTAAACTAGTGAATACAAAAATATTTATTTTCAAACATATAAACTGAATAAAAAAATAAAATAAAAATGTTGTACAAAGGTTGAAAACAATTCAACTAAATTTTTCTAATATAAAGAGAGTATTTACTAGTCCATTCTTCCATGAACACAATCCAAAATCATTAAACTAGTAATACTTTATCATTGCATAGTCTGTACAGTGCCTTCCTAAATTTTAACAACCCATTGAAAAGGTTGGATTTGGTCATTTATAGGTTATTCCCTTGTGATCATAACTATATTAGATAGTTATATTCTTTCCAAGATGAAATTTTACAAACTTACAAAAATGCAAGAAAAAGATCTCAATGTTATCATGGACAACATTTGAGCAACTTTTCTCCCTAATGGAGTTATACCCTTAAATTTGTTCCAATGAACATGTAAACAAGTATGATGAATAAAAATACCTTGAAACACATATCTAAAGCTTGAATAACCTCATTGGACCAATTCAACCTTTTAGGTCCTATGTCACCTAGTTTGGCCTAGTTGGCAACTATGATAAAGTTGACTATTTTGGACTCTTTCAACCTATTTATGAAAAACTTAGGACCAAGTTAGTCTTCTAATTAATCTATTGATTTGTTTCATATCACTACAATCCAAAACACCTAAGAAGTCCTAGGTCTACCACTAGGGCACCTAGGTGCTCCTACACTATTCTCCCCCCATCAAAAGAACTAAGTTTTACCTAATGGAAATGTATCCAAGGGAATGCCAAACTTCTTGAACTCTATCTTGAAAAACCAAGTACCCTCTAAAGTTGGTTTTCGCTGCCATTGGATGAGGTACTTCATATATACCTTATGCCTTGTAGACTTCTTGACTCTTGAATCTAACACCTTCTCTACCTCCAACTTTCTCACACTAGGTGCTATTTCATGTTCAATGTTATCTTGAAAACTTGGACTAGCTTGAGGTAATGTTCCTTTGAAAGCCACCAATTCTTGTACATTGAAAATAGGAGGTATGCCTAGATCTGATGGTAAATCTACCTTATAGTCATTTTCTCCACACTCTACTAGGATTTTGTAAGGACCAACCCTCTTCATTTGTAGCTTGGTAGGCATGCCATTTTGTAGTGTTTCTCTATTCAAATGGACCATAACATAGTAACCAATAGAAAATTGAACATCTTTTCTCTTTTTATCCACTTTGGCTTTTAGTTTTTGAGTTTTAGTTTGTATGGTCATCTTGACTTGCTCCTAAATCTCCTTTAGGATTTGAATAAAGTCTTCAACTTGACCACTTTTATGATCCATGTCTTCTAGATTCCTCAATTCACATACATCCCTTTGATGCATTTCATAAACAATCTCAAATGGACTCTTGCTAGTAATATTATTCCTGCTATCATTAGAGCAATATTCTTCTTGTGAGATGATAATATCCAAAGTTTGACTATATTCTTTAGTTATTTACCTTAGAAGGTTACCTAAGGTCCTATTAACCACTTCAAATTGGCCATTAGTTTAGGGATCATAAGCTAAAATAAAAGACATATTTGTGCCAAGCTTTCTCCATATGGTCTTGCAAAAGTGGCTTATGAATTTTACATCCCTATCTAAAAACATTCTTAATGGAAGTCCTTGAATCCTCATAGCCTCTTTGAAAAATAGATGGGCAATATGACTTGCATCATTAGTTTTCCTACATGGGATGAAATGCTCCATTTTATTGAATCTATCAACAACAACATAAATGTTATCATACCTTTGCTTGGTCTTTGAAAAACCTACAACAAAATCCATACTGACACAATCCCATGCCCTACTTGAATTTCTCATTCCTCCTTTGGCTTTCATTCATACCATATAGTACTCCAGATATGTAGTTACATCCTTTACTAGTTTGGGCTAATAATAGAACCTTTCCACTAGTTCTATGGTTTTACTCATGCCAACATGTCCAATTAGGCTACCATTGTGTGTATTGAAATAACTTGTACAATAGAATAAATAATAAGAAATATTATATAAATATTTGATAATAACTTAGAGTAATATGCCACTTTGTGGGGGCAGCCTCCAAATATCTCCAATGAGAGAAAACTTCACAATATGATATTGAAATAAGACTCACAACCTTGTATATATACTTAATTATGATTAGTTTGAATAGACAAAACCATACATAACACCTAGCCTAACCTACCTACCTAAATAATAATATAATAATGATAACATGACTTAATTAAGGATTATATGATAGCCACAAGTTAGCTATTCAAAACCCTATATACATCAATATTAAGGGCCTAGCATGCCCTTTTTGGAAATATTATGACAAGCTACGTTACTGAGAGGGGAGGGGTGAATCAGTAACTTCTAAAAATTTTATCCCAATTAGCAACTAATCCTTTATATGAATTTTGATATAACTACACGCATGAGAAACTAAAAATGTAAAAGCATTTACAACAGTTTATCACAAGATTTGGTGGCCTAAAAACCTTCCAAATAGAAATTAAAACTAGGGTGGGGATGATACCTACAAGCTTGAGTACTGTAGTATAAATTTGATTTATTAAGGCTTAAAATGATCACTTCTAATGATCTACCCAATTAGGAGCAATAAGGATTGCTAGGTCCACCTTCTTATAGGATTTATATACATACAATGAAGTATGCACTTAGTAAGGATTTTTACATAAGATTGTTAGCTCTACCTTGTTAAAAGATTTGACTAATCCACCTATTAGGATGAAGCAGTAGCTAATCTCTTATCTACAACTTAGTTTTTGAATGAGACTCCTCTAAGTGTACAAATCACCTTGCTATGATAGATGAATATTTAGTACTCCTTATACTAGTGTAGCCTTTTTAATTCACTCTTCTGCTCTTCTCCAATGATTACATTACTTCTCCATTATTCTTTGCATGTGATACAATACATTACATATATATCAATCCAATTACATAATTACAAAGTTAGCTAGAATACAAGTTTACACATATATTACAAAACTGGCCAAAGTGTAGGAACTTAAGCTCTGAAGACTAAATTGGTGATGAGATTCTGATATTTGGCATCCACTATCAATGGTCAGCATCATCATGCACTGAGTAGACATAGAAGCTTGGTTTATATTGCTCACTTCTAAGTAGTATTGAATTGGGTCTACACTAGTGACTTAGTGAATACTATGAAACTCAGCACATAAACTAAATCATTTGATTCACACTATATGACTTGGTAAGGACTATCACTGTGAGCTCAGTATAAACTAAGTCTCTTGGTTAACACTAAGTAGCTTGGTCAACACTAGACTCACATCACATAAACTATGAACTTGATAAGCACTACACAACTCAATTTGCACTAGTAAAGTTGACATACACTAAGATGCTCAGTTTATACTACTGCTCATCAACTCTATAGTAATTTCTTGATGCAAACTAAAATCTATCCATAGAGCTCAGGAGCAACTGTAAAACTTGGTAATGACTAAAATGCTTGGTTAACACTTTTAACTATACAATATGCTTGGTATGAACTCAAAATTTGAATAATTATGTCACTAATAACAAACATGACTAGGATGTCAACAATCTCCCCCTTTGGCATTAGTGAAAAAATCATTTACCAATCAAAACTAAATTATCCATCACATTATGTCTCTAACTTGGTACAGTATATTGTTTTTGAGATTTTTCAAAATTAATTTTGTAAAGGATAGATTTTTGTACATGATAATGCTCCCCCATACATAATATATAGTATACTATACATACAATATACATTTCTTCTACAATTCACAATTTTCTTTCAAAATTTTCTCATCTTCTCCCCCTTTTATCTCATTATTATATCCCCCTTATAGCTTTTTAAAACTTCTATATTTTTGCCACCTTTCTGACATTAATGCCAAGGATTTATACTATATTTATTTACATAGTAATGCCAAAATGAGGCAAGAATTCTAAATGTACTTTTAGTATGAGCACCAAAATCTTGTCCCAATTCTCTTGCAAGATCTTGCATGTGTGTAATGCAACTTGCACTTCTACTAACATTTCAATCATGTGGTCTGCAATATGCTTTTGCACTACATCCATGTTAGGGAGAATTATATTCTAGATATTTATCAAGGTTGACCTAATTCTGGCCTCTTCTCTAAGTAGTTCTACCTCCATATATATTAGAAATTTGATTATGTTGAAGTGAGCAGAGCTAGAACTTGGGTGAAGCTGCAAGTATTGTACACTTGCCTTCACATCTTCATCAATTTTAGATAATTTGTCTTTTATTTCTTTTGTGAAAATTGGTGTGTCACCTAATTTTCCAAAAAGTAATAATACATTAATGCAAGAGGTTTCTAAAGAGCCAAAAATAGTAAATAACTCTACATGGTGAATGGAAATCTGTTGAGCAATAACCTCTAGAACTTTATTCTCATTCTTTTTCTTAGCTCTCTACAATAGTTTATCCTCTCCATTTCAATCTTCATTGTATTTCTAGACTACCTCTCCCAATTGATACAAAATTGGTTGAGAAGCATCAACCTCTATGCCTATAGCCTTTGCTAGAATTTTCTTTTCATCTTCAATGATCTTGAACTCCTTATTTATTTCTTTTCTTTGCCTTTGCTGCTTGGCTTTCTTTTGTATAAGTTTTCCAAAGGTTTGCATCTAATCTAGAGTTAGATTAAAGATGTCCCATTTCAAAATAAAAATCTCCTCATCAAAATCTATATCTTCCTCCTTTTATTTCCCTTTACCCAAAATTTTTGTGCTCGGTTGAGGCTTGGTCTCAAGTATCCTTGCACTTATTGCTTGTGTACTCAGAATATAAACAATAGTTGAAATGGAAGGACTCACTAAAAAAATTAATACTCCACTCATTGTTCAAAAATACTTATTTTAGACAAAATTGATGTAGAGGGTAGAACTTGCAGCTCAATAGATGAAGTACTTGGCACTTTAGTCAATGATGTGCTAAGCTGGATTGGTGCAAATATTGATGCAGTGCTAGTCACAATCAATCCTACTGAGGTTATCTCTATGCTTGGTATTATCAATGTTATCCTTGTAGAGTGAGGAAGTGAGGCTATAACTACTGCAACAATCTTAACTCAATCAATTTCCACAACATCTTATGTACCTTGCTCAGTAGCTTGTTTCTCTTGTTCCTCTTCATCATCAATATTATCAAAATGAGTTACTTCATCATCATTCTCTTCATCTTTTTCTTGATCATCATCATCACCATCATCTTTGTCACTTATACTAACTAGAAAATCACTCAATTTGTGAAGAAGATAGATATTCTTCCATGTATTTGTTGCATACTTCACAAAATGCTCTATTTCATTCAACAAAATAAGACAAGTATTGAATCTCAAAGTCAAATTTTCTTCATTTTTCTTTAAAGATTATTTTACTTCCTTTTCATTTAGGTTTGGCATAAGTTGCCTCAATGTCTATCAAAAATATCCTTTTTTGTTTTTATTGCTTGTTCCCATCTTGGCTTGATTTTGTCCATTGAAGCATTGGGAATTTGTTGAGTGAGATAATCAGTGGAGTATTTCCACTTACCCATCTTAGATATCAATATATCTTCAATCTTCTTCTACTCATTAGCTCTTTTAGTTTCATATTTCAAAGCCTTGAACTTTGTTATTCTACAACCTAATTCCAATATTTTCATTCTCTCCTCAAATGTGGTTGGAGACCATTTGAAAGTTATGTCTCATCCTTCTTTGTCTACTTTCTTCCTTGAGCATCTCCTAGTGAACACTATAGTGGTTGTCTTGGTAGTCTTAGTAATGATTACCCTACCATTTTTCTTCAATGGCTCCTCTTCCTCTAATTATTCATCCTCTTCTTATTCATCTTCACCTTTTCCCTTGGTCAACAAGAGAATGGACTTATTTTCAACTTTTCAATTCTCTTCTTGCCTTTGTTAACCGCCTAAGGGAGCTTAATCTCCAATTATATTTGGGCCTTAGCCTCATCACATGTGCCAAAATAAGTTACTTTAGAATCAAAAAGTTCACTTATTAGTGCCTCAATTATATCCTCTATTTTATCAATTTTTACCTCATATCCTAGAGGTTTCACCCATGCAATTCTAGGCCTAACTACCTGAATGTATAGCTTATCACTATCCACCATAAAATAAACATCATCCTTATAATCCTCAACTAGTTTCTTAGGAATTCAGAATGTGTTACTCATTTTCTCCTTGAATGCATCAAAATAATTGTCCATGATACTAGTGTAATTTTCTCCCATCCTAGCAGTGTATTCATTAATTTGATAGATTACTAGCACATATTTGCTCCAAACAATAGTACCTTTTGATGGAAATAATTTCTAAATGTAGAAGAATAAATATGTCAAATGTGAGCCAAACTTACATGGATTGTTCTTTGATGTCCTAATGATCTCCATGTTCTTGTTAAACATATTCAACAACAGTAGTACAATGTCAATAGAAAGGTTATTCTTGACTACATTGTATGCTAGGTCCATAGCTTCACATGATACACTATTCAACTTGCTCAAACTATAGATTTTGTGTGCAATGAAATGAATACCAAACTTCAATTCCATGTCAGTGACACTAATTATTTTCATTCCCCTACCATCCCACTCAACTAGGGTTATCTTCTCTAGTTTGACTCGACCTGGGGTTTTAGTGGTTTTAGCTTTTGCCAACATTAGGAGACCATTGATCCTATGGATCATCTTCTTGGTTATCAAAATTGGTTGCTCCAGTCATAGCTAATAATTTTGCATGTGACTAAGGATAAACCTAATCCATTTCACTTGGAAATCTCAAGGCATCTGAGGAATATGAATTAAACCTTTAGCCTTGAGATGTTAATGCTCAGGTTTCAATACACCATCAATGCACAACTCCTTTAAACATTCATCCATTTCTAGTGTACCAATATCTTGAATTACACATTTAAAATGAGAATGAATATCATTGTTCAATAGTACCTTGGGAGGGATTTGCAACTACGCTCCACTCAGATCTAGGGTTGCTGCAACTATAGGAGTGATCTTGAAATTTAGTGACTTCCATTCTACACCACAACCTAACATATCTAAAACCCATTTCACCTTGTTGCTAGAGCTCTGCCATCTTCACTCAGTAGGGTATGAGAGAATTCAAAAAAATTTGGTAAAAATTTGCTCAAATCACTTGATTTCTCTTGAAGATTTCCCTATGCAAATAGCTTTTGATAATTCATTGTGGAAAAATGACTTCAATTTCATTTGTTTTATCATTTTTTTTTCATAAATTCCTAGTACAAATGTTAGATCAAATTGAAAAACTATCACCCACTTCACTAGTATTGATTACTTGGTAGAGTCTTCCATCACTTGGTAGCCACATAAGATTTAGTTACTCTCAACCTCACTCAGTAGAGTTTGTGGCTAGACCTCACTCTGTAAGGAAGGTAACTCGGTAGTAAGTACTACCTCTTACTTGATGATCCCTTTGCATCTTGAATGCCAATATTGATCTTTTGTCCTATTAAATAGAACTAATTTAGATGTCTTCTTTAGTAGCCTAGTTCTAGTTCTCTTCTAAGAAATCAAGTGGAAAAGGTGGAGTCACCTAATTCATCAGTGACTTGATCATCATTTTTTGGACTTTCATTCTCGGTGGATTTTGGAACCCATTGTTGTCTCATTTGCTTTCTAATGTTATCAACTTTTGCCTTCTTTTTGTCTTCTATTCTTGTAGTTTTCATATAGTTCTTAACAAAATGACCAAGTTCTATACAAATGAAACATCTTTTGGTAGTATCTCTTTTCCTCAAGTTATGCTTTACACAATTCATGCCAATGTGTCCAAATTCTCCATAGTAATGACATCTGCAACAAGTGTTATAGTGCCACTCAAATATAGGTTTCATAATTTTTGCTACTAGATTCAATATCTTAGTTTTTCATTCTAATGACTTGTGCCCATGCTTCTTACATTTGTGA
This sequence comes from Cupressus sempervirens, assembly GCA_028749045.1. Taxonomy (NCBI): domain Eukaryota; kingdom Viridiplantae; phylum Streptophyta; class Pinopsida; order Cupressales; family Cupressaceae; genus Cupressus; species Cupressus sempervirens. The sequence continues at coordinate 116,496,771 of CM053792.1, read as the reverse complement.
CATTTTCCTTCAAATCTCAGTTTCTCATTGCATTCATTTTCTCTATGACCATGCTGATTACAATTGTAGTAGTTTCCATTCAATTTTTCTTTCCCATTGCTCCAATGTTTGATTGAAGTATGACCTATCTTACCATAGTGGTTGTAAGTAGGTTTTTGATTCACTTGAGCTACTTTCTTGGATGTTTCACCTTCTTCAATATATCCAATTCTTGCTTTCCCTTTTTTTCTGAAGTGACTTTTCTCATTCAACTGATTCATTTCTACTTGGTATTTCATCATTCTTTCATTGGTTTTCCTTTCAATGTTTAGATCATTCTGTAATCTTTCATTTTCTAATCTTAGGTTCATGATTTGTTCATTTGAATTAGTTAGATGATCAATGAAGTCTACTTGTTGAAGGGATACATGCTGAATTTCATTTTTCTTTCCTTCCATCTCTTCTCTTATCTTGTTTTTCTCTTCCATGATTTCACACAATCTTAATGACTGAATTTCTTTCCCTCTTCTTAGTTTTCTTGCTTCTTCTTGAAAAGTGCTATTCTTCTCTAATAGTTATTTTATTGCTTCATTAGCTTCATCTAAATTTCTTGAAAGGATGTATTCAATTCTTTCTTCAATGTATAGTGAATCATTCATTTGGATTGCAAGATATTTTATTCTTTTTTAGGGATTGGGAGAGTTTCTTTTTTGCTTTCTTGAGTTGTCCAATGGCCAGTTCCAAATCTAGCTTCTCATTGTAATAGCCTTGTCAAGTTTGAATACCTCCATTTCTTTTGTTCTTTGCTCAAGCTATTAAAATTTTTTCTAACAACCACAATGCTCTGATACCAATTGGTGGAAATATTATGACAAGCTAAGTTATTGAGAGTGGAGGGGTGAATCAATATCTTCTAAAATTTTTATCCCAATTATCAATTAATCCTTAATATGAATTTTGATATAACTGCATGCATCAGAAACTAAAAATATGAAATCATACATAACACTTTGACACAAGATTTGGTGACCTAGAAACCTTCCAAATAAAAATTAAAACTAGAGTCGGGATGACACCCACAAGCTTTAGTACTGCAGTATAAAGTCAACCTACTAAGGCTTACAATAATCACTTTTGATGATCATCCCTATTAGGAGCAATAAGGACTGCTAGGTCCACCTTGCAAAAGAATTCACAAACAAATAATGAAGTATGCACTCGATAAAGTGATTTACATAAGACTATTAGGTCTACCTTGCTAAAGGATTTGACTAATCCACCTCTTAGGATGAAGCAGTAGTTGATCTTTGATCTACAACTTAGTTTACTAAATGAGATTCCTCTAAGTGTACAAATCACCTTGCTATGATAGATGAATATTTGTTTCTCCTTATATCACTATAGCCTTTCTAATTTTCTTTTCTAGTCTTCTCTGATGATTACATTAATTCTCCATTACTCTTTTTATGTGATACAATAAATTACATATATATGAATCCAATTACATAATTACAAATTTGGCCACAATACAAATTCACAGAAATATTACAAAGTCAACTAAAGTGTAGAAATTTGAACTCTAAAGACTGACTTCGTGAGCTTTTAATACCTAACATCCACTATCAATCCTTGACACCATCATGCACTTCATAGGCATACAAGCTTGTTCCATACTGATCACTTCCAAGTAGTCTTAAACTCAGCCTACACTTGTGACTCTAGGAATACTGTGAAACTCAACATATAAATTGGATCATTTGATTTACATTATATAGCTCGGTAAACATTGTCCCTACAAGCTTGGTATAAAATAAGTATCTTGGTTAACACTAAGTAGCTCATTCAACACTAGACTCACATCAAATCAACTATGAACTCAATATGTTGTGCGCAACTTGGATTGCACTAGTAAACTTGGCATACACCAAGGTGCTCAGTTTATATTGTTGATCATCAACTATGTAATAACTACTTGGTGCAAACTAAAATCTATCCATAGGACTCGGTAGCAACTATACAACTTAGTAACAACTAAAATGCTTGGTTAACATTGTTAACTATAAAATATGCCTGGTATGAACTCACAATATGAATAAGTGTATGACAGTGATAACAAACATGACTAGAATGTCAACAACCCTCTCTCTTGAAAGAATCATTGTCCTTAATGCTAACTAAGTTTTAATTCTTATGAATGAAATCATCATCCTCCCATATGTCTCTTCAACTACTAAATTCTTCCATTGGATGAGATATTGAGAGATGGTTCTATTCCTCAAGTTCTTTGTGCTTGTTTGAAGAATGCACTTTAGTTTCAAAAATTTTCTTCCTTCTTCATCAAGCTCTGGTAGTACTATTTGAGTAGGAATATTTTTCCCAATTACATTCTTCAAACAAAAAACATGAAAAACTAGATGTATCTTTGTTGCTGGTGGCAACTCAAGCTTGTCGGGAACACTACCAATCTTTTGCATAATTTGGTATGGTCCATAATATCTTGGAGACAACTTATTATTATTTTCTGGTCAATTTATTGAGATTTATTTATAAGGTTTCAATCTCAAGAATACTCACTCCACAACTTCAAAATTACTTTCACTATGATATTGGTCCACTTGTTGTTTCATTCTATTCTGTGTCATAGCTAAATTCTCCTTAAGTCCTAAAAGTACCTATTTTTGATGTAGAAAGTGGTCCTCTACTACCTAAACTCTTTGTGAAACCTTTAATGATGATGTGATGGAAGGAGGATGATATCCATAAAGTGCCAAAAATTGAGACATTTTTGATGAGCTATGACAAGAAGTATTATAGCATCATTCCACAAGATGTAGCTAATCTACCCATTGAGATTTTTTTTCTGAAGTGAGACAACATAAATATCCTTCCAGACATTTAATAACATCCTAAGTTTTCCCATTTAATTGAGGATGATATGAATAACTATGAGCCAATTGATTACCCAAATATGAGAATAAAATTTTCTAAAAGTGACTAGTAAAGATAGGATCATGATCACTAACAATAACCTTAGGTGTACCATGTAGCTTTTGGATATTCTCCAAGAAAGATTTTTCCATTGTACTTGCTATAAAAGGGTGTGATAATGCAATGAAATGTGCATATTTAGTGAGGCAATAAACTACTACCATGATGACATTATGACCTTTAGATTTGGGAATCCCTATGATGATGTCCATGGATACCTTCTCCCAACATTGGCCAGGAATAGATAAAGGCTATAAGAGAATTGGTGTCTTAATTTTTTCCCCCTTATTTCTTTGACAACCGAAACATTCAACCAAAAATTTTTTAACATTACCCTTTTAGTCCTTCCAAACAAAATTTTTGATTAAACTAATGATATGTCTTCAAAAATCTTGAATGACCACCAATTGGGGACTCATGTAACTCTACAAGAATCTTCTATTTAAGAGTGGAATTCTTGTAGAGATACAAGCACTCTTTATACCAAAGAATATCCCCCTTTAAACAAAACTTATTTTAACTACTAGGGTCACTTTTTATTTGCTATATGAGATTACTTGTTGCAACATCATTTTTCCATTCTTCTTTGGCTTCTACCACCCAATTTTCTTGTAATATTGAAAGGGCACACAATAAGGTTTCATAGTTTTCATCCTTCTTGGAAAGTGCATTGGCCACAATATTTTCCTTCTCTTTCTTCTATACAATTTCAAAGTCATATCCCAACATCTTAGTGACCCACTTTTGTTTCTCTTCTAAAGATATTCTTTGTTACAAATATATTTTAGGCTGTCATGATCTATCTTAACCTTGAAGTGTTGAGCCATTAAATAAGGCCTCCATTTTTTAATTTCATGAAGTATTGCTAGCATTTCCTTCTAATAAATAGGTTTGAGTTAATTTTTACCTTTTAATTGACAACTCTTAAAAGCAATTGGTTGACCTTCTTGCATGAGAATTGCTCATATCCCATTTTTAGAAGCATCACATTCAACAATAAATTCCTTGGTGAAGCTCAAAGTGGCAAGCACTAGACTTGTACACATAGCCTTCTTCAATTTCTCAAATGCTATATTAGCTGATTTATTCCAGTGAAAAGAATCCTTCTTTAGTAGAGTGGTAATAGGTGTTGTTATATGACCATAAATCTTCAAAAATATTCTATAGTACCCTATTAATCCCAAGAAATATCTCAGTTTCTTAATAGTTTTTACATGGTAGCTTTAATTTTGTTATTTTCCACCTTTACTCCTTCATGTGAAACTATGTGTCCCAAATACTCCACCTCCTTAAGACAAAAAGCACACTTGGATGGCTTAGCATAGAGTTAATGATCTTTGAGTAATTTCAATGCTTGATCTACATGCTACAAATGTTCTTCCTAACTCTTGTTATAAATTAATATATCATCAAAAAACACTAACACTAACTTTCTCAAGAACTTCTTAAAAGATGAATTCATCAGGTTTGGAATGTAGATGGCCCATTTGTAAGATTGAATGACATCACCAAAAATTCATAATGACCTACATGAGCTCAAAATATTTTCTTGAAAATATCTTCCTCTTTGATTTGAATTTAGTGATAACCAGATCTAAGATCTAACTTGGTAAAATACATAGTTCCAATTAATTCATCTAGAAGATCATCGATGACTGGAATAAGAACTTATCTTTAATGGTGTACCTGTTGATAACTCTATAATATGGGCACATGGTTTCATCTTTCTTATGCACCATAACAATAGGTGAGGAGTGAGAACTGTAGCTATGCCTGATAATTATTACCTCTAATATTTCCCCAACATTTTTTTCTATCTCACTTGTTTGTATGTGTGGGTACCTAAAAGGTTTTATATTTGGTAGCTAGCTACTTGGAACTAGATATATGGCATGGTCATGATCCCTCTTAGCTAGAAGCCCTTTTGGCATATCTCCAAGAATAACTAAGTGACAATCAATTATTGCTTGTAAATGTGGATGAGAAAAAGCATTATATTGAGAGAGTTCTAATGAACATAGTTGGGAAAAAAATCCATCCACTCCTTTCTTAAGAAACTTTTTCTTTTGATGAGAGGTTACCATTTGTGGGGATTTTGCCTTCAATCCCCTTAGCTCTACTACCTTTCCTTTTAACTGAAATTGCATGAATAGTTCTTGGAAGTTCATCTTAATTATTCCCAATGTAGTAAGCCATTTTACTCCCAAAACAATATCTACTACACCCATGGATATCACATACGTTGGAGTATCAAGTTGATAATCTCCCATGGATAATTTGATGCTATGACACTTCCTTGAACAACTAATTATGCCTTCATCTATAATCAAAACCTAAAACATTGGGGCTAGATATATAAAACAATTGAGAATAGTTGTAACTTTTAGTTAATGAAATTATGAGTACTACATGAGTCAATCAACACTGTTACTTTATGCTTCTTTAAGAAACCCACTACCTTGATAGTTTTTGGTGTACTGAAACTAAAAGTGCATGAAAAGAAATGATTGGTTGAGAATCATGTGATTCCTCACCTGACTTCCTATCCTCCTCTAATATGGGCTCATCCTCTTCTTCCTCACTTGAACCTTCAATATAGAATTTTTTTCTTTTTCACTACATTTATGTCCTCAACTGTATTTTTTATCATAATTGAAACATAATCCTTTTTCTCTTTTATCCTCAATTTCTTGTGGAGTCAGTAGGTTGAGGAAGATAAGGTATTGAATAACCTTTTTTTATCATCACATTAGCCCCTTGCTTTATAGGAATCAAGAACTTCTCCTCTACCCTATGTGCCAATATAAAAGAATCATTTACTGAGCTAGGACTAAATATGCATACCTCATATTGAATGTGATCCTTGAGACCAGCCAAGAATAAATCATTCAATCTCTCCTCTATAATTGTATCTACTCTCTTCAAGATAGATTTTGGAGTTTTTGAACATAATCCATAACTGATCTTGTTTGTTGATAGTTGGCAAGTTGGCTAAAGAGGTTTTTTGTCACACTATTACTGTATTGTTCTTGGAGTTCTTCTATTAAAATTTATCATGATACATTGAGACCATTTTTCCTCCTATGATTACAAAGCCAACAATACCAAATGAATTGATCTAGTTCTAGGTAGAAGGAAACCATCACGACCTTTCATCAATATGGGGTTTGATGTACCTCAAAAAAATCCTCATTTGATTTATCCATGTTAGAGGATCCTTGCAATCAAATTTATACATATTCATGTATGGAAAATAATTCCTATATCCCATAGGAGTATTAAAAATTGTGTCATAATAATTGAACTTGAAGGTTTCACCTTGATTTCTTGACAACTCCTTCCTTGTTTCATTCATATAGGTGCTTAACATGCTTTTTATATCTGTTATATCTCCTTGTAGGTCACACATATCTCTCTTAACCTCTTCGTTGAACTTTCTTATTTCCTCATTGGAATTAGTATCCTCTCTTGTTTCACAATCTTGACCAAAAGAATTACCTAATGAATACAATTGGTTAATTGTGTCTTGTCTTTGATGTTACACAAATGTCATACAATTTACAATTAGTATATGTTGAGCTCACTTAGGTAGTGAAGACAGTTCTTAGTGTCTACTAAGTATTCCTATCTTTTCCTAATTTAGAAGGTAGTGTCGACCAAGTTCACTCGAGCATTGATTGAAAAGTTGCAAAAAGTGAGTGTTAACTGAGCTCACTTGGGTAATGAAAGAAAGTTGGATGGAACTAGTGCTAACTGAGCTCACTTAGGTTCCAAAAGACTTTTGTAAGTTTGTAGTGTTCACCAAGCTTCTATTGGTTAACAAAGGAAATCATTTTAGAGTTAGTTTCTATTGAGCAAGGTTGACTAATAAAGGATTTTCTTATTTTTTGTATTAAGCTTAATTGATTTATCTATTAATTCCAACTAAATGAGGTTATGAATATTGATTATTCTATGTTATATTTGAGCTGACTTGACAAAGCAAAAGATATAAGTATAAGGTCAAGTTGTGATTTCAAAGTGTGAAGTGTAAGAGAATGTGAAAATTGTGATGATAAGATAGAAGATCTATTGATGAGTAGAGGAAGTAAATTTGAAGGATAAGTAGAATATCCTTATGGAGTAGCAAAGACATATTTGATAAGGAAGGATCAAGTTCAAGTTAGAATATAGATCTGAAATTAGTAAATTAGTTGCAGTTAAATTTGGTCATCTCATTGTTACTCTATAATGATTTTAGTAGTGATCTAAAATATCCTAATAGATTTTCTTAACAACTATTTGCAAATCCTCTAACAAGGTGGCAATTCCATTGAATTATTCTCCTAATAAAGTGATTAAATCCTTTAATAGGGTCACACCTAACAATATATTTTGTAACCTTTAATAGGGTTGGCTCCTTATAGGGCTCACTTCAGAAGAGTGAAAATCAGTAACTAGTTGCTATTGGTGGTTTTTCCCAATTTGATTTTCCATGTTAAATCTTGGTCCCAAATGTGTTCATGCTATCTTCTTTATGTGTTTGCAACTAAGTTAAATTAATTCTTATCATAGATAACATCTAATAATTTATGTGCTAATTATTTATCGAGCTAATCTAGTTATAACCAAGTAACAACATTTTGTGTGCTTATCAAACTTCAATAGTATTTAGTTATCAGTTTTCCTTTTGTTACTGACATCTAAGGGATCTGGGATTTATTTTTTTAGTAATTGATTCACCCCTCCCCTCTTAGTTACTCATCTTATATTTCCAACAATTGGTATTAGAGCTTTTGGTTCTTGCAGAGAAGGTTTCAAGGACCAAAGCTAAATATTAGGATGTCTTACAAAAGAGAGATTCCCAAGCTGAACAAAGACAATTTTGTAGCATGGCAAGGACTAATGAAGTTAAATCTAGCTATCATAAATGATTTAGGTTATAATTATCTAATGATAACTATAAGACTCCCACTAGAACTTTATTAGTTGAAAACATTACTGAGAAAAAGAATCATAATATCATGATGATTAATACTGCATCTGCTCTCACTTATGTTGAATTTGATGAGGTAAAAATTGCAAAACTTCCTTTACAATGTGGAATAAACTAAAAAATATCTATGGAGGAGATGACAATGTAAAAAGAGCCAAAGCAAAAATCCTTAGAGAACAATTTGATCAAATGAGAATGAGAAAAGATGAAAACATTGAAAAATATGTGGAAAGGATCAAGGCCAATGTAAGTGTAATCAAAGCATCTAAAGGAGACACTAAGGAGGAAACTATTGTAAGTAAAGTGCTCAGAACCCTTGTTCCCATTTATGTAATTAGAGTATCTACTATTCAAGAAATGAGATGTGATCCAACTAATAAGATAAGGTTGGATGCTCTAGTTGTAATATTAATAGCTTTTGAGTTAGACAATTATGATAACTATGTTCCTACTTCAAAGAATATTGAATCTACATTGAAAGCCAAACTCACATTCAAAGAAAAGGGTAAAAAGACAAAATCTAATCAATCATGAAGTGAAGAAGATGGATCATCAGAAGAAAGTTCAAAGAGTGATATTGAAGTTGTTTAAACCCTTCTTACAAGGAAGAGGAAAGGTCAAGGGTAAAGTTCCCCTAGTCTACTTTTCTTGTGAAGAAATTGGTCACATTTTTGCTAGGTGTCCAAACAAGGAAATTAAAGATGAGAAGAAAAGAAACAAGTATAAACGTAAGAAGGACTCCAAGAACTACAAGAGCTTCAAGGAAAAAGGTAAGAAATATTGTTTCATAGCTAAATATTCTAATAAGAGTGAAGATGAAATGGTTTATATTGTTGTGAAGGATGAATCTAATGATGGAGAAGATAAGATGGAACTTATCTTTCATGTTAGAAAAAATGACATATTGATTATTAATAGTGGCTACTCCATCATATGGCTAGTGACAAAACAAAATCTGAGCATATAGAATATTGTGATGGAGGTAGTGTAAGATTTGGAAACAATGAACCTTGTAACATAAAGGGAAAAGGATACATCTTGTTTACTAAAGAACTTGTGTGTGTTAATGCTTATTGGGTTGAAGGGCTAAAGAATAATCTATTGAGTGTTGCACAATTGAACAACATTGGTTTCAAGCTATAATTCATGAATGGATAGGCCAAACTACTAGATAGAAAAGAAAATTTGGTTGGTTCTAGAAAGAAAACAAAAGGTAATCTATTTTATCATAGTATTAGTGATTGTTCATATTTTATTGCTCAAGTAGAGGAAAGCTAGTTATGGCACAAAAGGCTATGTCATGTGAATTTTTATAATCTAGTTAAGATAAGAAAACATAAAATAGTAAGAGGTATTCCTAGTTTGAAAAAACCTAACATGGGTCTATGCAATAATTGCCAAATCGGTAAGATGGGAAAGGCAAGCTTCAAAAGAAAAGAATATCAATCAGAAGAAGTCTTGGAAATTATTCATACATATTTATGTGGACCTATTGCAATAGAAAGTTATAGTGGAGAAATTTTTTTTGTTCTCTTTGTTGATGACTACTATAGAATGATGATAGTAATGTACTTAAAAGAAAAATTAGAATCATTTCAAAAATTCAACTGGTATCTAGCAAGAGTAGAAAAAGAAACTAGAAAGAAGTTGAAATGCTTAAGATCAGATAGAGGTGGTGAATTCATGTCCCATGAATTTAATAATTTTTGCATTGAAAGAGGAATCAAAAGACAAGTATCTACCCATGGTACACCACAATAGAATGCTATAGTGGAAAGAAGAAATAGATCTATCATGGATTGTGCAAGAACCTTGATGATTGAAAAAAAATGTTTCTCTCAAATACTAGAATGAAGCTATCAGCATTGTAGTTCATACCTTGAAAAAAGTTTAGTCAGAGAAGGATTCAAACAAGACACCTTATTAGATATGGTATGGCTAAAAACCTGATGTATGCTACTTGAAAGTATTTGGTAGCAAGTGTACATATTGAAGGAATCTAGAAAAGGAAAAATTGATGTAAAAGGTGATGAAGGACTATTTATAGGATACTCCTACAGAAGTAAAGAATACAAATGTTTGAATTTGTCTACTTGCAAAATTATAGAAAATGCACATGTCAAAATTGATGAATATGCCAAAAAGAGTGAAGAAGAAAGCAACATGAAACTTGAAGACTATAGAAGATTCATTTACTAAAAACTTGATACTCTACCAAATCTATATAAGAGAAAATAAGCTTCATCTCTTGAGTGCTAAGAAACTCTAATAGTTACTAAGTTGCAGACAGTGCACCCAAGCTATAAAGACCCAAGTCACAATCAAAGGCTACCAAGCTAGTTCAAACCAAACCTGATGGACCTGAGTCATAGAAAAAGGAACTTAATCTTGAAACTAAAATTTAGAAGAAGATAGTGGAACTCATTCAAATCCCAAGGGGTTTGTGTTAGCAAGATATGTTAGAAGACATCATGCACTTGATTAGATCATTGGAGACAAATCAAATGGAACAATGAGAAGAAACAAATTAAAAGGTACATGTTTACTTGTTGAATTTGAACCTAGAAGTGTTCAAGATGCTTTGGGAAATGAAATTGGATTGAAGTAATAAAGGAAGAGATAGAATAGATAGAAAAGAACAAAACTTGGACTCTTGTTCCTAGACCCAAGGATAAAAATGTGATTGGTACAAAATGGGTATTTAGAAATAAGTTGACTGAAGATGGAAAGGTATCAAGAAACAAAGTAAGATTAGTATGCAAATATTATTCTCAAGAAGAAGTTATTGACTATGGTGAGACTTTTTCTCCTATAGCAAGACTAGAAGGTGTTAGAACTTTACTAGCATATGTGGCACACAGATGATTTAAATGATATCAAATGGAATTTAAATCTATATTGTCAAATGGAATTCTTGATGGGGTTGCCTACATTGAACAACTAGAAGATTCTATAGATCCTAGCAAAGGATGTTAGAAGCAGTAGTTCACCAATATAACTTGAGGGGAGGGGGGGGGGGGTGTGAATCAATTATGTATCAAAGTTAAACAATTCTTAATTTATCAACCAGAGTAAATAGTAATCATAAAGAAATTCACATACACACATACACCATATATGTTGACTACTGAAGCCCTTGATCAGAGGGAAAACTCTAGTGGGAATGATACCCATAGAATAATGTACTTATTTGAATATTCCTTTTTAGAGGATAGACCCTATTAGCAGTCTATTACAATGCTTAGTACAAAGATTCCCTATTAGGAGACTTTAAATCCCTGTTAGGAGATTCTAACCCTATTAGGAGTTGAGGAAGGTAGCTAAACCCACTGTCTAAATAGCTACAAGGTTAGATCAATGAACTCACTGTTCAACTAATCTTGATACTATTCCTTTCAGAATAGTAGATGTGGAACAATCTCTTTTCTCTTCCTCTATCTAGTTCATTGGACTCCTTCACCTTCAGACCATGCAAATAGATCTAGAACTCATTAGTAACCCTTAAAGTCACTTACACACATTAGAAAATTAGTCTTCTCTTCTACTTCACTATTTGCAAGTCTTCTCTACTTTTCAATCACATACATGGACTCTAGAACTAGGAAAACATCTTTCCTTTATGCCATACTCAATTATTATTCATTTGAGTTTGCCCCATATATTTAACATTCATTAGAGTCAGCTCCATATTTAATTAAAGGAAATACACATTTAATTAATGTTGTTGGTTCATAGTTTTTTCCAAACTTCCACACGTACCTGTGAACTTTCTAACATCATCAGTGGTTAGTGTACTTCCTACATTTAACTATGCAACCCTTCATTCCAAGTACAATATCTTATATTTATCATACAACAAAAACTATTTTCTGAATACTTTGTTTTCTTGTGATTCTTAGTAAATCATCAATATCTTCCATACACTGTTGATTTAGGTTCAACACACTTGACTAAATATCAAATACATGTTGTTAACTATGCATGGTCAGATATGAAATGTGATGCCCTCAATACATAGATCTTAGGTTTCTGCCCTATCAGTCTTACTATGTTTTCATCAATGAAAAAAAAAGTTATAATATTGATCTGCAATGTTTTCTCATAGCATCAGCATTCATGCTAAAAAAGGAGACATAGTTTGCAAACTACATAAAGCTTTATATGGTCTCAAGCGAGCTACCAGAGCTTGGTATGAAAGACTCCATAATTACTTGGTATAGATTGGTTTTCAAAGGACTAATGATAATAGTAGTCTATATATCAAGGAAGGACTAGATAAGAAGATTATGTTGGTAGAAATATTTGTTAATGGTACTCCATTTACAAGAAATGATGACTGATTCAAAGCATTCTCAAAAGAAATGAGTAAAGAATTTGAGATGTCCATGTTTGGTGAAATAAAATTCTTTGATGGATTGTAAATACAACAGAACAAGAATGGTATCTATATCACTCAATCTAAGTATTTCAAGGAGATACTAAAGAAATTTGGAATGAAAGATTCAAGACTAGTTAGAACACTTATGTCTACTAGACATAAGCTTTCTGAAAATTATAATTCCAAATAAGTAGATAAGACCACTTATAGATCAATGATTGCAAAATTAAAGTATGTAGTACACACAAGGCTTGGTGTTGCTCTATCAGTTAGAATAGTGGCAAGATTCTTAGCAAATCCTAAAGAAAATTACATGATGGCAATCAAGAGAATCATTAGATATATGAAAGGTACTGAAGACTATAGTTTATGGTGTAAACCTAGAGGCAATTTAGACTTGAAAGTATTTAGTAATGTTGATTGGGCAGGAAGTCTAGATGACATAAAAAGAACTAGTGGTGGAGCATTCTTTCTTGACAAAAGACTAGTATCTTAGACAAGCAAGAAGAAAAATTGTACATCTCAATCCACAATAGAGGTAAAATATGTAGTAGTAGCAGTCAATTGTTTTAATATTGTTTGGTTCAAACACCTATAGGAAGGAATGAAGGTAGAAATCAAAAATCCAGTTGTCATATATTATGATAACACCAATGCAATCAGCATATAAAGGAATCTAGTAATGCATTCCAAAACAAAGAATATTGCTATAGAATATCACTTCATAAGAGAGTTAGTGCAAGATAAAGAAGTTAGATTAGAATATGTGAATACAAAGGAATAGATTGCAAACATGGTCACCAAGCCATTACCTAAGGATGCATATCTATATCTAAGAGGTAAGCTAATGGTCATTCTCGTATCTAAAATTCATTAAATGAAGTTTAGTGAATGTATCAACCAAAACCTATTGAAGATCAATCAGTTGGTGCAAGAATTGGTAAGGGCATATTGTATATGAATTAGTACTTAATGTACATTAGTATTTATAGAGTTTCTTTCGCATGTGGTTTTAAAGAGGGAGAAGTTTATTGTCATATTTCTAAGAAATTTTTGAAACAAAAATAAAGTTAGAAACCAAAGTGGGAGAACTCTTCCAAAGAAGAAGTATGCTAAAAGAGGGAGGATGAACTGAATGAACTTGGTATTAGCCATTGTAGATAGAATTCAGTGAAAGAAAGAGCTCATACTAATAAAGGGAGCTCTCAAAACCAAAATCCAAAATTTCATTATGCTATGACATGTTGTGTTGCCATCAATACCAAAGAGGGAGATTGTTGAATAAAATTGGTTAATTGTGTGTTGCCATCAATACACAAATGTCATTTCATTTGTAGTTAGTATATGCCAAGCTCACTTAGGTAGTAAAGATAGTTCTTAGTGTCTACTAAGCATTCTTACGTTTGCCTAATTTAGAAGGAAGTGTTTACCAAGTTCACTGGAGCATTGAAGGAAAAGTTGTAGAAAGTAAGTGTTAATCAAGTTCATTTGGGTAATGAAGGAAAGTTGGATGGAACTAGTGGTAACCAAGCTCACTCAGTTGCCAAAATACTTTTGTAGGTTTTTTTTATTAACCAAGCTTTTGTTGTTTAAAAAAGGAAATCATTTTAGACCTAGTTTCTATTCAGCGGGGTCAGCTAACGAAAGATTTTCTTTTTTTTTTGTATTAAGCTTAATTAATTTATCTACTAATTCCAGCTAACTAAAGTGGTGAATATTGATTATTCTAAGTTTTATTTGAGCTCAGTTGATAAAGAGGAAGATATAAGGTCAAGTTGTAATGTCAAAGGGTGAAGTGCAAGAGAATTTGAAAATTGCGATGACATGATTGAAGATCTACTGATGAGTAGAGGAATAGAATTTGAAGGATAAACAAAATATTCTTGTGGAGCACCAAAGTCATATTTAATCAGGAAGAATCAAGTTCAAGCTAGAACAGAGATCTAAAATCAGCAAATTAGTTGTAGTCAAATTAGGTCATCTCATTGCTACTCTCTTACCATTGTAGCAAGGATCTAAAATCTCTTGATAGAGTTGGCTTCGCATCTATTTTCAAATTCTCTAATAAGGTGGAGATTCCATTGAATTATCTCAAGACCTCTAACCAAGCCATTCCAAATAGGGTGATTAAATCCTTTTAACAGGGTTGGCTCCTAATGGGGCTCACTTCAAAAGAGTGAAAATCAATAACTAGTTGCTATTGGTGGGTTTTCCCAAATTGGGTTTCACATTAAATCCTAGTGTCAAATAGGTTCATTCTATTTTCTTTATGTGTTTTCAACTAAGTTAAATTAATGGTAATCATAGATAACATCTAATAATTTATGTGTTAATCATTTACTGAGCCAAACAAACTATTACTGAGTAACAACATTTTGCGTGCTTACCAAGCTTCAACAGTATTTAGTTATCAATTTTCTTTTTCATACTGACATCTAAGGGATTTAGGATTTATTTTTGTAGTAACTAATTCACCCCTCCCCTCTTAGTTACTCTTATATTTCTAACATTCCCTAGTGCGGTAGCATTCTTTTTGCTTGTTGGAGGCCCTATCATGATGGAAACCAATATTTTTGAAATAAATCACACAAATGAAATATAAATTCTTTGATTTCTTTTATTATTATTTTTACTATAACTTACTAGGGGCATGATGCCCTTACTTAAGAAAAAATAGAAAACATGGCAAATTTGTTTCCTTGAAAGCAAATTTTCCTTATTTTGTAATAAATTACTTATTTTTGCTTCAATTTATTTGATCTTTAAAATGTAGGATCCTCTACTATGTATTCAAAAACCCAATACAAGTTATACTCTAATTTAACAGGATGTGAGAGATATGTAGATTTCAATAAAATGTGTAGAAATAGTAATTCTACAATAATTTTCTCAAATTTGCTCCAATTCCTCTAACTTTTGGACCATAGCTTCTTTAATATACTCTTTGAAAACCCTTTAAAAATATTTGACAAAATCAATAAAATCTAAAATTTATGCTCTTACCAAAATCACTCAATCTTCCCTCTATGGTGCCAAGATCATGATATGATACCACTTGTGATTGAATAACTTTCACAATAGAATAAATAATATGAAATATTATATAAATAGTTGATAATAACTTAGAGTAATATGCCACTTTGAGGGGGAAACCTCCAAATATCTCTAATGAGAATACCCTTCACAATATGATCTTGAAATAAGACTCACAACCTTCTATATATACCTAATTATGCTTAGGTTGAATAGACACAACCCTAAATAACACTTAGACTTACCTACCTACCTAAATAATAATATAATAATGATAACATGACTTTATTAAGGATTAAGATAGCCACAAGCTCACTATTCAAAACCCTATATACACCAATATGAAGGGCCTAGCGTTATGTTTCTCCTATATATTAGATTCTCTCCCATTGAACCTCTTGGTACACACAACTAGCTACCCTTGAATAAATATCTATTTTGCAAGTTTTGGAGTTTTAAAAAGGACTAAAACTACTAAGCAACAAAATGCTTAATACCAAGATGATAATACTCATACAATCTAAAGGTCAACCAATTCTTGTTAACAATTATATGTGTAAAACATTTGGATCCAACTTCTACAAAACCAAAGGTGGTTTTCTACTCTTTTGGCTCTACAAAACCAGGGTGGGTATACCCAAGGATGATTCAAAACTGGAACAACTGTATGAGGATTATTCTTAGTTTCATTCTTATTCTAATTTCAAAATCGTCAAACATATACATAATTCTTACTAACTTGATAAACACATCCCATAAAATAGATATGGCCAAGAATTCTTCTATAGATCTGCAGATGTTCTTAATAATAGTGGCTAACTAAAGCTAAAACATTCCATGTAGAAAAGTGCTGGACAGCTTTGAAGATCTATAGGAAATAAAAGTAAAATTTGATTTGATGCTGCATTTTGATAATCATTTATGATGTATTTCTCCTTCAGCTGAATCAATTTGATCAGTGCCTAATCCATTGGGATTCAGAGTCTATAGAAAATTCTCAGATCTAGTTTGTTGCCTTACAAAAAATTCTATTAGCAATTCTTATCAGAATTCATCATTCAAAACCCTTTCCACTACTGAAGAAACCTTACCACATTTACCAAAGCTTTTATTTAATCCATTGAATTAACAACAATGATAAATAGATATACAACCTAACTAGATTGTATTCAATTGCACAAGCCTTTACATATACAATATCAAGGTAACCCAATAATAAAAAGGAGACAAGATTCAGAGAAGAATGATATGGGGATAGTTCACAATTTGTATTTATTTTCTTTGAAAATTGTATACCATTTACAATAGACTTAGAATGACATTCAGAAAGAAATATAGCTCACTCTATATTCATGTATCCTCAAAGAATTGATAGAGAAAACACATCATGAATTTGCTTTCAAAAATTTTGACCAAAGATAGACTAAGAATATTACTTAGAAAAATAGAATTTGGACCATTCTTTAGCCTTGGAATCTCACTTAAATAGTATGAGATGCAACAAGCTTTAGGCTAAAAGAAAGTGACAGGTGTCTTCTAAAAAATATTCACATACATATGTCATAAAAGACAAAAGCAAATAATAGAAAGGCTATTACATCAAAC
The DNA here is from genome assembly GCA_028749045.1 of Cupressus sempervirens. Lineage (NCBI taxonomy): Eukaryota > Viridiplantae > Streptophyta > Pinopsida > Cupressales > Cupressaceae > Cupressus > Cupressus sempervirens. The sequence goes on along the minus strand of CM053792.1, from coordinate 116,479,813 downwards.
ATTCCTTGGTGGGTCCCTTTCTATTATGCTTCTCAATTGTTGAGACAAGAAAATATGATCTAATTCTTCATTTATTCTTCATCCTCGGAGTAAGTGGCCATAAGGTTAAAAAGTGATGTATCATCTTCAACTACTTGCAAACTTACTTTGGTCTGGGGATTTTCCATGTCTTCATTACTAACTCTAAGGGTAACTTTTACCTTCGCATCTTCCTCCTCCTCATCTTCTGACATTTGTACTAAGAATTGATTTTTCCATTCATTATAAGCAGCATCATCTAGCCAATCAAAATTTGGAGCCTCTCTTTGTATAATCACTAAAGAATTTTCCAATTCCTCTAAATCATCAAGCTCTTTTCTGATGGCATTATAAAATAACTATATCTTTACCAACTCTTCATTTGTCCTTGCCCAAAACTAGTGACCAGTTTCACTCATGATGTTCTTGATCCTTTCATAAAATATTTCATCTAACTCTTTTTTCCACTTTTTTTTTTCCTTTATTGTGTCAACAGATTCTAAAGAACAAGGAAATAAAATGAATTTTTCTGCAATATACTTGGAAAAACAAAGTGTTAATCTTTTTTGCAAAGAATCCCTTTTATCATCAAAATATACTTGCTTATTTAATAAATCAAAAAAATTCCCTACTTGATGATATGGCATTTGGATGGCAGATATACACATGAATGTGATATCATTGTTTCTCTCCCTCCACTTCTATGCCAGAGGAGTTAATTTAACCTCATCTCTATTCAACTCATCCATGAGATTTGTAATTCTTGTCAACTGATCAAAGAAGGTTGACCATTGTATTTTATCCCTTAAATACATCACACCCTGCTTCAATTTTCCTTCATATTGATTCTTTAATTCTACCTGCAACTCATGTAATTTGGTTTTTTCTTCTTCAAAGTCCTTTGTAGTATAGAATTGGGGCCTTTCAGGGATGTCTGGTATTTCAACAATAGGGTTGCTCCAACAAATGACTGTGAAGGGTAGGCAATTCTAGATTCACCGGATTCTCCCACTTTTCTCTTTCCAAGTATCTTCTCCATTTGAGACACTTTATTTTCCAGTGACTATATCTGTATACCCCTTTCCTCATATGCTTTTAAAACTTCTTCAAATCTAGCATTGAGTTGGGTAAATCTATCTTCTTCCTTGCCAGATACAACACCACCAAATTTCAGCACTTCTGAGGCCATTCCCATTATTTGCTTGCTACTTACTTCACTAGCCCTGTATACTGTCAATGTACCAGTATGTTCTACAGTAGAGATTTCTTGCATCCTAGTTTTATCCCTTTTCTCAATTGACCAAATTACAAGGGCTTGGTGATCATCAATAAATTTGACTCCTCTATGAGCCTGTAATATCTCTTCTTCAGTTTGTAACTAAACATCCTTTTGTTTTCTTACTGAATCAAAAACCATAGCATTCACTATATCCCATTTAGGTAAGATAAGGAATCATGATTGTTTAACTAATTGCCTCTTGGCCTCAGGTGTAAATTGGGCAAAATCATTCAAAAATTTAGATTTTACCTCTTCTTTAATAACAGAGTCTATTTTATTTAGTTGCTCTAGTTTTATTTTTTTACAAGTATTTTCAAAATTGCCTATATTCAGCCTCCACAAAAATTGTGCAAATGCTCTAGGTTTCACAAAATTTTCATCATTTACAAACCTCTCAGAGGCTTGGGAAACTATAGGATCAATTTCCTTACCTTTATAGTAAGCAACAGTAAGCTCCAAGGAAGGTGCAGAGGGTTCTTGTGGTTCCCCAATCTCCAGATCTGTGGAAGTAACAATTATATCCCCTTCTCCTCCAATTTGTCTTAATTGTTCCTCTAAAGATGCTTCATCATCTATCCTGATTGGGGATTGGCTCAGGGAGTATTGTTCTGGCAGAGAAGAAGAAGATCTCTGCTCTAACTTCTACCTTTTTGGAGCACTGGTTGTAGATGGACTTCCTAGTCTTTTTCCTTGATGAAGAGGACCCTATTGCACACTTTGAATCATTACATAACCTGACCTTTTCTACAAGGTATATTGGCTAGGAGCTACTATGCTTTTACTATTAATACTTGTCTGCACTTTTGCAGCCTTTTCTAGGTATGCCTTAACATATGTAGCCCTTTTTTCATTCATAGCCTGTGTTATCTCAGCAAAATTATTCATCAATTCCGGCATCTTGGCTCCCTAGTATTTCTTTTCTTTTAATGGGTCATAGTGGGGATCAAAAGCATTAATGAATTCAAGAGTTTTGCTAAAAACCATCCACTTTTCTTTTCTCAATTCTTGTTCTTGTAAGGTGAAAATGTTTCTAATCACATCTTCAGGATAATAGACTTGTTGGATCATGCGAGAAGCTTTTATTCTCTCCCTGAAGATATCATAGAAACCTTCAGGATCAATAAATCTGGCATGAGATTTTGCCATGTTATATTTGTCTAAAAACAAGTTCAGATGTTTCCAACCTTTCCTTACAAAAAAAAAATCATGGGCCACAGTGACTATTGGAAAAAATTTGCCCTTCCTAGTCAACTCCCTCTCATCTATGGTACCTATCTTCCATAACAACTCAGCAACTCCTATCTTGAAAGGCACATGAAATAGTAGCACATGAGGTTTTCCCAAAAAACCATACACTCTTATTATTGTTGAAACATTATAGGGAATTATATCCCCCCAGTTATGACTGACAAGTACCCCTTTAGCATGGTCCTTGGGTCTAACCAATTCTAACAATGCTTGTGGGATTCTAGGGCTATCTCCTCTTAAAAGAAGTCTAAGCTTTGATGCAAAATACCTATCAAACTTCACATAACTGGCACCTATGGATTTTGAGGTCATATCTACACTCCACAACTATATTGGATTCTTCTCCCCCTCCCTGGTTGTTTTCAATTCCATACCTATGGAGAAAAAAGTAAATCCCTTGTACAAGCACATATGCATAAGCAATGAATACCAATAGAATGGTTTATTTACTTTTCCTTTTGCTATCCCAACCAAACCATTGTAAATTTCTCTTGTGAGAAATGTTGCAAAATCTAGGATAGAGCTCAATCCAATTTGAAGAGTTTGTACCATGATGAGGAAAATTGAGCCTGGAATTCATTCTACCTCATCTATTCCAAAAATCTTACAAAGGGAAACATATAATGGGTTAGCCCTAATGTTAAAATGTCTTTTTAATAATGGCTCTGGGGTGCTAATAGTAATTGTAGACAAATTACCAACCTTGGCAACATGCTCTTGTATTGGCCCTCTTTTCAAGTAGGTTTTTTTTGCATCATACCTTGCTTGTAGGTTATCCATGTCGATGGTTTCATGCACAACATGGTTAGGGTTAAGATTGAAAACTTCTCTAATCAGTTTAGGGCAGACCCTAAAGAGGTTTACTCCAGCATGATTCTTTATCCACCCTGTAATTGGGTCATACTTCTTGGCCAAATCCATTAATGAATCACTGTCAAAGAAAATTGTAGGGATTGTCAAATTTCCAATATCAAACTCCCAGACATTACTCAGAGGAGTATCAAGTTTTCACTCTAAAAACCACTTTTTGAATAATTCCAAACCTCCCATGGATACCTGAGCATCTTGTACCCAATTGGCCTTCTCATAAAAACCCTTTGCTACAACTACTCTAGGGTTTTTAGGAATTAACTCCCTCCCCTTAGTTATCTCATGTACTGACAAAGGAAATTGTTCCAGACAATCATCATGCACCCCCCTTTTTGAATATTCAGTTTGCCCACAAAAATCCTTTCGTGGAGGAATCTTTAAGAGTTCAGAAACTTTATAATAGCAAATTCTTATTTCTACTAGTTACAGATAACTTACCCACTAGATTTTCCCTCCTTTCTCTATAGTTTCTTCTACAAATTATGCTGAAAACCTTGAAAAATTATGTGCCCTAGCTCTGGAAATCCTCTCGCATTGCAAAAATATGTAACTAGCTTCAACAATGGAAAATTTGCGTGCTATATCAAAGTATTTAGGTCGCATGAAGGAAACTCTGTATCATATTTATTTCTGCAACTACTATTTTCATGTTGTATCTTGAATTTGAATTCTACCTGTTGATCTCCCATGCATCAGATGACTTTATTTCAAAAGGAAAAAGCCTTTTAAAACTTTAGGATCCCCGGACACACATTGGAAGCTCACTTGCCCGCATTATTTAAAACCCTCGCATCTTGATAATGCGAGAATGCGGGCATCGTTGATTTTACCCAGATCAACGACAAACCAAGATTTCTTTATTTGGCGGCCCACTAGATCAACTTGACCAATGAAAAATTACCCTTTTGTCCATGTGCTTCTGACAGCAATTAAAGTTTCTGTGCCCATGATATTGCCACTTCCAACTTGGCATACCTATCACCCACCACCAATGAGCATGTTCCATTTCCTTTAGTATTTTCCAGCGTGGCATGACTCGGCGTATTTCTTAAAGCTTTGTCCAAGTCCCACCATGCTCGCTTGCCCGCATTATTTAAAGACCACGCACTTTGATAATGCGAGAATGCCAAATCTGTTGATCTTGCTTTAATCAATGGTGATCAGAAACTTGTGATGACTGTGCACTCATTCAATCTGAATGGACCAATGAAATGCTTTCTCTTCGTTCCATGTCATCTGACAACTACCACAAAGGACATAACATAATTACCTTTCTGCAAAAGGCAGGCCCATGATGTCACCATTGCCATGTGTCATGAGCTCACTTCCCCACATTATTTAAAGACTGCACACTTTGAAAATGCGAGAATGTAGGAACCATAGATCTAAACAAAATCCACAGTTGATGAATATTTCTCATAAGGTGAATTTTAATTGATTTAGACAACCAATGGCAGTGCAGGAAAATAAAATGTGTCCTGACAAATCTGACAAATCTGCAAAAGTGTCCTGACCCATGCTGACATACCAGACCTTTTGCGGTGCACTGAATTTCAAAAACCATTAGGGGCTACATGTCACAAATTCTTTTCCCTACATTATTTAAAGACCTCACAACATGAAAATGTGGGAATGTGGGAATTCGTTGATCTTGAGAAGATCGACGGTGTTGAAAAACATTTCAGCTTGGCGTCCTTTTTGAAATAAAATATCCAATTAGAGCACATAAAAGGTTTATCATAAGGATAAAAGGTATCCTGATGCAAACAAATCTTTAAGATAAAATGTTGCACCAAAATATTTTGAAATAATACCCTTTGAAAATTTTGAAAACTAGGGCAACACAAAACAAAGGTATAAGGGTTTTTCACACACTTAGGGCCTTTTTATGGATAATTTGAGAGCCAAACCCCGAGAAATTAAAAGGAAGATACAACCTACAGAATAGGGCATAATTAGGGTAATCTAACAATTTTTAGGATTTCACAAAATAAAACCCTAATCTGCAAGAATCAAAGACTCAACTAATTTTTCACCCAAATATTAGAATATTTCCATACTGTGAAAAATCACACCAACAGCAAGTATACTCTAAAATTTTTCTATGAAAATGATTCTCAAAATTGATGCATACTTTGTAGGCTTCAACAAATTCCTCATCTTCCTTCTAGAGGTTTTTAAAACTATTAATACCAATGTTATGGTGTTGATTCTCTTGAACTATCATGATCCTTTTACTTAGTGCCTCTACCACTTTTTTCAACTACATCTTCTTGTTCCTAATTGTGAAGGTGAATTCTTGCAAGTTCTGTATCCACTTCAAATGTTTGTTTCTCAAATTCTCTTGAGTGTTGATGTAGCTAAGAGCTTTATTATCTCTAAACACAACAAATTATTTGGGCAAAAAATAGTGTCTCCACTTCTTAAAACACTAAACTAAGGCATAGATCTCTAAGTCATAGGATGAATACTTCTTCTTAGCCTCATTATGTTTCTTACTATAAAAGTCTACTGGCCTACTTTGTTGACTCAAAACCCCACCTATTTCTAAGCTAGTTGTATCACATTCTAGGGTGAACAATTCTTCAAAACTAAGAAATTCTAGGATAGGTTGAGTAGCTACTTGTTTCTTTAACATGTCAAATGAATTCTCAGCTTCTAAATTCTACTTAAACTTAGACTTGACTCCACCCCTTATCATATCAAGCAAAGGTCCAAAAATACCACTGAAATTCCTTATGAATTTCCTATATAATTGGGATAGTTCATGAAAACTTGTTACCTCAGTGGATGTGGTGGGTGTTTGCTAGTTTTGTATATCAGCAATCTTGTCCTTGTCCATCTTCAAAGATCCTTTAGATACCAAAAAGCCCAAATATACCAATTCTTTTTTGAAAAAAAATCACACTTTTCAATGTTGATGGCTAGCTTCTCTTCATGAAGTCTTTGCAAAAATACCTCTACATGTTTGATATGGTCCTCCTTAGTCTTTTTGTAGATGAGTATGTTATCTAAGGACACCACCAAAAATCTACCTATGAAGTACTTGAGCACTTCATTTATGACCCTCATGAATGTGCTAGGAGCATTGGAGAGACCAAATCGCATCACAAGTCATTCATAAAAACCATTAGTAGTCTTAAATATTATTTTCCATTCAACTCCCTCCTTTATCTTTATGAGGTGATAACAACTCTTCAAGTCTAATTTGGTGAAATACATAGTACCTCATAGATAATCTATAAGATCTTCAATCCTTGGTATGGGAAACACATACATGATTATAATTTGGTTAATAGCCCTTGAATCAATGAACAACCTCAATTTCCCTCCCTTTTTAGATACCAATACCAAAATGACTACACATGGGCTTATGCTATTTTGGATTAGACCTTAGCCTAACAATTCTTGGACATGTCTTGCCACTTCTATTTTTTGGTCTAGAGTGAGCTTGTAAGCTACTTTATTTGGCAAGGAGGTACCTAGAATAAAGTCAATTTGATGAGTTATAAATATCCTAAGAGGTAGGATTGTTGGATTACCATCACTCACTATATCCTTGTGTTGGCGCTCAAAATTGTAGCCCAAATTTTGAGCACTTTTGAAGAAATCAAGCCATTTAAATGCTTTTGATGCCTATGTACTCGGTTGTACTTTTGAGCCCTATGAGCTGTTTACTATTTTTGACACCTTTCATTTAGCACATCGACTTGTTCCATGAAGTTAAATTGAGATTCCAAGTCATTTCATGAAGTCTTATTTTGAGCTAGTGTCAATTATGCATTTTCACTCAAGTGTCAAACAACGACAGGAGGAAGTGTTTGCAAATGAATATCTCGCACCCAAAAATGTTTCATGATTCACTACTTTGGGAGTATCTAGTGTTCATACATGAGAGCCTATGTTTTGTATTTCGAGTTGTTTCAAGTCCGTTTGACTAGGTTTTGAATCCCTCAAAGTTGGTCATTCAATGTTTTCATGTTGATGCACATTGCACATAATTCTAGGAAGCCTTGTTTGATGTGCTATAACTTTGACTTAGTTGACCAAATGCTAAAATTCCTTTTGTATTGCATTGTAAAGGTTAGAGACTTGTTATGTTTCAAGTTTCAGCTCATGATGAATCCGTTTGATCAGTTTTCAAACACAATTTCTATCTTTTTACTGTTGTCAGCATTTGTAGATTATTTGATACCCCTATTTGTGATGTTATATATCCTAATCTTTGATTGCCTAGATCAAATGGATTGTACCACTATGGTGTCCTCTGAAAATACTCTAAGTGTGCCAGTTTGCAAATCTTGATGAATCCATTTGCACACTTTTCCAGGTCAATTTCGTTTGCAAAAAATGCTTTTTGTCAGTGTTTCCAATTTGCAAATTCCAAGTAGCCTACTTTGACTGATTGCCATTTTCCCCCAATTATTCACCATGAACCAAAATTTCAGATTTATAATTTCCTTGTGACAAAGAACCAATGCCTCATTTTTCATCTTCCCAAGTATCAGTTTACCTAGTTTCCAAAGCCGATTCTAAAACCAATTTAGTGTTTTCTGATGTGTTTTCTTGCAGGAAGCTTTGAAAGGTCAACTTTGACAAAAAAATATCTTTTGACCTTGAATTTTTCATGAGATGAGATTCAATAGGGTAAAATTATGTAGAAAAAAGAATCAGTATGCCATTTTTTAGAGCCCGATCAGGTGTTTGGGTCAATTTTTAAGGCCAGTCAAAGGACCTCCTAGCACAAAGTTGAAAATCTACAAAAAGGTGATGAAATGAGTTTTAATTGGAAAATCAATGATTGAACTTGATTCTAATCAGTACGAGAGGGTGAATGGATCAATATGGCACTTGAAGTGTTTGAAAATGAATTTTTTTTTAGTCAGACCCACTCGAGAGCCCGACCAATTCCATCAGATGTTCCTGCAAAATCCATGACACATGCTTATGATAGGTGTTTCCATTTTAAGTTGAAGATGGAAAAATCTCCTTGCATGCCTAGTAGTCTTCTGTAATTTTACATAAGCTTATCTCATATAAAAAGGGTGGATGTAGAATATGAATTGAAATGAGTATCCAGATTGGTCAATGATTGAAGACATTGAAGAAATGGCATGGATGGATATAAATATTACAATGCTCTCATAGATGGGCTATGTAAAGCTAATCATATTCAAATCTCTTGGGATATATTCAAAAAAATGAAGAAATTAGGTTGTATTCCAAATGCTTTTATTTACAATTATTTCTTTGATACTCTTGGTAAGGCATCTAAGATAAATGAAGTAAAGGATTTCTTTGAAGAAATAATTAAAAATGGGTGCAAGCCTGATTGTGCAATCCATAATATTTTTATCAATGCCATTGGAAAGAGGATGGCCTTCATGAGGCAACTAGCAAAGAATGGATAGAGACATGACAGTGTCCAATTGCAAAATCTCATCAAGCTGTGAGCAAGGTTTTGCCACTAATTGTAAATCTTATGCGACCTCCACCTAGAATGAAAATAAGATGCCCCCTACTATAGTTGCCACTTGGAATACATTAGTAATAATAGCTTTTGTGAATAATTTAAGGCCAAAATCATTACCTAAAAAGATTTTTGCAATTGGTCTTTTGGGTATGGCTGCTAATATTCCATCACGTGTTTGGAGAGAACACACTGAAAAGTTTTCATCATCTTGGTTTATTGCAATTCATTCTACAATTCCTTTTGTGGAAATGCTAAGGAAGGTAGTGAACATTCCAAAGATAGCTATGGTAGTCACAATTGCAACTTCCATTTAGGGTCAAGGAAAGGGTGGTATAACAGAGCAAGCTGCCATATTCACAGGGAAATCACCATATTCTAGGTAGTTAGAAACTGCCTTGCACAAGGAAGCTACCATATTCACACCTGGAGTAAGAACTTCATATTGAATAGAAGCTGCTAAATGAAGGAAAGAGCCACCATGGAAATAGAGGTGGAAAGAGGCCACAAAAAGGGACATAGAAGAGACTCCCAGCAAGCAAAGACAAGCCAATGTTAAAGAAAGGGGCTCCCACATATATAAAGAGAAACATAGGCAATCCCCATGTGAGTCAAAGAGGAAAAGCCACAGGGGGGGGCACTAAAAGCTCACATGGCATACAAAAATATAGTTAAGACCACAATCCACAACATGTATGCAAGTTGTCTGAAAACAAAAAGAAGACTCATGCAGGCAATGTTACAGGAGAGTAGCCAATGTAAGTATGAGCCGCCAAGTTTAAAGAGAGCCCTAGTTAGAACTAGTGGCATGTAATAAAAGGAAATGCCAATTCCATGGAAATCTTCACACATATAAGTGAAATCCACAATCAAGAAAGACTCACACCAAGTAGCAGAGGAGGTTTTAGCAAAACTATTATCCCACATTCGCCGTGGGCAAGACTTTTGAAGTCTTTAAATACAAATAATTACCAGTGCATAGTGTCCAAAGACAAAGGCTTTTGGAAGCTTGTGTTGTAGGTGGGGCCGATGATGATAGCTGGAGGGTTGCTAGGAAGAAATTTTAAACAAGCAAGCAACTGCGATGATGTAGCAGATGAGAGGTCGAACGTACAAGATTGTGCCACATGTCACATCCTGTGGACGATGCATTTCCACAATAGTAACTTGTCTGAGATTTAAAAAATAAGGGCATGCACCTAGGCACCACATGGTAGTGGGTTTGGGATGCATGGTGATGTGCAAAGCCATGCGGGAAAATATGTGGCATAGGCTGACCAATTAGGGGCTACTATGTGGCAACTCGAGTGGCACCTAGTGGGCCAGGTGAGGGTGAGGGAAAAAAGTAGAGTATTTTAAAATGATATTCTTAATTATTTTCTTAGAAGTGTCCATGTTTAGATTTTTTAAATCTAAAGATGCATTTTTTCTAAAGTATATACTTTAGAAATTTTAAAATTTTAAGGATGCAGACCAAACACTTATAGCAAGGGAATGTTTTTCAAACTGATATTCTGGGGCTTTCTAGTAGGTGAAATATGTACTCCAATAAACCATTGGAATCAGGAAGAGATGAACTATCTAAATATTAAGTTCATTTTTGCATAGAATGCCACAGGTACATGCTACATGAGGTTTTGTCTTTCCGATTGATTTATGTATTCTGAGGTGTGTTTTGATTATCCAGTTGCAGAATTTAGTGCAAAAACATCATAAAAGTATTCGGGTATGTGCAGGATCATGGTGTACCAAAAAGTGGCAATCTAAGAAATATGTAGTTCGGAAATGCCTCAAAGAATTTCAAAATCTATTCCAACTTTTTACCCACCCATCCTGATACTAAATGAAATAAATTAATACCTTTATAATTCCTACTATATCTTTCGATACCAACCTTATATGGTCATCTTTAAAACATCCCGAAAATGTGTTTTTTGCACGTTCTTATGTGTTTTTTACTTCAAGCATGTAGCTGATGACTTTTTTTAAACCAAAATTTGATGTAATGAAAAGGGTTTCTTAAGAATGTTCTTAGGTTTTCATAAATGTAAGGTTTGTCAAATTACGAGTTCAGTAAGTAATTATTACTTATTTTCTAATGGAGTTAGCTGCAAAGTGCTGATTGACATACTGGTTGAAAAATAGCTATAACTTTCATACCGTATAAGATTTGTGAAATCCAAAAGATGCATCACATTCTATGCTTCAACTAGTATAAGAAAAAAAAAAAAAAAACTTAATTTTGATTTTTTTTGAACTAGTTAAGGTGGTCAGACACGAGAGTTTTTTAATTTTGAAAATAGTATTGTAGAAAATTCATAATTAATTATTTATTTGGAATAAAAATTCCCAAAAATATGCATCACATCTAGACATGAGTCTACTTTTTATATCTAAAATTATATTTAAAAATATTATCATTTCATTATGATTAAGGTGGTCAGACATACACCTACTTTTTATTTTTGCCCTAAAATTTTTGTAGTACTGCATTAAAATCCAAACTTTTGACCAATCAAATATTTTTTTCTCCAGATAAGGCCTTGTATTTTAGAAACTAGATTCAATTTCCTATAGATTATTTTCTTACAACTTTTTGATATAAATTCTAGAACCACTTTAAAATTATGTGTCAAGTTGACATAACCCTGATTTGCTGGTTTTTCACTGCCACTTAAGGCCATAGTTTGGTACACCATGATCCTGCACATACCCATTCAGTGACTCTTCTATTAGATTATTTTTAGTTTTTGTGATTTTTTGGCTTCAATTTGATAAATTGACACATATCTGGGTTCATTAGCAGATCTTTGTTTTTTGCCGAGATATTTTGCATTTGGAAAGGAAAAATAGAAAGGATATGATTAGCAGTTGAGGGATTTGATTCACCCATGGAAGAGAGAGAAGGTAGAGAGATTCTTTTCAGCTTCTGGAGGGAGAATTCTGAAGGGACACATGTCAATTGCAAATTCAATCTGAGAATTTCTCTCTTCATATATATTCTTTCTTTTCCTCTAAAAAAGGTTGGTTGGTTTTCAATTTTCTATTCTAGGAGCTCTACTCAAGCTGTAAAAACTACATAACCAGCATTTCTCTTGTATTGAACAGCAATTTATGTTTTATGCAAATAGTTCTTGTCTATTAGGTGATTTTTGAGTCATTTATGTACATTTTTCATGTATTTGGTTTCAAGGAAAACAAATAAAGAGTAGCAAAGCGATTTAAATTTAGTTTGAATCATGTCTCTTTTTTGTTGATCTATAATCTTTTCTAGTTTGTGATCAAAGAGCATAAATTGGGTTGCATTTCATTTAGAAATGAATGTGATTGAAATATCTTGTTGGTGGAACAAAGAGCCATGTAATTGCTTGATATTTTTCACAGGGTTTGCAGATTTCATGAAAGGATTGTTTGAGTATGAGATTCATTCTATAGTAGATGTCTATTCACAAGGTGAAAGATAGATCAGGGATCTTGATGTAGGAATTATGTCAAAGATTTCCAGAAGGTGTATGGTTGTAATTCATTTAATTTCCCAATAGATAGGGAACTAATTAGAGATAGGATCATTAAGTTTTGTTTCTCATACCTAGGTCTTGTTGTTATAAACATATTAAATAAATTTTCCCCTTTTATGTTGAAAGCTATTTAAAGTTTAACCCACACTTAGCTTTCCATTTTCATGAGTTATGTTCTTAGCTATTTTGTGCTTGTGATTTCTTGGTTAAGTATAGAAGAATTAGGGGTTTTATTTGCTATTTTGGATTTTGATTATGCTCATTGCACTGGTCACATAATTGGATCCTAAGAGGTTCAACTGCCTAGGATTTACAAAGCTTGAAGTGTAGAATGAGTGTAGCCTTATAGTTGGCCCAGGTTCTTGGTGAATTGTGTCCATTATTGTAGGTAGTTGTCCATAGATGAAACATTTCTTTGCATACCTAGTTATTCAAACTTTGTTAAATTAGGAGCCAACAACTTGTACATTTCAAGAAAATTTTGGACTTCAATAAGTAAAGGTTCCTTGACTATTTTGTCTTCATCTTTGGACATTAATATCACCATATATCCCTGGCTTTCCTCATGTTTGAGGTCCTTCATAAAATAGTTTTCACTACATAGCAACATACTAGGTACCTTACAATGTGATTCCTCTCCTTCAAACAAACATTGAATTTTAAAGGTCTTATCTCCCTTTTTTAATTTAATGGCATTAGCCCTACCATTATACACAACCTCTCTATCAAATTTCCAAGTTCTACCTAGAAAAAAATGACAAGCATCCACGAGAAAAATATCACAAAATATTTTTTCCTTATTACTGGCAATGGAAAATTCCACACACTACTACTTATTAACTAAGATGATTTTCCCTTTGTTAAGGCAAGTGAATTAGTAGGGGTTGTCATGGGTAATATTCTTTAGTTAAACTTATTAACAACCTCCTTTGATATTACATTATGGGTGGACCCTGAATGCACCACCACTTTACACACTTTCCCTAGGATTTTACATTTTACCTAAACAAGGTCTTTCTATGTCTAGGTTCATTAGGAGCTACTTTTTAAATAAATACTCTCCTATATATGAGTTTCTCACCTTTTTAAGACTCAATGTGGTCTATATCTATATCCTTGCAATTTGAATTGTCTTGTTGAGCATATGTGACCCTTATATTTATAATTGAAAATTATGAGTTGATTTTACCTTATAATCTTCCCCTATTTGATCCTCCTTGGTGTCCTCTTCCTCTATTATACCCACCTCTTGAGGAGTTATCAGTAGTTTGTTATGTGAGCTTTCTCTAACCTTGATTTTTATACTCATTACCTCTACTCTAGTAGCCTCCTCTTTGTCCTCTCTAATTTCTTCCCTTTCCTCTATATTTGAAGTTGGAATCCCCTTTATTCTTTTGATTATCCTCCATCATTAGAGCTAGTTGATGGTACTTTTGGATAGTGGTAGGTGCCCAAAAACTAATATCCTCTTGTATATTCCACTTCAAACCACTTAAATACCTAGCCACCTTGATTGGAACCTCTTCTTTCTTTTTGGGTCTCAAAAATAGCCTCTAAAATTCTTTAGTATGGGAGGTTACATATAAGTATTTTTTTCTTTAGTCCTTGTCTTCTTTTGTGGAGATTGATTTGAAAGTCTTCAAGGAAGAAGTTATCTTTCACTTTGGTAACCATAGTATTCCAATGAGCTATAGGTGTCTTTCCCATGATGACTCTTTCATTTTGTAGTTATTTCCACTAGCTCAATGTTGAACCTTTGAGCCTTGACTTAGGAACCTTAACATTTTGTGCCTCTAAGACCCCTTCAAACTCAAAATGGTTCTCCATGCCATCTATCCAATATATGATAGCATCTATGTCTATCTTTCCACTAAAAAGTGGCACACCTTCAAAAACTTTTCCTCCTAGGGATTTAATAGCCTCCAAGAAGGCCTCTTCATTTAAGATAGGATCAGGTTTAGGTACAAAATCTTCTTATGCCACCTGCTTACCACTTTCATTTTCTTCTTCTCCTTTCCTTTTTGTTACATCAACAACTTCCCCTAATTTTGTCTTCACCTCTTCCAAGTGTACTTTAATTAGCCTTTTCTTCTCCCTCTTCTCATCAACTTCCTTGGATAATTCTGCATTAGTCACCATACTAGTTCCCCTACTAATTCTCCTATAGCTTCAGATATCCATTACTTTCCCCAAGTCATTAACTTGCTCTAATACCACTTTGACGCAACAATAAAACTTTCTTTTCTCCCAAGCTCTCTCTCAAGCTTTCCTTATTTCATACATGATGTAAGAAGGAATGAAGAACTAAGGCCAAAGGCACACCCAACTATTCAAACTGCCTAGATAGAGTCAATACAGAGAAAATAACAACAAAAATAAACAACTTGGGAGGTAGAGGAAGGAAATGTCTTCATTCATATATTCATCCAAAGATCTATTACATGCCTAGTTGTAAGATCATCTCAGTTTATATATATATATATATATATATATATATATATATATATATATATATATATACATATATATATATATATATATATATATATACATATACATATATATATGTATATATATATGTATATATATATGTATATATATATATGTATATATATATACCTGTATATATATGTATATATATATGTATATATATATGTATATATATACATGTATATATACATGTATATATATATACATATACATGTATACGTATATATGTATATGTATATATATATATGTATATACATATATATATCTATACATATATATCTATACATATATATATATATATACATATGTATGTACATACATATGTATATATGTATGTATATATATGTGTGTGTGTGTCTGTATATATATTCAATTACAATCCTCAATCATCAAACTTCACATTCTTATCTCTCTAAGTTACTTCCTTAAAACATTAACCAAGGTCTCTTAAATACATTCATGACGGCAAGTTGGACTATTGCAAATACAACTAAATAAACTCTAATATTAAATGTTAGGCTAAGCGACAAGTTAGCTTGCAATAGATACCTAATACTAATTTAAATGCAATGGTCAGCCTTAAATGGAAGCTACACATAGAAAACTTTGAAAATGAAGGCTCTATGAAATAGTGACACTTAGCATCCAAACAAACTTGGCATCCACATGAACCCAACATCCAAACAAACTCATCAACTGTATGAACTTTTAAACCACACAAACTTAGAATCTAAAGGATGACTTGGCAACCAAAGAACACTTGGTAGTAACTATGAACTTGACATCAACTAGGAAGCTTAGCATCCACTAAATACTAAACACACACTAACAACTTAGCAATGAAAGACATTGCAACTCAATAAAAACTAGGAAAATTGAAAACATGTAGGATAATAGTGCAACCCAAGATGCTCCTGTATCTAACAACCAAGGTAGAAATAAATGATTCTCTTGAATCATGCAAGTATCACAACCCCAGTTGAATCCAACTAAAATTGAGAAATCCATTTGGCATCATCACTAGGTCTATTTTTCCATTTTACCAAATACTATCATGCCCAAAACTCATACATGGTTTGTGCTAACAGGTAGGGGCCCATAACACCCTACCCTCTCTCTCTCTTCTCATCCTAAGAAGAGACTCTACACTATTGGAGTCCAACTAAAAGGACCTTTCCCAAAATTGGCCACTTCTACCCTATCCAAGGGTGAGTAATGCAAAAACACCCATATAAGAAAACTTCAAAATTCAAACATAAACATGAAAGAAAAGCATTCAAGAAACATGGTTTCAATCCTTCTCAACATACCCAACATACATACAAGCATCCAAATAACAACACAATAGCATAAGCATGAAACAAGCTTTAAGAATCTGAATAAGGGAGATGAAGAAATCCTACCTTCACAAAGAGGTAATGGAAAATGAACAAATTGAGAAGAGCTTTCCCTTCCTTCCTTCAATCTTCCAAGACTCCTCTCTAAAAGTAGAGATTGGGTAACAACCAAAACTACTCCAAGAAAGGCCTCTAAATAATATCCAAACTCAGCCACCCAAAAAGGGCAATAACTTCCCCCACTCAGCTACAAATCTAGAAGTTTCTAACTTAACCAATCCTAAGGTTAACCACTCAGTGGAGTTGAAGTGATGCAACTCATGGTAACCACTTTCAATTTTCGCACAAAGGAAAAAATAGACTTTTTGAGTGACCTCAAAAGTCAATAAAAGGGGCTTAGGGGGTGGAAAATACCCCCAACCCATACCCATACCCCTTGGGTATACATATTTCATGTTTTAAAGGTCTTAGGAATTGATTTGGAACCAAACAAAAACTAGGAATAATTAGGACCATCTAACAACTCTAAAAATGTAGATTAAGCACTAATCTAGATTAGGGTTATCTAAACTTGATTAAGAAAAAATTAGCAAAAATGACACTAACTTAATCTAACTTAGGTCCAAAGGTTACACAGATAACCCTAACTAGCATGTTGGAATGCATAGGAAAAAAATCACGAGTGTCAAGTGACACTAAAGAACAAAATTACGAAACATTAACATTTACTGATCACAGAAAGATACATTCATACATCTCACAAAATAATTAAGTTATGAACAACAAGGTTTCCACAAATAGCACATAGGGATCAGTTTCATTCCTTCGTCAAGTTTCTTGGCTAAAATATCTTGCACACTCATTGTACACATCAGTAGTCCCATAAAATCACATGCACATATGTATATACATATCGGGGATTCACATAAATTAAAACATACATCTTTCAATCAATTAGGGTTTCTGTCATCCAATGCATATTCTTAATCATTAAAATCTCTTAATCATAGTGTTAATCCTACATTTACTTATTTCATCAACATAGATGTTCATAACACATTAAATGATGAACTCAAATATTTGAAAGTAAACATCACACAACATGAAATAACATAACATAATATGTTCAGTGTATCTGATATTTTCTCGATGTATCGATTCATAAGTATCAAAATAATAAGGTATCAACTATGCTATGAAGGGTCGGGGCAAGGCCTCACATCCTCCCCCACTAGGCATGAACTTCCTCTTGGAGTTCATCAAAAGATAAGGGTGCTGAGATCGCATCTGTGGCACATCCTCCCATAAAGTTGTAACCTCATGATAGCAATCCCACTAGACCCTAACCTGGTCTAGCTCTTGACCTTGAAGTGTTACAGTCAATAGAGAAATAATGTGGATAGGCTCTGGCGCTAACTAGCTGACCAACTCCACTAGTAGCCTCAATAACATTAGCCTAATGCTCAGTCTGGCAATTGTCAAGCGCTACAAAAACTCTGTGGGACCTGCCCATGTGTCCAACTGTCATCTCTAAAAAAGCCTCTCTCTGACCACTGGATGACTGTCCTTGTGGACACTCTCTAGCTATGTGACCCATGCCACCACAAGTGTAGCATGGTCCACGAGTATAAGATCGTGCATCCTGTGGTCCAGACTACTGTGGGCCTCCTAACCTACTAGACCCACTGTATCCACCCTTAGAAGACTATTGAGTTTGCACTAACTGTGGCTATGGGGTATGTACTTTTTGATCCTACTGTAACTACCACTACTTGGGCTTGGAGCCCTGGTAACCCTGTGAGGGTTCCTACTACTACTGCTATGACTGTTGGCCTTTAGAGGACCCTATGTATAGTTTTGATTCCCTTTCTAAGGGGGTTTCTGTCGGGTAGATTTTTAGTTCTGAGACCGATCTCGTGATTCCAGTCTACCTCGAGTATCCTCTGCAGCTAGTGCTATCTCCACTACCTATTTGAAGGTGGTAGGGAATGGAATCTAAACTAGACCCTGAAGTGAGACATTCAAACCCATGATAAAGCGGTACACTCACATTTTCTCGTCCTGCATGTATTCCACATAAGGAAGGAGCTCGAGAAACCCGCTCTCTTATTGAGCTACTATAAGACCTCTCTGATATAGAGAATGAAACTCCTCTATTTTCTTTTGTTTAAAATGCTCTAACAAGTACCTCTCTCAGAATCTCTCCAAGAATGATTCCCATGTGAGGGTATCCATCCTCACTCCTCCTATAGTCTCCTCTTGATGCCACCAATTGGAGCCATCTCCTCTAAACTGATGGACTGCTAGACAAGCCTTTAGATTACTCCCATAAGGATGTAATCAAAATCACCACTATAGGCTCTGTAACCATGCCTCTACTATTGTCCCCTTAGTGGAACCGATAAATAATGGTGGCCCAAGTCGAATCAATTCTCTAATATCATCTCCCATATACCTAGGAGGTCTGTCAAGTGGGGGTCCTCTCTGGTATATTGACTCACCTTCATGCTCATCCTGCCCCTCTAACTGTCTTAGTGGGGGACTCCTAGTCCTATTTCTGCCTCTGGGCCTGCCTCCTCTGGGTCCCTTTGCTTGCACTATTGGAATCTGCTGACCTCGCTAAACTATAGGTACTACCCTCTGTTGAACTACAACAATCAATGTCTAAAGGGATTTATAATGTCTTAATTCAGGTTAGGTGGTGGTGGAGGTGGAGGTGGTGGTGGTGGTGGTGGTCCATCCTCCTGTCCCACTCTACCACCTCTCGCCCTATGACCTTTGCCTCGTCGATTGCTTCGAGTACCAGGAGGCATCCTACACAATTTAATGTTTAGTTTTAAGTTTTAGAAGCATAATGGTTTTAGGTTCCTAGTGTTGAAACATGGGATCTGATACCAAAATTTCATGCCCAAAATGCATATGTGGTTTGTGCTGACAGGTAGGGGCCCATAACACCCTACCCTCTCTCCCTCTTCTCATATTCTAAAGAGACTCTACACTATTGGAGTCCAACTAAAAGGACCTTTCCTAAAATTGGCTACTTTTTCCCTATCCAAGGGTGAGTAATGCAAAAACACCCATACAAGAAAACTTCAAAATTCAAACCTAAACATGAAAGAAAAGCATTCAAGAAACATGGTTTCAATCCTTCCCAACATACCCAACATACATACAAGCATCCAAATAACAACACAATAGCATAAGCATGAAACAAGCATGAAGAATTTGAATAATGGAGCTGAATAACTCCTACCTTCACAAAGAGGTAATGGCAAATGAAAAAATTGAGAAGAGATTTCCCTTCCTTCCTTCAATATTTCAAGACTCCTCTCTAATAGTAGAGATTGGGTAACAACCAAAACTACTCCAAGAAAGGCCTCTAAATAATATCCAAACTCAACCACCCAAAAAGGGAAATAACTTCCCCCACTCACCTACAAATCTAGAAGTTTCTAACTCAACCAATCCTAAGGTCCAATAAATTAAACTTAAGATGAAATGTAGAGAACCTTTACTTTAACTGTGAGCGCAACCATATTAAACTTAGAGCATTTTAATTATTAATTTTTAAAAAAGAAAAAAATTGTGTGTGTTTTTGCCCTTGTATTTTGGGCATAACATTTACTCATAGTAGTCATTTCCTTGTGTGCTCTTACTAACTCTCTTCTCTAGTATCTATTCAACTTCTTCAATCTTCTTCTTAGGATAATCATGTAACACATCCATTGAACATCTTTTGACTCATGATATTCGTATAAATCAATAGCAGTGAATATAGAAGATATGTCCATGTCATCAGGTAATTCAACTTCATGTGCATTACCACTGTCAAATTTTTTTAGGATCTTACAATGTCCAAACTTCTTCGTTTTTATATTACTATATGTTCCAACAACAAATCTTCTTTCCATTAAATGAACCATTACTTCATCAATGTCAAAAATATGATGTATTTTGAACTTATCAACATTCTCCTTATACTTTTGATTACTTTGTTCCATTCTTAATTTTACTTCCTTATGCAAAGAATCCAAAAAATCAGAAAATTCCTCCCTTACAAAACTTCTCTTATCTTCATTAGCAACATCTCTCAAATCTAATATTCCTCTACTCTGCATTCATGTAACAATCTCAAAAGGTGTCTTTCCTATACTCCAATTCACAAAATTATTGTATGAAAATTCATCTTATGCCAACACTAGTTCCTAATTACTTAGCTTATCTCCAACTAAACATCTCAATAAATTACCCAAGCTTCTATTCACAACCTCTGTCTATACATTTTCTTATCAATGGAATGTATGACTAAACTTGATCTCAGTACTCATCTTCTTCTATAAACTCTTCCAAAAAAAACCAACAAACTTACTATCTCTATCAGAAATAATACTTCTTTGTAATCCATACAATCTTATAATTTCTTTGAAGAAAAGTTTAGCAATAAGCTTAGCCTCTGATGTCTTCTTACAAGGTAAAAAATGAGCCATCTTCTAGAAAATCTATCCACAACAACAAATATAGAATCATACCCCTTCACTATTTTAGGAAATCCAAAAACAAAATCCATACTAATGTCACTCTAGGGTTTCTCAAAAAGAGTAATAGGTGTATACAAACTACTATTCTAAATGTCTTATCCATTCCAAAATGCCTTATAAACATTGAGTTTTCTAATAGATAAGTAATAGGTTTATTTGAATTGAATAGTTCCAACATTACAAATAGAACTAAAATACTTGATAAACTTTCTATAAAAACTAGCCAAACCTTGAAATAATCATATCTCACCCACATTCTTAGGTGCATGCCATTCTAAAATTTCCTTTACCTTCTCTGGATCAATCTTCAAACCATTAGCTAAAATCATAAATCCTAAATACACAATGTCTTCTTGCATAAAATAACACTTTTTAGATTGATCATCAAGTTTTCCTCTTTCAATGTGTGTAATAGTTGTCTAACATGCTCAAGATGTTCCTCCTTAGTTTTACTGAATATCAAAATGTTATCCAAATAAAAAATCACAAATTTACCCAAGAATCTTTTTAGAACTTCATCCATTAACCTCATGGAAGTACTATGTGCATTAGTCAATCCAAAAGGCATAACCAACCATTCATACAAACCATCTTTTGTCTTAAAAGAAAACTTCTATTCATCACCTTCTCTCATTTTGATTTGATGATAGCCACTCTTTTAGTCAATCATGGTAAAATATTTTGCTCCACTCAAACAATCCATTATGTCATCCATCCTTGGCATAGGAAACCTATATTTTATTGTGATCTTGTTGATAGGTTTGGAATCAATAAACATTCTCCATTCTCTATTCTTCTTAGGTGCTAATATGATGGGTACAACACATAGACTAAAACTTTCTCTGATCAAACCTTTCTACAACAACTCGTGCAATTGTCTATTAAGTTCTTCATTCTTTGTAGGTGTTAATCAATATGGTACTTTATTTGAAAAACTAACTCAGGGTATCAAATCCATACAGTGAATTATACTCCTTACTAGTGGTAAACCATTAGGTATATCCTCTATAATAATATCTTTATACCCTTTTGAAAAACTTCCAATTAGTTCTATCACTTGGTCAATACTACTAGCTATCACTTGATCAGCACTAACTAGCACTCAGTTTCTATTGGCACAACTTATTCTCCTAGGAATTATAACAAAATAGACTTGATTCTTCTTCATCTCCTTTCCAAATTATTTTCCATTAACCATGCAAATTCTACCAATAGTACAATTAACCTCATCTATACTTTCAATCAAAGGCAGCAATATTTTCTTCGTCCCCTTCACCCAAAGAGTATATTGATTCAATCTTCCATCATGTATAGCATATGTATCATATTGCCAAGGTCCACCTAGAAAAATATGAGAACAATCCATAGGCATAATATCACACAAATATTCATGAATATAATGTCCAATCTTGAACTTGACAATACATTCCTCACTTACCAATATAATATCCTCATCCTTGATCCATGAAACATGATAGGGTTTAGGATCCTTCAGACTCTAAAATAGAAAATTTGTAACCAACTCTTCTAATACCAAATTTGTACAACTTCCACTATAAATTATTACCATGAAACATTTATTAGCCATCTTGCATCTAGTTTTGAAAAGACTTCTCCTTAAAATATTTTCCTCATCAATTCCCTTGTTACATAAGGTTTTTCTTACAATTAGATTATCAGCAACTTGAGGTCCACTTTGTGAATCATCAATGTCTCCTTGAATTAAAACATTTCTATTATCTTACCCACTTGAAAAGGATCTACACTCAAAGGATCTATGTCGTTATTTACCACATCTAAAACAATTACCATGAAAACCACCTATAGAATAAGAATTACCTCTTCCTCAATAATAACTATTACCTCCTCAATAGGAATCAATAGGAATAACTATTAAAAATCTATCATATATCAATATTCTCCATAAGATCTACCTTTGCCTCTTTGGAATCTACCACCTCTACCTATTTGTCTCTATTCATGATTCATTGTCAAGATCTCCTTAACTTTCAAGGCATATTGGTATGCTTCTTCCACACTCTCTAATTTCATAAAACTCATCTCATCTTGCATTATATATATCAAATCCATTTAGATACCTTACAATTTTCTCAACATGATCATCCACATGTCCAAATATGATGTTCAATCTATAGAATTCCTCAATATAATTCTTCACAGTCATGCTCCTTTGTCTTAAATTTTGCATCTTCCTCAACAAGATAACTTGGTAATCAGTAGGAAGGAATTTTTTCTTTACCTTGCTAATCATTTTCACCAAGTTCTAATTTTTTCCTTTCCTATCCTTTGTCTATCAGTTTGCAAATGCTACCACCCTAGTGAGGCATGTCCTTTCAACCTAGTAACTACAATCTTTACCCTCTAATTATCAGGAGTTCCTTCATACTTAAAAAACTTCTCCATTTGAGAGATCCAATTCAAAAAAATATTGGTATCCAATTTCGCATTATAAGGAATAGCTTCTACAATAGACTTTGAATTTTCTCTAGACAATACTCTCAACAACCTTACTTCATCTTAATCTTCTTTAGGTTTTCATTTTGCATTCAATGCTACTACTTTGTGATCACTTACATCATCAAGATTTTCTCCTCTCCTCTAGGTTGTCTCTACACCATCTAATCTAGATGCAATTTGTACTAGTGTATCTGAGATTGCATTATCAACATTTCCTCTACCTTGAACCATCTTAACAAATTAGGTTCATGCAAGATTGTAACCCTCTAGAAATTGTAGGTCAAATCCTCAAATCAGTTACCCAACAACCAAATTCACTTAGGGTTATACACAATCCAATCTACACAAGGATGAACTTGTTGACAATTAGCTAATAGAGATATGTAATTGTTGTCATTTATGGCAACACTGATGGAATTACAAGTTGGAAAGGTAAACTTTTAAGGGAGGGGAGGGGGAATCAGGAGTTCAAACTTGGACCCATCAAATTTTCACCATTCATACATCACATACATTAACATACTAAAATAACATGTAATGTGAATGCATCTAAAACATGTAAGCAATTAAAAACACACAATTGACACTAGATATGGTTACCTAGAAACCCTCCAAATGAGAAGGTACACCTGGCATGGGGATGACACCCACAAATCTTCACTACTGTAGCAATAAAGTGTAGCCAATTAAGATTACAATGGTTTGACCATGAAACATGATGTATGTTGTGAAAGGCCTACCTTGTTAAAGGCTTACAAACACTGTTAAGTCCCACCTTGTTAAAGGATTTCAATACCCTATTAGAAGTGTGCCTAGTTAAAGGACTTATGATCACTCACTTGGAATGTCACCCTATTAAATGATTTGGTAAGGCCTGTTAGGACCACTCTGCAAAGGAGATTTGAATGAAATAATCTATCAAAATGTCTCACCATAGATCTTGCAATTGGCTCTTGTTTTCATGATAACAAATCACCTCTATCCAATCTGTAATGAATCCTTTCATGATCTGATGTAACAATGTTATATCCTCTATCCTCTATTCTTCACTTAATTGATTCAGCAATTCAGTTTCAGTATTAATTCACCTTGAATGTTCTACAAACTATCTTGCTCACATCTTCAATTTGATCATTCACCTACTCACAATGCACTCAACTCTCATCTCTCTATTTAAAAAGTTTAGGGCTTAGTGTTAGTTATGAATATATGGCTAAGATTCATCCATTTTTCCATGAAACCTTCCTTTTTCTAATTGGGTACATGTAATTACATAGGGATTCTACATGTATATTCATCCTTATCTTTAAAAAATTGAAATCTAACCTTACGACGGGCAAAATTGGTTTACATAGTTGTTTGTGCCATAAAAAACAAACAAATATGTCCAATCATTGTTACTTAGCATATCTAGTTATTGATGCTCAACATTCATTACAATGGTGCTTCTGGCTTGGCACCTAAACTGCTTAACATCTACTATTCACTCAGTACTTGAATCACTCAAAATGGTCCATTTGCTCAGTACTTGAGTGACTTGACACTCATTACAACTCAGCATAACCTTGTATATACATATTATACTTTGCATGTATTACTGGTTTGGCATGAACTATGTAAATGACTTGATTGTGTTGACACTCAATTGTCAAAACCAATTTGAGATCAAAAATCTCCCCCTTTGACATGACTATCAAAAACACTTAAAGTATTCTTGAAGTGATTGCAGATTTTTGGTGTACAAATTTGGTATAAATATTTTAAGCTCAATTTTCAAGGCCTTAGATAACTTGAATGGGCTCTGAAATGGGGTCAACTAGAGCTTTCATGTGTCACACCATGTAGATCCAAAATTGGGGATTCCAAGAAGGGGTTATAATAGCCAATCAAAGAAATGATTGAAAACTTATCATCTTCCAATGTTGGGCTGATCAAAATTTCCAAAATAAATGTCAAAAGTGTATTGGGTTGACTCTATATGTATTTTTAGAGTCAATTGGCCTCAAATATTTGGTTTTGATGTCTAGAAACTTTGTAGGTGGGATAAAATTCCCTATATAGACAAGACCCATAGATTGTCTAGGATATCTCTTAGGTGATAGTTTGAAGCTCTATATTAAAAATTATTCTAAGGAAGGTGCTTATGTGGCTTTTCATATTTTATTTCAAAAATTTGTAATTTTGTATTTATGGCGATAATAAGAAGCCCATATTTTGTTCTTGCAAATTATTTTTATTTCATTGTTTTTGTTATGTGCTTGTGATATTAATGGAAGCAACCTTCATTAGTAACTCAAGAACTTTAAATAAATATAGAAATTGAATCTATCAATATAATATCTCATTAGAATATTAAACTTGATCTATATTTTACTAGATATATAATACATCAATAATTTAGATACATACCTCAAGTCCTATGAATATTAAATGGAAGTGGAAGCAAGGAGACAACGAGAGAAAAATAAATCCAACTTGAGATGTATCATTCAAACACACTCAATTTCAAAAAACTTCCATGGTAGAAGAAGAATCAACCCCACAAAATTAATTATCACCTACACCCCTTGAAACTCTCATATATAACTATGTCCATGTAAGGAGAGAAGCTTATAGATCCTTGAAGAATTATATATTTATGAATCTCCCTCGCATTTTATTAATCTTTCTTTTAAAAAAAATCCATAAAAAGTACAAGAAATCTCTCGTGTACCACTAAGCCATCCTTACCCTCATATATACATTCAACATCACTTATATATGTTATTGAACTGCTTTCATACCACTCTAGATGAAAATTCACCACCTATTTTAATAAACACAATTCCAAAATCTGAAATTATCTTAGTTTATGTAATTAACAACTATTTACAAGTTGTTTAGGAATATTAGAGGTAAATTAGGGCTATATTAGGGATATATGGCAAATAAATGGTCCAAAAATTATGTAAATTATACCTTCCCTCCTACTGTACCACCCATTTTTAATGCTCATCACTAAGTTTATGTGTTGGTCTCTTATTTTACCACATGCATAACAAATATTACCTATTTATCTTGAATGCAAGTTATTACTCCTCTTCCAAATACTTATGCCTTTTATTTCACCCCTTTTTAATTTCTTTATTTTTATATTTTATTAAATAACCCTTTTTATCTAATTGTATAAATAAATCTCTCAAATATAGTCTATAACATATACAAATAATTAAATACATTATTTGTGTGACAATATATGTTTATATAGTTATATACATGTGCACACATATATGCTTATATAAATATAGGAAGAAAACATCATAGATAATTTACATAAAAATACAAATATGTAGATCATGAACACATAATTTTCTACCCTATAATCCACCAACAAACAATCAAAAGATATGATAAAAATATAAACCCCATACTAGGTGATTTTCTTCCTATTAATTTTTTTTTTTAAAAATGATGCCTATATGGATCATGGTTCCATGTTTTTTAACAAAAAGTTTTGGAGGAATTCGAGGTATGCTAAGACCTATTTAGCTATTTGGACTCGATGTCTAGTACCTACATGCACCTGCATCACCAACTAGGAAGATACAATACGTATGCATATATACAAATAGTGATAAACAAGAAATAAGGAGTGTGATTTTGTCTAAATCTCCTGAACAAGTAACTACAATTGCCTGCCCTCATCTAGAATACACACCAAGAAGGGTAAACACACAAATATATAAGGCATCATGGGTAAACTATGTTAGCTTAATAGAAAATAATAATTGAAAAAATTATAAACAAGGTTTTGAAAGCACAAATAACAAATTAAGAATAATATATCAATTTTTATAACCATATATTGTATCTTCTAAGTCATTACGTAGAACATGACCAAGTATCCAATACAAAGAAATATCTAAAATTTTGAGAATGAAAGAATATGTATGATCAGCACAAAACTATTTCTAAACATATTATAACATAATAACCTAGTTTATTACTGATTTCTAAGTAGATAGATACACAATACCAGAGTAAACCTCATGAGTATACCAAGTAGCAAAAGTAAATATTAAACATAAACATATAATGCAACATAGTAAGAATCCAAACAATTTGGCACAATTATGATAATATAAATACCTTATTAAGGGAAAAAATACCAAGGATTGGCAACCCAAAACATTTACTCCTCTGAAGTGAGCTTCACTAGGAGCCAACCTTATTAAAGGTTACATACACATTGTTAATGTGACCTTGTTAGAGGTTTCTAATCAAAGAAATCTAGACCTTATCACTCCTAAAATTACTAGATTGGCCTTCTCTAGAGGACTTACAAAACATTAAAAAAATTCACCATACAATCAATTTACAAACAAGACTCTTAGGTCCACTCAGTTAAGATATTTTCTACTCA
The DNA here is from genome assembly GCA_028749045.1 of Cupressus sempervirens. Taxonomy (NCBI): domain Eukaryota; kingdom Viridiplantae; phylum Streptophyta; class Pinopsida; order Cupressales; family Cupressaceae; genus Cupressus; species Cupressus sempervirens. The sequence continues at coordinate 116,452,165 of CM053792.1, read as the reverse complement.
AATGGTTACAATGTAAAAGTGAAATGATCTCATTATAGTAGTATTACTTTTTCTTGATGAAATCTCTATTTTTATCATCATATTTCCTTTGTTCATCTTCCTTCCTCTATCCATAATCTTTCTTCATTTTTCTTTATTCTGGTTGATCAACTCACATAGAAATCATCATAGCACTAATTTTTCTTGATCTACCCAATAGAATTCTTCTTCATTTTCCTCTTTCTCTCAATATTATTCTTCATTTTGATTGGAAATAATTAACAATTCATTCATATTTTAAATAGAAAAAAAATTTGGCACTTCACAAGATTGTTCCATGTGTTTCTACTTAGTCATAGTTTAATCTTCCTCTAGGTTAGATTTATTGAATCTAGAGACTCAGGTATCATTCTTTCACCTTGAAATTTGACACAAGGAGGGTGAGACAAACTAGGTCCAAGGGCACACCCATCAATCCAAACCACCTTGTAGACTCAACACAATGGAAGCAAACACACAAAGAGAACAACACCATAGAGAGAGAGAGAAAGAGAACAAACAATTTTATTGATTCATCAAATAAACAACATACATGCCTAGTTGTAACACCTTCTGGGTTACAACTACATAAAAAATACATCCAAGATCTAAGGTCCAAATTCAAATTAGCAATCCCAATCACATATGCAAAAAAATTGCTCTGTCCTTCAAAATATCTAAAATCTCTACCAAAATATGCCCTAACTCTAATCCTAAACAACCTATTTATACTTTCCAAAATGGCTTAGAGAATATTATAAAACATTACATAATATAAAGGCTGACCCTAAAATAATATGGACAAATCCCAAGACAAGATCATATCATAAAAGTTGCAATAAGAATCAATCCTACACATTAGTTCCCAAAATAAAGATAACTCAACAAAATAGGGAACAAAATGCCAACACTCGCCATCAATAGGAACACTCAGCACATAAAGGATCACTCAACACATGAAGGATCACTTTGCACCGACTAGATAGCTTGTCACACACTATGGAACTCAACACACATTACAGAGTGAGATGGGATAACATGCTAATTTGAATGTTAACATGATGTGGGATAACTCCAACTTGACTAATATTGCAAAATTACTTGCACTCCACAATTGTTGCAACTAGGCAATGATTTTGACTTGAAAACAACTAACAGAATGAATACAAATGGATAGGATGACTTGTCAACCCAAGATGCTCCTACATCAAAATTTGTGCTGCAGTTTAAATTATGAAATCTCCTTAATCAGATCATCTTCAAATTTCTAAATCCATAGATCTCATAACTAATTTCATCCATATCTTCAAAAATTCTCAAATAATCTTTATTTTCATCCAATTGTAGCCTTCAAATCATTTCTTTTTCAAATTATTCTTTTATTAATATTTTCTCAGCTAACATGATAGTTTTCTTAGTCAATACTACACATCATTTACTACTCAGTGATGATTATATTATCTTAGTTAATATTGATTTCTTCCTTCATCAACCAAACTATCTTATACATGATCTCAACACCTAATCAAATCATGTAAAATAATCAAACCAACATTATAATATAAGAATATAACTCATCAAGTACCTATTAAAATCCGTACACTTTAACAACACCTACATCATTACATTTTCTTCAAATCATCTTCATTAACCAAATGATATGGAACTCTACTAAATTCACACAATATATCACCAATTAACGCTTGACATCAATGAAATTATAACAAATGATACAACACCTTCACATACATTAGTTCAAAATTATTAGTTGGGGCTACCACTTGAAATATAGATTTCACAAACCTTAAGAAGATGTTTTCAAATTTCATGAATCTTTTCCCATATAAATCCAACTTTTAGTAGAAGGTAACAAATTTTGACATGTATATAGACCCACATTCTTCATATGTGAAAGGGGGAGACAGAGTGAGTAATGAAATAATATATGTATATCATGTTCATAATATCATATTAAGGAGTTGTTATCATTTTTTACACCCCGCCAAGATTTAAACTTCAAATGTTTACCCGCCAACGGCTAGTGTGTAGTGTTAATATTATTTTAAATACCCGATCAAACATTATAATATGTTCTATGGCCCAAAAGTCTTCCATCGTCAGATCTAAAGAATATTTACAGTTGGCATTATCTCGTCATGGGAAGTTGCACGGTGGATACGTTAGCAACATAGTGCCCTTCTGCCATGTGTTCGGTGGGTCCCCTTTTTCTTGATTGCCTCTTTGGTGTTGGATTTTTCCAGTTCCATGGTGGGCACCATGGTTCTATCAAAAAATTTGAGCTTCTCGCCATTAGCAACATAGTGCCCTTCTGCCATGTGTCTAGTGGGTCCCAGGTGTGCCCCGTCAGATATCAACGAGGATTCATTAGATAGTTGGCATGTAGCCAATTCCTATTGGCTATGCACTGAGAAGTCATATCTATCTTGCTTGTCATTACATTAGTTCAGATCAACGATGGGCACTATCTCGCTATGGAGAACTACGAGAATTTTAACCATAGCGACATAGCACCTCGGTGATGTGTGGCATGTGGGTTAGTTTCTATCTTGTGGGCTGCAGGATGAATAGGTGGCTCATCCTCAATGGTAGTTGTTAGATGGGTCAGAATACAGTGGCACTTTTTCATTGGTCCATTCAGCCAGCTCAAGACGTAGTTGTACAATTTTGTGGATCACCATAGATCTAAGGCAGATCTATGATGGGTACTATCTCGCTATGGAGAACTGTGAGAATTTTAACCATAGTGACATAGCGCCCTTTCTCCACGTGGATCAGGGGGGCCAAGTCTCACCAAGGTATGTGTGCCAAGGATTTCCAAGTGTCATTTGAGTGTGGTACATTTACCGAGATGGTGCCAGGTATGATGGGCCCAGGGTAAGAACAAGCATAGTATTACGATGAGTCTTCACAATCGTCAAATTTTAGGAAGATCGATGGTTGGCATTATTGCACTATCAAAAGTTGCACACTATATACCATAGTGACATAGAACCTCAGTGATACATGCAAGGTGGGCCCATGTTATCTTGTGAACCTCAAGAATGATGCCAAGTTATGCCAAGTAGATACTAGCTATGCTGACAACATTTCACGGGCCCAGAAGTTGAAAAGCAAAGCGTGGAATACAATGAATCTCCACAATCATCAGATTAAGAAAGATCCATGGTGGGCACTATCTCGCTATGGAGAGCTGTGAGGAAGATATCCATGGCAACATAGCACCTTGGTGACACGTGTCTTGTAGGCCTAGCTAAGGTTGACAGTTAATGGATGGCAATTAGTATAACCGTCGTAGCTGGAGTTAGAGGAGTTGGCACGATTAGTGATGAGAGAGATGGTCAACTATTGAGGACTTCTGTGAGGTGGCAAAATAAAAAGAGGCTGTTGGTCCATGTGGTCCATCCTGCTTACAGAAATAGTTTGACTCGCTGACTCTGTTAATTCACAAACCAAAAAATGAAGGTAATCGGTTTTGTTGCACAATCTGATCTTCATGATCAATTCCAACTACCATGAAATGAATGCAAAATGAGAAGAACACTCCACCACCCATTTTTGATCCATCTACTAGGTCAGAGCATAGTTATGGCACCATTTCGATCTTCTTAGGGCCTTGTTCCAAATCATTATGTCTGGATCCGCATCCAGATCAGATTTCCCCTTGATTGTCCTCTGTAGGACTTAATGGCAAGTAGCTGTGAAGTCACTTCAGCTTGAAGAGATCTCAGTTATGCCTGAACTATAAAGGCAACTTTTGTAGATTTTGTCAAAGATAGACCTTTATCTAGCTTTTCTCTATTGTTGCTGTACAATTCCAGTGTAACTTCCCCTATACCTCTGAACTGTATGATTATCTATTTTATCTCCTTCAGCCATTGGTATGAAAGTGTAAGAACTCTTTGGCTTCACCATTGTTTTGTGAAAGTCTGTAATATGCATGACTATATCTCTATTCACTTGTGAATGGTATATAAGTGAATCTCTCTTTCCTTGTGACATTCATCTTGATCATCTTGATCTGCATGTGGTTATTTGATTAAAGCAAGTCTAAATGTGTATATCCTTAGTTTCATTTTGGTTCAATAGTGCATATATGGGTAGAGATTGGTCTGAACACTCTATTCTGGTGCATCGCCTCTTTAGATTAGGCTAGGTAGATTTGTTTCATGCTCCCCTTCTCCCTTTTCCTTTCCAAGAGTAGCTAGGTGCACCCTGATAGTAAGAGGAAGCCAACCTTCTCTAGAGACTCAACCTCATAGTTCAAGTCCCATAACTTGGAGGTTGTTTCCATGTTTCACTAGGTTGTCCTCATGCATAGGCTTTGGACAAGGGTGCAAACCTAAGTGATAAAAAATTTTGGCATGCCCAGTGGGACTTACTTCAGAAAATTTCAAGTCTACTAGTGTCAAAAGGGAAGATTTCAAGAATAATAATAAAGAGATAGTATTGGCTTTGATGTTTAAGCCTTCAAGAGTCTCATTCTTCAAAGTACTTGGCGACTCTGAGTTTCAAACACATATTTGGTTCTAGACCAAAGTTGCAGTGATTCATGCCCAGAGTTGAGACGAGGACATCTTCTAGAGGTGATTTTCAATACCAAGAGCTTTCACTTTCGAACCCTAGAAGAAGGAAGACTAGAATATCCTTATCACTAGTTAGGAGTGCAGTACTAACAAATACTCCTACAAGATCTATCTCTACTCCTCCTATTGTTAGATCTCAGCCTAGACTACCATCAGCATGTATCAATAGATCGCTTGCCTATATGGCATTGCCTAGAGCTCATACTTTTGCCACCTTTAATGGTGGGAGCCCTTTCTTGTTAGCCCAAAGACATGACATACGAGTAGCTGCACTCAAAAGTATACCAGAATTTACTGGTGAAACTTCTATCTCCCCCTCAGAACACATTCAAGAGGTTGCAAATGTTTACAATATCCATGGCATTACAGAGGATGATGTTGCAGTTAGGCTCCTAGCCTCATCCTTGAAAGGAAAAGCACTACAATGGTATAGAGGTTTAGTTCATGGTTCTATAACAGATTGGGATAGATTAGGAGTAGGATTGTGCAAACATTTTGAGGATAAGAATGACTATTTGTCACTTTTAGAGCAATTGACTACTATAAAAAGAGCCCCCCATGAATGTATGACTAATTTTAACTATAGATTCCAAAAGACATGGGATAGAATACCTACTTTAGTGAAGCCTACCCCTGGTAATGCTTTCTTGCATTACCTTAGAGCTTTTAACATCGATATTGCCACTACAATCCAAACTATGGGAGGAGATACCTTGCCTAATGCTTATGACATAGCAATAAGGGCAGAAAACATCTTGATACAAGGAGGTAAGTTAGCTCCAAGGCCTCCTATGCCTTTCTTCCCTGATATTCCAAATCATCAAACAAAAATGGCTCCCCTTCCCACAAATTTTATATCACAACCCCTTACTCCAGTCCCTCAAGCTTCCACATCCTCACATGGGATAGATGAAATCAAGGAGATGATGCAATCTATGATGCAGAACATGGACAAAAGAGACAAGAACCTTGATAAAATATTGCAAGATCAAGGGAGGAAGTTAGAAGACCAAGGAAGGAGGCTAGAGGATAATTTCTCTATGATGCAGAAAGCGAGCAACAAAGTGGTGACTTTAGAAAGACAACAAGCTCAAGGTAGTAAGCCTCATCAATTGCAATATCAAACTTTGAATAGTGGTAGGCCTCCAAATCCTAATCAGTGGAACCATTCTCTTGATCAAAGTAGGCAAGGTGGCTAGGCTTCAACCTCAAATGTAAACCAAAGTAGGGCCATAGTCCATCAAAAAAATATGGCTCAAGATATAAGATTGTTGTCCCTCCTATAACTACTCCTATGCCTATTGTTTGTGTCAAAAGGCTGAATCTTAATGGCCTTGACAGTCCAAGAACCTGCAGAAAAATAAGCATACAAGGAGGACCAATTTAAGGATGCCTTAGATATGCAAAGATAGGGTGATTGCTCTTTTATGAATCATCAGATGGAGGAGCATTGTAATGTAAACTAGGATTCCATTACTCATAACACTAGAAGAAAAAGAAGAGCTATGGAAGATGTTGTCCCTACTCCTCCCAATCAGGTCTCAACTTTGAATGCAGTACCTCATGAGAAAGAAACAAATAATCAATCAAGTGCCTTTCAGTAGCAAAGGCAAAACCATGGCAGAAATGATACAAGTGATCCTCAAGCCATCCCACCACAACCTCATATAGTTGCAACCCCCAAGGTTTCTACCAAAACACCTGATATACCATTTAGTGTGGTAGAGAAAATGAAGAAGAAAAATGTGAATATCTTCATGTGGGATGTTGTTGCTACTATACCAATGCAAAGAAGATTTTTGCAAGAAGAGTTAGAAAGAATTGAACCAAAGGATTAGACACCTAGCATGGAAAGTGCCACAAGCCTAGTAGAACCATCAAGGGAGGAAGAAATAAGTAAAAGGGTTAGACCTCCTCCATTCTATGTTTCCCTAATTATAGGAGGAAAACTAGTCCATAATTGCATGATTGATTTAGGGGCCAGTAGTTCAGTGATGCCTAGGTGTGTTGCTGATGCTTTGGGAATGAAATATGAGCCCATTGTTAGGGATGTATTATAGTTGGATGGTAGTACTGCCAAGACTGTAGGGATCCTTAGGAATGTGGAGATGGCCCTACATGCATGCCCTGGTTGTATTGTAACCCAAGATATCTCTATTGCTGAAGTCCAGCCATATTTTGCCATCTGTCTGTCAAGAGATTTTACTACCCAAATAGGTGGTTTTATATCTTCTAATTGGTCATATATGTCTTTTAAAATGAGATATGGAGCCAATGCTTCAATCAGAGTAGAGCCTCAAGCCCTCCATCATACTGAATCTTACACCCCCAACCCCATCATCATGAATTTCCCTATTCTAGAGATGGATGAGAATGACATAGTGAAGGAGCCCACCACTCCCCTGGTAGAGATATCTAATTTCTTCTTGGATGAGTGAGCTAATGCATATCAATTTGACCCTATGTTAGAGATCCTCGAGACAGGTCTCAGTACATATTGTATATTGGAAAAGGATGCCTTGGTTCCCAATCTTGTGGATGCTAAAGAAGATGAACGTGGGATATGGAGTATGTAGTTTGATGGATCAAGGAATGAAAATGGATTAGGAGCTGGTGTAATGATAATTTCCCCTACACAAATAAGGTATTACTTCTCCTTTAGGCTCCAATTCAGTTGCACCAATAATGTGGCCGAGTATGAATCCTTGATCCAAGGTCTCTTACTTGCTCAAAAAAGAGGAATTCAAGCCTTAAGGGTCTATGGAGATAGTGAGTTGGTGGTTAATCAAGTGAGAAATTAGAATATTGCCAAAAATGGTTTGCTCAAGTCTTATAAACATAGAGTTTGGGATTTGCTTGAAGGTTTCAATGCATTTAACATCCAAAGCATCCCTAGAAAAGAAAATAGACATGCTGATAGACTTGTAGCAATAGGTGCATCTTATGATGTGCTAGGGAATCTTGAGGAGGAGAAGAAGCAAAAAATTAGAGTGGTAGTAAGGCCTGCCATCCCTGACAATAACATCCACTGGCAAGTGTTTGAGTCTGATGAGAAAATTGTCAGCTTCTTGCAGAATGAGGTAGAATTTTTAGAGAGAAATTAGTCAAGACTGCAAGATCAATATGGTGATTAGATCATTCATCTCAATTCTAACATGCTACCTAAAGGTCTCATTACTTTAGAGAGTATTTTTAATCCAGATGATCAAGAAAAGGGTAGGGCCATGAACCTAGCTGCTGATGAGGGTGATCATACTCCAGTCATGGCTGCTGATGGAAAATCCTTAAACATGGGGAAGGTATGCTCTAAAATTGAACAAGAAAATTTTATTCATTTATGTCAAGAATTTAATGATATATTTGCTTGGACATATGATGACTTAAAGGGTTTTGACCCAAGGTTATTTCAGCACACCATAGATTTAGTTGATGATGCAAAACCAGTAAGACAAATAAAAAGACCAATGAATCCCAAGATTGAACCATTAATGAGAAAAGAGCTATCCAAGTTGATTGAGGCCAATATAATTTTCCCTATCAAGCACTCATCATGGGTAGCAAACCTTGTCCCTATTAGGAAGAAGAATGGGGAAATTAGATTGTGTCTGGACTTTAGGGACCTTAACCAAGCTTCCCTTAAAGATCACCATCCTCTCCCTTCCATGGAGTAGATTTTGTCCAAGGTTAGTGGTTCAAAGAGATTCTCATTTCTTGATGGATTCTTTGGTTACAATCAAGTGTTGGTTAAAGAGTCTAATAGGTACAAGACTGCATTTACCACTAAATGGGGTACCTATGCTTTTTTTAAGATGCCATTTGGGCTAACCAACGTAGGTGCTACATTTCAGAAGGAAATGGAGATGGCCTTCAAGAAATTGATTGACAAGTTTGTCATAGTTTACCTTGACGATATCACTGTGTATTCAAAGGATGTAAATGATCATTTTGATCATCTCGGACAGGTGTTCCTAAAATGTAGAGAGTTTGGGGTTTCTCTTAACCCAAGCAAGTGTATCTTTGCTACTAACCAAGGAAAATTATTAGGGCATATTGTATCTAAGGATGGCTTAACCATTGATCCAAAGAGAACAAAAGCAATACTTTCTCTCCCTCTTCCTAAACACAAGAAAAGGCTGCAAAGTTTCCTAGGCAAGATAAATTTTGTGAGAAGATTTATCCCAAATCTTGCTACCGTGGTGAAACCTCTTACAGCTATGCTTAGGAAAGGTATGGTCTTTGCATGGACCAAGGAAGGGAAGGAAAATTTTGAAGAGATCAAGATAGCCATAGCCTCAGCCCCTACTCTCATGAACCCAAAATTTGAGAAGGATTTTATTATTTATACCTTAGGTGGTGAGTCAAACATTTCTGTTGTCTTGACTCAAACAAATGAGAAGAATGAAGAACACCCCATAGCTTTCTTTAGTGAAGGAATTAAGGAGTATGAAGATAGGTATAGTTATGTAGAGAAGCAAGCCCTTGCAGTCATTAGAGCTTTAAGGAAATCCATACACCTACTGTCCCATAACAAGATTCATTTTTTAGTACCCCATGCCAGTGTGAAGGATTTCCTTTTGAGCAAAGATATTACTGAGAAAAGAGCTGGCTGGATTACAAGAGTGATGGAGTATGATGTCAATATCTAGGTCGCTATGCTGGTAAGAGGTAAGGGATTGTGTAAGAAGATGTTATCATCTCAAGAGCCTGATGAAGAAGTTGTCATGGTATTAACAGAAGAACAAGAAGCAAGAAATGATGGCCCAAGGAATTGGATGGATGACATGAAGAATTTCTTATTATGGAATGGCCACCCTCAAGGATTAGACAAAGCTAAAAAGAGATGGTATAGGCTACAGTCAATTCCTTATGTCATAGTTGATGATATCCTTTTTAGAAGAGATTTTAATAGAGCCCTATTAAGGTGCCTTGATATAAACTAGGCTAAAAGAATGATCAAGGAACTTCATTATGGTCCTGATGGTGGCCACTTCTCAGCTAGAAAAACTACATTGAAGATCATGAGGGCTGGTTATTACATGCCATCTTTGTTCCATGACTGTCATAAGTATGTAAGGAAGTGTGAAAAATGTGCCTTCTTCTCTGGCAAACAAAGACTTGCAGCTCTTCCCCTCCATCCTATCCAGGTGGATCAACCTTTTTCTCAGTGGGGGTTGGATTTCATAGGCCCTATCAATCCTCCTTCCAGTTCTAGTCACAAATGGATTTTAGCTACTACAAATTACTTTACCAGGTGGACAGAGGTAGTGGCATTGAAGGATGCCATCGAATCTTTAGTTGTTAAGTTCCTTGATGGAATTGTGACCAGGTTTGGTGCCCCTTGTACCATTATTTTAGATAATGCCAAGTCTTTTGTTGGAGCTCAGGTTTGTGCATGGGCAGTGGATCATAATATCTATATGAGCACATCCTCAATTTACTATCCTCAGGGTAATGGTTTGGATGAGTCATCAAACAAGAAGCTAATCGGGATCATGAAAAGGACAATAGAGGATAATCAAAGGTGTTGGCATAAGAAGTTGAAGACTGCACTGTGGGCTGATAGGATAACACCTAAAAGATCAATAGGGAATTTTCCATTTGTGTTGGTACATGGTAGAGAAGCAAGGCTTCCAATTTCATTGGAGTTCCCAGCCCTGGAACTAGCTCATCAACTGGAGTTGATTGAGGATGATGCCATGATAGTGAGAATGGCAGAACTGATGGAGCTAGAAGAAAAGAGAAATCAGGCCATGCAGACCCTAGAGGCACACTAGAAGTAGGTGAAGAAGAGTTTTGACAAGAAGGCTAGGGTCAGAATCTTTAGGGAGGGAGATTTGGTTCTAAAGTGGGATGCAGATAGGGCAAAACTAGGAAGACACTCAAAGTTTGATGTATAGTGGAGTGGTCCTTATCTAATTATTAGTTGCAAGCAACCCAATGTTTTCCAGTTAAGTAGGCCTAGTGGTGAGATTCTGCCCATCCCAGTCAATGGGATTTACCTTAAGCCATGTTTTTGACAGGCTTTGGGGTTCCATGTATATAGTTAGTTTAGTTCTATTCTTTGTTTGTTTCTTTTTTTTCCAAGAAGTGCATGAGCACAAGGTTGTCTCTCTGTGAGATAGCAGGTTTTCAAAATTTTGAAGATTGCAGGGAGTTTTGGTCTCTGGTTCCAGTTGCAGAGACAAAGATTTTTGGGTTTTTCTCTTAGAAGTAGGGTTAGGGTTTCACAATGCACAGGATCTGCATCTTTTTGACTCTGTAGCCCAATGGATTCTTTAGGCCACTGGTCTTATGCATAGCAGGCTCGCATCCCCTGTGAGTCGCCAGAAATGTTATCATTTTTTACAACCTGCCAAGATTCAAACTCCAAATGTTTACCCGCCAACAGCTAGTGTGTAGTGTTAATATTATTTTAAATACCCAATCAAACATTATAATATGTTTTGTGGCCCACAAGTCTTCCATCCTTAGATCTAAAGAATATCTACAGTTGTTGCTATCTTGCCATGGGAAGTTGCATGGTGGATACGTTAGCGACATAACGCCCTTCTGTTGCGTGTCCGATGGGTCCCCTTTTTCTCAATTGTTTCTCTAGTGTCAAGTTTAGCCAGTTCCACAATGGGCACCATGGTGCTACCAAAAAATTTGAGCTTCTCACCATTAGTGACATAGCACCCTTCCGTCGCATGTTTGGTGGGTCCTAGGTGTGCCCCATTACATATCAGCGAGGATTCATCAGATAGTTGGCAAGTGGCTAGTTCCTATTGGCTATGCATTGAGAATTTAGATCTATCTTGCTCACTGTTAGATCATTTTAGATCAACGATGGGTGCTATCTTGCTATGGAGAACTATGAGAATTTTAACCATAGTGACATAGTGCCTCGGTGATGCATGGCATGTGGGTCCATTTCTGTCTTGTGGGCTACAGGATAAATAGGTGGCTCATCCTCAACGTCAGTTATCAGATGGGTCAGAATACAGTGGCAATTTTTCATTGGTCCATTCAGCCAGCTCAAGATGTAGTTGTACAATTTTGAGGATCATCATAGATCTAAGGTAGATCTACAGTAGGCACTATCTGGCTATCAAGAACTATGAGAATTTTAACCATAGTGACATAGCACCCTTTCGCCACATGGATTAGCGAGGCCAAGTCTCGCCAAGGTATGTGTTCCAAGGATTACCAGGTGTCATTCGAGTGTGGTACATTTTCTGAGATGGCACTAGGTATGATGGGCCTAGGGTAAGAACAAGCATAGTATTATGACGAGTCTTCACGATTGTCAGATTTCAGGAAGATCGATGGTTGGCATTATTGCATTATCGAAAGTTGCACACTACATACCATAGTGACATAGCGCCTCAGTGATACATGCAAGGTGGGCCCGTGTTGTCTCATGAACCTCAAGGATGATGCTAGGTTATGCTAGGTAGATACTAGGTGTGCTAACAATGTTTCATGGGCCCAGAAGTTGAAAAGCAAAGTGAAAAATATGACGAGTCTCCATGATCATTAGATTAAGAAAGATCCATGGCAGGTGCTATCTCGATATGGAGAGCTATGAGGAAGATATCCATAGTGACATAGCACCTTGGTGATACGTGTCTTGCAGGCTCGGCCAAGGTTGACAGTTAATGGCTAGCAGTTAGTATAACCGTCGCAGCTGGAGTTGGAGGAGTTGGCGTGGTTAGTGATGAGAGAGATGGTCAACTATGTAGGACTTCCACAAGGTGGCAAAATAAAAAGAGGCTATTGGTCCATGTGGTCCATCCTGCTTACAGAAATAGTTTGACTTGCTGACTCTGCTAATTCACAAACCAAAAAATGAAGGTAATTGGTTTTTTTGTGCGATCTGATCTTCGTGATCGATTCCAACTACCATGAAATGAATTCACAATGAAAAGAACACTCCACCACTCATCTTTTGATCCATCTACCGGGTTAGAGCATAGTTATTGCACCATTTTGGTCTTCTCAGGGCCCTTTCCCAAATCATTGTGTCTGGATCTGCATCCAAATCAGATTTCCCCTTGATTGTCCTCTGTAGGACTTAATGGTAGGTAGCTGCAAAGTCACTTCAGCTAGAAGAGATCTCAGTTATGCCTGAACTATAAAGCCAACTTTTGTAGATTTTGTCAAAGGCAGACCTTTCTCTGGCTTTTCTCTATTGTTGCTCTGCAATTCTAGTGTAAATGCCCCTATGCCTCTGAATTGTATGATTCTCTATTTTATCTCCTTCAGCCATTGGTATGAAAGTGCAAAAACTCTTTTCCTTCACCATTTTTTTGTGAAAGTCTATAATCTGCATGACTGTATCTCTATTGACTTGTGAATGGTATATAAGTGAATCTCTCTTTCCTTGTGACATTCATCTTGATCATCTCTATCTACATGTGGTTATTTTATTAAAGCAAGTCTAACTGTATATATTCTTAGTTTCATTTTGGTTCAATAGTGCATATATGGGCAGAGATTTGTCTGAACACTCTATTTTGGTGAATCGCCTCTTTAGATTAGGCTAGGTAGATTTGTTTCATGCTCCCCTTCTCCCTTTTCCTTTCCAAGAGTAGTTAGGTGCACCCTAATAGTAAGAGGAAGCCGGCCTTCTCTGGAGACTCAACCTCATAGTTCAAGTCCCACAACTTCGAGGTTGTTTCCATGTTTCACTAGGTTGTCCTCATGCATAGGCTTTGGACAAGGGTGCAAACCTAAGTGACAATAGGAGTTATAATTTATATAAATTATAATCTATTACATACCTAAGGGAGCAGAGGGGAGGGGGATGTGAATTACTTATGTCTAGCTATCTCATTGTCCCTTTAATTATTTCATCACCATAAAATAAACATTAACATTAACAAAAAGAATCTTAACCCATTCAATCACTCGGTAGACATATCAACACATTAAGAATCTTGCCTACCTTGTAATGCTACACTAAACATAAGTAATAAATTTGAAACAAAGAACAAGTACAATGTACGTAATTCTTTTATTTTTTTTATTCAACATAATACAAGTACAAGAACAATGACTGAGCCACTCTCAATTCATAAACCTCAAAATAAAAGAAGATATCATCAAAATAAATTTCCATTATAATGATAATACATATTGAGTTCAATACAATAATGAAGTATGATATCATTCTTAAACACCTATGTCCAACATATGGACCCTACAAGTAACAAATTATGTTTCTAAATGTAACTTCAACAGTCATCCTTAGCTACTTGTTAATCAACTTGAAGCACCTAAAAACACACAGAAATGCAACACAACACCAAGAGGGCTCAGTACACACTGAGTTGAAAAGCGTAATCCACCTGTATACATGTTAGAATAAACATATACATAACCATAATGCAGATATCTAATCCACTTAATATAGTGCAATTCCAAAATTAATATGCAAGAAGTAAACATCTACTTAACAATGCAAAATTAAACTCACACTAAGAATAACTAGTAAATGAATCATATATATACTGAGGTGTCATCATTATGGCACTAAGATTCTACACCCATGTATAGTATGCTCACAGTCAACACATAATGGAATTCTCTATTATACTCGTCAATGACAGAATAGAGGTTTTCCTTGTACTCTGTACTTAACCAATTAGGTTTAAGTCATAGGTAAGGCCAATTATCTTTACTTATGTAACTAACCCACCCAATTCATTTTAAAGTTATCACTAAATTAATTAACTAAATAGGATAAACAAAATTCAGCCACCCTGATATATGTTCATCACCGCTATTCTTAAAATACACATCAAACAAATATACTAAGAATGTACATGCAATGGATATCAAATTAGTATACAACATGATACTACATTCTTCATCTATTTGTAAATTATCTTCTTTTTCCAATTTTGAAAGTAAACTTAGGTCACTATAGAAATAGGAACAAAACTATAATATTAAGATCACATAAATATAATTAAACTAACAAAACTGTTTAATGATGTTTACCAGTCTTAATACTATACAATTGAACCTTGCTGTCATAATAAACTAAGTTTATCCTTCAAAATTACAAAGGTAATAAAATCAAAGTACATATGATATTTTTGTTTTAAAAATGAAATTTCATCAACATATATCATAAATCTACCTTTTTATTTGAAAACAACTTTCCAATTCAATCATAAATTGCAAACAATTCTAAATTCAACTAAATAACAGATTGCATCTTTGAAATAAAAGAATTCTATTTCGAAGCATTTTATTTTTAAAACATCATATAAATGCTACTGAATTACTTCATACTAACTGACAGATTTCAAAATGTCCAAATTCAGTCAATTTTAATAGCATATCAATAACCCTAATACTAATTATTCAACTACACATTTGAATATCCAATAGCAAGTTCTTTTTAAGAATAGCTCATAAGCTACACCTTTTAAATTTACACAAATTATTTTACAATATTCAAAAACCCAGTTTGAACTACAACAGGATAAAAAATTTACAAATATGAAATCAAATCATAATGCCATTCTCATAGATGGTTACTTTACAAAAAGATAATTAACATAGTAAAAATTATGCTGTCATAAAGTAAATTTCACTATGTTTACATTTCAAGATAATTGTTTGACAAAATGTCGATGCTTATCAATACAACTATCTACTACAATATCAATGTTCTCACTTTGTATTGTAGTATATATTAGTTGTATCATAGGTTTCAACAAATCAAACTACCATCTAAGATTTTCTTAAAACTGCTATAATAAACTTCAAACTATAGAACAGTCTTTACAACACACTTGTGTGTGTATTACTTTTCATAAGATAGATTTTTTGTTAAACACATTGAATGCTCTTCGTGTATAATGAAATTGGCTGCTCTATGATAAACATATTTTGAAACCTCCATTGCTTGCTATGTTCAACAGAATACATCTACTCATGGTTTCAAATAAACTGTACGACAAGTTAACTATTTCTCATTTAACAACAGCAAATCAATAGCTCTTGTTTACTATATAGTAACTATTTTAATACTCTAACTCTGTTTTGATTTTCTACAACCCTATAATGATCGAGTCTGAGTGTTAATCAACTGTTTGATAAAATGTTGTACTCTAGTTTGTATGCCTTATTAAGGTAAATAATAGTTCCCACATAATACATGAAAACCATATGTTAAAATGCCCAAACTCAGACTTATAAACACAACATGGTATTAAGATTGTGGTATATATAAATACATATATATATCTCACATTGAAACTGTTTAAGAAAATATCAAATAATAATATACACCGAAACTTAAAGCACATAGAACTTGGCTCTATGGAAGTCGAAAACATCATAATGTTACTCATTTCCATAACATATAGCAAAACTCTATTGCAAGGTACAATACGAAGGTGATTACACCATACCTACATCCAAGTTTGGGGATATGCAAAACTCAACAATTTCATTGACGAACCTTGCATACACCCACACTTGGGTGTCGATATGTGACATCTTCAACAAAACAACTTTTAACATTCATAGTTTACAATTTCAAAGTGTAACATACATAACAGAAAGAGGATAGGGATAAAAAAAACCCCCTATGTGAGATACAGTAGATGGAAAATGCTCAACACAATGCTCTGCAATAAAGCTCATTGCGAAAGCCCTAAATGCCAAGTCAAAACTACATTTCTCAATTGTGAACACCAACCAACTAGCATGCAACTCTGTTAATGAAGTATAGCAGAAGAAACTTAAAAGAAAAGCAATAGAAAATCTTTCTTTGAGTAGCTTAACCACACTCATCTTCATAAGAAAGTATCTCCTTCCAACCAAAACCTTCATGTTGCCAACTATTCAGCAACAGAACACAAGTATTATGCTTACATAGACCAATAAGGCCAAATTATCGGCATTGCTTCCATAGTAGCCAAACTTGCAATGGTATGGGCAACCAAGGCCTTCAGTGCTATTAAGGCCCCATTAAAATTGCATTCAATAAACTTAAACTCTACACAGAGCCATGTATATAGCTACCTCATAGCCACCGGCATATTTTGGCCTAGTTTTAAAACAATGCAAAATCCCTTAATAATATTGTATGCGAAACCCATTAGGGTTTTACGATGATAAAACCTTTTGCAAATATAATATATTCTTAACATAACAATCACATATATTATAACAACTGTAGGTTTTTAAACCCCATTTTAATAGCAATTGATTTAAGAAAATAAACTTAGGGTATATAAAGACCCTTTTTAAATAAACAACACGCATATATATATATGACATGCCAACGTAGGGTTGGGAAAATACCAAGTACATGAACTCATAACCTTAAGCAACATTGCTAAATTAAATTCAACACAGGCCAATGGATTAATCGCAATTAAATCATACCAAAGCTCTGCAAATTTCCAATATATAGCGTATTAACATTAATACTGTTACATTGAATATAAATCATGATAATCATAAACAATATGCTAACATGCAATAAAATATGAAAGCTACAACCATAAAACCTGAGCTTAATTTAAAAACTTTTCAATAGTTTTACCAGTCATATTTTACCTGAAGTCTATACACAACAATATCGTTTAAACTAGAAACATCAGACATTAATTCTATATACATCAAAAAGTTTTTCAAATTCATAAGTGCCTCTACCAAAGCTCAAAATAGAGTATTTCTGAAACAGAAAAGTTTGTCCAACAATAATCACATGTCCCAAGGACATTAATAAAACCAAGTTCTACAAAAATAAAAACATAACATCTGAAAGGAACTTATAACAATGAAGTCCTAATATGTAGAAAAATTGAAGTAATGGTCAGGCATGAGACCCTCTCCCACTAGGCTTCGACTTTCTCCTGGAAGTCAGCAAACAATAACGGATGAGTTGCTCTCATCATTTTAGTTTCTTCCAAGGTAGCAGATGTTTCATCATTGGTGTCCCATAGAACCCTTACCTACCTTATTTGTTTACCTCTTAAACTCGTATTTCTGCTTTGTGTGATCTGCATAGGTTCTAGCGAGATTTGACCATCCATAATCTGCAAATTTTTCCAATCAAGCATGTCACCAATATCAGGTATATACTTATGCAAAACTAAAACATGAAATACATTATGTATGTGTGAAAGACTTGATGGCAGGGCAAGTTTGTAGTCAACGAGTCCAATATGTTCCAAAATTTCAAACAGACCTACAAATCATGATGCTAACTTGGATCCCTTTCCATACGAATTGGACTCTTACATAGTCTTACCTGGAGAAACACTTTATCATGCACTAAGAATTGATGATCAATTCTATGCTTATCAGTGTATTTCTTCTATCTATCCTAAGTAGTAATAAGGTGCTCTCTGATCCTCTTAACCTGGTTCTCCAAATCTTGCAACATATCAGTTTTTAAAAGAGTCTTGTCCTCCAAATTATCCCAACTGAGAGGTGTCCTACAAGGTCTAACATACAATGCTTGAAAGGGTACCATACCTATGGAATTTTGATATCCATTATTATAAGAAAATTCTACCAAGTGTAGATACTCCTCCCATTTATTTTGTCTATCCATTACGTACATCCTAAGCATGTCTTCCAGAATCTAGTTGACACGTTCAGTCTATCCATCTGTCTCTAGGTGATAAGCTAAACTAAAATTTAACTGAGTACCTAACTCTCATTGCATGGATCTCCAAAGAGAAGAAGTAAACACTGGATCCCTATCAAAAATAATCTTTTTAGGAATTCCGTGTAACTTAACTACCTACTCTATATATATCTTGTCAACCGTTGCTGCATTATAAGATGATCTAACTGGGATAAAGTGGGCAACCTTTGTAAATTGGTCCACTACTGCCATAATAGTGTCATGCCTATGAGTTGTAATAGGAAATCCAATAATAAAATCTATAGAAATGGTGTCCCATTTCTATTCTAGAATACTATGTGGCTACAATAATCTCGCAGGGTACCAATGTTCAGCCTTAACCCACTGATATTCCAAGCATCGAGCCACAAAATCTGCTATGTCCCTCTTCATTCTAGGCTAATAGTAATGCTGCTTAAGGTCAGCATGCATTTTCTTGACACCTGGATGAGCCAAATACGATGCCTTGTGGGCATCAAACATAACCAAATTTCTCAAATCACCCAACTCAGGAGCGTACACACTCCCTCTAAACAGTAGTAAACCTTCAGAATTCACTAAATACCCCTCAAAATTCCCTTCCAAGATGCTTCCACTATCAATAATAGCCTTAACATCCTGAAACCAATGATCTACGAAAAGGTTCTATAAAATCTTATCCTTAAGATCTATTGTTAGGATCAAAGAATATAATTCATGTTTCCTTTTGCTAAGTGCATCAGCAACCACGTTCTCCTTCCCTTGCACATATCTTATCTCAAAGTCATATTCACATAGGAACTCCATCCATCTTTGTTTCCTAGCGTTGAGGTCTGGTTGTGTGAAAAGATACTGAAGGCTTCGATGATTAGTATGTAACTCAAATCTTTGACCCAGAAGAAAATGCCACCACTTGGTCAAAGCATGCATAATCATACCAAGTTTGAGATCATGAGTGGGGTAATTCACCTCATGACTCTTTAGCTTTTTGGACTCATAAGCTATAACACATCCTTCTTGCATCAACACTACCCCTATGCCATCCAAAGATGCATCAGTGCAAACCACAAACTCCTTAGCTGAATCAGGGACTGCAAGAACTAGTGCACTGGTCAAACATTACTTAAGTTTTTGAAATGCTACCTCGCACTCCTCTGTCCACACAAATCTCTTCCCTTTTCTTTGAAGAGACATGATAGTATGTGCTATTTTGGATAAGTTTGACACAAATCTGCAGTAATAGCTTGCTAAGCCCATGAAACTTCGAACCTCGGACACATTCGTAGGTGCTAGCCAATCTAAAATAGCCTGAATTTTGGATGGATCTACAAAAATTCCATCCCCTACAATGATATGTCCTAAGTAACAAATCTCCAATTTGAAGAATTCGCACTTCTCAGGATTGGCATACAGTCTTTTCCTACGAAGGCATTTTAAAACCTACTCTAAATGCTGCTCATGCTCTTTAGTAGTGTTAGAATACACCAAAATATCATCTAGAAAAAACACTATGAACTTGTCTAGGTAAGTTCTAAACACACCATTCATTAGGCTCATGAAGATAGAAGGTTCATTTGTTAACCCAAAGGGTACTACTGTGAATTCGTAGTGCCCATACCTAGTGCAAAAAGCTATCTTATGAATATCAACTTCCTGGATTCTAAGTTGATGATACTCAAAGTTTAGATCAATCTTCAAAAAGACTTGGGCACCCTTGACTTGGTCAAACAAGTCATCAATTCTAGGCAAAGGATACCTATTCTTAACAGTGACCTTGTTTAACTATCTATAATGTATGCAAAGTCTTAAGGAGCCATCTTTCTTCTTGACAAAGATTACTGGAGCACCCCAAGGTGATACACTAGGATGAATCAAACCTTTCTCCAAAAGCTCCTCCAACTAAAATTTAAGTTCAACCAGCTCTTGAGCTATCATTCTGTATGGAGTCTTGGAAATTGGTTTCGTGCCTGAGACTAAATCAATTCAAAAATAAATTTCTCTTCTTGGAGGTATTCAATGAATCTCCTCAACAAAAACATCCGAGAAACTCTATAAGACTGAATGATTGAGAGAAGAAACTTTAACTATAGAATCTTCTACGTCATTTATCAATATGGCAAATAAACTGTAACCTTTTCGAGCACACCTTGCCAATTGTTTGGCAGAAATTGCCCACAAAGAGATGGGTCTCTTGATTCCAGGAATAACCCTAGCTGATCCAAAATCATCTAAACAATCAATTGTCTTATCCTTGCAATCCATAATAGCTTGATGCTGTTCTAACCAATCCATCCCCAAAACTATGTCATACGATCCTAAAGGTATAACCCTAAGGTTCACTGAAGTAGTAAAAGATTTCATTTGAATCTTACAGTCAAGAGCAACAAAATCAGTGTTCACCCTAGAACCTAACACTAACTCCACTTGTCATCTATTCCTTGCCCTAACCATAGGAATTCCACTATATGCAACTAAAGCAGAAGAAATAAATGAGTCTGTAGCTCCAGAGTCAAATAAGATAGATACTTTCATACCTTGAGTATTACCTTGAGCTTCAATAAATCTGTTCTGGTGTTCAGCCTGCTTCTGGTCCAGGGTAGCAAAAACATGGTGGTTGTTGGCATAATCACCAACTATCACTTCAGTCCTAGCTGGCTTAGGTCCAACCTTCAGCTTGTCCTAGTTAGGGCACTAAGACTAGTAATGACCTAACTGTCCACAATGATAACACTCAATAGATTTCCTAAATCCCATGTTCTAACCAAAAGGACTAGGAGATGGATTATTACTCTACACACTCTGAGGTGGTTGAGACGGGCTAGGCCACTCTAAAACCTTGGAGTTCTTATCAAACTTCCTCTTCTTGAATTTCTCACCTGAAAATCCCAATTTTGAACTACTCTGTGGAGGCTTTTGACTCTTACTGGCATTCGGAGTAGGTGGATTCATGCTCATTTTGTATGAAGTCCCATGATAGCCAGAATTCATCTCAATCAGCTTTTCTCACTCTGAAGCTTCTTGCATAGTCACAAGTCTAAAAGTTCTCACTTCCTCCCTAATCTTGGGCATAAGCCCTCTGATGAAGTGTTGTATCATGGCCTTATCTTTTTTTACCCACCTAGAAATTTTTTTAAGCTCGTAGAACCTACATTAATAAGCCTCCACTATAGAGCTAGACTGTATAATCTGAAAGAACTCCTTTGCACGGGCCTGACACCAATATTCAGACATGAACCTCTCCTTGAAATGCTCTACAAAGAGCTCCCAAGTAACTAGAGAGATATCAATGCCAAGCTTCTCCAACTCATATTCCCACCATAACGAACTAAATCCCCTCAAATGCATAACTATCCATCTTACTTTCACATTACTCAAATAATAGTGTAAGATAAAGAACCACTCAATATTTGGCAGCCAAGCTTCTACTACTGTACCCTATTCTATACCATAAAATAATGGCTCTTTCATCTTTGAAAGATCCTTGAGTTGAGCTCTTGCCACTGGATCATCCTCTATAGGAAGGTTAATATCCTGCACAAGAGGTATCCTAACATTCGCTTCCCCACCAGGAATCTAGTTGTCAGTCTCAATATTATCGAGATGTTCCAGTATTCGCTAAAGTACCATAGCTTGATCTACCTGGTTATCCTGGTTGTTTCCAACCCTATCTTTCTGATCAAACTAACCATCCCAACAATATTTTGGTTCCTAGGACCTCTACCACAGCCCCTGCCCCTACCTCTGCATCTACCAGCAAAGTTATCCTTAGGAATGTCACATCCTTGAGCTCCTCTAGTGACAGGAGGCATGATAGCAACCTAAAAACAATTAACTGTTAATAATGCATTGATGACGGGTTAAATCCTATAACCCAGGAGTCCTGGTTATTTTAACAATGCTCTGATACCAAATGTAATGCTGCACTAAACATAAGTAATAAATTTCAAACAAAGAACAAGTACAATGTACATAAATTTTTATTTATTTATATTATTCAACATAATACAAGTACAAGAACAATGATTGAGCCACTCTCAATTCATAAACCTCAAAATAAAAGAAGATATCATCAAAATAAATTTCCATTATAATGCTAATAGATATTGAGTGTAATACAATAATGAAGCACACTATCATTCTTAAACACCTATGTCCAACATATGGACCCTACAAGTAACAAATTTTGTTCTTAGATGTAACTTCAACAGTCATCCTTAGCTACTCTTTAATCAACTTGAAGCACCTAAAAACACACAGAAATTCAACACAACACCAAGAGGGCTCAGTACACATTGAGTTGAAAAGCGTAATCCACCTGCATACATGTTAGAATAAACATATACATAACCATAATGTAGATATTTGATCCACTTAACATAGTGCAATTCCAAATTTAATATGCAAGAAGTAAACATCTACTTAACAATGCAAAAATTAAACTCACACTAAGAATAACTAGTAAATGAATCATATATATACTGAGGTTTCATCATTATGGCACTAAGATTCTGCACCCATGTATGATATGCTAATAGTCGACACATAACAAAATTCTCTATTATACTCATCAATGACAGAATAGAGGTTTGCCTTGTACTCGGTACTTAATCAATTAGGTTTAAGTCATAGGTAAGGCCAATTATGTTCACTTATGTAGTTGACCCACCCAATTCATTTTAAATTTATTAGTGAATTAATTAACTGAATAGGATAAACCAAATTCACGTCACCCCGATATAAGTTCATCGTAGCTATTCTTAAAATATACATCAAACAGATATACTAAGAATGTACATGCAATGGATATCAAATTAGTATACAACATGATACTACATTCTTCATCTATTTGTAACTTATATTCTTCTACCAATTTTGAAAGTAAACTTAGGTCACTATAGCAATAGGAACATAACTATAATATTAAGATCACATAAATATAATTAAACTAACAAAATAGTTTAACGATGTTTAAAATTAATAAAATTAAAGTACATATGATATTCTTGTTTAAAAAATGAAATTTCATCAAAATATATCATAAATCTACCCTTTTATTTGAAAACAACTTTCCAATTCAATCATAAACTACAAGCAATTTTGAATTCAAATAAATAATAGATTGCATCTTTAGAATAAAAGAATTATGTTTTGAAGCATTTTATTTTAAAAACATCATATAAATGCTAATGAATTACTTCATATTAACTGATAGATTTCAAAATGTCCAAATTCAGTCAATTTTAACAGCAGATCAATAACCGTGATACTAATTATTCAACTACACATTTGAATATCCAATAGCAAGTTCTTTTTAAGGATAGCTCATAAGCTAAACCTTTTAAATATACAAAAATTATTTTACAATATTCAAAAACCCAGTTCGAACTACAACAAGATAAAAAAATTATAAATATGAAATCAAATCATAATGCCATTCTCATAGATGTTTACTTTACAAAAAGATAATTAACATAATAAAAATTATGTTGTCTTAAAGTAAATTTCACTATGTTTACATTTCAAGATAATTGTTTGACAAAACGTTGATGCTTATCAATACAACTATCTACTATAGTATCAATGTTCTCACTTTATATTGTAGTATATATTAGCTGTATCATAGGTTTCAACAAATCAAACTACCATCTAAGGTTTTCTTAAAACCATTGTAATAAACTTCAAACTGTAGAATGGTCTTTACAACACACCTATGTGTGTATTACTTTTCATAAGATAGACCCTTTGTTAAACACATTGAATGCCTTCCATGTATAATGAAATTGGCTGCTCTATGATAAACATATTTTGAAACCTCCATTACTTGCTATGTTCGACACAATACATCTACTCATGGCTTGAAATAAATTGTACAACAAGTTAACTATGTCTCATTTAACAACAGTAAATCAATAACTATTGTTTACTATATAGTAACTATTTTAATACTCTAACTCTATTTCAAATTTCTACAACCCTATAATGATCGAGTCTGAGTGTTAATCAACTGTTTGATAATATGTTGTACTCTAGTTCGTATGCCTTATTAGGGTAAATAACAGTGCCCACATAATACATGCAAACCATATGTTAAAATGCCCAAACCTAGACTTATAAACACAACATTGTATTAAGATTGTGCTATATATATATATATATATATCACATGCAAACTATTTTTAAAAATATCAAATAATAATATACACCGAAACTTAAAGCACACAGTACTTGGCTCTATGGAAGGTGAAAAAATCATAATGTTACTCATTTCCATAACATATAGCAAAACTCTACTATAAGCTATGATACCAAGGTGATTACACCATACCCACACCCAAGTTTGGGGATATACAAAACTCAACAATTTCATTGCCGAACCCTGCATACACCCACACTTGGGTGTCAATATGTGACATCTTCAACAAAACAACTTTTAACATTCATAGTTTACAATTTCAAAGTGTAACATAGATAACAAAAAAGAGGATAGGGATAAAGAAATCCCCCTACATGAGATACAGTAGATGGAAAATGCTCAACAAAATGCTCTACAATAAAGCTCATTGCCAAAGCCCCAAATTCCAAGTCAAAACCACATTTCCCAATTGTGAACACTGACCAACTAGCATGCAACTGTGATAATGAAGTATAGCAGAAGAAACTTAAAAGAAAAGCATTAGAAAATCTTGCTATGAGCAGGTTAACCATGCTTAGCTTCATAAGAAAGTATCTCCTTCCATCCAAAACCCTTCATGTTGCCGACTCTTCAGCAACATAACACAAGTGTTATGCTTACACAGAGCAATAAGGCCAAATTATCAGCATTGCTTCCATAGAAGCCAAACTTGTAATGGTATGGGTGACCAAAGCATTCAGTGCTATTAAGGCCTCATTAAAATTGCATTCAATGAACTTAAACTTTGCACAAACCTGTGTATATAGCTACCTCATAGCCACCGACATATTTTGGCCTAGTTTTAAAACAATGCAAAATCCCTTAAGCATATTGTATGTGAAACCCATTAGGGTTTTAGGATGATAAAAATATATATGACATGCAAATGTAGGGTTAGGAAAATACCAAGTACATGAACTCATAACCTTAAGCAACATTACTAAATTAAATTGAACACAAGACAATGCATTAATCGCAATTAAATCATACCAAAGCTCTGCAAATGTCCAATATACAACATATTAACATTAATACTATTACACTAAATATAAATCATGATAATTATAAAAAATATGTTGACATGCAATAAAATATGAAAGCTACAACCATAAAACCTGAGCTTAATTTAAAAACTTTTCAATAGTTTTACCAGTCATATTTTACCTGAAGTCTATACACAGCAATATCGTTTAAACTAGAAACATCAGACATTAATTCTAAATACATCAGAAAGTTTGTCAGATTCATAAGTGCCTCTACCAAAGCTCAAAATAGAGTATTTCTAAAACAAAAAAGTTTGTCAAGCAATAATCACATGTCCTAAGGACATTAATAAAACCAAGTTCTACAAAAATAAAAACATAACATCTGAAAGGAACTTATAACAACAAAGTCGTAATATGCAAAAAAAATTGAAGTAATGGTCAGGCATGACATACCTACCAAGGTGTGGCTGCCACAATAGGTTCTATTGTGACTATAGTAGGTCTTGCATTGGTAGTACATGCTACCATCATAGCAAGACCTCTGTGACAGTCACAAGTATGCTGTTGGAGGGTAGGAGAGGAGCAGGTTGGGAGGAAAAGTGGGAGAGGGGTTATGAGCCCCACCCACCACAATGTAAATTTTTTTTTTTAAATTTTTATTTCAAATAAAACAAACAAAAGTCCCCCCCTAAATCATTTTTTTACATTTAATAATGTAATTACATAGTAATTACAAACTATTGTGTAATTGCATTATATATATATATATATATAGTAGAGAAATCTAGACCAAATAGTCAAAATCTATAAAACAAAATTGTTTTTATTTTCAAAACGCAAATCCTAATTTTAGCAACCATCACGAATCATCCAATTTAATCAAATAAGGGTTTCTAATACTCAATCCTCATATATAGATAATCTCAAAATGAAGAACAAATAAAATTTACCACAAGGTTTTCAATGCAAACTTAAAACTTAAAATTATAGATTTATCCAGACATAAAGAAGATAGGAATTCAAAGAACAAAAAACCACTGTACAAATAAAGCCACAAGATCCTACCTGGATCTAATCATAAGATCATAAACACATAGATCATGCAAACAATTCCCTTTTTCTGAAACCCTTCTTCTCCAAACTTGCTCCTCCAAAAGCAGCTTCTTGCAAAATGAGCTTGAGATCTTTAATAAAGATTTCTCCCATAAATTTAGGGCTTTGATGGTACAATCACACAAGAAGGGTCATTCATATTTATCTTTTATTATTTTATTATATTTCAATATTCATGCACAACCTTTGTGCCATTTAATTAAAATATCTTTATTAAATAATTTTCTCTCTCTTTAATTAATTCTTGAAGCCTTTTTGATAAAAATACTTATTAAGTAATAATAATATTTAGCATTTATTTAAAAATGAACTCTAAAATATATTATTATTAAATTAAATAAATATATTATGCCCAAAATTAGACTTTAACTAAATCTTTAAATTTAATTAATTTTTTTACTAATTAAATATAATTAAATATTGAATTCCTTCATAAAATTTTCATTAAATTAAATCATTAATGATTCTTTTAAATCAATTTAATTATAACAAAACATCATCATAGACCCATAAGACTGAAATGGAAACCCATAAAAAAGTATAGAAAACTAGATCAAACTCAAGGGTTATAATCATGAATTTATGCCACTTAACAAACTCAAAAGGGTAGACAACTTAGGTACTTGTCCTACTTTCTAGGATAGTTATCTTAAGGTCAGGATTTGGACTTGAGAGTTCTCTGACCTCCCTCTTACCATTGGGATATTGTGATAGAGTATGCTCATCCTAGAAATTCAAGGAAGTCGATACCCGATACCTATAATCTCCAATCCATGCATGTGCACACATATATTCCAAACTAAATAGGCAATGGAAATGGCGCATCATGTAGATCATGTTTAGCAGGTAACTATGAATCCCTCCCTCAACAATATCAAAAACATCATACATAAAATAAAACATATAGGTATACCATAGACATGCAAGTATGGGGTATGTATCCATAGAAAACACATATAAATAATCCATCTAGCTATAATCATAAAATAACTAGAATTACTATATACTATTAACATCATCAAAGAAAAATCATGCATACATGAAATGACTAGTACCAAAGTAACTCATCATTTAATCAACTAAGTATAAAATAATATCCAACAATCTAGAAAATAATGTCACTAATTATCATGCATAAACATAAAGCTGGCCTATAAGAGTTTGGCAATAAAATAGAAAAGAAAACTAAGGGTAGGCACTACAAATAGTTCTAATTAAACCTTTGAGGTCAACCTAATTTGAACTAGTCCTCGAGGTCTAGTCTCTGGTACCACACAAAGCAGAGGTATGTGCCACAAAGATAAGGGTTCAAGGATGGAAGATAACAAGTGAAGTAGAGATTGAGCACACACATATCGATGACCTCAAGAGGGAATTTCCAAGAGGGAGCTAAAAGATCTTAAAAGGATATTGAGACCTTTTTAAGATGGTATACTCATACATCAACTTCTTCTCAAATTGTTATCAAACAATTCCTTCCATTATTGACTGTCAATAAATGTCTAGTGATAACTTAGTTGTTACAGAGTAACAATACACTACAAAGACATGTAAGGCAAGTTGTAACACATATAACATCCTCACAATTTTGACTCTAATATTTAGCATTGAAACCTTATTAAGGGAAAAGTTACCTAAGCTTGGTAACCCAAAAATTTTAATCTTCTAAAGTGAACTCTATTAAGATACCACCTTATTAAAGGTTACATACACTTTCTTAAACTCGGATTGTTAAAGGATTTTACCAATAGATCATCTATACCTTATCACTCCTTGTATAGGACCAATAATAGTCACCTCATTTAAAGGACTTATAAACACCAGTAATCAACGTTACCATATAGGATTTCATAGACTTTTTAGATCCATTTGGTGCTTTTGATAGTTTCTACTACAATAGTTAAATAATAATAGTGTAAAGTAATGTGTTCAACATTGAAACTACCTTTCCTTGATTACATATGAGTTTTTTCTCTTTCTCTATCTTTTACTCACTTGGTTGATTTTGTCTTCCTTAAACTTTTTTCTCTTCAGTTCTTCAATTCTTTGCTCAATTTGATCAACTCATTCAACAACTTTGCATTCTACAACAACATTTAATCATATCTCTCTTTCAGCTTCATCAACTCTCTTATAGCTTAATAATAAAATAATTACCCATTTTGAACCAAGATAACAGACCAACAGCCTAAATCATCTTGTTCTCCTCCTTAAATAGATTTCTCAATTCTTCTAGATCCTTCCATCTTTTTCTACTTAATCAAAATTGATGATATTAATCATATCTCTCTTTCAGCTTCATCAACTTTCTTAAAGCTTAATAGTAAAATCATTACCCACTTTGAACCAAGATAACAGATCAACAACCTAAATCATCTTGTTCTCCTCCTTAAATAGATTTCTCAATTCTTTTGGATCCTTCCATCTTTTTCTTCTTAATCAAAATCAATGATATTAGGTTTTTGGTTGAATTGCTCCATACAATAAATTTAGACACAAAAAATACAATGATATGTAAAAATCTATATCTATCCTTATTAGTCATTAATTTCTTTTTTTAGACCCTTATTTATTTTTCTCCATCATTGATCATGCAATAAAATATGACTATCACATTAAACCTTCTAAAAAAATTCTAAGCCCTTCCATCTTCCATGCCCTTCTCCAAGGAAGATCTCAACTTGTGCTTGCAAGCCCACCAAGCAATCTCCTTATTTTCCAAGCCGTGGCTACTAACGCTTCTAAAACTTTATCAAAGATCTAAGTGGTAACTTCCTCACATTCAGTGCTCTATCCACACACTATGGAAATATTCTCTCAGTTAGCTACTCCACCTTCCATGCCCTTCTCCAAGTTGGATGATTAATCACAACCCCACTATAAACTACCTCACATTTAGTGCTTTGTCCACAAACTCAGGAAAAACTTGCTCTTCAGCTACTCTCCACACTCATTCCTCCTCCTCTAAATGAATAATGACAAGACAAAGCCCTCTGCTTATACCAAACTAAGCCACAAGTAAGCCACTAGAAAGATAAATTAAATAAACCCTCTAGCCACAAGTTACATTTAATAATACCACCTATTAAATGAATTTTCCTTCTTTTCTTAAATTTTATTTATTTAATTATTATTTTTCTTCTAATTTTCATCACTTTCCGTCTCCTCCACAATTTTTTTAAAAAAATATTTTTTTTTTTTTTTTTTTGAAAAACAAAGAAAAACAAAATTATTTCCCACTTTAATTTTTGATGCAAGATGATCCGACATCAGACTCCCTAGGTAAATAGAAAAGTTTGTCCCACACTTTGATGCCAAAAGAAAGATATCCATCCATCTTCATCTTCACCAAAGGTTTCCACTCCATCGGAGGCAAGAAAACCAACATGCAAATCATCCACATCTTCATCACTCTATCAAACAAAAAAATCTCAACCATCCAATCAACATGCTTATTCCCAAAAACAAACTAAACATATTTGCTTTATCAAAAAGCACTCATCTACATCAAAAACTAGTGAATCTACACCAACAACAACAAACTCCATATTAGCAGCAATGTGTAGATCTCCATCAACACATTCTAAACTCACAACAATAGTGGCCTCATTGCTCACAACAAGATGCTCAACAACATACAAGTCACCACCAACAAAAATTGGATCATCCATGACTGAGTGCTCTATAGTCCCCATCTTAGATGCAACCAACTGATCATGAAAACTAATCTCCACTAGCATCAACAAGGTTAGGAATATCATTTGTAATAGCCTCTAGTTGCTCTGTAGGTTCTGTATCAGACTCCACAAACTAATCAACAAAACCAACCTCTTCCACCTCAACCTTGCAATGCCATCCTCTCTCTCAAACAAGTCTTGTAACTAACTAGACAACTCTCTTTTGGGTCCATAGACTCCAACTCCAATAGCATATGATTTTATTCTTTTGTTTCTTAACTCTTTTAGAAAAAGTAGCATCCCTAACAACATCCACCTAAGTGATTGTCTCATTAATCCTCCTCTCCACTATATCATAGACATTTGCAATCATCCTAGGGTTCAATCCTCTTGGAGCCATCTTCCAAGATCTTTGCAAACCCTCTACAACAAATCACCAACAGATCAATCTTCCTCAACAAGATCAACCTTCCATCTTTGCAACCATAGATCTATTTGCATGTCCTCCTAGGTTCTTGGTGCAAACTACCTCAGCTTAAGTAATTTTTCTATGTGCTTAGGAAAAACCTTCACTCTGATACCACTTCTCATAGTTCAAGGTAGGAGAATATCTAAAGGAGATGTCCTAGCCCCTAGCAAATAACCACATAGCAAAAGAATAAATAATAACACAAACATCTAGATCCAAAAAAATATAAATTCTCATAATATATTCATAAGATTTACATCCAAAATGCATAGTTATAAGGCCTTCTGGGTTATGGCCAAATACATAAGGAATTACAATAGTAATTCTGCAAGATCCCTCAAGATCTAACCCAAATACTAGTTAGTCCAAATGCACACTCTAGTAGAAAGCTCCAAGGAAATATTTCAACTTGTGCTCCAAGGCCCACCAAGAAATCTCCTTATTTGCCAAGCCACAACTGCTAGCTCTTCTCAAGATTTATCCAAGATCCAAGTGCAAACTACCTCACATTTGGCACTCTACCCACACATACTACGGAAATATTCTCTCACTCAGCTACTCCATCTTCCATGCTCTTCTCTAAGCTAGATGATTAATCACAATCCTATTGCAAACTAACTCACATTCGGTGCTCTACCCACAAACTCAAGAAAAAGTCACTCTTCAACTACTCTCCACACTCACTTCTCCTCCTCCTCTAAATGAATGAATAATGAAAAGGCATGGCCTTGTACTTATAACAACCGAATCCACAAGTTGACCACTAGCAAGTTAAATTAAATAAACCCTCTAGCCATAATTTACATTTATTAATACCACCTATTAAATACCTTTTCCCTCTTTGCTCTAATTTTATTTATTTATTTACTATTATTCTTCTAATTTCCATCACTTTCTCTCTCCCCCACAATTTTTTTAATTTATTATTTTTTTGAAAAAAAACCAAAAAAAATTATTTTCCACTTTAATTTCTAATGCAAGATGCTCGTGCATTAGTCAACTTCAACATATTGTGACAATAGATGATTCAATAATTATATGATCATTGTATAGCTCATTCGAGTACTGATTGGATACATTTCATATCAACTCTATGTTCATCACAATTTCCTCAAATCTTTTTCATCAATCAAATCATATTCATACTCAAATGCCATGGTATTTTCCCAAGATAGCATAATGTCTAGCCAATTAAGACAATAACATCACTAAAAATATAAAAATTGATATGACTCTTTTGCATACACTAATAGCATCATCAATTACAATATCAATTGGGGCTAACAAAATGTAAGGGAGGGCACAAAATATGTATATTGGTGACAGCATAAAATTTTGAATGATCGAAAATTTTTGTATATTTTTATAAGGGCATAGATTTTAAAATTTTGAAGGATTTTATGCATACTTAGACAATTTTTGCCACTTGTTTCTATCAATTTCGAAGGGGGATATTATAGGAAATTTAACTAAGGGTAGTTGATAGGCTTTTTATTTATGGAAACATATTATTTATCTTGAAAATGAAACAAATAATTTATTTTGTTTAGTAAGCTTAACTAGAAGCACATTAAGTTATGTGCACTTAGAGAAATGTATTATGGAGCCTAGAGAGTATGTGTGCAAGAGTGCTGAAAGAGATATTAAGTTTTGGATGAGTTATAGGCAATTTGCCAAAAATAGGTTTGACAAGATAGAACATAGTAAACAACAAAATATGGGCATTTTGTTTAAGGAATTATTTTGACTTAAAAAATAATTTAACTAAAAAATTGGGATAAAATAATAGATGTTAATTATCCACATATTGTAGAACCAAAATTGAAGATTTTGTTATGTGCATGGTAGCATAGGGTTGAATGAACTAAATATTTTGGTACAAAAGACATTTTTTTGTTTAGCAAAGTGTCAAATTTTGTTGTAATGATATAATGTCTATATGCACACTTTTGTGATTGGTATAGATGTAAATTGGATGTTCAAATTAGAAAACATAAGCTATATGATTATTTGTAGAGAGGAACTAGAAGGATGGGTCAAATATTATTAAAGATATCAACAAGCAATCAAAGTTTTTTGTATCTATCTCTATAGATAGCTTTATACAGTTGTATATGCATGTTTGATAAATAAAATCATCTTGCACTTTTTTTTGTAATAAAATATCCTAATAAGGTTGATGCTTCTAACAAGGCCTAGTCTTCTAACAAAGACTGATAGACTATAAAGATGCAATAGACTCGTAATAGGGCAATATATTTTACAAGATACTTTTTCTTAGTGCATGTCTACGTGGGTAGCATCCCCATTAGATTTTTCCCTTGGCTAAGTTTTCCCTATATCAGAAATAATGGTTTTATGAGTTCCATTATATTAATCTTATGTTTACTTTTCATCTTTATCATCTATGCAAGTTCAAATATTGTTAATGATATATATAGTTGCAAAATGATTTATGGAACATTCATTCACCCCACTCCCATCCCCCTCCCTTAGTATTCCCTATTTCTAATAGTATTTGTGTACTTGTTTGATTTCTTGTTTTGAGCCAAATAATGGAATTAGGTGTGCTCATAGGGTAGAAACAAGGAGCTGCATCTCAATTTTGTGGAAGTCCATGTATTGAGATTGTGCTCTTTTAGAAATGGGTACCCATTTTAGGCTCGAGCACCCAATCTTAAATTTAAAAAATGGGCACCCATTTTTTGAAAAATTGGGTACACATTTTTTATTTTCAAAAAATGGGTACCCATTTTTCAAAACATAAAATATTTGTATTTTTTAGAAATGGGTAAAACATAGGTACCCATTTTTTACTCTTAAAAAATGGGTAGCCACTTCTAAAAATTTAAATTTTTTTTTTTGGGGCGGTATTTATATGCCGATTTGACATTTTCAAAAAAGGTACCTATTTTTTGAATTTCAAATAATGGGTGCTTGTTTCTTACAACATTGGGTGGGATTCTTTTCTCTCACCTCAGATTTTGGTTTGGGATAGGCTTGGTGAGATCAAGCCTATGCCTTGACCTCTCAAGATTTGGCAAAGGCATTGAACTGACAAATTCATGCCTTGCAATAATTTTTAGAGGATCTTCCCGATGAAATTCTTTTAAGAAACAAAAACCCAATAGAGCTCTCACTATCCTAATTTCAAGAATATAAATTTTATAGTGCTATAATTTATTTACTATTTTTGCATTATTTTTTAATAAAAGGTGGTACTTAAATGAAAAATAGTGAAGTTCACTAAAACTTTAATAACTTTTTTATTTTATATTTTTTCTTAAATTAATTTATATGTCATCAATCTACATACAATTCTTTTGAGATTAAAAAAAAGTATTTTTGAAAAACATAAAATTTTGATCAAATTATGGTGTCCATATATGAGAGGTTTCAAAATTTACCTTTATTATCAATTAATAATTAATAATAATAAAATTATTCAATAAAAAATTAAGGAAAAATATTGTCATCAATTTTAGGTGTATTAGGTAACACCCTTTAAAAGAATTTATAAATATTCACTTATTTGTGTCAAAATATGGTGTTTGTACATGAGTGTGTTATGGTCCTGAAACGGGCATTTTGAAAAAGTGGTTTTTAAAGATCCATAACAAAAGAAAAATCTATCATATGGGTACACAAATAAATTGCATATTCAAAAACTAGATTTCGAACACTAAATTTTTTATTTTTGAAGTTATTGATATTCAATTTCTAAATACCTCGACTTTTGACATCAATTGACAAAAGAATTCAAAAATAGGAAAAATACTTCCACTTTTTGCCCAAAAGTGAGACCCAAGTTCTTGCACTTACCCCACAAAGGATTTGGAATAAACCTTCTCTCATAGATCATTGGAGAAAAATGAAAAGTGCATCAGATTAGTCATAATACAAGGATCAACAAGAGGACCCAAAATAGGTCTTAGGGTATGTATGCACTACATCCCAAACACATTATAGGGATGCAAACATCCCTAATTTAAGTAGGGATATTATATGTTGATAACCTAGGCCCCTAGTAAGCTCTAGGGTTCCCTCAATGTCCTAGTGTACATTCCAATTCTTGGAAATATCATGTAGATATTGAGAAAAACCTTTTAATAGTGAAGAAATTTGACTTTTGTAATTAGAACATGAAAATGGAGGGCACCAAGTGGGTAGGACCTAACTCAATCTTTTTACATGGAATAGGAATACTGAGCATGACCCATTAGGTCCTACCTAAATTCCATCTAGGAGAAATAAAAAGAGATGTGAAAATGAACCTTATAGTAGGGTTTGGTGAATCTCTCTCTCTCTCCAATTTATCAACAATTGAAATGAGTGGTATCCCTTTCAAGATAAATGTGTTGGAAATATAGGAGGAGTAACTGGGGGGGTTGAATCAGTTTCCCCTAAAATTAATCCCAGATCCCTTAGATGTCAATTGTGTAATTCAAACTTATAAAACTAATTACTATTGATACTCGATAAACAAACAAAAAATTTGTTCTAACTTGGTAAATTTAGAGTGTGAAATACTTTTAGTAAATCTTAAGATGTTATGAGTAATTAATTTCAAGCATGAAAGAAAATAACATGAACACATGAGACACCATGATTTAACATGGAAAACCAATTTGGGAAAAAAACACCAATGTAACTAGTAGCCCTATTAGGATCCAACCCTATTAATGGTTACAAAACACATTGTTAGGTGTGACCCTATTAGAGAATTTCCTCACCCTATTAGTAGTGGCCTTGCAAAAGGTATTGAGACAATTCAATGGAATTTCCACCTTGTTAGAGGATTTACAAATGGTTGTTAAACCAACATTATTGATAGATTTTTTATCATTGCTACAATAGTTAGAAAGTAACAATGAAATGACTTGATAGTGATGTAACTAGATTGCTGATTACAAATCTTTATTCTGGTTCATGCTTGATCCTTCCTAACTGAATAATACTTTTATACTCCATAAGGATATCTGCTCATCCTTCAAGTTTGCTTCCTCTTCTTATCTCTTTTAATTCATTCATGCATCTCACACACCTTGAAATCACAATTTGACCTTTTACTTATACCTTTCAAATTGTTAAGTTGGCTCAAATACAACTTAGAATTACCAATATTCATCACCTCAGTTGGCTAGAATCAATAGGTAAAATAATTAAGCTTTATATGCCAAAAATAAGAAAATCCTTTGGTAGTTGACCTAGCTCAATAGAAATTGATTCTAAAGTGATTTCATGTGTTAACCAATAGAAGCTTGGTTAATACTATGAATTCACAATATTCCTTTGGTAACTGAGTGAACTTGGTTCATGCTGACTTTGTTCAACTTTCCCTTTGTTAGCTGAGTGAGATTAGTTAACACTCTTTTTGGCTTAACTTCATTTGATGCCCAAGGGAGCTTGATAGAAACTACCTTCTGCATAGAGTAAACTCAGGAATGCTTGGTAGACTAGGAAAACTATCTTCACTGACCAAGTGAACTTTGCATGCACTAACTGTCCACTAATATGACATTTGTGTAACATCAAGAACAACACACAACTAATCAATTATATCCAACAATGTCCCTCTTTGGCATTGATGGTGACACATGTCATAGCACAATAAAATTTTAAGAACAAGACTCCATCTATCAAAAAGTTTCTTCCTCTTTGATTTTATGTAGAAAACTTCTCTTTTAGCATTCTCCCTCTGTGAATGAACTTCTTAACTTCTCCTTTTGCAAAATTTTGGAAAGATATGACAATAAACTTCTCCCTCTTTGACAACACATGTCAAAGATCATTCTGATTAGTATTAATGTACCTTGAGTATAGATTCATCTACAATATGTCCTTGTTAATACGGCATCAACTAAATGATTTTCAACTTGGTTCTTGTTGATGCATCACTAAACTTTACTTAGTGAGCTTCAAATAGAGGAATGACTGGTAGCTTACCTATTAGATACAAAAATACATCCTTAGGTAATGGCTTTGTGAATATATCTACAATTTGTTCTTTTTTATGCACATATTCCAATATGATTTCTTTATCCTGTACTAATTCTCTTACAAAGTGATATTTGATAGCAATGTGATTTTTTTTGGAATGCATCACTAGATTCTTTGATATTTTGATTACACTGGTGTTATCACAATACATCACTATTGGCTCTTTGATTTTAAACTTCATTCCTTCCAACAACTATTTGAACCAAACAATATTAGAGCAATTTACTGTTGCTACTATATATTCTGCTTCTACTATGGATTGAGATGTGCAACTTTATTTCTTTCTTATCCAAGATACCAATCTTTTACCAAGAAAAAATGCTCCACCACTAGTGCTCTTTCTTTCATCAAAATTTCCAGCCCAATCAACATCAGTAAATACTTTTAAGTTAAGGTTACCTCTAAGTTTGTACCATAAGCCATAGTCTTTAGTACCTTTCAGGTATCTTAGTATTCTTTTTATTTCCATCATGTGGTTTTCTCTGGATTTAGCTAACAATCTTGCCACTATCCTAACTGCTAAGGTAATATCAAGCCTTGTATGTACAACATACTGTAATTTTCCAATCATTGATCTTTATAAGATCTAATCTACTTCTTTGGAGTCATCATCTTTGGTAAGCTTAATTCCAATACACATGGGGATTCCAACTAGTTATGAATCCTCCATTCCAAATTTCTTTAGTATCCCTTTAATATATTTAGATTGAGTGATATATATACCATTCCTCTTCTATTGTATTTGCAATCCAACAATGAATTTTATTTCACCAAACATGGACATTTCAAATTCTTTATTCATTTGTTCTGAAAATTCTTTACATAGATCATCATTTCCTATGAATAGGGTATCATCCACAAATATTTTTGCCAACAAAAATCTTCTTATCTAGTCCTTCCTTGATGTATAGGCTGATGTTATCATTTGTTCTTTCAAAACCAATTTGTATCAAATAGTTATGCAGTCTTTCATACCAAGCTCTAGGAGTTTGTTTTAGACCATATAGGTCTTTGTGTAATGTGTAGACCATGTCAATTTTATCTGGATCAAAAAAACCTTCTAGTTGTTCAATGTAGACTTCCTCATCAAGAATTCCATTCAAAAATACAGATTTAACATCCATCTGATATGCTTTGAAACCTCTATGAGCTGCATAAACAAGTAAAGTCCTAACACCTAATCTTGTAATAGGGGTAAAAGTATCACTACAATCAATACCTTCTTCTTGAGAATATCCTTTACATACCAATAATTCTTTGTTTCTCGACACTTTTCTATCTTTATTCAGCTTATTTCTGAATACCCATTTTGTACCAATCACATTCTTATCTTTGGGCTTAGGTACAAGATTCCAATTTTTATTCTTTTATATCTATTATATTTCTTCATTCATAGCCTCAATCCAAATTTCAATTTATAATGCATCTTTATTACTTCTAGGTTCAAATTTAGCAAGTAAACATGTACCTTTTAGTTTGCTTCTTGTCATTGTTGGACATCTAACTTGTCTCTAATGATCTGATCGGCTGCATGATGCCTTTTGACATATTTAGCCAATATTGACTCTTTGACTTTTGAATGAATTCCACTATCTTCATTTTCAATCTCAACTTCTATCTTAGGTTCTTAAGACACGGTATGCACTATCTTGGTAGCCTTTGAATGTGATTCAGATCCCTGTGATTTGGTTTTCACTTCCTGCAACTCAACAATTGATGGAGATTTGGATAGCTTTGGAGATGAAGTCAACTTTGTGTCAAATTTATTTGGAAATGTATCAGGTTCATAGTAAAAAAATATTTTTTAATCTTCTAGCTCCCTTTTTCTTTCTTATTCAGTCTTTTCTACATACTCATGAATTCCTACATGTGCACTTTCTATGATATTTTGAGTAGTCAAATCAAACATTTTTATGCTTTACTTCTATAGGAATATCATAGAAATATATTTTTCATCAGCTTTTACATCAAATTTTCCTTTTCTAGATTCTTTCAAGATATAACATTTGCTGCAAAATACCTTCAAGTAACTTACATTGGGTTTGTAGCCATACCATTATTCATAGGGAGTTTTGTTTGAGTCTTTCTTCAACTAAACTTAGTTCAAAGTATGAACTGCAGTGTTGATAGCTTCCTTCTAGTATTTGATAGCAACATTCTTCTCAATCATTGGTGTCCTTGTACAATCCATGATTGATCTATTTCTTCTTTTAGCTTTTTTATTCTACTTAGGTGTACCAAGGGCTAATACTTGTCTTTTTATTCCTCTTTCAATGTAGAAATTGTTGAATTCATGTGAGATGAATTCAACACCTCTATCATATCTCAAGCATTTCAATCTTTTTCCAATTTCCTTTTCTACTCTAGAAAGATACCATATGAATTTCTCAAAAGCTTCTGATTTTTCTTTTAGATACTTAATAGTCATCATTCTAGAATAATCATCAACAAAAAGAATGAAAAAAATTTCTCCACTATAAATTTATATTCCAATGGGTCCACATAAATTAGTATTCACAATTTCAAAGACATCTTATGACTAATAGATTTTTCTTTTAAAATTAGTCTTTCCCATTTTACCAATTTGGCAATTTTTGCATAACCCAACATTAGGTTTCTTTAAATTAGGTGGACCTCTTACTCTTCTAAGTTTTCTAATCTTGACCATATTATCAAAGTTTACATGGCATAGCCTTATGGGCCATAGCCAACTTTCTTTTACTTGAGCAACAAAACATGAACAATCACCAAGACCAAGATAAAATAGGTTCCCTTTTGTTTGTCTGCCTAATCCAATTAGATTCCCTTGGTTATCTAGTAGGCTTGCCTTGCCATTCATGAATTCTACTTTGAATCCAATGTTTCTTAGTTGTGCCACACTTAGAAAATTTTGTTTTAGTCCTTCAACCCAATAGTTCATTGTCACATACAAGTTCATTAGTTAATGAGATTTGGCCTTTCCCTTTTATGCAACAAGGTTCATTTTTCTAAAACCTTACACTACCTCCATCATAGTGTTCAAAATGTTCAAACTTAGTTTTGTCTCTAGTCATATGGTGAGAATATCCACTATCTATGATCCATGTGTAAATTTTTCTAACATGAGAGACAAGTGCCATCTTATCTCCTTCATCATCAAATTCATCTTCTACAACAATATATACTATTTCATCTACACTATTATTAGAATCTTTAGCCATAAAACAAGTTATCCTACCTTTGTCTTTGTAGGATTTGTGACCTTTGAATTCCTTCTTGCCTTTGTACTTGTGGCTTTTCTTTTCTTTCTTGCCTTCTTTATTTGGACACCTAGCAGCAATATGACCAACTTCTTCACAAGAAAAACATATTAGAGGGATCTTACCTTTGTGCTTTCCTCTGCTCTTGGAATATTTATTTGCAAGTAGAGGTTCAACAATTTCAAGATCACTATCTAAAATTTCTTCAATTTCTTCTTCACTTTTTGATTGATTATCTTTTATTTTCTTACCTTTTTCTTTGAGTGAGAGTTTAGCTTCAAATGTAGATTCAATATTCTTGCAAGCAAGAACATAGCTGTCAAAATTATCTAGTTCAAAAGATATCAATCTTCCTACTAGGGCATCCAAATCTATCTTGTTTTTTGGATCACATCTCTTTTCTTGAATGGAAGATACTCTAATTTCATAGATAGGAAGAAATTTTTTGAGTACTTTATATATAACAGTTTCTTCTTTGATTTCTCCTCCAAATGCTTTAATTGCACTAACACTGGCCTTGATTCTTTCCACATATTTTGTAACATTTTCATCTTCCCTCATCCTCATTTGATCAAATTATCCTCTAGGCTTTTTGCTTTGGCTCTTCTTACATTGTCATCACCTCTATAGATTTCTTTCAGTTTGTTCCACATATCAAAAGTAGTTTTACAATCTTTGACCTCATACAATTCAACATAACTGAGAGTAGATCCAATTTCAATCATCATGGTGTTATGGTTCTTCTTCTCAGAAATATCATCAACTAATAATGTTCTAGTGGGAGTTTTATATTCTTCATCAAGATATTTGCATCTTGAATCATTGATGGTAGCCAGATGAAGCATCATAAGTCCTTACCATGCTGTAAAGTTGTCTCTATTTAGCTTTGGAATTTCTCTCTTGTAAGACGTACTGATCTTTAGCTTAGGTCCTTGAAACCTTCTCTGCAAGCACCAAAAGCTCTAATACCAATTTTTGGAAATATAAGAAGAGTAACTAAGGAGGGGGGGTGTATCAATTACCCCTAAAATAAATCTCAGGTCCCTTAGATGTCAATTATACAATTCAAATTGATAAAATTGATTACTGCTAATACTCAGTAAATAAAGAGAAAATTTTCTATAGCGAGGTAAATGTAGAGTGTGAATTACATATAGTAAATCTTAAGATGTTATCAATAATTAATTACAAGCATGAAAGAAAATAACATGAACACATGAGACACCAAGATTTAAGGTGGAAATCAAATTTGGAAAAAACTACCAATGTAACTAGTTATTGTTTTCTACTCTTCTGAAGTGACCCCTATTAAGAACCAACCCTATTAAAGGTTATAAAACACATTGTTAGGTGTGACCCTATTAGAAGATTTAATCAATTTTTTAGGAGTGGCCTTGGAAAAGGTCTTGAAACAATTCAATGGAATTGCCA
Organism: Cupressus sempervirens; assembly: GCA_028749045.1. Classification (NCBI taxonomy): domain Eukaryota; kingdom Viridiplantae; phylum Streptophyta; class Pinopsida; order Cupressales; family Cupressaceae; genus Cupressus; species Cupressus sempervirens. Next base: position 116,410,835 of record CM053792.1, on the reverse strand, counting down.
TCTTATTAGAGGATTTACAAATGGTTGTTAAACCACCTATGTTAACAGATTTTCTATCATTGTTACAATGGTTAGAAAGTAACAATGAAATGACCTAATAGTGATGCAACTAAATTGCTAATTACATATCTCTATTATGGTTCATGCTTGATCCTTCCTAATTGAATAATACTTTTCTACTCCACAAGGATATATGCTCATCCTTCAAGTTTTCTTCCTCTTCTTATCTCTTTTAACTCATTCAACTTGCATCTCACACACATTGAAATCACAACTTGACCTTTAACTTATACCTTTCAAATTGTCAAGTTGGCTCATGTACAACTTAGAATAACCAATATTCATCACCTCATTTGGCTAGAATTGATAGGTAAACCATTATGCTTTATATGTCAAAAATAAGAAAAGCTTTTGGTAGCTGACCCAGCTCAATAGAAACTAGTTCTAAATTGATTTCCTGTGTTAACCAACAGAAGCTTGGGTAACACTAGTAAATTTTAAAATTCCTTTGGTAACCAAGTGAACTTAGTTTACACTAACTCTGTTCAACTTTCCCTTTGTTTGTTGAGTGAGCTCGATTAACACTCTTTTCTACTTAACTTCCTTCGACGCTTGAGTGAGCTCTGTAGAAACTACCTTCTGCACAGAGTAAACTCAAGAATGCTAAGTAGACTAGGAAAATTGTCTTCACTGACCAAGTGAGCTTGGCATGCACTAATTGTCAATTGATATGACATTTCTGTAACATCAAGGAAAACACACAATTAATCAATTATATCAAACAAAATAAAGATTTAATTTCTCAGGAAATTATTATTTCTAATAACAAATACAAGTTGAAAAAGAGTAGTAGGATTCTAGATGATACTACTGTCAACAAACTCTTTTGAAAAATGTAGCACCTATCAAATTACATGGTACTTATTCAATAAATAGGAACTCACAAAGCCTTGAGACCATGTATGCAAGGTTGTGATGAATTATTTCACCCTTGAAGGTAGATTTGGGGTTTTCTATTAATGCCACTTTCTTTTTGTTAATCACTTTAGGCATCATGAAATTGTTTTTTTCTCATTCTTCTTGGCCCACTTGCTAGAGTTTACTATGCATGGCATTAACAAATATCACAACCATAGAAAAATTATACAACCCTCCACTAGGAGTTAATATTACATTTGTATAACTTATGTTCTACCATTTTCCCTCCATACACACACACACACACACACACACACACACACACACACACACACACACACACATATATATATGTATATATATATGTATGTTTATATATATGTGTGTGTGTGTGTATATATATATATATATATATATATATATATATAGAAATTAAAATTAAAAGACAAAATGGATTAAAAAAATGTTAAAATATCTATATAAGATTGTTTTGAAGTGGAGAATCTACAATGGAGCAATCATTATTTTGTCAATGATGTCAAACTTGCTACCTTTTGCTAAGACAACTATTTTTTTTGTCCAAAAGCTATCATTTAGTTGATTGATGAAGATGATTTGAATAGTAGAGAGAATAATAGCACCTAGATAAAGGTTGAGTTATTTGGTATGCAAAAGAAGCAATGAGACCAAGTAAGACATTGATACTATAGTGTATTTTTTATCTACTTATAGTTTGAAATGAAACATTACTAAATTTAATCCTAAAAGAAGATCAAGAAAAGTATCTACCAAGCCTTGCCAAGCAGTCAATACAAGCTGAGGAGAAATTAGTACAAGCCAAGTGAAAATCAAGAGGAGCTGAGAAAAGATGAAAAATAGTTCAAACTGAGTAATTGCTAGTATATGTTGAATAAATTTTAGTTTGTGTTGAGCATAAGTATTCTTTAGTGTTTTCTAAGTAACTAGTTTTGGTTGAGCAAAAGAATAGTATAGATTTCTAGTGACAACATAGTGATGTCAAGTGCTAGTAAATGTGCTAAATTGAAGATTTGATGAATATGAGCTAACTATTTTATTTTATTGAATTATGTGAAGTGTGTGGAAGATAACTATGACAAGATGGTGGCATGGAATTCAAGGTAAACCATTTTAAGGGGAATTCAACGAATATTGTAGAAAAATATTCTAGACAAACCAAATGCAAAAGTGGGTAGGTCTATTGTATCCTACCTAATTCTACCTAACCCTAAAATGAACAATTGTAGTTAAGTAGAAAAATATATTAATCCTCCATTTATAGAGATAGATGCTCCAAAGAAAAGGTTATTATGTATGAGAAGCTAGGGAAGAAAAGGATTCTAGGGAATTGCCTCATTTAGTAGCCAAATAGAATTGATTGTAATTGGCATGCAAAGAAAGAAGGCTTAAGAGTATGAATGCTTGAAGGGTGAAAAAGCTATCAGAGATGAAGTGTGTGAAATCTAGGTAGAATGGAGGACTGAAACAAAGACCTATAATATGAAAGTGAGATGTAATTTATTATCAAATCAAGCCTTACTATTCCTTTCTAATCATTGTATCAATCTAGGGTAACCCTTTTGGATTATGGTTTACCTAAAAGTCATTTGTAAATCCTTTAGCTAGATGACATTCTAATGGAATGGTCTCAAGTCCTCTAACAAGGCTCAGTAATAACTGGGTGATTGAAATCCTTTAACTAGGTCATATTTAATAGTGTGTATTGTAACCTCTAATAGGGTTGGCCTTTCACTAGGTATCATTTCATAAGAGTGAGAATTAGTAACATGTTACTGGTGGTTTTTTTCCAAATTAGGTTTCTATGTAAAATCCTTATATCAAATGTATTATTGAATATTTTATGTTTCATGTTTACATTTCCATAAAGTTCTTTTGACCTAGCATAGTAACCTACAAAGATTAAGTATTGTATGATCTAATAGATGCATGTGTGACAAGGTTTTATAGATATGGTTCAACTAAGCATTGACATTTTTATTTGTACATCTAGACTTTAGATAACTAATTCACCCCCCACCTCCATCCTCCTATATTTATTATTCTAAAGAATTCCAACAATTGGTATTCGAGCATCATAGCACTTAAGAAGACTAGTTTGAAGGTACTAGAAGCAAAAGATCAAGATGTCAAAAAGAGAGGTACTCATTCTTTACAAGGAGAACTTCCTTCCATGGAAAAGTTTGATGAAGATGTACCTATGAGGTCTTGGAGACCATACACAATCTACCATCACCACTGAACATGTAAATTTTGTTGGAGCCCAAACTATAGATGATCTAAAAAAGAAGAAAGAATAGAATTAGGCAATGTTGCAAATTGACTCTGCCCTAAGTTATTTTGAGTTTGATGACATCAAGGGTTATGAGAGTGCAAAGAAGATGTGGTATTCTCTTCACACTATTTATGGAGGAGACACAAATGTTTTGGGAGACAAATTTGAAAGTCTTAGAGGTAAGTTTGATGTCATGAAGATGAAATAAGGTAATAACATTTCTCAATATTGATCTAGAATAAAAGATGTTATTAGTGCTATAAGAGGAGATAATGGTAAGATGGATAATGACACTATATTAAACAATGTATTGAGAACACTACTACCCATATATGTTATTAGGGTTTCTTCCCTACAAAAATTTATATGTATACTAGGTTCTAATATGTCTCTTGAAGGTTTACTAGGTAGAGTCACTTTCTTTGAACTCTCTAATTATGATAAATTCAAATCTCAAAATTTTGAATATGCTTTCAAAGCTAAACTATCATTAAAGGAACCTAAAGAGAAGAAAGAAAATGTAAAATATGTTTCTAGTTATAGTGATATAGATGAGAAGAATATAAAACAACTTTAAACATTGCTAGAAAGGAGATTTCATAGATGTAAAGGAGAATTTAAATTTAAGTTACCAATCATGTGTTTTATTTTTAGTGAGGTTAGTTATATTTCTGCTAGATGTCTATAAAAGAAGAACAATAGAAGTGGAGAAAAATACAAAAGGAAAAGAGATGAGGACAACAAAGATTACAAAGAAAAAAGGCTAGAAGTCTTTCTACATTGTAAATAAGGAAACCTAAGATACATCTAAATAGCATGATGATGAAGTGATGTATGATGTAATGAAGGATGATTATAATGAGGATGAGAAAATTGCACTAGTATCTTATGTAAAAAATAGTGACAAGTGGATCATTGATAATGGGTGCTCCCATCACATGAATGCAGATAAAAGTATGATCATTGCCCTAAATTGTTATGGTGGAAATAGTGTAAGGTTTTGTAATGATGTACCATGTCTAGTAAAAGGAATAGGATCTATCAAACTCACGAAAAAAATTATGTATGAAAATACCTGTTATGTTGAAGGACTTAACTATAATTTGTTTACTGTGTCACAACTAAATAATTGATGTTGTAGAGTTGAGTTTGAGAACAAGATAAGAAAGATCTATGACACTAATGGGAAACTGATTGAGAAAGGTGATCATACTAGAGGTAATCTATTTTATCTAGATATGAATGATGCTACTTGTCTTGTTGTATAATTTGACATGATTTTTGGTTATGAAACAAGAGGTATTTCATTTTAACTTTGATATCATAGTCAATATCGGTAACATAAAAAGAGTCAAATGTTTTCCTAAACTAAAGAAGCCTGACAATATGATATAAAAACAATGTTAGTTCGGCAAGATGACAAAATCTAGCTTTGAAATTAAGTATCACCCGTCTATAGAAATTTTGGAGATTTTTTGTACTAACTTGTGAGGACCAATTGATCTACAAAGCTACAAAGATGACAAGTACATTATCCTATTTGTTGATGATTATTCTAGGAGGACTATATTTATTTTTTGAAATAGAAATTTGATGATTTATAAATGTTTAAGTGGTACTTAGATTTAAGTACAACTATCTATAACTTGAACTGTGTGCAAGTCAAGAAAGGTACTCATTCAACACCTTTTGAATTATGGTATGGATACTCATCCAATGTAAAATATTTTAAGTTATTTTGAAGCAAGTACTACATTATTAAGGATTTTGGGAATGGAAAATTAGATGTTAAAAGTGAAGAAGTTATATTTTTTGGCTATTAGACAAGAAGTAATGCTTATAAGTATTTAAATACTAACACTAACAAAGTTGCGAAAAGTGCAAATGTCAAGTTTGATGAATATAAAGAGGTACATGAAGCTGAACCTATGAAGAAACCTGAAGAGTAAAAATCACTTGTATACTTTTATGAAGGTGTGTCTATTGATGAAGATGTTGTAAACCAAGTTGCAAGTCAATAGTAAGTTTCAGTGACTATCGAGTCACATACAATGAATGCTAAGTCACATTTAGGAGTGGAGTTGCATTTTGGAATTGAGTTATACATAGAAGTTGAGGTACATTCTAATTCTGAGATAATTGTACATGAAAGAGATGTTGAATCACCTAATAGAGAATTACATAGTGATTTTGAAGCTAACAAACCTAGTGAGGAAAGAAGACCAAAACCAAGATTGTCAAAGTATGTCAAAATACATCACCTTGCTAAACAACTTATTGGAGATAAAGATACTAGACATATAACAAGAAATATTCTAAAAAGTGAATTTTTTTTTTTGGAGCATGCATGAGCCTAAGATAGTGAAATATTCCTTAGAAAATAAGGACTAGAGTAAAGCCATGAAAGAAGGGATTGAGCAGATTGAGAAAAATAAGGCATGGACTCTAGTTCCTAGACCGGAGGACAAGAATGTGATTAGAACCCAAGTTGATGTACAAAAACAAGTTAGATGAAAATTGTGAAGTCAAAAGGAATAAGGAAAGATTATTTTGCAAAGGTTATGTATAAGAAGAAGGAATAGACTATCGAGAAACATTTTCCCCTATTGCCAGATTGGAAGCAGTAAGAACTCTACATACAAAGGTTTCAAAGTTTACCAAATGGATGTGAAGTTAGCATTTCTAAGTGGAATATTAGAAGAAGAGGTTTATATAGAACATTCAAAATGATTTTTTGATGCTAATAAAAAGAACTTGGTATGTAGACTACACAAATCTTTATATGGTTTAAGAAAAACCCAAGAGCATGGCATGAAGGGCTTTACAATTATCTTGTGAAGATTGGTTTTGAAAGAACTAATGATAATGGCAATTTATAATTGAAGATAGAAGGAGGCAAAAGTATTTTATTAGCTGAAATTTTTGTGGATGATGTCATATTTTCAAATTAAATGAAGAAATAATTTGAGATGTCTATGTTTGGAGAGATCAAGTTCTTTGTTGGTTTGCAACTATATTAGATGAAGTATGTATATACATCACTAAGTCTAAGTATGTGAAGAAAATATTGAAATATTTTGGATATGAAGGTTCCAAACTAGTTAGCATACCTATGGTGATAGGGTACAAGTTGTCAAAAAATTATAATTGAGCTAATGTGAATCAAACATTGTACACATCTATGATTAGAAAATTTCAATATGTAGTACATAGTAGACCTAACATTGCATTATCTATTGGGCTTATTGCAAGATTCTCTACTAATCCTAAGAAGAATCATTTGATGAATATTATGAGAATTATTGGATATGTGAAAGGAACAAAAGACTATGGTCTATAATATAAGAAAAAAAAATTTAAAAAATGAGTTGAGAGCCTACGCTAATGCTAATTGAGTTGGAAATTTTGATGATAGAAAGAGCACAAATGGTGGAGCATTTTTCTTAGGAAAGAGATTGGTCATATGGGCTAGAAAGAAATAAAATCATATATCTCAATCTACTACTAAAGCTAAAGATGTGATTTCTGCAATAAACTATACAAATATAGAATGGATCAAAGAACTACTCAAAGGTATGAAGGAGGATATCACTAAACCTATGGTACTTTATTTTGATAATACAAGTGCTATAAATATATCAAAGAATCTTATGAAACACACAAAGACTAAGCACATTACAATCAAGTATCATTATTTGAGAGAGTTATTTCAAGACAAAGACGTGAGGATGGAATATGTGAATACAAAAGAACAAATAGTTGATATCTTCACAAAAGCTTTACCCAAGGATGCTCATGAGTATGCAAGAGGTAAACTAGGGGTGATACCCCTATCCAAAGCTAACTAAGAAGCATAAGTAGTACCCTACATCAAATTATTTGGATGTTGTATCTTACAGCTTGATGCAAAGGATATCATTTTAGGAGCTGCCTAAAGTAATGAAGGAGTTGAGTTAGAAGTTTTGCAGTCACATGAAAGGTGAAAGAGGGAAAATATAGAATTGATTATGTTTTCATATAGAGATGACAAGTCTTTGGCATTTTTGTCAAAGAGGGAGATATAAGCCTAAGGAAAAAGAAATATATATCTACATAGTAAGAGGGAGAATTTATTGAGGGAGATATAAGAGTGAGGGAGCATTAAAGGAATTTGACAAAGGACACATTACCCTACACAGAGGAAGGACATATACTACATTGATAAGGGGATAAATTTCAAAGATTTATTTTCTTTTTGCTATTGTTGTTGGTATTAGTTTGTCTCAATGCCAAAGAGGGAAATTATTGATATAAGATTGTTCTGAAGTGAAGACGTTTTAATGCAAAAATAATTATTTTGTCAATGATGTCAAACCTGCTACCTACTAGTGAGACAATTTATTTTTGGTTTGAAAGCTATCATTTAGTTGATTGATGAAGAGGATTTGAATATAAGAGATAACAATAGCACCTAGAGAAAGGTTGAGTTATTTGGTATGTAAAAGAATCACTAAGACCAAGTACAACACTAATACTATAGTGTATTATTTATCTAATTATAGTCTAGAATGAAAGATCACTCAAGTTAAGAATAGAAGATGATCAAGTAAGAAAAGTGTCTGGCAAGCCATGCCATGTAGTTAGTACAAGTCAAGCATAAATCAGTGAAAGCCAAGTGAAAATCAAGAGGTACCGAGCAAAGATGAAAAATAGTTCAAGTTGAGTGATTGTTTATGTATGCTAAGTAAAGTTTTTTTGATATTGAGCATCACTAAACTTTAGTGTTTTATGAGTAAAAAAGTGTTGGCTGAGTGAAAGACTAGTATAGATGTCGAGTGACAATATATTGATGTCAAGTGATAGTAAATGTGTTACATCAAAGATTTGAGGAATATGAGATGACTATTTTATTTTCATGATTTATTTGAAGTGTGTGGAAGATAGCTATGATGAATTGGTGGCACAAAATTCAAGGTAAGCCATTTTGAGGTGAATTGAAGGAAGATTGTAGAAGAAGTTTCTAGAGAAACAAGATGGAAAATTGGGTAGATTCATTGTGTCCTACCTAATCCTACCTAATCCTAAAATAGATGATTGTGGTTAAGCATAAGAGGTTCTTAATTCTCTATTTATAAGATAGTTGGTCATAAGAAAATGTTGTCATGTGCAAGAACCTAAGGAGGAAAAAGAGTCTAGGGTATTGTTTCATTCTGTCGCTAAATAGAAGTGACCACAATTGGTATGCAAAGCAAGAAGGCTTAAGAGTATGAAAGCTTGAAGGGTAAAAAAGCTATTAGGACTGATGTGTGTAAAAGCCAAGTAGAATGGTGGACTAAAACAAAGATCTCTAATCTACAAGTGAGTTGTAATTTGTTATCATATTAACCCTTATTGTTACTTTCTAATTATTGTATTTGTCTAGGGTAAATCCTTTGGATTAAGGTTGACCTAATAGTTATTTGTAAGTCCATTAATTAGGTCACATTCTAATGAAATGCTCTAAAATCCTCTAACAAGGTTGTCTCCTAACAGGGTGATTAAAATCATTTAAGCAGGTTACATTTAACAATTTGTATCGTAAGCTTTAAAAGGGTTGGCCTTACATAGGGTATCACTTCATAAGAGTGAGAACTAGTAGCATGTTACTGGTGGTTTTTCCCAAATTGGGTTTCAAGATAAAATCATTTTGTCAAACATATTATTGAATTTATTATGTTTCATGTTTACATTTGTAGAAATTTTTTTTGACCTAGGACAATGACCTACAAAGTTTAAGTATTGTATGATATAATGGATGCATGTGTGACAAGGTTTTATGGATATGGGTCTACTAAGAATTAAAAATTTATATTTACACATCTAGACCTTGGATAACTAATTCACCTTCTCGCCCTCCCCCCCCCCCCCCCAACCCTCCCCTAGTTATTCTAAACAATTCTAGCAAAAATTACCACCAAAAAAACTAATAACAAAGACATTTTAAGTACACAACTTAAAACTACAAAAATTTCTCAAAATGCCCCAACCAACACCTCTAGAGCCTCAAAGAAACCTAAAATCTTTATTCTTTATACTAAAATGGGGGTCTAAAAAATCCATAAGTCAAATAGTATTACTAATGAACTCATGTCTAAAATTGTAGAAAATCCCATAGGAGAAAATTTGTGGATGAGAACCACGATGACATTAAGAACAAGGAATGTAACTCTATGAAGCCAAATACTAAAAACTTCACCAATATCTATTGGAAATAAAAGGTAGCAAAGGTTACTGAGAGGGGAGAGGTGAATCAAGAACCAATAAAACTTAATTTTATTTCACCAATTAATCCTTCATATAATATTTAGATCTATTTGCACGCATGCAAGAATGAAAGAAAATAAACATTCATAGAAATTTGACACAAGATATGGTGACCCAGAAATATTTCAAATAGAAAGTAAAACTAGGGTAGGAATGATACCCACAAGCTTTAGTATTGAAGTATAAAGTTGCCCCATTAAGGCTTACAATTGATCACTTCTAATGATCTTTCTTATTAAGAGCAATAAGAGCTATGAAGCCCACCTTATCAAAAAATTTAAAAAACACACAATAAAGTATGCACTTGATAATGATATTTATCAAAGACTATTAAGTATACCCTATTAAGAAATTTGACTAATGCACCTATTAGGATGAATAAGTGGCTAATCTTTGTTCTACAACTCTAACTTGCTAGTTGAGATTCCTTGAATTGTAATTATCACCTTTCCATGATAGATAATACTATGTTGTCCCTTATACTTCCTACAGCCTTCTTCAATTCATACTTCTTAACATATGTTTGCATATCTTATTTAGATATGATACAATGTGTTACATGTGTGCCAATCCAAATCACAACTTACCAGTGTCAGCTACAATATAAGTTTCACCAAAATCTATAAATTTGGCCCAACTATTGTAACTTGGGTTTTGAAGAAAAGCTCGATGATGTTTTACTATCAACACTCAACATTGTCTAAAACTTGATTGATGAAGAGGCTCGATTCATACTAATTACTTCCAGGTAACTTGAACTTGATTAGCATTGTGTGACTCAGTGAACACTATGAAACTCCACATATACTGAATCACTTGGTTAACACATGGTGGCTCAGTCAACACTAGATTCACATTGCTAACACTATTGGATTGGTAGACACTAGAGAATATGGTTAATATTGTGTAACTTGGTTAACACTATGGATCTTAGTTAACAATATGGAGTTTCCATCACTTGCACTAAACAACTTAGTAAACACTACTACACTTGGCATGAACTATACATAGGTTTTAAAGCTCGATATTAACTAAGAAATTCAATAGCAACTATATATCAACTAAGTGTAAGTCACTAATAGAAAAATTGACCTTAATGTAAACAATCTCCCCCTTTTGCATTAGTGACAAAACCACTTATCATCCAAAATTTGAATACTCTAAATTACAAGTCAAAACATTCTTTTATCATTATTTTTGGTTTACAACTCAATAACATACTTTGTTTTTCAAATTTTTCAAAATTGCTTTTGTAAAAGATTTGTTTTGCTTCTTTGTTCATGTATGTATATAATGCTATACTGCTCCCCGATACATATACCTTATATATCTAGAGTATTGCTTCCCATACATATATTACTTATAATGTCTTTACATATACTTCTCCCTCTTTATACAAATATACATTGATCTATATGTCTCTCGCTTCTGACATAAATGCCAAAGATGTATACTATATATTAATACCAAAATGTCACAAGAATTCAAACTGTACCTTCAATATTAATGCCATTTTTTCTCCCAATTCTCTTATAAAACCTTACTTGTCTACAATGCAATTTGAACTTCTACTGAAAACTCCATTATGTGATTAGTTATGGAGAAGTTATTATCATGGATGTGTTTCTTAGCATGTGCAATATGTGTCTACAATGCATCCATGTTTAGAAGAATCATGCCTTGCATTTCTACAAGTGTGGTCCTAATCCTAGATTCTTCTATTAGTAATTTTACTTGCAAATTTGTCAAAAAAATTATCTTTGAATCTAATGAGAACAACTATAGCTTGGATCAAGTGACAATTAGTGTGCACTTGCCATCATGTCTTCATCTATCTTTGATATTTTATATTTAATTTCTTGTGTGAAGATAGATGTATCACACAACTTAACAAATAATAAAGTGACATTATTTATAGATGTCTCGAATGAAACAAGAGTAGTAGACAATTCTACTTGGTTTATTGCAATTTTCTGCACCACTTGTTCCAATATCTTGTTCTCAAATTTTCTTTATGCTGTTTGTAGTAACTTATCTTGCCCATTCAAGTCTTCATTGAATTTCTAGACAACATCTACTAACTGGTCCAAAATAGTTTGTGTAATATCAACCTCAATACTAAGAGCATTTACAAATATGTATTTATATTTTTGAGCACTTGTGTTCTTTTAATCTTCTCTTCTCTAAGCTTTTGTTACTTAGATCTCTTTTGAAATAATTCTCCTAGGGTATTCATTTGATTAGGACTGAGAGTAGAGACATCACAATTTGGAATAACTACATCCTTATCTAGATCAATTTCTTCTTCTTTACACTTACCCTTATCTAAAACTTTAGTACTCAATTGAGAATTGTTCTCAACTATCATTGTACTAGCTATGGACACATGCAAAATGGAAACAATAATAGAAAGTGAGGGGCTAAGAAAAAAGTAGATATGACACTAATTGTAGAAATGCCTTGTTGTTGCATGATAAAACTTGATGATGGAGGCTCTTTCTACTCAATAAATAAAGTGTTGGCTACTTCACTTAATGAAATACCCAATTGAATAGGTCCAGATCTTGGTTGGGTGCTTAGTGTTGTAGTTGTAGTCACAACCAACTTGGTAGAAACTTTCTCGAATCTAGGTTGGATTAAGGCTTTTCTCAAAGAATGAAGAAATGAAGTCCTTACTGCTACTACAATCTTTTATCCATCATTTTCCTTAATTCTTTGAATATTTGGAAGACTTTCTCTAGTGGCTTCTTATTATTCCTCCTCATCATCTAGATTTACATCATCTATTTCATCATGTTTTTTTTCCACATCCTCCTCTTCAGCATCATCATCATCTTTGTCATTAACATGAATAAGAAAATCACTAGGTCGAAGCAGCTTGTAAATATTCTTCCATGTTGTTGTAAGAACCTTCACAACATATTCAATGTTATTGAGAAGTATCATGAAAGTGTTCATCTTGAGAGTGAACTTCTATTCATTCTTCTTTGAAGATTCTTTCACCTCTTTTTCAATGATACTTGACATGGGTTTTCTTAAAGTCTATTCAAAGATGTCTTTTGCAGTCTTCTTTACATGCTCCCATCTAGGCTTAATTGATTGTATAAACTCATTGGGAATTTGTTGAGTAAACTTGTCAGGAGAATACTTCGATTTTCCCAATTTGGTCATGATGGTGTCTTCAATCTATATTTTCTCATCTACATTCCTTGATTCATATTTGAGGAATTTGAAATATGCCTTTCTAGTTCCTTCTTCCAATTCCTTTAAATTTTCTTTAAGTGTAGGTACAAGCCTTTTGAAGATAATTTGATTGGCATCCTCTTCACCTAACTTCAATTTCTTCCTAGACTTTGCTGCCCTTCTTGTGAATAGTGAAGTGGATGACTTAGTAGGTTTGGTTATGATAACCTTACCTTTCTTTCTCATAGGATCTTCTTCCATGGATTCGTATTCCTCATCTTCACACTTTGTATTATCTTCTTCCACATCATCAACTTTTCCTTCTATTAGCAGGAGAGGAGAACTTGCTTGTCTTAGTTTTTCTCTCCTCTTTCTTCCTTTGGAAACTACTTGAGGAAGCTTAATTTCAAATTCTATTCTTGCCTTGGCTTCTTTATAAGACCCAAAATATGGTCCCTTAGGATCCAAAGGCTCATTCAACAGAGCTTAATGATATCTCTGGTCCCATCTATGTTAACGTCATACACTAGAGGCTTAATCCATGCTATTCTAGGTCTGACTATTTGAATATATACTTTATCACAACCCACCATAAAATAAATATCATCCTTGTAGTCTTCTACAAGCTTCATAGGTATCGTATATCTATTATGTATCTTCTCTTTGAATGTTTCAAAGTAGTTGTCTAAGATGTTATCAAAATTTTCACCCATTTCTACTATATAATCATTTATTTGATATAAAATAGGGACATCTTTTCTCCATACCATTGATCCTTTAGAAGGGAAGAATTTTTGCAAAGTGAACAAAACCTACACGAATTGTTCTTGGAACTTCTAATGCTTTCCATGTTCTTATTAAACTTATTTAATAACAACTTAGCAAGGTCAACTAACATGTTACTCTTCACTACTCTATGAGCTAGATCAACTACTTCACATGACACAGTATTGAGACAACTAGAGTTATAGATCTTATGAGTAATGACATGAATGTCAAATTTGATTTTCATGTCAATTACATTGCTAATCTTCATTCCTCTACAATCCCACTCAATAAGAGTTTTCTTTTCTATTTGCACCTGACCTAGGGTTTTGGTTGCTTTGGCTTTGTCCAAGATTAGAAGATTGGTGATTTTGTGAATCAGTTTCCTTGTGATCAGAATGAGTTGGTTAACCATAACTTTCCATTGTGAACTCAACTCAAGATAAATCTTATCCATTTTGACCTAGGGTTCCTTGGCATATGTGAAATATGCATAAAGCCCTTAGCTTCCAGATGTTGATGCTTACTATTTTAGAATACCATTCAAACATAGCTCATTCAATTCTTCATTAATCTCATGAGTGCATAGATCTTGAATATAAAATTTATAATATGAATGGATATCATGGACAACAAATACCTTGGGAAGAATTTAAAATTATGTACCAATTCGATTAAGGACTTGTGCAATTGCTAGACTTAATTTGAACTTTGATGCCTTGTAATTGACCCCTTGAACCAACATTTCAGACCCCTTTTGTATTTTTCTTCTAGAAGATGCCATGCTCAATAGGGTTTTGGAAAATTGAAAATTTCTTCAATAGTAAACATTCAAATCATTTTTATGCTCTAAAATCACTCTTCTCACCTAGCTCTAGAAATTTGTGCTGAAACAATGCATTCACTTTCTTCCTTTTAAAAAATTTCCTCTTTTCAATCACCATTAATACTTGGTATGCTTATTTTCTTGGTGATGGGCTATCTTCCACTTGGTTCAGCTTTTAATGCTCAATGGACATTCATAGCTCGATAGAATCATTATCACTTAGTAGAGTCTTTAACAAGTCAGTATCAACATAAGATACTTTACTGTATCCTGACCTTGATTTGTAGGGTCTTGCAACCAAATATAGATTGGTAAGGTTTTGAGTTTGTATGAGCACTTAGCGATCCATTTGCATCTTAAATATTGATATGGATCTCTTCTTCTTGGCTAGAACTAATGAAAGATGTCTGCTTTAGAATCTTAGTTCCAATTATTCCTATAAGGATTCAAGTTGAAATGCTTGAGTCACACAACTCTTGAGTGACATCTTCTTCATGACTTAGACTTACATTCTCAAGAGATTTTGGTACCCATTCTTACTTTATCTACTCTTTGATATTATCAGCCTTGACTTTCTTTTCATCTTCAATTCTTCCTATGTTCATACAATTCTCAAAAATATATCCAAGTTCTGTACAAATGAAACATCTTTTGGTGGTATGTCTATTCCTCATGTGACATTTTACACAGTTTTCTTGAATGTGCCCAAATTCACCATAGTAGTGGCATCTACACAATGTGTTGCAGTTGTTGAGATTAGATTGAAAAGATCATTATTGAGGGAGATTATTTAAACTAGATTGAAAGAGGGAGAGTGTAGAAAAAGAATATGCATGTTTCAATCATTGTTTTGTCTCTGATTTCAAACTTGATACTTTCTAGTAAGATAACTACTTGTAAGATTTAGGTACAATCAATTATTTGATTGATGAGGAGGATTTGATCAAAAGATGTAATGATAGCACCTAGAGGAAAGGTTGAGTTATGATTATGTAATAAAGTATAAGAATCAATTAAGATAGTGATGACATGATGTATTGATAATCTACTTAAGAAAACAAAGGCTAGTTACACTAAGAAAGTTTAGAAGAACAAGTTACACAAAGTTTGTCTGCCAAACTTGACCGAGTAAATAGTAGGTGTTGGGTAAAGACAGAGCAAGCTAAGTAGAAAATTAGTTGGAGTGAAGTAAAGTTCATTCTAGTGTATTTCAATCATATTAATGGATGTCAAGTAAAGTTTAGTTGATGTCGAGAACCAGCAAAATTTAGTTTGTGACAAGTGATTTCACAGTGGATGCTGAGAAACACAATATGTGTTGAGCATCAAAAGTTCGATAATGTCAAGAAACTGCATTATCTAAAAGATCAAAATTTAATGGATCCAAGTTGACAAGTTTGTTTTCTTAGATTATGTGAACCAAGTGGAAGATAAGGTTGATGAGTCGGTGGCACAAAATTCAAGGTAAACCATTTTTAGGAAAATTTAAAGTGGATTCTAGGAGAAGTTTCTAGAAGAGATATAAGATATGGGGTAGATACATTGTATCCTACCTAATCCATCC
The DNA here is from genome assembly GCA_028749045.1 of Cupressus sempervirens. Classification (NCBI taxonomy): domain Eukaryota; kingdom Viridiplantae; phylum Streptophyta; class Pinopsida; order Cupressales; family Cupressaceae; genus Cupressus; species Cupressus sempervirens. The sequence continues at coordinate 116,394,986 of CM053792.1, read as the reverse complement.
AAATCCTAAATTGGACAATGGAGAATGAGCGAAAAAAAATCTTAACTTCCTATTTATAGGAATGGCTAGTCATGAAACAAGGTTTTCATGTGTGAGAACCTAAGGGAGACAAGGAGTCAAGGGTTTTGCTTCATTATTTCACCTAAGAGAAGAGTCTAAAATGGCATGTTAAGAAAGAAGGCTTGAGGAGATGAATGCTTGAAGGGTGAACATGCTATCATAGTTGCAAAGTATGAAGGCCAAGTAGAATTAAGGATTGAATAGTGATTTGTAATTTGCAAATGAAGTTTCAATTTGTATTAGATCAAAGCCTTACTATTACTCTCTAACAATTGTATTCGTCTAGGGTAAATCCTTTAGATTAAGGTTGACCTAATAGTCATTTGTAAATTCTTTAACTAGATGAAATTCCAAGTGAATGGTCTATAGTCCTCTAGAAAGGCTCACTCCTAATAGGGTGATTGAAATCCTTTAATAGGGTCACATTTAACAGTGTGTATTGTAACTTTTAATAAGGCTGGCTTTCACAAGGCATCACTTTAGAAGAGTGAAAAGAGTAGCATGTTACTAGTGGTTTTTTTCAAATTGGGTTTCCACATAAATCATTGTCTCAAGTGTGTTGATGAATCTATTATATTTCATGTTTATATTTCTACAAGTTGATTTGATAGTAACCTATAAGTGTTAAGTGATTGCATACTATTATGGATGCATGTATGAGTATAAATGTTTTATGCATTCACTAAGCTGTGAAAAGTTTTATTTGTACATATGGACCTTGGGTAACTGATTCACCCCTCCTCTCAATTATTCTAAAGTATTCCAACAATTGGTATTAGAGCCATTTGCTTAAGAGGACTAGTTTGAAGGCACTAGAAGCATAAAGATCAAGATGTCAAAAAGAGAAGTACCCAAGCTCAATAGAGATAACTTTTCTACATGGAAAAATTTGATGAAGCTACACCTTAGAGGACATGGAGATCATGAACAATCTACCATTTTTATTGAGCATGTTGATTCTGTTAGTGCCTCAATTGCTGAAGATATGAAGAAGAAGAAGAAAGAACACAATCAAGCAATGTGGGAGAATTCCTCCAACCTAAGTTATGCTAAATTTGATGATATCAAAGGCCTTGACAGTGCAAATAAAATGTGGGATGCCCTAACCACTATCTATGGAGGAGATGCAAATATTCTAAGAGCCAAAGTTGAGAGTCTTAGAGGTCAGTTTGATGATATGAGAATGGAAGAAGGTGAGAATATTTCTCAATATGTTGAAAGGATAAAAGAAATTGTTAATGCAATAAGAGGAGCTACTGATAATATAGATGATGATACTATACTAAGAAAATTTATAAGGAAATTATTTCCTTTATATGCTATTAGAGTTTTTGCAATTCAAGATCTAATATGTATACTAGGGAATAAACTATCGCTTGAAGGTATGGTAGGTAGACTTGCTACTTTTGAGCTATCTAACTTTGATAATTACAAACCTAAAAAGATTGAATCTATTTTCAAAGCTAAAGTATCATAAAGGAACTTGATGAGAAGAAGGAGAAGAAAAAGAAGTATTTTTCTAGTTAGAGTGATATAGATGAGGAGGATGTTGAACAACTTGAAGCACTATGGCAAGAGGATTCCACAAAGGTAAAGGTAAGTTACCCGTCATTTGTTTCAGTTGTAATGAGGTTGGTCATATTGTTGCTAGATGTCTAGAGAAGAACTATAGAGGTGGTGACAAGTACAACAATAGAAGAGATGAAGATCGGGAGGATTACAAAGACAAAGGAAAGAAATCATGCAACATTGGTGAAGAGGAAACAAAAGAAGATTCTAATGAACACAATGATGAGGTGGTGTATGTTGCAATGAAGGAAGAATTTGATAAAGAGGAGGCAATTGCACTTGTGAATTGTGTGAATAAGAATGATGGATATATTATTGATAGTGGGTGTTCACATCATATGACTTGAGATAAAAGTAAGTTCATTAACCTAAATTTTATAAGGGAAATAGTGTAAGATTTGGTAATAGTGCAGCATGTCTAATAAAAGAAAATGATTCTATCAAACTCATAAATAAGATTTTATATGAAAATGCTTACTATGTTGAAGGAATTAACTATAATTCATTGATTGTGCCAAAACTAAATAATTTGGGATGTAAGGCTGAGTTTGAAAACAAGATTGCTAAGATATATGACACAAATGGTAAACTTATTGGAAAGGGTGATCAAACTAAAAGTAATCTATTCTATCTTGATGTAGAGGATGCTACTTTTCTTGTTTTAAAATTTGATGGTGTATGGCTATGGAGCTAGAGGTTATGTCATGTTAACTTTGATAACTTGGTTAGTATCAGTAACATGAAGAAAGTTAGAGGTTTTCCTAAGTTAAAGAAGCCTGATAATATAATGCACAAATATTGTCAGTTAGGCAAAATGAGAAAGTCAAGTTTTAAGAGTAAAACTTATACCTCTAATGAAATACTAGAGATTGTTCATATTGACTTTTGTGGACCAATTTAAGTGCAAAGCTACAAAAGAAATAAGTACATTATGCTATTTGTTCATGACTATTTGAGGATGATGATGGATATGTTTTTGAAATAGAAATTTGATGCTTTCCAAATGTTTAAGTGATACTTAGCAAGAGTTGAGAAGGAGATAGGTAAAAGCCTAAAGCATTTGAGATCTAATAGAGGAGGAGAATTCACATCAAATGAGTTTGAAATGTTTTGTGATAACAGAGGAATTAAAAGACAGACATCTACCCATAGAACACCTCTAGAAAATGGAGTAGCTAAAAGGAGGAACAAATCTATAATGGACTGTACTAGAATACTCGTGATGGAGAAGAATATTTTTTTCAAATACTTGAGAGAAGTTGTAAGTATAGCTATATATACCTTGAACTGTGTGTAAATCAAGAAATGTACTTAGTCAACACCTTTTAAACTATGGTATGGATAATCACACAATATAAAATATTTTAAGGTATTTGGAAGTAAATTTTACATTCTTAAAGATGTCAAAAATGGTAAACTTGATGCAAAAAGTGAAGAAGTATATTCCTAGGATGCTCCACAAGAAGTAAAGCTTATAAGTGTTTAAATACTAACACTAACAAAATCGTGGAAAGTGTAAATGTGAACTTTGGTGAATATGCAAAGGTATATGAGGCCAAGCCTATGCAAGAACTAGAATAATATAAATCATTTTTATACTTTTATGAAGGTATGTCTAATGATGAAGATGTTGCAAATCAAGCTACAAATTAACAGCAAATTTTAGTGATTGCTAAGTCACACCCTATGAATCATGAGTTGCATTCAGGAATTGAGGTACATATAGATGATGAACTACATAATGAAGTGGATGCACATTCTGATTCTAAGATTAGTGTAGATGAAATAGATGTTGAGCTACTTGAAAAAGATGTACATAGTGACTCCTTTGTATAAGCTAACCCAACTTTTCCTTTCTGTCTATACTGGTTTTTCTCATTTAATTGATTCATGCTTTCTTGAGAATTCATCATCCTTTCATTCATTTTCATTTTGAGTGTTTAGATCATTCTGTAGTCTTTTATTTTCTGAACTCAGATTCATAAGTTCTTCATCTACATATGTGAGATGATCAATGAAGTTTTCTTGTTAAAGGAATAGATATTGAATTTCATTGTTCTTTTCCTATATCTCCTCTTTGGCTTTGTCTTTTTCTTCCATGACTTCACATAATCTGATTGATTGGATTTCTTGTTCTCTTTTCAACTTTTTAAATTCTTCTTGAAGATTGAAATTCTTTTCTAATAGGTATTTGATTGCTTCATCAACTTCATATAAATTTCTTTCTAGATAGATATCTTCAATTCTTTCTTTAGTGTAGATATTGTCATTCATTTATATTGCAAGATCTTTCCTTCTTTTCTATGATTGAGAGAGTTGCTCCTTTTCTTACTTTAGTTGCCCAATGGCTAATTCAAGATCCAACTTTTAATTGTCAATAGCCTTATGTAGCATGTATACCTCCATTGCCTCTAATGTTTGCTCAAGTTGTTAAACTTCTTCTATGAGAACCACAATACTCTGATGCCAATTCTTTGAAATATGAGGTAGCCAAGGTTACTGAGAGGGGAGGGGTGAATCATCAACAAATAAAACTTAATCTTATTTCACCAATTAATCTTTCATATAATATTTTGATCTAATTATATGCACGAAAGAATGAAATAAATTAAACATTCATAGTAATTTGACACAAGATATGGTGACCCAAAGTCCATTCAAATAGAAAGTAAAACTAGGGTGAGGATCATACCCGCAAGCTTTAGTATTGCAATATAAAGTTGGCCTGTTAAGGCTTATAATTAATCACTTCTGATGACTTTCCCTATTAGGATCAATAAGGACTTTGAGGCCCACATTGTCAAAGGATTTATAAAACATACAATGAAGTATGCACTCGGTAAAGAGATTTGTCAAAGATTATTAAGTCTACCTTGTTAAATAATTTGACTAGTGCACTTGCTAGGATGAATCAGTGACTGATCTCTTATCTCCAACTCTTACTTGTTGGTTGAGATTCCTTGAATTGTAATGATCACCTTGTTGTGATAGATAATACTTTGTTGTCCCTTATATCGCTTGTAGCCTTCTTCAATTCACACTGCTTCTTATCATATGCTTGCATATCTTATTTGAATATGATACAATCCTTTATATATATACCAATACAAATCACAACTTACTCGACTCAACTACAATACAAGTTTCACCAAAATCCACAAAGTTAGCTCAATTGGTGTAACTCAGGTTCTGAAGACAAATATGGTGATGTTTTAATACTTAGCAACCACTATCGACACTTGGCATCAACTAGAACTTGGTTAACAAAGAGGTTCAAATCATACTAATCACTTCCAAGTAGCTTGAACTAGGCCAACATTGTGTGACTCGGTGAACACTACGAAACTCAACATATACTGAATCACTTGGTTGACACTCCATGGATCGGTCGACACTAGATTCACATCACTAACACTACTAGCTTGATAGACACTGCAGAACATGGTTAACATTGTATAACTTAGTTATTATTATGGAACTCAGTTAACATTATAGAGTTTCCAACACTTACACTGAACAACTTGGTAAACACTACTACACTTGGCATGAACTATACATAGGTTTTGAATCTCTACAACAACTAAGAAACTTGGGAGGAACTATATATTGACTAAGTGTGAGTCACTACTAGACAAATTGACCTTAATGTCAATAATATCTTGGCCAGACTTACCAAGAACACAAGGGAAACCCCCCTCCCAAGGTTGTACCAAAAAACAAAAATCCATCCTATAGTAGGTTTATCTCCCTCATCCTTAATAAACATAAACAAAATTGCATTGACTATAATGATGTTTCTATTGGGAGAAGGTATAGATGTTTTGTTGTCTATGACAAATGTCTCACCATTTTTTATAAGGAAATCAACATAATCACGTTAGTGTTTAACATAATGCACATGAGGTACATGAGATTGTCCACCTATGTACCAAGGGTTGTGCATTCCACTTATACTATATCCCCAATCATCCTACAAGAAGAAAAAGAGTAAAAGGAGAGCTCAAGCGAAAAGGATATGAAGGAGTTTTTTTTCTTTGTCACTAAGGATTGGACACAACTTCTTCCGACTAAGACCAAGGAGGGAAAAAAAATAAACCTAAGCATTTTAATTTTATTAATTAGGTTCTCCTATTGTTGGATCATTGTATTCCACATTTGTATTTTTAAAACTATCTCTATGTGGAACAAAACTATGGTCATAATTATTTTTTATTGTAATCTAATTAATATACATAATATATTATAGTCTTCTTATAGTAGGAAGGTTGATAGTGGTTACTTCTTTTCTTACAATGAATAGTTTTCTTATTATTAGTCAAAAAGTAGTTCAAGATTATCTTATTCCCCTTTGTTGGGATTTTGATGTTCAATGAAGACATGGGTTGATATGTTTATGGGGAACACTCTAGTTTTGTAATTGTTAGTAATGTGTGGTAACTAATGCTCTTGTCTTTCATCAGTTATTGGTCTTTTTTGGTTTCTATTAAATTAAAAATCATTTTTTTTAATGTAAATCTGATTAAAATTATTTCGTGAGGTTTTCTTGACAAATTAATTTGTACCATCTAGAAAATGGAAAGTAAATAAATATTTATTGTTAGAACTAATTAGATAGAATATAAAAATTACTTGTAAACAAAACCGATAACCCAAAGGAATAAAGAACACATAAATAAAATAAAAGGATAAATAGATTTAACATGGTTCACCTAGTACTTCACTGCATCCCCCAAATAGAGAGTCCAATGTTATTATCTAGCAATTTTAACGTGTTACAAATTTTAATCTTCCTTACACCTTAATACAACTATCTAACTCTAAGCTAATATTACACAACTTACACCATCTTAACAAGTTAACCCTAGACATACTTAATAAATTAACTTTGAAAAATGGTTGATGAGATAGCTTTGAAAAATAAATGACAAATCAACTTGAAAATGCTTAAAAAGTTAATCAAATTTTATTTAGGTCGATACCACAAAAACGAACAACTATTAGCAATCTTTAGATTAACAGGTAGTGGCAATCATTTTTATCTCTTTCATGATATCTTAAACATGTGTATTTAAGGAAGGAATGTGGCCAACAATTGTTAGATCACAAACACTTTGCATTAGTTACATAGTAGCAAGAGTCTTGTACTAATTGTGGTGTCACCAATTCAATAATTCTCTAATTTTTACTTATTTGTTGTATTATTCTTTAAGAGATATACTATTACACTAGAATGTATGTCCTATATAAAGAAGATGATTTATATCCCATAATTATCAATATATTCCTCTTTAATGTGGAGGTCTTTTAGGCTTATCTTCATCTTATTAAATTAACTTCTTGATATGATTTTCACTTTGATCCCCCTTCAAATGTAGAGCTCTTTTTGTCTTGTCTTCATCTTATAACTTACTCTAAACATTTGAAGGGTGATATTTCTTAAATAATTGTGCAAAACAGAGAGATCCAACCTCTTAAACATAATCATGTCTCTCTATCTCTCATTAAGGGTGTTCTTTCAAATGATTTTAGTGGTGTACACTCTTTTTTTTTTTCATTCATTTTCTTTTTTTGGTAGGCTGTCCTTCAAGCCATAAGTATAGGATTTGAGGTGACCTTCAAAACCTAGGTGCCTTTGAAATATGCATTTTAATTGCCTAGTTTGCTATTGACTTGTAGAAATAAGACTTCCCCAACTGATAGTTGCTATGACAATATTAATTATATTTATTAGTTGTTTATTTTATTTTTATTCGTTATTAATTCCAAATTAAGTACAACTTTATCCTATATTACCACTTTAGACGAACTATATTTGTCTATAGCTAGTTCTTCCAAATTATTGCAATCCCATTAAAACATCCTCTAATAAAAAATTATAGACAGAACATTTATAGTCTAATATTCCAAATCCACATTTGAAACTTATTACCATATCCAATGAACCACAAAATGCACTTGATAGTGCTCTTCGCCTTATACTAAATGGCTTCCTAAACTTAATTCGATGCATTGAGTGCTTTAGTTGACTATAGATATTTGATCAGCAAGCGAGATACAAATATTGCTCTGTTCAATTCAAAACTATTGCGAATTTCTGACGTATCCCATTTCTTGCGACTGCTGTACGATGACTGAAACCTAACAAATTCACTGCAATTTCCTTAAATACTTATCACTATAAACCAAAAAATGTTGGGGCGGCCGAAAACGCGTATTTAAATTCTCGAAGCTCGTCGTGTAATGGACGGTATTCAACTTCGTTGCCCGCCTTAGGACGTTAAAATCAAGAAATCTTCTGACCGCTTGTATGCATTATTAATCCAACATCACATTCCCAAGATTCCAATTTAATGTGTAGCTTAACTGAATAGATCTTAAATTTGGGCACCTTCAAGTCAACTCTAGTCTATACATTCGCCGTTGAATAAACATCCATTGTCTTCTATATTTATCCACTCTCTGCTCGTTTACCAAACAAATTTTGATACTCCATCTGTTTCTTCAATTGAGTTTCCCATGGAAAAGATTATTGAAGGTAGAAACTGCTTCCCTGATGGGTTCTCAGATGAGGTAGGCCTTCTATGTATTTTTATTTCGAGAATATTTTTTGCGTTTTGTTTTTGAGATTGGTTTTCCCTAGATTGTTTGAATTGGTCCGGGAGTGATTTTTTTTCAACAACATTTCATTAATATTTGAGAGTTGCGTAGATTGCGGGGGAATTAAGACTTCTCAGAAAGGAGAATCAACAGCTTATATCAATGATCAATCAAATATACAGCGACTATAATAAATTGCTCATGAAGCAACAGGTACAAAATGTCACTGGAATTCACTCGACCGAGTAGATTTTTAATCATGACAAATTTTTAATCTTGGCATTTCCTTTTTGATAGGAAGAGCATTACAGTTCATCTGCACAATCGAAAGGAGAGAGTCTGAAATTAGGGATAGATTTAGCAGAGATACCAAATAATGGGGAGATCAGGCAGCAGGCTATGGATTGTAGCACTGTACTTTCTGAGAGCTCACAAGAGAAAAATCCAAAACCCTTCATGGCTGATCACTGGGTTTCCTCCAATAAGAGGAAATGGAGCCCTGAGAGAGAAAATGGTGGAGGCAAATCGAGCATAGATGAAGATTTTGGGATTGAGAAACCCCATTCACTTGGCAAAAGACCTCGGATTCCGCCAGTCGTCCAGACCAAAAAAACATTATATTTCCAGTCAAGATCAGACACACCCACAGTAAGAATCACTTGTGTTTTAGGTTTAATAAATTTAAATGGAGCAGAAATCCAAGATTAAATATACATTTTATCATGCCATGTCTTGACATGGCTGTATTTTTAGAGTGCATAAATTTATCCCTTTTGTAATTTGCTGATTTTCTTTTAATTAAAATTTGGGATCACGTTTCATGATCTATTATGACTGGATTTTTCAATCACATCCTCTAATCGTTTATCAATAGTATTCAGCATCATAATATTGAAATATTCAAGTAATAATAATGATAAGCGCAGATGCTGTAGAAAACTCATAAACAACAAAAACTAGCATTACAGATTCTGGAATTCTGACATTGTTAACTATTTTCAGGTCAACGATGGCTGCCAGTGGCGAAAGTATGGGCAGAAAATGACAAGAAACAGCTCATGGCCGAGAGCTTATTACAGATGTGCGGTTTACTCCTGTCCAGTTAGGAAAAAGGTACAGAGATGCAGTGAGAATGCAAGCATTTTGAGTACGACCTATGAAGGAGAGCATAACCATTTGCTCAGTCCAGTTGCCATTGCCACCATGAACTCTACCGCTGCCCATCCCTTCCTTTTGCAGAGTAGTATTGAAGGCAAAAAGCTGCCCTTTCCTGCTTCCATTGCTACCATCTCATCAAGTGGTTCATATCCATCCATCACTCTTGACTTCACTGATGACAGTATCCTTGAGTCTAGTCCTAACCCTAATCAAGCATTGCAATCACAATTCCAAACAGAAAGAATGGTAGAGTCCAAAAGACCTTCACATGGCAGCAATATGAATCACAGTCAGTCGGGAACGGATCCAATGGCTTTTTTTAAGGCGGATCCCAATTTTACAGCAGCAGTAGCTGAGGCTGTAGCGGCTTCTATTATCAGATCGGGTGTACATTGCTAAGGTGCATAAAGGTTTTTCTCTTATTCGTACTCAATGTCATGCAAGGCATCAAAACCTTCAGGGGCTCGGCCTATGTATTCATGTAATACCAGGGGTTAATATTTTTGTTGATTTGAATGTGTATTATTATAAATTAGAATCCGTTAATCTTTTTCTCATTTCATACACGTGGGACATTGTTTTAAGGAAGAAAAGTACCACAAGTGATTGTAGTCTCCTACAATAGTATGCATTGTTCATGTTGGACAATGGCGTGAAGCGTTGGGTTTGTTGGATTCTTCTATCTCCTATTGATGGCTTACAAAATCTGGCAGACTTAGAATAAAGTGGATATCATTGAATGTGATCTATAGTTTAAAGTATTGTCAATCTAATGAAATGAAGCGCTGAATGTTCGATATAATGGGTTAGAATAAAGTGGATATCATTGAATGTCATCTATAGATTTAAGTATTGTCAATTTAATGAAATGAAGCGCTGAATGTTCGATATAATGGGTTAGGTATGAAATACAAGTTATTGATTGGCTGAAGAGGAAAGTTTCTTCCAAAACAAATATTAAATATGTGTGGATTGTAAATTTAGAAACTCCAAGACTAAGAAAAGATTAACGACAACTTTTTATAGTGCTTTTTTTTTCCATTGATACCTTTTCAAGAAAGCCTCTGGACGTCATGTTTACTTCGTGCTCTGTGATGAGAGTGTGATTTGAGTATGATAAAATTCTTATAAATTCTCCTTTTTACAGAACAATGTCTGATCCGCTTTGAAACAACTCTGTGCAGGAGCAGCTGAAAAAAAAGCATCAGAATGCCAAGAAGCACAACAAATCATCTCAAGTCTAACAAGACCATTTCTAATGTGATGCAATCACAAGACTCATTAAATGATATAATTAAGACAAAATGCCAAGTTTCGAAAGTTGAGAATGATAGTCCTTAAAATAACAACACAGGTATGGGAAAAGACTATTTAAAAGAAGAATTGAAGTGTCACCCATGCATTATAGGTAGTAATCGGCTAATTTTGTGTTGGTTCGAACAGTTTCTGTAACCACCCAAAAACGGGAAGAAGAGTAGTTTTGTTTTAATAATAGAGTTTCTATATATATTGATGGCATCACAGCAGAATAGTAGGAGAGGATAAATCGATCTCTCCATTTCAGAATTGATATGTACAGAGAAAGAGTGGAGCAACAAAAGGTATTATGCATTTTGTTTACTATGTTTTGGTCTGCTGCAATAATCACGTAAATTTCTGCATTCATTTAGTGCCTTTACAACCAGTTTGTTGTGTAAATAAAATCGATTTTGTTTTGGTTAATTTGATAGAGTATTTAATCTTTATGGATCAGGTTTGTGTTGTTTAAGTCAAAATGGGCTGATACAGCATGCCCATCGGTTTTGGATTTGGAAGCAAGTAGTGTGCTTTATATGCAATTGATTTCAATAATCGATGTATCCATTTCTAAAAGCTCAACTGATGCATTGGTCATATAGAAGTTGGAAAGATTATTATTCTTAAAGATTACTTAGTCTGGGTAGTGATTGTCCACTCGAGAACATAGTTTCAATTCCCTTAAAGTTTTGTGTGGGCTGAACTTTATTTTTATTTATGCAGCGTAATATTGGTTTCTTCCTTTTGGGTGTAAGCTGTATAGGGTGCCAATTCAAAGGCGTAGAATCAAGCTGCATGTTATCAATTTATCTTAGACTTTTCTTGGCCATTGAAACTATAGATGGGCTCTAACAATCGGTCTTTCCATTATTAAAACCAATTTCTAAGAATTGGTTGCGGTGCTGGTTGAAGAGTTTGCATCGACTTGCCTTGGAGCAGATTAGTAACTTGGCAAAGAAAATCTGGTTTAAAGTGTTTGAGTTGGTCTCTTAATGCAGATTTATATCTGTAAAATATGATTTATTTGCCTTCTTTTGATAAAAATCTTGAGATCTTAAGTAAAGAGTCAAGAATGAATTACAAGGTAAAAAACTTTCGTTTGTTAAAATTGCACGGTTTCGGCTATTTGAAGATTTGTGGGAGCTTGAAGTAACATGATTAAATTAAGAACCGATCAGCAATTTCTGCCTTAATGTGAATTTTGGTTGGAACCAATCGAAAGTATAAGGAATTGTGGAATCATGTTTATAAAGGGAGCATGGAATATACTTGCCCACAGGGATTCGCGCAAGTTGGTTTGTGTAGGGAAATGGTAAGAGACTGGACATTATCTATTCAGTTTCATTGAGTTTCAATTTTAAAAAGTTGTGACTGCAGTTCTTTCGTTATGATAATTCTTTCTTTCTCTCTCTCTCTTTTTTTTTTTTCCTCTACCTAGTAAGTTCATTGATAGAAGCAACATCTTAATTGTAATTTTGTGTCTATGAAAGTACATTGATAGTTTTAGGAATTTTGAAGTTATCAATTTCATTTCACATCAAATACAAATGACTTCTGTACTCCCTTAAAGTCTCAGTATTCTTTTATTCTATCTATGATGGTCTTCTAGAACTTTAAATATTAAAAAATGTGCTTCTTTCTATTCTTCCTAAATTTGACATTCTATCTCATTCGAGAGGCACGAGGACCCCTATTGCAAAAACACAAGTTGACTCTATAGGAATTCATCCAGTGGAAATTTTATAATTGGCTTGGGGGAATGATCTAGATGATAATTTTGCATGTGGAGCTCTATTTTTTGTGCCAGTTTTTTATTTGTTACTTTTTGACATGGTTTCCTAGCCTACAAGAAAGCAATTTTGTGGATACCAAAACACTTCTCTGACCTATGGGAACATGCCCGCTTATTTTGTGACTTCTTTTTTTGATTGTGCAAGGTGCATTTCTAGAATTTACTTTTATTCTTAAAATTGAACTCACATTCTACCTTGAAAGCTTAAATCAAGTGGTGTGTCTTCCAAAAAATTGTTAGCAATATCATTCACAAGAACTCTATTATCACTTCTAGAGAGGTTTTACCTTTTGGAAATGTGCATGCCCACCACAAAATGACCTCAAACTAGTAAATGTCCTAGCTAATACATAAACAAAGTTCATGGCATACTCTCGTTGTATCACCTCAAGCTCGGGGCGATGCATGTTGATGATAGTATGCGGTAGGAAAGATTTCTTGTGATTTTGGCATGGTCAACAATGCCCTTTAGTGAGTCATGTATGTAAAAAATAGATTGGAAGAATTCTACATATCTTATCAAGACACAATTCTTGCAAGCCACCCTTTTATCATTGGTATGTTCCTCATAATGTAAGAGAATATAGTTCTTCTCTAAAGATACTCGCAAGATGTATTTTTCTAGTATATGCATAAGGGTACTTGGGCTTCATCTCCAAGAATGCTCCACCTCACAAATACAAGGCTTCTATTTTTCATACTTTTAATGTTCTATGATGTGTAATTTTGTTGATCAACTCTTCTAGAAAATTGCCTCTTAGATTCAGAGGGACAAAATCAACTAGAACAAAAAAAAATCAACCTTGGGCTCCTTCCTATGGGCCTTTTGATAAATAAATTAAAGGAAAAATAACCATAGTGATAGCATGAGCATGAATTATCTTTATTACGTATTGACCACATAAAAACATCTATTGAAAATACACACTATTGTTTCTATAGAGATTGTTTTGGAAAAAGAGATCACTTGCTTGTCTCCCTTGAAGTTCCTTTGTTCTTCAAGGGATTGTTTGTTAATTTAACCTATTTTATCATAATTTTATATTATGTACAAAAATTTACTAGGAAGATCATGTGCAAGAACCCTAGGAGAACTTCAAGAGAACACTATCAATCAACCTAACTTAGGGAATACTTATTGCAGTTACTACCTAAAACTACAACCTACTTTTTTCCAAAAAAAATAGTCAAGTGGAGTCCTTATTTTAGATCAGCCTTGAACCTAAGTTTACAAATGTCAAGCTCAAATAATCGATATCATATAGAAAACTAGAAGACGATTGCAAAATATTTAATACACACGAACCAGGAAATACAAAGGAGCTCAAAATTGAGAACAACAACATTGCAATAGCCTTACAAGAAAAGTGAGATTATAAATTCCAAAACATAACCCTTAGAAGTGGAGTCAACTCATAGGTTTATCGACTACAAGAGAAATAGCCATTATTTCTAGATTCCCTTTTCTTCCTCAAAAAGATTTGTATGTATCCAATATTAGAGTTCTTATTAGGGGTTATCGTATAGGTCATCATCCATAGAACATATTCATAATCCATGTCCAATCATCATCCTACATGAAATCCTCTACCATATCTTATCCTTGGTATCATTGTGCTAAAAATAATCTATCTACATCGTACATTCATCACATTTTTATGACTATGCTTAGTACTAACACATATTTCTAGGGTTGTTTATCTTATCACTTATGTCCCTCATCAACTTGTTCTATAGGTTGCACTCCACATTTGATTATCCTATGTCTCTCAAAATGTTATTTTCTAACTCTAGATTAACCAATCAAACATCCTCCAGAATATTTTGTAAAGATCAAATCTCATCCACTCCTAATACAAGGATAATCCTTATAGTCTTATAGGTATCACTTCCTTAAAACTAATCCTAGACCATCAGTATTTTCATCATCCCTATGTCTTAATTAATATTGCATTAGTCACCATATTTAGATTTCTGAAAACCCTTGCACCACAAATTTTATATGATCCTATCACAAATATAGGGTACCTTAGATTTCATCTTACAATCTACATCAACTTCCATGGCATTCTTACATCCCACACCTATGTGTATTACCATCTTATACCACCAACTACATATCTTAATTTTTAAAAAATGGATAAAAGATACAAATATCGTAATCCTAGTGGTGCTTCAACTACTCAACAACTTGCACCTAATGTCTCCATGGTTACGCATGACCCAACCCCTCAGAAAGCATTAATTTTCAATGCCAACATTGTTAGGAATAAAGATACTGTAGTGGAAAATTAGGAAAGAGATAATAATGGGACATTTGATTTTGGGAGAATACCACCCATCACTATCATAGATCTAACTCATCTTCCTTTTAGAATGCCAACATCATGGGCACCTATAAATCCCAATTATCTACTATGTACTTTTAGTGGAGAAAGGAAAGCACTAATACAATAGAATATAGAGTTGACTACAAGATATATCCAACTTAATAACCCATTCCCCAAAACAACCCATTTTCTACGACACAATGAGTGATCCATACCACACCATACCACACAAAACTACCATGTTACAAGCCATATCCAATATTATCCCCATTAACATTTATTTTTCACACAAGCTATATCCATACAACCTTAGCTACCAGAACAGTACACACAATATGTACAACCTCAAATCAATCCATTCACAAAACACCTGTATGTACTAAATATGGTCAGCAACACACTTCTTTATATGTAAGAATCATCCATGAATAATTACTATATTATTCATCATAAATATTCCAGACATGCCAACTTGTTTCATTCTATCTAATTGAGTTTTGAATGATTACTTTCACAACCAAGAATCTAGTGATAATAGACCTAGCTAGAAGAAAGGATTTAGAGAAAATGAAGGCATGATTCATCTATGTTTTTGTAGTTTTTCCAAATGCAAATAAGTATGAAATTGGTATAGATAAATGATCCTAAACAAAACTAATCTAAATGAATATAAAGGTAGAATTAATATGAGATTATTTTATGAAAGTAAATAACAATGCTGTTAAACTATATGATAAGCAAAAAGATAATAATAAGAAAAATCAATAACAAAAACTTGCACCTTGAAATAAGAGAAAGGTATCCTTCATTTATATGAAACTTAGAGGGATCAATGGTTGAGATCAAATTAGACAATAGGTCAAGATTAGTTCATAGTTGAGTTTACAATGCGAAGTTTCCATATAAAGAGGTTCTTTTCAGAGTTTTGAGAATGTAAGATCAAGGATAACTTTAAGAAACCCCACTTTAGATAAAAGTATAAAATTTTGGCAAATCGAATATTAAATCAAGGGAAATAATTAATTTCTATTGACAAATTTTTATTTTTAAGTAGGATTTTTTAAAATTTTATTAGCTATTATTTTTCAATCATATGAAATTTCTAGAAAATCCTAGTGAATCTTTCATTATTGATGAAAATCATTGGAAAAAGTACACAAAAAATGATTTTATTATTATTATTATTATTATTATATGGAGCCTAATTAATTATTAAACTTCAAGGTTAAATTTAGCTGACTTTTATCATTACAGTTCCCCTCCAAATTATTGAATGGTGGTTTGGGGGAAGCACCTCTATTATTTTTAACCATTGGATGATTGTAAAACAATGGCCTAAATCCTATTTCAAGTCAAACTTTTAAAAGGATACCAAATTTTAAAGAAAGTTCCCAATGTAAAGACATGTGTCCCCAATCAAATATATTTTGCAGAAAAGTGAGAAAGGATTAAAAAAGTTTCATGAAAAGTCTTAAGAATAGAGACAAGTGTCAAATATACATACTTAATCTATAGTGTAACTTAAATGTCTACCAAATATTTGCAAAAATGACAATCAATTATGACAAGAATTGAAAATTATAGGCGAATATGTTTAAATTAATATGTAAAAAAATTAGATTCTATTGGTGAAGTCATCACTAAAATATAAATAGTTTGTTTTATTATTGACTATTAGACTAAGCATGGGACCTAATCTTGATAAAATTCAGGTGACATGGACACCCCAAAAGTGCAAAAAAAAAGGACCAAATCTAAGGTCCTTGGTAAATGAGATTAGCCAATTGGCAAATATTAGCCACTAAAGTTATCCTTGTATAAGATCTAGTTAACTACTTTGTTTCCCTTTATGATTTGACTTAATTGATTAATTTTCATTTTCAACTTAATGAAAGATCTTGAAGAATATTTTAAGATGTTTAATCAATTTTTTCTCAAATTCAAATTTTTTTCTTAATTACTTAATTATTAAATTCAAATAAATGATATTTTGAGATATTTAAGCTAATTAATTAATTTAAATTTCTTTTAATGTGAAATTGGAAAACAGGGAACTAAGTTAGTAAAAGCACTAGGACTTTATATCAAACTATTCAATTGTAGGGGATTTTAATAGATAATTTAGTTCTATCTTTATAATTTAAATGATATTCAACAATCATTACAAGTTGTTGGTTTTATGTGATTAATACTCAGATCATGTGAAGACAATTTGGATTGAAGTGGCTTGTGAATTAGCACTTTGAAATTGATATCAAATATTAGGGAAATTTGGTTTAGGAAACCAATTTCAAGGTCTTACATTTGACCCTCTTTGAATTAAGGTGTGGGAAACACATTGAATCAAAGAATAGTCTGATTTTGAAGCATGGGAAGAGAATCTAGATTGGCTCCAAGCTTGATGGGATGGAGATTGATTTATTAGATAGAATTAATTCCACACTTGGTTGAATGAAAATCAATCATAAAAAATTTAGTGCATATGGGTTACAAGAACCTAAACACATGTCCATTAAAAGCAGGATCACCTCCAAAACAAAGGCTAATTCTCTAAAATTTAGATAGAACACCTGAATGTGTATCCATTAGAAGATGAGATAAGATAATCTCCAAAATGAAGACTTGTCATCATAAATTTAGATAGAATGCATGAATGTCTCTCCATTAAGAGAAAATGGGATAACCTCTATAATGGAAGTTGATCTTCATAAATTTAAAAGAATACCTAAACATTTGTCCATCAATCCAGAATAGAAATTGATCCTCAGAAATTTAGATAGAAATTTAGATAGGACACATGCACATCTATCCATTGTAAGATGATAAGAATTACCATGATCTGATTGTGATTACTTGACTTGATGTGGGCCCTAACTAAAGTCAATCACTTGATCAATAAATAGGAGAATTTTGGATTGATATGAACTATAGGAATCTGATATTCCCCTGAGATAAGATAATCATAGTGATGAGGAATTTAAATTTGAATTAGATTTATTTGAATCAAGATTTGATTAATGCAAGAATTGGTTTATCTTCCATCCTTGAGAAAAGAATCCAAACATGATGAATAAAGAGACAATTTAACATAGCTTGATAGAAGAATCAAATTTTGTGATGACTAGAAATGATATAGACTTTTATAGGTATGATTAGATCAAAAGATTGTGAGGATTTTCTATATTGATTGGAGGTCTTCTTCACCATGTTTGACCTTTGTTGACTAATTTTGATAGAAATAAGGTTTGATAGAGTTAAAGGGTTTTGTTAATGATGAAAAAGGAAAGATAATTCTAGTTTATGAATGACTTTCATAATAAATCCTCTAATATGGTAGAGACCTTAGCCCTGATGTGGAGGGGTCAGATTAACTACCCATTTAGGAAGTACCCAGCTAGTAGTGGAAGAGGAATCCAAACTAATAGTTTATGTTGTCAATTAGTGGTCAAAGGTGGGCTAGTCCCTTGCAGGAATTTTATTGGACATTGGGATGTACTTTAAAATAATGGGGCTAGCAACAACTCAATACAACCATTGGGAAGGAAATTGTGTGCCACACAAGTTAATAGGTTTGGGAATGGAAATGATTGATCTTAGGTGTTGGAGACATTTGACATTGGTACTTGGAGATATCATCACACTAATTGAGAGTGAAGGACACACCACCCCTAACAAACCCTGATTTTAATCAATTATCATAGTTTGTCATACAACACCGTTTCAGACTACTTTGAGGGTGAAAAATTTAAATGGTTGATAAATATGATAGGAAGCCTTCATATTTCCTACATGCTTTTATAGAAACTTGCAAAAAATGATCATAACAAGATTTGGGGTAGAAAAAATAAGTACACAAGGGGTTGCTTAGTTAATTATAGTCACATAAGCTTATTGCAACATGATTTTATCGACTCCCAAAAATGTTGTATCTATGGAAAAAGCTCCTTGATATTTAAATTTCATGCCTCAACATACCATCATTCTTTTATGTATAGTGATCGCAATTATTATTTCGATAACTAATCTTTCTAGAAGGATTACTTCTATAAACTTGGACTTGCTTTACCACCTAAGGTTGGCTTACTCCGCAAAACTGACACCATCTTTAACAGAGGTATTTCTAAATTTTCTAAGATGGAAGATCTTGAGGAGCCAAACTTCCTGGTTGACATGAGTGTCAATTTGGAAAAAATTGAACCAACACATATCAAATAGAAGTGGCAGGATAAGGTTTGTGCATGGATGTACATTATTGAGGGTGTCCTACTTCTATTTATGAAGGCTATGGAAGGACATGATTAGCTTATGTCAATGTAAATAGTTATCGTCTAGCAAGAATGGTGTGTCATCCTTCTTGGCATCACATTTAAGATTAATGAGGAAGTCATTTCTTAGGTTACTAGGTAATCCAAGACAAGCAAGAAGTGAAGATGATATATTAAGAAAGAGGATGGAAATAGTATAAATCAATTCTTCAAAGAGGGTGAGGTGTCACTCTATTTTTTTTGGTTGTTTGAGCAAAGAGAACATGCCAAACCCCTGAGGTGATGTCTTGTATGTGATAATAAAATGCCTCTCTCAAAGGGAGACACAAAGATAGTTACTATTAACACTTACCACTGCTAAATCATTTTCATTATCATGACAAAATTTGTTTCCCTTTCTTCATGTTAATAGATTTGGAAGCTTCAATTATGGATGTGACAAAATTTATGGTTGAGGGAAAAAAAATTATTATATCCTTCACTAGGGATTGATTTTTAGATTTTATGACTTCTACAAATCTATATGTCCTTCTAGGAGTATTATACTTACCCAACCATCTATAATGAACATTATGCTTATCTATTTTCATAGCCAATTCTACTACTATGTTTCAAGGTTTCCCTCCATCTAGCACTAGGAAACGAAGGGCCCTTACATGGTGGTTTTATCAAATATAACCCTAAGCTGGAAGTAAACCTTTAAAATATTAATGCTAAGTCGATGGAGGGTAGAAGGAGATCTCACTACTTTCTTAATAACATAAGAAAGAGGAAATAGGTGGGAAGAAAGAAAGCACTACGGAGAATGACTTGGACTCTAAATCCTATGATATTGATGAAAATGTGAAACGTCACATCAATAAATAGAAGGCCATGAAGATTAATATTGAGGAGGATGCTACTGATTTGAGTCCCCTTGTAACAATTAAGAAGCCTCTTAGGAACCATCTCATGTCTCTACTACTTTTAGCATGGTTACTATGGACTACCCCTCGACTACTACCTACCCTTAGAGGACAAAGAAGAGAGAACCAACTGCTAGTCTTGATCACCCACTTACCTCCCCAGTTCATTCCTTCCCTCTAGCTACCCCTCCTATCCACTCACTTGGTCATCCCCCACCCCACTTCATGTCCAAGATCCACACCCTCCCCGTAGTGTGGATAAAAATGCTTTCTTGCAAGTGGAATTGGAACTGAAAAAGTTGTAGATCGAGCTTGAGAAGCAAAAGGATAGTTTAATTGAGGTGGAGTCATGTTTCACTACCTTGGCTGATTTTGGGGTCAGGGTCATGCATGCTCCTACAACTATCCTCTAGCTCCTTCTAGAGGAGAAGGAGAAGGGGGAACACAAAGAGGAGGATGCAAGGAATCTTTATCAAGTCTTGCCCAATGATTGGATGGATGTGTTGTTGTCTAATTCCAATCAAGAGGTTTAAAAAGTTGATGATTTTATCCTCTTTCTAAGCTTTTAATTTTATTTATTTTATGTTATTTTGTTGCATGGCTAGATTTGGAACAATTTCAATATGGTTTTAATTATTGTTATTATGAACTTCCTTGATACTATGATTAGTGTAATTGTTAGTATAGTGTGGATTGCTTTCTTTTTTGCTATTTGCAAGACCTAGTTTGATAGTAACTTGCTGGTCCACTGCTATGTTTGTTATATTAATTATGGATGTATAGTCTACTGACTATGTGTAGTGGCCAACATTATATCACCCTAAAGATGTCTACAACATTTATCTTTAAGGAAAAAAATTGGTTAAAAATTATTAGATCCACAATCTTGGATAAATAGAAGGAAGACTCTCTTAGTAACAATGATGTACTAATTGTCTAGTCTATACTTATCTATTGTATTATCCTTTCAGAAATATACACAAATACAACACAATGTATGTCAGCTCTATATTAATATTTAATATATTTAATTTTCAAAGTATACAACATACAAAGATAAGTTTTCATGTTTTGAAAAGTAATAAAAATAATTTTTATATATTTTTTAAAAATATCTAATCTTATAAAATAATTACAAATATAAAATGGAGGATTTATTTATATACAAGATGAAATTACTATAAAGGTGCTATTTTTAATTTCTAATGGTCATATTATAGAACTTTTCAATTGAGAAGAACAATTATATATGGTGTTACTAAACACCATACAAATTTGGGCTTGTCCTCATCTGATAACTTGCTCTATACATTTGGAAGATGATATTTTTTAGATAGTTGTGCATAGAAGGGAGATAAATCCGAAACAAAATCATGCCTCTTTTTTATTTTTTTGTTAAGCTCTCAGTATAGAATTTGAGGTAATTTTCAAAAACTGCATTTGTGTCTATTTGGTTGTTGGTTCTTTCTTGTTGATGTATGTCTTTAGGAAAGTTGTCTTTTATCTATTTGTATAAGATTTCAATTTACCTTCAAAATATGCAATTCTAGTGCCTAGCGTACTATTGACTTGTAAATATAGAATTTTTGCAGCTGATAGTTGTTGTGGCCATGCTAATATTGTTAATCAATTGTTTCTCTTACTTTTGTTTTCTATCAGTTCTTTGTAGATTACCATTTTATCATATTTCCACACTTTAGAGCTACCATATTTTTGTATGCTCAATCTTTAAATTTGTTATACAATCTTTCAAAATCTACTCGCCCTTTTAAAAAACACAGTAAAATAACCCTTATCTTCTAATATTGACAATTTGATTTAAAACTTATTTCCAATTCAATGAACCTTAAAATGCGCTTGATAGTGCTCTTCACCTTATATTAAACTGCTTGCTAATCGTTAATCTAATATTTTTAATGCTTGAGTTGACTCTATATAAATATATGATCAGCAAGAGAGATATTATGCAGGCGGCTTCTGACTAAATACAAAATTTTCTCTGTTCACCTGAACACTAGTTCTAATTTCTGTCGTATCTAATTGATTGCGAGTGGATGTACAATTAGTTAACCCTAACAAATTCACTGCAATTTGCTTATACCTATCACCATAAAACAAAAAATGTTAGGACAGCCGAAAACGCGTATTTGAATTCTCGAAGCTTGTCGTGTAATGAACGGTATTCAACTTCGTTGCCCCCCTTGTGACGTTAAAATCAAGAAATCTTCTGGACACTTGTATAGAGTTTTAACCACACATCAGCATTGCCCAGACTCCGATTTAATATTGTGTAGCTTCAAGTCAACTCTAATCTACACATTCCCCGTTGAATAGACATCCATTGGCTTCTATATTATCTGTTCTCTGCTCGTTTACTAAACAAATTTGCAATCGTTATATGTTTTTGCTTTTGAGATTGCATGGAAAATCATTATTAAAGGTAGAAACTGCTCTCCTCTATGGGTTTCAGATGAGTTAGGCCTTCTATTTATTTTTATTTCGAGGCTTATTTTTCTCCCCTATATTGTCGTTTATTTTTTGAGATTGGTTTTCCCTAGATTGTTTGAATTGGTCCGGGAGTGATTTATTTTCAATAACATTTTATTAATATTTGAGAGTTGCGTAGATTGCAGGGGAATTGAGACTTCTCAGAAAGGAGAATCGACAGCTTATATCAATGATCAATCAAATATACAGCAATTATAATAAATTGATCATGAAGTAACAGGTACAAAACTTCATTGGAATTCACTCGACCTAGTAGATTTTTAGTCATGACAAGTTTTTAATCTTGACATTTCTCTATTTTATAGGAGAGAGTCTAAAATTAGGAATCGATTTAGCAGAGGTATCAAATTAGGGGGAGCTCTGGTAGTTTTGGCTATGGAAGGACCAAAATGTACCTGTATAATCAATTTGTTTGTATTTTTTAACAAATTAACATTCATAAATAAATTTATAATTAATAAATAAAAGTACATTTTGGTCCCTGCATAGACAAGGCCAGCTCTGACAGCAGGCTAAGGATTGTAGCACTGTACTTTCTGAGACGTCAGAAGAGAAAAATTCCAAACGGAAACTGAGCCTTCAGAGAGAAAATGGTGGAGGCAAATCGAGCATAGATGGCCATTGAAACTATAGATGGGCTCTAACAATCGGTCTTTCCATTATTAAAACTAATTTCTAAGAATTGGCTATGGTGCTGGTTGAAGAGTTTGCATCGACATGCCTTGGAGCAGATTAGTAACTTGGCAAAGAAAATCTGATTTAAAGTGTTTGACTTGGTCTCTTAGTACAGATTTATATCTGTAAAATCTGATTTGTTTGCCTTCTTTTGGTGAAAATCTTGGCATCTTAAATAAAGAGTCAAGAAGGAATTACAAGTAAAATATTTCATTAGTTAAAATTGCACGGTTTAGGCTATTTGAAGATTTGTGGGAGTTTGAAGTAACATGATTAAATTAAGAATCGATCAGCAATTTCTGCCTTAATGTGAATTTTCGTTGGAATTGTGGAATCATGTTTCGAAAGGGAGCATGGAATATAGTTGCCGATAGAGGGACTCAGGCAAGTTGGTTTGTGTATGGAAATGGTAAGAGACTCCACATTGTGTATGGAAATGTTAAGAGACTCGACATTATCTATTGAATTTCAATTTACAAAAAGTTGTGACTGGAGTTCCTTCATTATGATCATATAAGTTGATTTTTTTTCCAATTTTTTTTTGCCTCTACCTAGTAAGTTCACTGATAGAAGCAACATCCTAATTGTATTTTTGTGAGTCTATGAAAGTACATTGATAGTTTTCAGGATTTTTTGAAGTTGTCAATTCCATTTCAAATCAAATACAGATGACTTATGTGTTCTATTGCAAAAACACAAGTTGACTTTGTAGGAGTTGATCTAGTGGGAATTTTATATTTCACTTGTAGGAATGATCTATGATAATTTTGCATGCAGGACTCTATTTTTTGTTTTGGTGTTTTATTTTTTAATTTTTGACAAGCATTTTTAGCCTACAATAATGTAATTTTGTTGATACAGGAATGCTCTTTTGACCTATGGGAACATGCTTTCTTATTTTGTAAATTCTTTTCTGATTGTGTAAGGTGCATCTCTAGAGATAACTAATTTTTATTCTTAAAATTGAACTCACATTCTGCCTTGGAAGCTTAAAATTAAGTGTTGTGTCTACCAAGCTATTGATAAATAAGATCATTCGCAAGAACTCTATGATCACTCCAAGAGATGTTTTACCTTTGGGAAATGTGCATCCCCACCAGAAAAGGACAACAAACTAGTAAATTCTCCAGCTAATATATAGACAAAGTGCTCATCATACTCTCGCTACATCGCCTCAAGCTTAGGCGATGCATGTTGATGGTAGTTTGAGGTAGGAAAACTTTCCTATGATTTTGGTGTGGTAAACTATGTTCTTTAGTGATTCACATTCGTACAAACAGATTGGAAGAACTCTACACATCTTATTAAGAACCAATTCTTGCAAGCCACCCTTTTATCATTGGTATGTTCCTCATAATGTAAGAGAATACAGGACTTCTCTAAAGATACTTGCAAGATGTATTCACCTAGTATAGGCATAAGGGTACTTGGGCTTCATCTCCAAGAGTGGTTGACCTCACAGATATGGGGCTTATATTTTTCATACTTTAAATGTTCAATGATGTGTAATTTAGTTGATCAACTCTTCTATAAACTCACCACTTAGATTGAGATAAATATAGTCAACTAGAACCAAGAAAGCATCAACATTGGGCCCTTTCCTATTAGCCTATTGATAAACATATTAAAGGAAAATTGACCATAGGGATAGAATGTGCATGAATTATCTTTATTACATATTGACCACATAAAAATGTCTATTGAACATAAACACTATTGTTTCTATGGAGATTATTTTGGAAAAAGAGATCACTTGCTTGTCTCCCTTGCATTTTCTTCATTCTTCAAGGTACTATTTGTTCATTTGACATATTTTATCATAATTTTTAATTATGTACAAAGATTTATTAGCAAGATGATTTGCAAGAACCCTAGGATAACTACTAAAGCACACTATCAACCAACATAACATAGGGAATACCTATAGTAGTTGCAACATAAAACTAGAAGTTACTTTTTCCAAAAAAAATTGTCAGGTGGAGTCCCCATGTCAGATTAGAGTCCAAATCTAAGTTTACGGGAAAGCGCCAACAATCGATATCATACAGAAAAGTAGAAGAAAATTGCAAAATATTAACAGATGAACTAGGAACTACAAAGGAGCTCACAATTGAGAAAGACAATATTCTAATAGCTTTACAAATAGAGTGAGATTATAAAGTCCAAACCATAATCCATAGAAGTGGAGTCAAATCATAAGTTTACTGACTACATGAGCAATAACCATTAGTAGATTTCCTTTTCTTCTTCACAAAGATTTGCATGTATCTCACATTAGAATTCTTATTAGGAGTTATCATATAGGTCATCATCCGTAGAACATATCCATAATCCATGTCCAATCATGTCATCCTACATCAAATCGTCTACCATATCCTATCTTTGGTATCATTGTCCTAAAAATAATCAATCCCACATCATACATTCATTACATTGTTATGACTATACCTAGTACTAAAACATATTTCTAGGGTAGCTCATCTTGTCACTTATGTCCCTCATCACCTTGTTCTATAGGTTGTTGATTATTCTATATCTCCCAAAATGTCATTTTTCTACTCTAGATTAACCCATCAAACATCCTCCAAAATTTTTTGCATAGATCAAATCTCATCCACTTTCGATACAAGGATAATCCTTATGGTCCTATTGGTATCACTTCCTTACAACTAATTCTAGACCATCAACATTTACATCATCCCTATGTCTTAACTAATATTGCATTAGTCACCTTATTCAATTTTTAAAAAAACCCTCACACTTCAGATTTTATGTGATCATATCACCAATAAGGTACCTTATATTTCATCTTACAGTCTATATCCACTTCCATATCATTCTTGCATCCCACATAGGTACATGTATTATCATCTTATACCATCAACTAGATATAGCAATTAATAATATATGTAGAAAAGAGACATAGATCATAATCCTAGTAGTGCTTTAGCTAGTCAACTTGACCCTAAAGTCTTCATGGTCATGCATGATCTAACCCCTCAAAATCTAGGAACAAGTACTAATAACATAAAAAAGTTCACAACCTATGGCATCTTCAATCGAGGTATTCATGGATCAACCTAGCAATGCAATATTTTTTAATGCCATCATTGATAGGAATAAAGATACTATAATGGAAAAGTGTGCGAAAGATAATAATGGGGCATTTGACTTTGGGAGAGCACCACTACCCATCACTATCATAGATCCTATTAATCTTCTTTTTATAATGCCAACATCATGGACACTTCTAGATCTCAATGATCCTCTATGTCATCTTATTGGAGATAGGAAAGTAATAATACAATAGAATGTAGACTTGACTATAGGATATATCCAACATAGTGCCCCATCCCCCAAAATAACTCATTTTCTATCATACAATGAGTGATCTATACCACACCACACCACACAAACTACCATGTTAAAAGCCATATCCAATAGTATCCACATTATCATTTCTCTTTGACACAAGCTATGTCCGTAAAAATTAACATTGTAGGGTCTACCATGGGCCAAACACCTCGAAAAAAATATCGCTACCCAACAACCAACAACCTTCCTACTAGTAAGACCACATCCCATCTTAGCAAGGTTTATAATCAATACCCAAATATACCATGTGTATTCCACTTATGGGGCCTTCTATTCAACTCATTCCACTAGTAGTACTACTACTAATCCATTTTCAATCACCAAGGTTCTACCCACATCATTTCCACTAGCACCATGGGGGTTTAGTCAAACACAAATGTATGCTATTAGCATTGCTATTTTCAATCCTACCATATCAAATCAACCATAGATAACCTTCCATGCGCAACATTAACCACCAACACTCTCTATTTCACTTCCACCTATCACCAACTATCTGGTCATGCTACCTCTCAAATTTAATAAAATATTCCACCCACCACACCTACAATAGATAGGGCAATCCCCTTTACCAACTACTTTGTACCATGTAGTGTCCAAATACCTTCTCATATAGGTGGACACATTCATCATATACTAGGAAACATATCACTTCTCAACTTGATGCGAAGCCCTATCCACTACAACGTCAGCTACCAAAATGGTACACACAATATGTACAACCATAAATCAATATATTTGAACAACACCTATATGTGGTAAATATGGTCAGTAACACATTTTGACATAGTCTTTATATGCAAGAATCATGCATGAATAATTACTAGATTATTCATAATGAAGAATCTAGACATGCCAACTTATTGTATTCTATCTAACATGGGTTTGAATGATTACTCTTAGAACCAATAATCTAGTGACAATACACCTAGCTAGAATGTAGCATTCAAAATATATTAATACAAGTATGAGGATATGTTTCAATCATTTTTTTGTCATTTACATCAAACCTACTACTTGCTAGTAAGACAACTAGTTAATTGATTTGAGTACTATCTATTGGAAATGATTGAAAAGACTTTTGAATGAAGAATGATTGAACTGGTAAAGAATATTTTCAATCATTGTTTTGTCATTGATGTCAAACTTGCTACTTGTAAGAATGACAATTGCTTAAGTGGTCCAAATACTATCAACTGGTTGATTGACAAGGAGGAAGCAATCAATAAGATGTAACTAGAGCACCTAGAGAAAGGTTGAAGTTATGATGTTGTAATGAAGTATAAGGATCAACTAAGCCATTGATGAAATAATGTATTGATGACATACTCTAAGACATAGGGAATGGACACACTAAGAAACATCAAAGATGTAAGGTTTAACTAAATTCATTGTGAGTGCTGAGCAAGCTAGTTAAAGTTGAGCAAGTCCAACTTCAGTGTGTGCCGAGAAATCCTTTAGGTACCAAGCATCAAAAAAAGGTAGTGGATGTCGAGCAAATTTCTTCAGATGTTGAGCAATCCTTCAGGTGCTGAGTGATTCAAGAAAATAGTAGAAGCCGAGCAATACATGAAAGCTTTAGGTGCCAAGTAAAGAAAAAACTACAAAGGATGGTGAGCAATCTAGAACTAGATAGTGTCGAGCATCAGTAAATAGTAATAGAAGCTGAGTAACCCAATTAATGTCGAGCATCAGTAAACCAATGATGTTGAGTTGCTGCATTATTTATTAAGTCAAAAGATTCGCTAGATTAGTAACGATAAGTTTGTTACATTGAATTTTGTGAATTAGTTGGATGATAAGAATGATGAGTAGATGTCACAGAATTTCATGTAAACCATGCAAACCAGTTTTGAGCGAATACTGATGGACTTATCATGAAGTTTATGGAAGAACCAATTTGGAGGGAAAACAATATTGTTCTCTCAGATCAAATCAAATTAATGAGCAATAAATGAAGAACATAACTCCTTTATAAGGAGTTACAGGTTAGAGATCAAGAAGATAGAGCGAGTTGGTCATAAGTGTGGTTGTGTAAAGAAGCCAAGAGATGGTTAGTGTGAAGTGTCAAAAGGAGGACATAGTGAGGAGTAAGTACAGAGGATTAAGACTCTAAGTTGATCAAGTGACCATAGAGTGCATTGGCATAATGAGTGGAGAACTCAAGGAGATAGATCTTGAAGGGTGGACAAGCTGTTAGCACTGCAAGGAAGAAAAGCCAAGAAAAGAAAAGAACCAAAGAGTGACATGAAATCTGTAAGGTTAGAGTTGCAATCTTTATCAGGTCAAAACCTTTCTAATACTTTCTTACCATTGTATTAGACATTGAAATCCTATATTGCTAGGTTAGCTTAATAGCTAGGTGGATATGTATCCACCTCAGTAAAAGGATAGAAGATCCCCAGGAGAAGGATAAGAGATCCTCAAGAGAAGGATAGGAGATCCTTAGAGAGGGATAAAAGATCATTTTGAGAATGTGATCATAAATCCCATGGACTTGGGTGAGCCTAACACCTCTATGTAAATCTTTTAATAGGGTGGCATTCTAAGTTGAATGTTCTTAAGTCCTCTAATAGGGCACACTCCTAATAGTGTGTAGAAATCCTTTAATAGGGTCACATCTGACAGTGTGTAAAGCCTTTAACAGGGAAAACCATTAGAAGTGGTTAAAATCTATTACGCAGTAATTTTGTGGATGTCATCCGCACCCTAGTTTTACCTTCTTATTCATAGAGGGTTTTTGGTTCATCAAAATCCTTTGTGTTATGGTGTGATGCAAGTTTACTTTTCATGATTGTTCAATGTTTAACTGCATGCATGATAATTTCAATTATGTGCCATTAAGGATTTGACAAGAAAGCAAAAAGGCTAGTACTTCTGATTCACCCTCATTTTATTAAAAAATTTGTATTGGACATTAATGGACCTTGAATAACTGATTCAGCCCCCCTCTTAGTTATTCTAAAAGAATTCTAACACTATCATTTGTTTGATTGATGCAGAGGATTTGATCAAATGAGATAACAAAAGCACCTAGAAGAAAGGTTGAGTTATGATAAAGAAAAGCACTACAAACACTAGTTAAAATAGTGATGTTATAATGCACTGATTATCTACTTAAGGTTGGGTAAGCTAGATACACTAAAAAAGTCAAGAAGAATAAGAAAGAAGAATTAAGTCTACCAAACTTAACTGAGTGGATAGTAGGTGACAAGCAAAGCTAGTGAAAGTTGAGCAAAAAATTAGTTAAAGCCGAGAAAAGTCAAATTTCAGTGCATGTCGAGTAATATAGTATAAGCCGAGTAAAGTTTAGTTGACACCAAGCTATAGTAAACTTGCGTTCATGCTGATTGATTTTATAGTGGACGCTCTGTAACACAGTATGTGTCAAGCATCAAAAGCAAGTTAATGTCAAGTGAAAATGTTATGAGAAAGATCATGAATTTGATGAATCTAAGTAGACAAGTTTGATTTCTTTAATTTTGTGAAGTGTGTTGAAGATATCTATGATTCAAGCTAGTGGAATAGAATTCATGGTCAACTATTTGGAGGCAAATTCAAAAAAGATTGAAGGAGAATTATCTAGAAAGAACTAAAATGAAAAGATGGGTAGATTAATTGAATCCTAAATAATCTTATCTAACCCTAAAATAGACAATGGAGGACGAATGAAAAGTGATTTAAGTTCTCTTTATAAAGGGATACAAGGCATGAAACAATAGTTGACATGTGTGAGAACGCAAGAAAGACAAGGATTCTAGGGTTTTTTTTCATATGGTGGCCAAACTATAGAGTTTGAAATTGGCATGAAAAGTAAAAGGAATTAAGAGGAAGAATTCTTGAAGGGTGAACAAGCTACTAGAGGTGAAGTGAATGAAGTTAGGTAGAATGGAGGACTGAATTGAGATCTATAATTTGCAAAGTGAGTTGTATTTGTTATTAAATCAAGCCTTATTGTCACTCTCTAATAATTCAGTTTAAGTAAAATTCTTTGGATCAAGGTTAACCTAATAGTCATTTGTAAATCCTTTAATCAAGTGGAATTCTAATGAAATGGTCTAAAGTCCTCTAACAAGGCTCACTCTTAATAGAGTGATTAAAAACCTTTAACTAGGTCACACTTAACAATGTGCATTGTAACCTTTAACAGGGTTGGCCTTTCACAGGGCATCACTTCAGAAGAGTGAGAATGAGTAGCACATTACTAGTGGTTTTTCCCAAACTAGGTTTCCACATAAAATCTTTGTGTCAAATGTGTTATTGAATCTATTATGTTTTGTGCTTACATTTTTGCAAAGTTGATTTGATAGTAACCTACAAGTTTGAGAGTTGGATGATCTAATATGGATGCATGCATGTTGAATATGCTTTATGGATATGGTTTCACAAAGTTGTGAAAAGGTTTATTTGTACATCTAGACTTTGGATAACTGATTCATCACCCCTCTTAGTTATTTTAAAGAATTTTAACAATTGGTATCAGAGCCATCTACTTAAGAGGACTAGTTTGAAGGTACTAAAATAAAAAGATCAAGATGTCAAAAGAGAAGTACCCAAGCTTAATAGAGATAAATTTCTTGCATTGAAAAGTTTGATGAAGCTACAGTTAGGAAGTCTTGGAGACCATGTACAATCTACCATCATCATTAAACATGTTGATCTTGCTAGAGACCTAACTATTGAAGGTCTGAAAAACAAGAAAGAACACAATTAGGCAATGTTGGAGATTGCATCTTCCCTAAATTATGCCAAGTTTGATGATATCAAAGGCTGTGACAATGAAAAGAAGATGTGGGGTTCTTTGTATGCCATCTATAAATGTGATGCAAATGTTTTGAGAGTCAAATATGAAATTCATAGAGGTAACTTTGATGATATGAGAATGTAAGAAGGCGAGAATGTTTCTCAATATTTCTTTAGGAGAAAAGATGTTGTTAGTGCCATAAGAGGAGCCAATGGTAATATAGGTGATGAGACTATAGTAAGAAAAGTTTTGAGAACACTATTACCCATCTATGTTATTAGAGATTCTAAAATACAAGAACTAAGATGTATACCAAGTTCTAATCTGACTCTTGAAGGTGTAGTAGGTAGACTCACTTCTTTTGAGCTATCTACTTTTGACAACATCAAATCTAACAATGTCGAATCTTCTTTTAAAGCTAAGTTGTCATTAGAAGAACCTAATGAGATGAAGAAGGAAAAGGTAAAATATGTTTCTAGTGACAATGATACATATGAGGAAGATGTGGAATAGCTTGAAGGTCTACTTGCGAGGAGATTTCAAAGAGGTAAAGGAATATTATTCAAAGGTAAATTAGATATCATGTGTTTTAATTGCAATGAGATTCAGCATATTGCTGCTAGATGTCCAAAGAAGAAGAAATATGTAGAGGTGGAGACAAGTAAAGAAGTAAGAGAGATGAAAATAAAAGTAAGTTCATTACCTTGAATTATTATGATAGAAATAGTGTAAGGTTTGGTAATGATGCACCATGTTTGATAAAAGGAAAAGGTTTTATCAAACTCACAGAAAATATTTTATGTGACAACACTTATTTTGTTGAAGGACTTAACTATAATTTTTTAAGTGTGTCACAATTGAATAGTTTAGGTTGCAAGGTTGAGCTTGTTATATTGTGGTGACTGATAAGGAAAGTATTGTACAT
Organism: Cupressus sempervirens; assembly: GCA_028749045.1. Classification (NCBI taxonomy): domain Eukaryota; kingdom Viridiplantae; phylum Streptophyta; class Pinopsida; order Cupressales; family Cupressaceae; genus Cupressus; species Cupressus sempervirens. Next base: position 116,362,787 of record CM053792.1, on the reverse strand, counting down.
TCTTCATACATACATATGGCTGATATGTTGTAACCCTAAAATGACATTAAATACTTGTATAAAAGGGTTTATAGTTAGGTATTTACATTAGGTTGTTATGTGAAATTGGTTCTTGTGATGGTATTGAGTTGCAAGGGATTACGGATTGTAATCAAGTTGTAATCACTAGATCATAATAATATCAAACTTCATGGTTGGTGGATGTAGCCTAAGGATTGGGTGAACCACATTAAATCTTGGTGCCTTGTGTTCTTTTCTGTGTGATCTATTATTTTATGTTATTGGTTATATTTTCATGTAATTGTTATTTTTGTCCATGGTTTAATCCTAACAAGCGGTATTAGAGTGAGGTTGTTTTTTATTTATCCTCTACAAGAAAGTTTCATGGTTGAGTGGGAGTCTCACAGTCAAGTGGGAGCGATGGTAGATGAGGGGAAGCTGAGCGCTGATAGGTTTAATGGGTAGAACTTCTAGTTATGGAAGATGCAAATGGAAGACTATCTTTATCAAAAGGATTTATGGAAGCCATTGGAAGGAAAAGTGACTAATTAGGGATCAATGTCAAATGATGAATGAGATCTTTTGGACAAAAAGGCACTTAGAAGCATTTGGTTATGCTTGGTACCATCAGTGGCATTTGATATTACAAAAGAAAAGATGATAGAAGAGTTGATGAAAACCCTAGCGACACTATATGAAAAGCCCTCTGCTTCAAACAAGGTATTTCTCATGAAGCATTTATTTAGTACAAAAATGGCAGAAGGTGGATCCATTGTAGATTATTTAAATGATTTTAATACTATTCCTAGTCAGTTATCTTTTGTGGGTGTCAATTTTGATGAAAAAATTAGGGCTCTCTTGATTTTGTGTTCTTTGCCTGAAAGCTGGAATGGCTTGGTAATGGCTGTGAGTAATTTTATTCCTAGATCTAGTACCCTAAAATGTGAAGATCTGATTGGTGTTGTTTTGAGTGAGGAAACTTGTAGGAAATCCTCAAGTGGATCTACATCAGGAAGTGCTTTGAATGCACAAAGAAGAGGTAGAACAACTAAGAGAGGAAGCAATTCTAGAAATTGTGAGAAATCCAGAGGAAAGTCAAAGGGGAGGAGGTCTTAATTGAGAGGACCAAATGATTGCTGGTACTGTGGGAAACTAGATCATGAAAGAAAGATTGTTGGAATCAAAAGAAAAATGAAGGAGATAAATTAGATAGAGACAAGGAGGTAAATGTGTTAAGTAAAAAATCCAAAGAGGATGCTTTGCTTAGAAATCTTTAAAAAGTGTTGATGATTCCTAGGTTGTAGATTCTGGTGCTTCATTTCATGCTACACCTCATAGAGGTTATTTCATTGATTATGTCCAAGGGGATTTTCGGATTGTTTATTTTGGGGATAATTAACCCTGTCAGATTGTTGGAAAGGGAAAAAATAAAGAATAATATGTAGAATGGGAATCATTGGCTACTACATGAGGTAAGACATGTTCCAAGACTGAGTGGGAATTTAATTCCAGTGGGGTAACTTGGTGATGAGGGTTGTGTAGTTACTTTTAATGATAAAAATTGGAAGGTTTCAAAAGGTTCCCTTGTAGTAGCAAAAAGGTGTGAAAGTAGGCACCTTATATCTCTATATAGATCATATTGTTCCTTCTACTTTAATTGTTTTAGAGAAAAAGAAATGTTCAGAAAAAATTGCTACAATTGAGCACGGAGAACAAATCGCTACTATAGATTCTGATATAGCATTGTGGCACAACATACTTTGGCACATGAGTGAGAAAGGTATGAAAATACTTCATTCAAAGAAAGTTTTACCTAGTCTAAAATGTGTTAATATGGATTTCTATGAAAGTTGCGTTTATGGAAAACAAAAGAGAGTGAGTTTTGTGAAGACTGGAAAGGAAAACAAAAAGGAGAAATTAGAGCTTGTACATATTGATGTGTGGGGACTAGCTCATGTATCTTCCCTTGGTGCCTTTTATTATTATGTTACATTTATTAATGATGCAACTAGAAAAGTATGGGTTTATTTCCTTAGATAGAAATTTGATGTATTTCAAACTTTTAAGAAATGGAAATGCTTGGTTGAAAATGAGACTACTAAGAACTTAAAATGTCTCAGATGTGATAATGGTGGTGAGTATTGCAGTCATGAATTTGAAGATTATTATTCCATTAATGGTATTCAAAGACAGAAAACTGTTCCAAGGACTCCATAGAAAAATGAAGTAGTTGAACACATGAACAAGACTGCAATGGAAAGTGCAAGGAGCATGAGGTTGCATGCTAGGTTGCCCTTACACATGTGGGTAGAGGCTATCAATACTATTCTATATTTGATTAATAGAGGTCCCTCTACTCCTTTGGGCCATGGTATTCTAGAGGAAGCATGGACTATTAAGAAGGCGAGTTATTCTTTTCTCAAAACCTTCGGTTGTGAAGCATTTTCTCACATAGATTTTGAAAATAGAACCAAGCTAGAAGCTGAGTCAAAAAATGTGTATTTGTTGGATATGGCATTAATGCATTTGGTTATAGGCGTTGGAATTGTGAAAATTAAAAAATTGTAAGAAGTAGTGATGTCATATTCAATGAGAAAGTGTTGTACAAAGATATATCGTAGCAACATGAGAAGAAAGAAGATCATTATGTAGTGCTGGATGATACTCCAAAAGCTGATGTTCCAGTCATTCCTCATGATGTGCAACAACCACAAAAACAAATACCACACACACTAGTGAATGTTAGATGGTCATCAAGGCAAATTAGACCTCCACAAAGATTTTCTCTCTCTTTGTATTATATTTTACTTATTGATGCTAGTGAACCTGAAAGTTATAATGATGTTGTACAGGTGGATACTAAGATTCAATGGGAGTTTGCAATGAAAGATGAAATGGACTCTTTGCTAAAGAATAAGACATGAGATTTGTGCAAGTTGTCTGCAGGTAAAAAGGCTTTACAGAATAAGTGGGTTTATAGGTTGAAAGAAGAGGAAGGGGGTAAGAAAAGATTTAAAGCAAGGTTAGTTGTAAAAAGATTTGCACAGAAAAAGGGAATTGATTTTGATGAGATATTTTCTCCTGTTATTAAAATGACTTCTATCCATATTGCTTTAAGTCTTGTCACTACTGAAGATTTTTATTTAGAGAAACTGGATGTTAAAACAACCTTCCTTCATGGTCATTTGGATGAAGAGATATATATGGCTCAGCCACAGGCATTTTCAATCAAAGGTAAGGAGAACTTGGTGTGCAAATTGAAGAAAAGTCTATATGGCTTGAAGCAAGCACCTTGGCAATGGTATCTAAAATTTCATAGTTTTATGCATGAGCATGGTTATAGTACGTGTCATTAAAATTATTGTGTCTACTTTAAGAGGTTGGATGATGATAGCTACATTAATTTTTGTTTATATGTTGATGATATGCTTGTAGCTGGGTCTAATATGGATCACATTAAGGGGTGGAAAAGCCAATAACACATGCATTTTCTATGAAGGATTTAGGGGTAGCAAAACAAATCCTTGGTATGAATATTTTTAGAGATAGGAAGAACATAACATTGACACTATCCCAGCCTAACTATATTGAGAAGGTGTTGCAATGTTTATCTATGGAGAATGCTAAATCTATCAACACACCTTTACCTAGTCATTTGAAGTTGACTAAGGACATGTGTCCTAAGACACAAGAAGATGAGGATAAGATTTCCAAGGTACCCTATGCTTTAGCTATAGGAAGTTTGATGTATTCTATGGTATGTACTAGGTCAGATAATGCACATGTAGTGGGAGTCATTACCAAGTATATGAGTTATCTAGGAAATGAGCATTGAAATGTAGTCAAATAGATTCTTAGATATTTGAGAGGAACATCCAATAAGTATTTACACTTTGGGGGATCTACTACTAATTTAAAGGGTTATGTTGACTCCAATTTGGCAGGGGATATTGCTACTAGGCGAAGTACTACGGGTTATGTCTTTACTGTTGGTGGGGCAACCATGAGCTAGGTTTTAAGGTTACATAAGGTTAATGTTTTATCCACTACAGAGGCAAATTATGTAGCTATTACAAAGGTAGCCAAGGAGATTATATGGATTTAGTTCTTCTTGGAAGAATTGGGACACCCTCAGAGGGATAATTATTTATTTACAGATATTCATAGTGTCATTCATCTTGTAAAGAATTCAGCTCTGCATTCTAAGATCAAATACATAGTTGCAGTACCATTTCATTCGATTAGTTTTGGAGGATGGAAAGTTAAAGCTAGAGAAGATACATACAAATGACAATCCAAAAAATATATTGATAAAGGTAGTAACTAGGGAGAAGTTGAACTCCTCTTTAGCTTTGGTTGGTCTTCTAGACTGACCATTAATCAAAGAATAGCAAAGTTCAGGGTGATTTGATCTAGTGGAAGCCCCATGTGGTAGCGGTACAGCTACATGATTAGTCTCCAAGTGGGAGATTGTTTTTTAGCATGGACCCTAATCAGTCCCCAAGTGGGAGATTGTTATATTGTGGTGACTAATTAGGAAAGTACTATATATACTTCATAAATTCTTTAGGGTTAAAATTTATTGGGCTATGGGTGACGTTGTAGCTGATATATGGCCCACATATGGATGACATGTTGTAACCCTAAAACGACATAAAATACTTGTATAAAAGGGCTTAGGGTTAGATTTTTTCATTAAGTTGTGATGCAAAATTGTTTCTTGTGGCGGTATTGATCTATAAGGGATTACAGATTGTAATCAAGTTGTAATCACTAGATCATAATAATATCAGACTTGCTATTTGGTGGATGTAGCCCAAGGATTGTGTGAACCACATTAAATCTTTGTGACTTGTGTTCATTTTTGTGTGATCTATTATTTTATGTTATTGGTTATATTTGCATGTAATTGTTATTTCTTTCCATGATTTAATCTTACCAGAGTTTGAAAACAAGATTGCTACAATCTATGACATTGATGGAAAGCTAATTGGAAAAGTTGATCAAACTAGAGGTAATCTATTCTACCTTGATATTAATGATGCTACTTGTCTAGCTATTGAATATGATGATGTGTAGTTGTCGCACAAGAGGTTATGTCATGTTATTTTTTATAACCTCATTACTATCAGTAACATGAGAAGAGTAAGACATTTTTCTAAATTGAAGAAACCTATTAATATAATTTGCAAATAGTGTTAGTTAGGCAAGATGAATAAGTTAAGCTTTAAGAGTAAGACTTATACCTCTAAAGGAATTTTGGAGATTGTTGATACTAATTTTTGTGGAACAATTGATGTGCAAAGCTACAAAGGTGATAATTACATAATGTTCTTTGTTGATGACTATTCTAAGATGATGACAATTATGTTTCTGAAATAGAAATATGATGCATTTTAAATATTTAAGTGGTACTTAGAAAGAGTTGAGAAGTAAATACATAAAGGAATAAAATGTTTGAGATCTAACATAGGAGTTGAATTTACATCAAATTTGTTTGAGATGTTATGTAATGACAAAGGAATCAAAAGATAGACATCTGCCCTTAGGACCCCTCCACAAAATGGAATTGTTGAAAGGAGGAATAGATATGTAATGGACTATGCTAGGGCATTCATAATGGAGAAGAATGTTGCATTGAAATAATGGAGGAGAGGTTGTAAGTACAAATTTCTATACCTTGAACCATGTGCAAGTCAACAAAAGTACTCATTCAACACCTTTTGAACTATGGTATGGATACTCACTAAATGTAAACTATTTTAAGGTATTTGGTAGCAAGTTTTATATTCTCAATGATTTTAAGAATGGAAAATTCAATGTAGAAAGTGAAGAAGGTATATTCTTTGGCTATTCCATAAGAAGTAAAGCTTATAAGTATTTAAATACTAACATTAACAAAGTTGTGGAAAGTGAAAATGTGCAATTTGATGAATATACAAAAGTACATGAGGTTGAACCAATGAAGGAACCAAAGGAATACAAATCATTTTTATACTTTTATGAAGGTTTTGTAAATCAAGTTGCAAATCAATAGCAAGTTTTAGTGACTATCAAGTCATATACAATGAATGTTGAGTTGCATTTAGGAATCGAGCTACAATCAGATGCCAAGTTACAGAATAAAGTTGAGGCACATTCTTATTCTAAGATTAGTGTACATGAAAGAGATTTTGAACTACCTAATAGAGAAGTACATAGTGATTCAAAAGTTGAGAGACCAAATGTAAAAAAATAACAGAACATAGATTGTCAAAGTATGTCAAGAGACATCACCTTGTTGCACAAATCATTGGAGATAAAGATGAAACACCAATGATAGAGAACAAAATTATAAATGATACATATTTTCTTAGCATGCATGAACCTGGACAAAAAAAGATGACTTAGAAGATGTGGACTACAAAAAAGCAATGAAAGAAGAGATTGAACAAATTAAAAAGAACATGACATGGAATCTAGTTCCTAGACCAAAAGATAAAAATGTGATTGGCACCAAGTGGGTGTACAGAAAAATGTTAGGTGAAAATGGTGAAGTCATATGGAATAAAGAAAGATTAGTTTGCAAGGGGTATGCACAAGAAGAAGGGATACGGTGAAAAACTTGCTCCTATTGCAAGATTGGAAGGAGTAAGAACTCTGCTTACATAATCTGCATACAGATGTTTCAAATTTAATCAAATGGATGTCAAATCTACATTCCTAAATGGTATATTAGAAGAAGAAATTTACTTAGAACTATAGTGGCTCTCATTTTTGTGGGTTGTACCTTGTCTATTTTGATTTGAGAGACACTTGATACTCTTATTGTTATTTGTATTTTGAGATGAGCTGAGGGTTAGATATTATACTTTGATTCATTATCATAGATGCTTTACTTCTATGTTGTTTAGTTTATCATATTTGCATGTTGATACCATATTGAGATGGTAATAGACCTACGAGGATATCCAATTTTTTGTTAGTTGGACATATTTTTTGATTATGTTATGTGATGGATTTTATGCTATAGTGATTTATGTCATTCTTGTGTCTTTATACTTTATGCGAACTCGAGTGATGTAAATGCATTAATTAGTTATTTAATGCATTTTTCTTTGGCTATGATATTATTATGCAATTGCACTTGATCATGTGTTTTAGTTTGCAAGAATTATATCCCTTGTAGAGGCACATGGAGTTAGTGATTCAGCCATTCATATTTTACCATTGTCATCCCTATATGGTTGGCATATCCTTATTTAATATTTTTAAATTAAAACCTTTTGGTGATTAGTAAATCCAGACTCACCTGCATTATGTGACTAGACCAGTGAGTGTGTCTATGCATTTAAAGGTTTGCATTGTCACAAAGGTTGCTTAGTGATTTTCTATGATTTTGGGTTTTCAAGCTTTAAATCTTCTCAAATTTAATTTCTATTAGCTTTCCCTTAGGTGAATTCTTGTTACGATCAATAACCTATTTTGGTTTGGGTCGATTTGGAGTGTAGCTAGCTTGACTGGCTATGTGCCCTAATTGACTATTCACTCAAAAAGTGAATAAGTATTGAAAATGAGATTTTATTATTCACTTCTCGCTTTTCCAAAATAGAAATTTGAGAGAACTTTTGAGAATCCTCTTCTGAAGGATTCAATTTCTACTCATTCTGGGAGTTGTGAGCATGGGTTTTTCACAAGATCAGACTCATTGGATCCGGCTTGAGGAGTTCCTACTTTGCTATCACTTTTAGCAGTTTTTGTGGGATATTTATTTTATTCTGCAGGTTTCAGTTTTTTCTTTTTTTTTGTTGGGTAGGTCCTTTTCTATTTTATTGTTTTTTCTTTGTTTCAACTTCTATTTCTTGTAGTAGTATGTTAGGAGGCTGAGAACTAGTGTTCCCCTCTGTTTCTGTTTGCTAGTTCTGCTCAGTTGGTCGGGTATGAACATTTTTCCTATTATTAGGATGAGGGTTTAGGGTTTGAGCCTTTATGCTAGTTTTTTTGTATATGGTGTCTGAACTCTTTCATATTTGAATTTTTGGGGTTTTTACAGCCAAAGGCCAAATGAGTTTTAATTTCAAAAAATTTCTAGTTTTTGGGGTTTTTACCTCATTTTCTATGCCTCCCTATTTTCTTAGATTTTCTTGGCATGTGTTTGATTATGGACCTAGATGATCCATTTGGATGTTAGTCAGATCTTTGTTGCACTTCTATTATTTCATTGGGATGTGTGTCACATTTTTCCTCCCGAGTTTGTTTTTGGTTGAGTGACTTTATGTTTGCATTCTCATCGAATCCTTGTGTTATGATTTTTGTGATAGTGGTGTGCCACACATGGGTACATGTGCATACATTTTTCAGGTGACTTGCAAGCCCTGATCTTCCATGGTACTTCTAGAAGTTATGATCATTGGGGTTGGATTGAAAATTTGCATGCCTATGAGCACTCATCATTGGATGAGCATGGGTAGGATAGGGTAATGTTAGTTTGTGGTGACTGATTAGGAAAGCACTGTACATACTTCATAAAATTTTGGGCCATGGCTAACGTTGTAGCTGACATATGGCCGACATATGGTCAACATGTTGTAACTCTAAAATGGCATAAAATACTTGTATAAAAGGGCTTAGGGTTAGGTATTATTCATTGAAGTTGTGATGTGAAATTGGTTCTTGTAGTGGTATTGAGCTATAAAGGATTATAGATTGTAATCAGGTTGTATTCACTAGATCGTAATAATATCAGACTTTTTGTTTGGTGGACGTAGCCCAAGGATCAAGGGTGAACCACATTAAATCTTGGCGTCATGTGTTCCTTTTTTTGTGATTTATTAGTTTCTATTATTGGTTATATTTACATGTAATTGTTATTTCTGTCCATGGTTTAATCCTGACAAGTGGTATCAGAGTGAGGTTCTCTTTCAGTTATCCTCTACAAGAAAGTTTCACAGTTGAGTAAGAGCAATAGAAGATGAGGGTAAGCTAAGGGTTGATAGGTTTAATGGCTAGAACTTCCAATTATGGAAGATGTAAATGGAAGACTATCTTTATCAGAAGGATTTATGAAAGCTGTTAGAAGGAAAAGCCAAGAATTAGGGATCTATGTCAAATGATGAATGGGATCTTTTGGATAGAAAGGCACTTGGAAGCATTTGATTATGCTTGGCACCATTAGTGGCATTTAATATTACAAAACCAAAGATAATAGAAGAGTTGATGAAAACCCTAGCAACACTATATGAAAAGCCCTCTGCTTCAAACAAGGTATTTCTCATGAAGTATTTATTTAATATGAAAATGAAAAAAGGTGGAATTGTTGTAGATCATTTAAATGAGTTTAATACTATTACTAGTCATTTATCTTCTGTGGGTATCAATTTTGATGAAGAAATTAGGGCTCTCTTGAGTTTGTGTTCTTTGCGTGAAAGCTGGAATGGCTTGGTAATGGCTATGAGTAATTATGTTCCTGGATCTAGTACCCTAAACTGTGAAGATGTGATTAGCATTTTTTTGAGTGAGGAAACTCATAGGAAATCCTTAGGCAGATCTACATCAGGAAGTGCTTTGAATGCATAAAGCAAGGGCAAAACAACTAAGAGAGGAAGCAATTCCAGCAATTGTTAGAAATCAAGAGAAATGTCAAAGGGGAGGCGGTCTCAATCAAGAGGACTGAAAAACTACTAGTACTATGAGAAACCAGGAGATAAAAAGAAAGATTGTTGGAATTGAAAGGAAAATGAAGGAGATAAATCAGATGGAGACAAGGAGGCAAATGTGGTAAGTGATAAGTCTAAAGAGGATGGTTTGCTTCTATCTTTAGAAAGTGTTGATGATTCATGGGTTTTAGATTCTCGTGCTTCATTTCATGATACACCTCATAGAGGTTATTTCATTGATTATGTCCAAGGGGATTTTGGGCTTGTTTATTTGGAGGATAATGAACCTTGTCAGATTGTTAGAAAGGGAAAAATTAAGATTAAGTTGCGAAATGGGAATCATTGGCTACTACATAAGTTAAGACATGTTCCAAGGCTAAGTAGGAATTTAATTTTAGTAGGGCAACTCAGTGATGAGGGTTGTGTAGTTACTTTTAATGATAAAAATTGGAAGGTTTCAAAAGGTTCCCTTATAGTAGCAAAAGGTGTGAAAGTAGGCACCTTATATCTTTGTATAGGTCATATTGTTCCTTCTACTTTAATTTTTCAGAGAAAAATGAATGTTCGAAAACAATTGCTACAGTTGAGTAGGGAGAACAAATAGCTATTGTAGATTCTAATACAATGTCGTGGCACAACAAACTTGGGCATATGAGTGAGAAAGGTATGAAAGTACTTCATTCAAAGAAAGTTCTACTAGGTCTAAAATGTGTTAATATGGATTTCTGTAAAAGTTGCGTGTATGGAAAATAAAAGAGACTGAGTTTTTTAAAGACTGAAGGAAAACAAAAAGGATAAATTAGAGCTTGTGCATATCGATGTATGGGGATCGGCTAAGGTATCTTCCCTTGAAGGCTCTCATTATTATGTTACATTTATTGATGACACAACTAGAAAAGTATGGATTTATTTCCTTGGACAAAAATTTGATGTATTTCAAACTTTTAAGAAATGGAAATGCTTGGTTGAAAATGAGACTGGTAAGAAATTAAAATGTCTCAAATCTAATAATGGTGGTGAGTATTGTAGTCATGAATTTGAAGACTATTTCTCCACTAATGGTATTCATAAACAAAAAACTATTCCAAGGACTCCATAGGAAAATGGAGTGGCTAAACACATGAATAGGACTATAATGGAGCATGCCAAGAACATGAGGTTGCATGTTGGGTTGCCCTTACACATGTGGGTGGAGGCTGTCAATATTGTTGTATATTTTATTAATAGAGATCCCTCTACTCCTTTTGGTTGTGGTATTCTAGAGGAGCCATGGACTGGTAAGAAGGTGAGTTATTCTTATCTCAAAACCTTTGACTGTGAAGCATTTGCTCTCATAGATTCTGAAAATAGAACCAAGCTGGAAGCTAAGTCAATGAAATGTGTATTTGTTGGATATGGCATTAATGAATTTGTTTATAGGCTTTGAAATTTTGAAAATCAAAAAATTGTAAGAAGGAGGGATGTCATATTCAATGAGAAAGTGTTGTACAAAGATCTGTTGTAGCAACATGAGAAGAAATAAGATGATTATGTAGTGCTAGATGATACTCCAAAATTAGATATTCTAGCCATTCCTCATGATGTGCAACAACTCCAACAACAAATACCACACACACTAGTGAACGTTAGATGGTCAAGAAAATTAGACCTCCATAAAGATTTTCTCCCTCTTTGTATTCAATTTTACTTACTGATGTTAGTGAATTTGAATGTTATGATGAAGTTGTATAGGTGCATACTAAGATTCAATGGGAGTCTACAATGAAAGATGAAATGGACTCTTTGTTAAAGAATAAGACATGGGATTTATGCAAGTTGCTTGCAGGTAAAAATGCTTTACAGAATAAGTGGGTTTATAGGTTAAAAGAAGAGGATGGAGGTAAGAAAATATTTAAAGCTGGGTTAGTTGTGAAAGGTTTTGCATAGAAAAAAGGAATTGATTTTGATGAGATATTTTCTCCTGTTATTAAAATGAATTCTATCTGTACTATTTTAAGTCTTGTGGCTACTGAAGATTTGCATTTAGAGCAGCTTGATGTTAAAACAACCTTTCTTCATGGTGATTTGGATGAAGAAATTTATATGGCCCAACTATAGGGATTTGAGGTCAACGGTGAGGAGAACTTAGTGTGTAAATTGAAGAAAAGTTTATATAGCTTGAAGCAAGCACCTCGACAATGGCATTTGAAATTTGATAGTTTTATTCATGAGAATGGTTACAATAGGTGTCATTCAAATCATTGTGTCTACTTTAAGAGGTTGGATGATGATAGCTACATTATTATATGTTTATATGTTGATGATATGCTTGTAGTTGGGTCTAACATGGATCACATTAAGGGGTTGAAAAGCCAATTAGCACATGCATTTTCTATGAAGGATTTGGTGGCAACAAAACAAATCCTTGGTATGAAGATTTTTAGAGATAGGAAGAATAGAACATTGATGCTATCTCATGCTGATTATGTGGAGAAGGTGTTGCGAAATTTCTCTATGAAGAATGCTAAAGTTGTCAATACACCTTTACCTGGTCATTTGAAGTTGACTAAGGAGATGTGTCCCAAGACATAGGATGACGAGAATAAGATGTCCAAGGTACCCTATGCTTCAGTTGTAGGAAGCTTGATGTATGATATGGTATGTATTAGGCTAGATATTTCACATGCCATGGGAGTCGTTAGCAGGTATATGAGTCATCCAGGAATTGAGCATTGGAATGCTATCAAATGGATTCTCAGATATTTGAGAGGAACATCTAATAAGTGTTTACACTTTGGGAGCTCTACTACTAATTTACAAGGCTATGTTGACTTAGATTTGGAAAAGGATATTGATACAAGGTAGAGTACTACAGGTTATGTCTTTACTATTGGTGGAGTAGCGATGAGCTAGGTTTCTAGGTTACAGAAGATTAATGTTTTATCCACTATAGAGGTAGAGTATGTAGCTGCTACAGATGCAACCAAGGAGATGATATGGCTTCAATTCTTCTTGGAAGAATTGGGACACCTTTAGAGGGATAATTATTTGTTTTCAGATAGTCAAAGTTTTATTCATCTTGCAAAGAATTCAGCTCTGCATTCTAAGACCAAACACATACAATTGCAGTACCATTTCATTTGGTCAGTTTTGGAGGATGGATAGTTAAAGTTGGAGAAGATACATACAAATGACAATCTAGCTGATATGTTGACAAAGGTAGTAACTAGGGAGAAGTTGAACTCCTCTTCAGCTTCAGTTGGTCTTCTAGACTAAACAAGAATCAATCAACAGCTGAGTCCAGGGTGGTTTGATCCAGTGGGAGCCCCATGTGGTAGTGGTATAGCTACAGAATCAGTCTCCAAGTGGGAGATTTTTGTTTAGTTGTGGAGCCTAATTAGTCCCCAACAAGGAGATTGTTAGTTTGTGGGGACTGATTAGGAAAGTACTGTACATACTTCATAAATTCTTTAGGGTTCGGGGCAATGCCTCAAAAAAAAAATTTGGGTCGTGGCCGACGTTGTAGCCGACATATGGCCAACATGTTGTAACCTTAAAATGGCATAAAATACTTGTATAAAAGGGCTTAGGGTTAGTTATTATTCATTGAATTTGTGATGTGAAATTGGTTCTTGTAGCGGTATTGAGCTATAAGGGATTATAAATTGTAATCAGGTTGTATTCACTGGATTGTAATACTATCAAACTTGTTGTTTGGTGGATGTAGCTTAGGGATTGGGTGAACCATGTTAAATCTTCGTGTCTTGTGTTCTTTTCTGTGTGATTTATTATTTTCTATTATTGGTTATATTTCTATTTAATTGTTATTGCTATCCATCGTTTAATCCTAATAGGTAGCATATGGAGGGGGCTTCTATCTCACAACCTAGTGATCTCATTGTCCCTAGAGGGTTGGCAAAAGAATTTTTATTTGTTAGTGTAGTTTTTCATTTCCTAGTAGGTTATTTATTTTTCCCTATATTACTAGGTTTTTCCTACACTTTTATTAATCTCACTTAGGTTAATAAAGCATGTCTTATTAGGTGAGCAGTTGCGAGGTGTCACCTTCCTACATGTGAGCATCCATTAGCTATCTTAGGAAGATACTTTGCTATCTTTAGTTTGATAGATGGTTGCTCAAATATTCACATTTTTACTATTGGAATTTTTACTAGCCTCTTCATTAATTTCACACTTTTTCATTTGCTTACAAAATTCTTATCATGGGATGACAATGGGTTACCAAGACTTTTCTACTTAAAGTTTTTTTTTTTGTAAATGCATAAATTTGAGGTGCTACAATATAAATGGTTCCCTTGGTGTGCCTCGGTACTAGGTGGTGCTAGTGTCCCAAGCCTTGTCTTCAAAATCAACATCGAAGCTTAACCATTCCTTGCAATTTTTGGTTTTCCTAATTAACCCTTAATGATTGTTTCAACGAACCCCTCCTAGCAATTTAGTGAACCTTTGTTCTATGTTCAACTATAGTATAATGATTGTGTTAAATTTAGTGTGCTTTTTTTATCTCAATTCCTTTTATAAATGTTTGAAGAAGCCTTAGCAGAATATTGTATAGCTAAAGGAATATTAGACAAATCCCTCTTGGAAAAGTCAATATAGAGATTAATTCTTACTAATAAATCTTAGTAATCTAATTTTCCTTATTTTTTAATTATTTTTGGTGCCAGACATTTTCCTACACTTTTATTAATCTTGCTTAGGTCAATAAAGCATGTATTATTAGATGAATGGTTGTGAGGTGTCACCTTCCTACATGTGAGCATCCATTAGCTATCTCGGGAAGATACAATGATATCTTTATTCTAATACATGGTAGCTCCACTACTCATGCTTGAAAGACATAGTGTATTGGTCTATTTGTTTTGAAGAGTCAGACTACTCAGGGATGGCTATTTCCTACAATGATATGTGAATTTTGCAGGTAAATTCATTCATTTATTGTGTATGGGATATTCCAACATAGTTGCATTTCTAAACATTGAGAAAAGGTACCAATATTTATAATGTCTATAGTATCCCTTTACAAACTTCACTTAAGCTGAAATGTTATCTAGGAATTGTATTATATGATGCCTTAAATATGAATTATTGAATTCTTTTATATTTCTTTGGTTTTTCCTTTATTATTATTAATTCCTACCTTTGGTAGGAAACTAATGGAATCATGAGATTCCATATTAGTTGCATAAATCTAAAAATTTGAAGATATACTAATGTTTGCAAAAGCTATATTAATTTGCATATTTTTTGAAATTGGAAAATACAATTTTTTGAAAATTGTATTGGCCCGTGATAAAAAAGGCAATGAAAAAATTCAATTTTCTCAGACAAAAATACAAATATTTTATAACAACTCTATTAATGAATGCATTAATTGAAACTTTATCTTTTCCAAGCAAATTAACTTTTTTAAAATACAATTTTTTTAATCTTCCACCTCAGAAATGAATGTCTAATCAATATTAATTATCCCTATCTATTTTCCTTACCAAGTTCAAATATAGAGTTAAATGCTTTATATTACTTATTTTAAATATATTTATTAAGTTTTACATTGATGTTTAATTTGTAAAATTTTATTTAAATATAGGTATTTTAATCAAATATAGATAGCACTAGTAAAAATTCCACTAGTCATTTCTTAGGTTACTGGGTAATCCATGACAGGCAAGAAGTGAAGTGGTGCAGGAGCACCTACATAAAACTCAGAGGCTATTTTGATGTACATGTTTTGTCGATGACAAGGGATGATATAAAGAAGAAGGGTACCACTCTACAAGAGCTCATCTCAAGTGGGCTTGAGATAAATTTGCATGGGGCATATGGTGCAGGAGCACCTATATAAAGATATATTTTAATTTTAATTTCTTTTCCACATGTACATATGTCCATCATGCATTAGGTTGTTGCCGAGTTTCAGTCATTGCCGAGTTGTAACAATTGAAGAGTACCAATAATTTTGTAGTTTAAGCCAAGTTCAAGTTATCGCACATGATGTTAACACTTGGGTTCGCATGTTATCCCATCTCACTTTGGAGTGTGTGTCGAGTTCCACAATGTGTGCTGAGCTCTCCTTCATATGCCAAGTTACCTAGTGTATGCTGAGTGACTCTTCATGTGCCGAGTTATCCTATTGATGCAAACATTAGTATTTTGGATGTGATTTATGTGTTTTTGGTGCAAGCTAACTTACAAGATTTATTTCAATCACCATAAGATCTTTTCTTGGGATGTGTCTAGACTATTTTTAGGTTAGCCTTTCTATTTTGTAACAATCTAGAATGTTCTATAAGCCATTTTGGCAAGAGATCTTTTCTCGGAATGTGTCTAAATCTTTGTTGCTTAAGATTTCCTATTATGTAATAATCTAGAATGTTTTGTAGGCCATTTTAGCAAGTATAAATAGGGTCTTTGATATTAGAGTTACACAAGTTATTTTTTGGAGATGATTTGAGAGTGAAACTAGAAAGTGTGAATTTGAAGCTAGATTTCAGATCTTGAATGTATTTTGTATCTGGTCATAACCCAGAAGACCTTATAACTAGGCATGTATGCTGAAAATTTGATGAATCAATAGAAGAATATTGCTCTGTGTGTGTGTGTGTGTGTGTGTGTGTGTGTGTGTGTGTGTGTGTGTGTGTGTGTGTGTTGTTGTTGTTGTTGTTGATTTTCTCTACACCATGAAGACGATATGCTAAGAAAGAGGATGAGAATAGTATAATTCAGTCCTTCAAAAAGGGTGAGGTGTCAGTCTATTTTTTTGGTTGTTTGAGCAAAGAGAAAATGCCAGACCCATGGGGTGATGTCTTGTATGTGATAATGAAATACCTCACTCTCAAAGGGAGACACAAAGATAGGTACTATTAACACTTCCCACTGCCAAATCATTTTCATTACCATGAAAAAATTTGTTTCCCTTTCTTCATGTTAATAGATTTGGAAGCTTCAATTATGAATGTGAGGAAATTTATGGCTAAGGGAAAAAAATAATATATCCTTCACCAGGGATTGATTTTTAGATTTTATGACTTATACAAAGCTATAATTCCTTCTAGGAGTATTATACTTACCCAACCATCTGTAGCGAACATTATGTTTATCTACTTTCATAGCTAGTTCTCCTGCTACATCTCAAGCTTCCCCTCCATCTAGCAGTAGGAAAGGAAGGGCCCTTACATGGTCATTTTAACTAAATATAACCCTAAGCTAGAGGCAAACTTTGGAAATATTAATACTAAGTTGATAGAGGGTAGTAGGAGATCTCACTACTTTCTTAATAACATAGGCAAGAGGAAATAGGTGCAAAAAAATAAAGCACTAAGGAGAATGACTTGGACTCTAAATCCTATGATATTGATGAAAATGTGAAACATCACTTCAATAAGTAGAAGACCATGAAGATTAAAATTGAGGAGGATGCTACTGATTTGAGTCCCCTTGTAACAATGAAGAAGCCTCTTAGGAACCATCTCATGTCTCTACTAATTTTAGCATGGTTACTATGGATTACCCTTTGACTACTACCTCCCCTTGGAGGAAAAAGAAGAAAGAGCCAACTACTAGTCCTAACCACCCACTTACCTCCCCAATTAATTCCTTTCCTCTAGCTACCCCTCCTATCTACTCACTTGGTCATCTCCCATCGCACCCCCTATCCAAGATCCTCACCCTCCCCATAGTGTGGATAAAACTACTTTCTTACAGGTGGAATTGAAACTAAAAAGGTTGTAGATCGAGCTTGAGAAGAAAAAGGATAGTTTAATCAAGGTGGAGTCATGTTTCACTACCTTGGCTGATTTTGGGGTCAAGGTCATGCATGCTCCTACAACTATCCTCTAGATAGTTCTAAAGGAGAAGGAGAAGGGGGAATACAAAGAGGAGGATGCAAGGAATCTTTATAAAGTCTTAGCCAATGATTGGGTAGATGTGTTGTTGTTTAATCCCAATCAAGAGGTTTAAAAAGTTGACGATTTTATGCTCTTTTTAAGCTTTCAATTTTATTTATGTTATGTTATTTTGTTGCATGGATAGATTTGGAACAATTTCAATATGGTTTTGATTATCATCATTATGAACTTCCCTGATACTATGATTAGTGTAATTGTTAGTATAGTGTGGATGGTTTTCTTTTTTGCTAACTGCAGGACCTAGTTTGATAGTAACTTGTTGGTCCACTGCCATGTTTTTTTATATTAATTATGGATGTATAGTCTACAGACTATGTGCAGTGGCCAACATTATATCCCCCTAAAGATGTCTACAACATTTATATTTAAGGAAAAAAAAATTGGTTAACAATTATTAGATCCACATTCTTGGATACATAGAGGGAAGACTCTCTTAGTAACAATGATTTACTAGTTGTCTAGTCTATACTTATTTGTTGTATTATTCTTTCAGAAATAAACACAAAACAACACAATGTATGACAGCTCTAAATTAATATTTAATATATTTAATTTTCAAAGTATACAACATTCAAAGATAAGTTTTCATGTTTTGAAAAGTAATATAAATAATATTTATATAATTTTTTAAAATATGTAATCTTATAAAATAATTATAAATATAAAATGGAGGATTTATTTATATACAAGATGAAATTACTATAAAGATGTGTTATTTGTGATTTCTAATAGTTGTATTATAGAACTTGTCAATTGAAAAGAACCTAGTGAAGCTTGAAATATGCTCCTACTTCTACAGTTATATATGGTGTTACTAAACACTATACAAATTTGGGCTTGTCCCCATCTATTAACTTGCTCTATACATTTGGAAGACAATATTTTTTACATAGTTGCACATTGAAGGGAGATAAGTCCTAATCAAAATCATGCCTCTTTATCTTTTGTTAAGCTCTCAGTATAGAATTTGAGGCAATTTTCAAAAATTGCATTTGTGTCTATTTGGTTGTTGGTTCTTTCTTGTTGATGTATGTCTTTAGAAAAGTTATCTTTTATCTATTTATATAAGATTTCAATTTACCTTCAAAATATGCAATTCTAGTGTCTAGCATACTATTGACTTATAAATATAGAATTTTTGCAGCTGATAGTTGTTGTGGCCATGCTAATATTGTTAATCAATCGTTTCTCTTGCTTTTGTTTTCTATTAGTTCTTTGTAGATTACTATTTTATCATATTTCTACACTTTAGACCTGCCATATTTTTGTATACTCATTTAAAAAAATTTATTATGCAATCCCTTCAAATTCCACTTGCCCTTTTCAAAAACACGGTAAAATAATCCTTATCTTCTAATATTGACAATTTGAATTCAAACTTATTTCCAATTCAATGAACCTTAAAGTGCGCTTTCTAGTGCTCTTCACCTTATATTAAACTGCCTGCTAATCGTTAATCTAAATTTTTTAATGCTTGAGTTGACTATATATATATATTTATATATTTGATCAGCAAGAGAGACATTATGCAGGCGGCTTCGGACTAAATACAAAATTTTCTCTGTTCACGTGAGCACTAGATGTAATTTCTGTCGAATCTAATTTATTGCGAGTGGATGTACAATTAGTTAACCCTAACAAATTCACTGCAATTTGCTCATACTTATCACCATAAAACAAAAAATGTTTGGACAGCCGAAAACGCGTATTTGAATTCTCGAAGCTTCTTGTGTAATGGACGGTATTCAACTTCGTTGCCCACCTTGTGACGCTAAAATCAAGAAATCTTGTGACCACTTGTATGGAGTTTTACCCACACATCAGCATTGCCTAGATTCCGATTTAATATCGTGTAGCTTCAAGTCAACTCTAATCTACACATTCCCCGTTGAATAAACATCCATTGGCTTCTATATTATCCGCTCTCTACTCGTGTACTAAACAAATTTGCAATGGTTATATGTTTTTTCATTTGAGATTGCATGGAAAAGATTATTGAAGGTAGAAACTGCTCTCCTCTATGGGTTTCAGATGAGGTAGGCCTTCTATTTATCTGTATTTCGAGTTTTTTTTTCTCCCCTATATTGTCGTTTTTTTTCTGAGATTGGTTTTCCCTAGATTGTTTGAATTGGTCCGGGAGTGATTTATTTTCAATAACATTTCATTAATATTTGAGAGTTGCGTAGATTACAGGCGAATTGAGACTCCTCAGAAAGGAGAATCAACAGCTTATATCAATGATCAATCAAATGTACCGCGACTATAATAGATTGCTCATGAAGCAACAGGTACAAAATTTCATTGGAATTCACTCGACCTGTTAGATTTTTAGTCATGACAAGTTTTTAATCTTGGCATTTCTCTATTTTATAGGAGAGAGTCTGAAATTAGGAATTGATTTAGCATAGGTATCAAATTATGGGGAGCTCAGGCAGGAGGCTAAGGATTGTAGCACTGTACTTTCTGAGACCTCAGACGAGAAAAATTCCAAACCTTTCATGGATGATCACTGGGTTTCTTCCAAGAAACGGAAAATGAGCCCTCAGAGAGAAAATGGTGGAGGCAAATCGAGCATAGATGAAGATTTAGGGATTGAGAAACCCCATTCACTCGGCAAAAGACCTCGGATTCCACCAGTGGTCCAGACTAAAAAAACTTTATATTTCCAGTCAAGATCAGACACACCCTCAGGAAGAATGACTTGTGTTTTAGGTTTAATAAATTTAAACGGAGCAGAAATCCAAGCATCAAATTTAGTTTTTATCATGCCATGTCTCTTGACATGGCTGTATTTTAGAGTGCAATAATTGAATTGTAAATTTATCCCTTATGTAATTTTCTGATAATTTTTTAATTAAAATTTGGGATCACGTTTCATGATCTATTATGACTGGGTTTTTTCATTACATCCTCTAATCCTTTATCAATAGTATTCAGCATCATAGTATTGCAATATTCAAGTAATAATAATGATAAGCATAGATGATGTAGAAAATTCCTACACAACAACAACCAGCATTGTAGATTCCGGAATTCTGATATTGTTAACTATTTTCAGGTCAACGATGGGTGCCAGTGGCGAAAGTATGGGCAGAAAATGACAAGAAACAGGTCCTGGCCAAGAGCTTATTACAGATGTATGGATTACTCCTGTTCTGTTAGGAAAAAGGTACAGAGTCGATGCAGTGAGAATCCTGGCTTCCAGGCTGACTTTTTAATCTCCCCTGCCATACACTCGTTCACTTACTCCACCTACTTAATTTATTATCCTTTACTTCTCTATGTCCGATGATTCTAGGCCCTTCCTTAACACTTTCTGGAAACTTCTTTTGTAGAAAGGGTTCTATGTATTCTGGCTGATCTGGTATACTCTGTTGGCAAGTTGATCTGGCTGATCTGTAAAAAGGGCATAAGTTGTATACAGACTTCTATTATATTATGAATGCAATATATCCATACTTGTTTGATTGTCTTTGATTAAATTTCTGTATTTGCTGTGTATCCCTCTTGTCTATTGTGGCCTCTGTTTTCAACAAAGTGGTACCAGGTCTGTAGATGATCTGGGCATTGTTTTTATGGGCAGATGTCATTGTGAGTGAAGGGCAAATGAGAGCAAAGTCAAAGATTTAAGGAAGAGATCATAGTTGTTGTGTGAGGAAGGAAGAGAAAGGATTTGTAGTTTTACAAGAGAGAAAATTTTACTGTTAATTCATGGTAGGAACCAGTGGAAGTATTTCAGAGCCACAAATTCCAACTTTTAATGGCCAAAAATTATGATTATTGGAGCATCAAAATGAAAGCTCTTTTTCATTCTCAGGATGTTTGGGATTTAGTTGAAAGTGGGTTCCCTGAACCAGCAAACCAGCAGGCATATCAAGCTCTTTCACAAGCTAAAAAGAATTTATTAAAGGAAAATAGGAAAAATGATGCTAAGGCATTGTTCTTTATTCAGCAAGCAGTAAAGGAAGCAATATTTCCCGAGGTAGCTACTACCACAAGCTCAAAGCAAGCATGGGACAACTTGCAATCAACATACGAAGGCATAAGCAAGGTAAAAATTTCAAAGTTACCAAATTTTAGAAGAGATTTTGAAAACTTACAAATAAAAGATTCAGATTTAATAGATTCATTCTTCACTCAAGAAATGGGGATAGTAAATTAGATTAGATATAAAGAAACCCTTGGGAATCAACAAGTTGTAAATAAAATACTTAGAAATTTACCAAATAAGTTTGATTCAAGAGTTGCAGCC